>CM057342.1:114086712-114681712 GCA_030015575.1 Agapanthus africanus | reverse complement strand
ATAAGAAGTTCATCAATTTCAATCTCGACATCTCAAATCTCTCTCAAATTCGGCCTCTGAGCTTGAGAGTGAGAGTTCGCGATACCTATTTCGATTGTTCGTTGCTGCTGTATTAATAATGTGATGAAGTTGTGTTTTCCCTCACCCTCGCAAGCAAATCCTATCATCTCATAGTAGCGTAGGGAAGGAGTCCCACGGAGCGGTTAATAAATATCCCCGTTCACCGCAAGCGCCTTAATGGAAGCAGCTAAGCCAAGGCTCTTCGAGCTTTAACAGTAAAAGCGAGAGTGCGATTGGAGAGAGGGTTTAGCTCCTTCATTTGTTTGCCAGAATCCATCAATAGGGCTTTCAGAGATAAGGCCAACCCTGTACTTCCTGTTATCGAGTGATAGTGGAATGACCAATCAAGTACCTTGTTCCCTCAGACTGGCTTTCCCCAAGGGAAGGTTTTGTCCTGTCCGCTAGGACTGGTCTAAATGTGCTGGATCGAGACATCGGTAGGGAGGGACGCTCGGCCAAGCATCACAGTAGCAGCACCATAGGGCGCTAAAGAGCTCGTTCACGTTTAATGTTTGGTTGAGAACAACCGCAATCACTACACCTCACAATTCTTCTTGACACGTGGCATTCATTGATTTGATGTGGTCACATGTTATATGCCACAAGCGAAGCAGAAAAATCAAACCTTTCATTGTAATAATTGATATCTTGCCTGGCGAGCAAGCATCAGTCTTTCAGATCAGAGAGGGTAGTTCCGAGCAAGTGAGACCGCTAATGTCATGCGAGGTTTGGTCGATCGAGAGGTCAATCTTCCTGCCAAGACGAGTAGTGAGCGGATCAACGAGCTGCTGTAGTCGAAAAAGAAGTGCTTTGTAAATGCATTCTTTCTTGCTTCTATGGATTGTGAGTGTCCAGAACGTGTCAAAACTTCCCCTATGGAAAGGGGTTCCTGCTCCTCGAAAGCCCTCACCGACTCCTTTCTTTATAGTAATATAGTCCTCACTACCCATATATTATTAAGTGAAGCTCCTTGCTTTATAGTAATCGCGTCCACCTTCGGCGCCTCACTTCACTTGCCTTCCCTTCCCCAGCCTCCTACCTTTTGAAATCGCTTCCTAAGATGGCCCAGTCCAGCTTCATACTTAGCCCAACTCATAACTCTCTCGATGAAACTATGAAATCTGCGAAGCGAGCTTGCCCCAAGGAAGTGCTCCTTACATGCTGAATGTCAGCAGACCGAACAAAGACAAACTCATATGTCAAGGTAGGCTGCTCAATATATTAAGGTAAAGATGTGAAAAGCATCAGCTCTGTAAGCGGATACGCCGATGGCTATAAGGCTCAGTGCACCTCTTATTATAAAAAGAAGAAAGCCAATCCAGATATTAGTTTAGAGCATTGGAAGTAGTGCATTCCGAAACAAGCGAAGTCGAGACTTCTCTGTCTATCCCTGTCAACCTGCACTATTGATTGCTATTCAGGAATTCTCCTTTCAATAGGCTCTTTCTCGATGTGCAGATTCTGCATCACGGTCGCTTATAGAGTTCATCCCTTCAATCGGCAACAACAAGAACGACTTCTTCCGATGATCTAAGCAAGATCGAATTTCTTATAGTAAGAAGAGTTGAATAGAAATCATCCTTGATCAGATGAGTCTCGCCCCACTTTTTTCAATCAATCATCGACAAAGCAACAAGGACCACGACCCTAGTCTTGCTCCTAGCGGGAGCAGGAAAGCCGGTTATCAGAGACTAAGATCTTGAATTGGGAACTATTTTGTTGATTCGTGAGAACTTTGCTTTCAATCTGTCTTGTCTAAACATAAAAAGATTGTATAAGACTATAGTAAGTCAATAGAAAGATCATTCGGCGATTGAGTGATGAAATATCGTAGTAAATGTTTCATCTTTCGACGTTTGCAATCTGCGTGATTGAGAAGTCGGCGGAACCTGTGTGCCCAACGCTATAGGTCAAGGTAGCGCATACTTGTGCTCGACCTGTTGGGCCGGTAATCTAGTCCGGTGTAAGATCTAAGATTGAGAACGTTGTCTGTGTAAAAGATAGATTGGGTAGGTGTTGCGTAAGCAAGTATTAACGTCTTATACAATCTATTAGGGTGGGAATAAGTAACTTTATACTACTCCATGATTGAAGGTTTACTTGTCGTTAGGGCTTTTGACATACAAGAAATGAGGAGCCACTCTGCCAAATCTGCCTGCCTACCGCATGAACCCATCGGAGTATGCCGAGCTCAAGCAACAGGTAGATGAACTACTGGAGAAGGGTTTCATTCGCGGAAGTATGAGCCCTTGCGGAGTTCCAGCCGTGCTTACCCCTAAGAAGGATGGATCGTGGCGCATGTGTGTCGATAGCCAAGCTATAAAGAAAATAACCATGAAATATGGATTCCCTATCCCACGGCTAGACGACATGCTTTATATGATCGCTGGTTCCACTATCTTTTCCAAAAGAGACTTCAGAAGTGGATACCATCAAAGACGGAGAAGGCCTGAAGATGAATGGAAGGCTGCCTTCAAAACGAAAGATGTCTATATGAATGGTTAGTCATGCCTTTTTTTTGTTGGGCTAACCAATGCACCGAGCACATTCATGCGAATGATGACTCAGGTGTTGAGGCCTTACATCGGTAAGTTCATCGTGGTCTATTTTGATGACATCCTTGTTTACAGCCGAACTGCCGAAGATCATGAAGAGCACCTAAGACCACTTTTTAAGGTTATTAAGGCAAGAATCTTTCTATATCTTCCTCAAGAAGTTCACTTTTTTGTGTCCTTCCGTTATCTTTTTGGGATTCTTAGTCTCAGCTAAAGGAGTTGAAGCAGATCCCGAAAAGATCCAAGCCATAGTAGATTGGCCCGTCCCCACTAATATTCATGAAGTGCGATCATGGATTGGCCACATTTTACCGGAGGTTCATTAGAAACTTAAGCACCATAATGGCACCGCACCCATTAGTGAGTGCTTGAAGAAAGGACCTTTTGTATGGACTGCAGCAGCCACTCCATTTTGAAGACATAAAGACCAAGATGACCCAAGCTCCAGTTTTGAAACTCCCTGATTTTGAGAAAATCTTTGAGGTGTCTTGTGATGCATCTCATGTGGGAGTTGGCGCAGTCTTAAGTCAAGAAGCCCGTTGCATTCTAAAGCAAAAAGTGAAATGATGCCAAGCGGAAATTCGAAACATATGACGTGGAGTTCTACGCTATAGTACAAGCTCTACGCCATTGGCGTCATTACTTGTTGCATCGGGAATTCATATCTGACCATGAAGCCTGACCCTAACGACGGAGTGAGCGCTAGCGCGATATTGGTTTGAATGGTGCGGTAGCACATCCGTTTTCTTGCTCAAGTGAAAACTACCTTATGGAGGAAAGCAAAAGTGACCAATTTGATCATGGAATCGGGATAAGAAAAGTAGGAATACCAGTCAATTTGTCCTAGAGTGATTCTAGCTGATGACTCCCTTGCTCCCAACCTCCTGGATGAAAGAATACTTCCCCCTTCGAATAGTGAATAGTTCAAAAATAACCAGGGACGCTTATTGGTGGGGCTCGCGTGCGGGTCTTAGTTTTTTATATCTATCATCGGAAAGGAGAGAGGTAGCTGGCTCGACCGTAAGGGAGAGGTGTGCGTTTGAAGCAGGAGACAACCAGACAAGTATCAGACTTGGTTTTGTCTGACAATCCCCACATTGATAGAGGTATATCATGATTGAATAGATCTCTCTAGTGCTATAGGAAATATCTATCTTTCTCTCGGTATGCTTTGTTCACATTCCAGTGTGAATGAAACTTATCTTGATGAAAGCATTCATTCCGGTGCTCATCTCAATCCCGGATCGATAGTAGTCTAATTCCCTGCCCCGTGTATGAGCTAAGGATTATTCCTAGAGGCGGTCCACTCTCTTCTGTCAATGCTCTGGGTACCAAAGCGAGCGGACAAAGAGAGGGTGGGCATAGATAGGGTTATGGTATGGGGGAGTTCTTCCGGTTTAACTACAATAAGACTATGGGAAGGATAAGCATTCCTACCGAACAAAGAAAGTGAGACCATGTGAGATCATTCAATCAAGTTTTAGCCAGCCTAGGGGTGAAATGAAATCACTAAAAATGGCATTTTCGCCGGATCAAAATGACATAAAAAAGTCAACGAATTGTAGGAAACCCTGTCCTACAAGTATGTTATATCACATAGGTTGGTTCGGTATGATTCAATACAGCTTTCCAGTATGGTTCTTCGCTCGGTATGGTTTATTCCTCTTCTTTTGCAACCTCGGAGTAGTCGATATGATTTCGCTCAGCGCATTCCATTGATAGGCTCGGGTTCGTTCAAAAGAGGTATAAAGACAAGGACTTGACTCATTGCCATCGGTTCAATTCATCTATTCGCCTCTATCTATTTGTTGGTCTCACTCATGTCTGTTATCAAATTGTAAACGAGTATGTTTTGAATCTTTGATGTAATAAACGAAATCCAGAAATATGATAGGATGGTGTCTACTCTCTCATAAGTGAGTACTAGGAGGATAATCCTTAGCTATCGATGGTGTGATTGGATATCCTGGTATAGAGCTCACCAAGGCACCACACCACGAAGCTATCCCATTGTGTGTGGAGCCTTGCTAACGAGAACCCTGTAATACGGCGAGGGACCAAGAGAGACTCACTATTTACAACCCAGGCGCAGTTGTGGGTCGCAACCCTAGTCGTAAGAGATCATTTCACGCTATCAAAGAGAAGGATTCAATCGGAGATGCTTCGGGACTGGGAGAGAACCAGTCAAGCGGGAAGAATCGAGCGTAGAAAGATAGATAGTAAGTTAAAGGAGAGAATTGACATAATATATAATAGACTGAAAGCCAGCAGGGTACTACTTCCAGAGTCTAACAACTCACCTACTCCCTTCCGGTCGCCTCGCCCTTTTATTGCTTGGAGTTGTTGTCGGACTTGAGGTTATTCCTATTTTCTAGTATGGGGAAAAGAAGCCTGCATTATAAGACCGATCTCTATCTCTAATTAGACTATGGCTAGACAGGGCACACCTTCGATATCTGGTAAGATGAAGACAGGAAGCATACTCTATCTTAGAGACATAAGCATACTATCAGACAGAATAGGCATAATCAAGATAACTGGAAGACGACTTAGATGAATATCCTGCATAAAGAAAGAGCATATTTCTAACTGGTTGCAAGCTCTAGCTATGGTCGCTTTCTCACTTCGAGGGTGATCTCGCATATCGAAGAGAGCAAGGAAGAACTCGAACAAGGGTTTCTTCACAGAGAGGTGGTCAAGCGCCGGGGAGGGCTTGTGTGCAATGTTGTGCTTTCTTCAAGCGCGAGATCTAGGGCCTAGTGGTCTCTTGCGCATACGTGCACTCTCTTGTACCAAACCGATGCCGTTCACTCGTTACATAGTGAAGGAATTCGCTTTAGTATATTGCATTGTAAGCAATAGCCCCCTCCCATCCACTCGCTTTAGGGGCGAGGGCTCTACCAGCTCTGATCTCACCACCGGAGGGGTATGGAATGGAAGAGAAAGGATTGCTTTGCTTTCTAAATTAAGGGATTCGCGCGACTGAATATAGCAGGCGATATTGGTTTGAATAACGCTTGGTGCATTCACTTATAAAATAAAAGGATAAGTCATTGTGCCCGAACCGAGGCATACCGGCCTACTCTAACGAAGGCGGCGAGAAAGGTGTCGACAGAAGATGATGATGATGGAAACTAGTCTACTGAAGCCTGTTGACCAACTTGAAACTCCATATGCTTAACCTGGGCAATTCGTCAAAGATCAGATGCCGAGCCCGAGCACGGACATAGAAGAATTGGAGCCCACGGGACTTAAAAGCAAAGCCCTGGGAAGAATAGCTAGAAGTAGAAGAGGAAGCCGGGTGAACTATACTAGAGGGGGAAGATTCTCTATATAAGAAGGAGGTGAGAGAGATAATGATATTTCTTTGTTTGCAGCAGTAGTTAAAAAAACCTTCCTGCTTTTTGAAATAGCCAGCCTAAGCCCAATAGTCAGTGCGTAGGGTGCAGTTATTTATTTACTTTCCTTCTTTCAAGCTGTTCATAAAGGCAGGTGGTGTGGTTGAAGATGAAGAGAGGGCTGCTTCCCCATAACTAGAAGAGTGAGGCCAACAAAGAGCAAGGCCCGGCCTAGATAAGAGTAAGGATAAGAAAAGAAAGAAGTTTCGAATTTTCAGTGGGTTTGCCCACTTTCTCTCCGTTCATAAAGACAGGGTTTTCGGGTTATTTGCCAATTCATTACAATAAGAAGGTAAAATCTCCTTACTAACGATCCGCGGACATTGACAAACCCGGAGGAGTCATCAGTACGGGAAAAAGAATGGGAAATTTGATAACAATTTCTTTTTCTTTGCCTTGCTTAGCGCTACGAAGAATGTGCAAATCAAAGAAAACCTCGACTTGACTTTCTAAAGGAATTAGGCCTCTGCCAAGAACGATCACTAGTTTGAAACTAAGGAAGGCAGGGTGCTCACATTTAACGGAAGGAATCAATCCTTTTTCTAAAAGGAAAATCGAACGTAATAGAATCTCGACCTTATTCACAAATGAACATGCTTTGCCAGACTTTTAGTTAGAGTTGTTGGCCCGAGGCACCCCCACTCCCGGGTCTTTGATCATAAACTAATCTCTCTCTCCCTCTCGAGACAATGAGAATCACGCCGTTGGCATCTTCTTACTTTTCTATAAAAGAAATGGAGCAAAATCGACTCCGCCTATACAAATGAGTCTTCTTTCCCGGTCCCACCTTCTCTTGAAAGTGAAAGAAAGCCTTCTTATTCCTTTCCTATTATAGGATTTGTTGGATAGATACTGACAAAGCCCTTTCTTCTTCAACCATTGAGTGCATCCTTCTTCAGGAAAGAAAGGAAGAGAGACATCCGCAGAAAAGAAAGTATTCGCTACGTTTTCTCTTCTCACGGAGCCGTTACAATAGAAGAAATGGAGCAGAGGTGGTAGTTCGCCAAGCTTCTTCTTCCAGGTAGAGCTTATTACATACCTCACAACTATTCTAGAACAAGGCGAAAAGCTCCAACGAGACTAACCCATTTCAAAAAAAGGAGGCACTTTGCCATCTGCAATTGCTCTTTATTTAAACTCTGATCATTCATCTTCTCGGGGAATTGATAGCTAGGCTGATGATTTTACTGACTATTCTCGAATGGGAAAAGCGAAGGAAGATGGAAATCATTGCTTCGCCCTGCTGAATCTTTATTTCAATTTGAGTTTAAGTAACCTCCTATCCGGCTTTCGCATTCGTCGCTTCTGTTATGGCCCCGCCGATGACTTTCTTTTATTCTTTTTTGAGGAATGCGATTGATCATGACATTAGGTTTCCGCACCAGTTGCTAGAGCTTGAATCTCCGGCACCCTTTGAATGAATTCGGATATGGCCTGGAAATCGTTAGTTCTGAATTGAGTAAAAACATAGCCAAAAGCCTTTACCGGCTTAACGTGCAAGAGAATTGGCAAAGGAAGGAATAAGCTTGAACTAAGCTTTCAACCCAGCTTCAGGCTAAGACGATCTGCCAACATTGATAGTCAGACCACTGGCCAATAACATCTTTCTTTCACGTATTACCAGACTCATCATCTAGGAATTTGTCCTTCTTTATCATGCTTAGCTCTCCTAATTGTGAACACCAAACTCTCGTTGGTATTTAGAACTTCTTTCTATTGAAGGAACTTAGCCTCTGAACGAAGATTGAAAATAGTATAGCTTTCTGCCTCCCCCCCCGCATCTTTTTTCTACCTTGACTTTAGGGTTGGCTTGAACTTCCGAGTAGGATTCACAACAACTCACTAAGAAATTTCTAAGGGGGAAGAACTCTGAGCTTTGAGAATAGCTTGACTTTCCCCCGACCTTATAGGAAGCTCCCCCGGAGGATTCATTTCGCACTCTTCCTTTAACGCCGTTCGTTGGCCAACCCTCAAATACGATAGAATTTCACCGTTGAGGCATGGATACACTCTCAATAGCCGCTACCAATTCCATTATGAAACTAAATGATTGAAAGCGCAACTAGACTACATTTATTCAAATGCATTTTTGTCCTTTCCGCATTTCTAGCTTAGTTGGTTGAAACCGCTTCTGTTAACTCACCGAAATCCGTCTTAGCTGATCTAAAGCCGGCTCTAGACGAAGCTGCGGGGGTAAACAGGGAGGCAGACAAAGCAAGAGGGGGTCAGTCCGCTAAGTCCAGCTAGTCTAAGCAATTCTGCAGTAACTTCACTTGCTCCTTCGGAGGACCAAGAAACCACCCGACCTCGTACATCTGTAACAGTCACAATGGTATTGTTGAAACTTGCTTGAACATGAAAAACTCCCTTTGGTATTCTACGTCCATTCCTACGTGAACCGGTATAGGATAAGCCAGATTTTGCCTTTTTGGGAAAGCAGAGATGGAACGATTGATAGATGGTGTCCGTAGGGGCTATTCTCTATGGGCCCTTCAAGTATGCTTCTTTTCCTTTAGAGGACAGTAGAATGGTAACAAAACATGGCACTAAATGCTTGGAAGCGATCATCCTGGAAAGGTTTGATTCAAAGAGATGGGTATCCGTTCCGAAGAGCTTGTTCCCCCTTCCCCTATGGTCTTGGTCCTTTCCATAGGTACTGCTCCACCAGATGTGAGTGAAAGAAGGGCTTTGCTCTAGATCTATCTGCTCCAGATAAAAGAGATGTATGGAACCCCGTCAATGATGAAATTCGAAAAAATATAGTCACACATGGACCTATCTGAAGGGTTCTCGGTAAGACCATACAGAAGTAGCCAAACCATAGTTCCATGGATTTTGCTTTTTGGCAAAGGCATAGGAGGTGTCCAAGAGCACAGAAGACAGATGACGAGACAAGACGATCGCTAACGATTCAAGGATGAGATCATCCAACCTTCTAGGAACGCCGAAGAATACCAAGGTGGGAGAGATGGACCAAAACAGAAAATCCGACGTTCCCCCCTCGGACTTAGTCATAACAGTTCGACATAAAGGGGACAGCTTATAGTTACCGGAAAGAAGCAAACTCCTTGTAGAGGACATATAAGGATCCAGTTGGGCCTTGAGCTTCGAACGAACACAATCAATCTCTACTTGACGCACCAGAGCTGAGCTATTCACAGGAACTGTAACAGTACTCATTGCTCTAACAAAAAGAGAAAAGGGACTTCAAAGAAATAACTAAAGAAAAAGAATAGAAACGAGGCGATGTAATCGTTGGACAAAACTCATTAAAGACAAATACAGGTTGTTAGTAAGTTGGTATTCTCCGCCATCGGTAAATCGGTGCTAAGGGCCTTAATTCAGAGCGAACAGAAAAACGGACCATTATATAACGAAATTCCATCTGCGTCTTTCTATAAGAAATGAAATCTGACTATAAGAGAATGGTGACAACGGTCACTGTCCCCTGAAAGACAGTCTGACTTGATTGAACTGAGGGGACACCCACGGCTGGATTGAATCGGGTTAAGCAAAAGGGGAGATTGTGCGCCTTGCCAAAAGAAAAGGAGAACTCAGAATAGGCAGATGAACACGGCAGACTCTTTACAGAAAGAAAGCATACGACGTCAACTCCCTCTCCTTGCTTTATAGTAATCGCGCGAGCCAGCAAAAGGAGAAAATCCCAGCAAGAAAACGGATTATATGCAGCAAGAAAACGGATGCAGCAAGAAAACGGATGCGCTACCGCGCAACGGCTTTCGCGCTAGGCGCTCACTCCGTTGCTTGGTCTACCGCGCAACGGCTTTCGCGCGTTGGCGCTCACTCCGTTGCTTGGTCTTTGAATATAGCAGGCACATGAAAACCAATATCGCCTGCTATATTCAGTCGCGCTCATCCCTTGCTTGGTGGTAGGGAACCGATTCAACAACATAGGAATAAACTGCATCTTCAAAGGTAGCTTGCTACTTAGTGCTTGTGCTAAGGAGGTGGGAAGGGGAGCGGCGCTCTCCAGACTCATTCTTCGAGGTTCAATTCTTTTCCTCCGCGAGGTCTGTCTAGGGAGGGAGTTGCCTAATCGAGTGGGCTGACACAGGACCCATTCTTACTCACCTTGCTCCCCCGACCCCTTTTGACTTCTTTCTATGTAATGCCATCCTGTTTTATAGTGGTTTGACATGAGCTTTACTTCCTTGTTGTGTGTGTGCTGTGCTGTCTTTCCTTGCTTTCTAAGGTATCGACCTGCCATGCCAGGCTGACTCGCTGAGCCGTAGAGACGGGCGAGTGCATGATCGTAGTTTGGATAGTTACAGGAAGTCAAGTCTCGGGAGGAGCAACGACTTGTGCAGTTCCTAATGGCCTTACGAGATGCATTTTTGCCATTAATAGGATCTATAAACCATTGCTCACCACTTCCGGTTATAGTTTAGGGGGAGCAGATGCAGTCAGTGAGTTGATAGCCGAGGAGACTCGATCCTCAATCTCCTATGTGCCCCTCTACACAGATGCAGTCTGTCTTTGCTCTTAGTTCACAGTTTCAGTCTCCTGTTGATATGAGAAGGCCCTCGTTTTGGACTGAATTCTTGCATATGCATATGTCAGATAGAGTTGAGAGTGTTTTTGATGCCTCATCCTGTTCTTCGATCAGCGATCCCTTTCTTTCCTGTATTGCTTCTTCTGGTCTTCCTTTTCCACTTTCTAAGGAAACCGTAATGAGAAACGGACACTTGTCGTGTGGACAGTCTATCGGGTCATCTGGATCTACTATGGATTGATGACTGAAATCAGGAGTAATTACTCGTACCGGCTGTTTTAGTCCAATACCTTTAAACCATTCACTGGTGCCCCTATCTAAATAAAATAAAGAAAATCACCCTGTAAATCCTATAACTGAACTGCGCCATTATGTGTCCTGTATGGTTCTAACCACTTGGTTTGTAGCTTGCCAGGCGCTAAGTCAAAATACTGTGTTAAGCAGCCTTTTCCAATTGGTTTCTGATGTAACTGCCTATCATGCCAAGCTTGACGCTGTTGCTGTTGCACAGGCGGTTGCGATCTTCCTCGGGATAGATCAATTTGTGTAAACGATAGCTTTCTATGTTTCCCAATCTCAGCGGTACTGCCAATCGTAGACTGGTGACCGGGGAATGATAGTTTCAGCTCAATACACCATTCTGAATGGAGTGTTTCCAGGCGTCTTTAGGTTGTTTGTGTATATGCCCAACTGTAGGTCACCTATGTGACCAATCCTCACCATTGGTTTCACAGCACTGAGTAAGCATACTAATTAAGACCTTGTTGGTTGTAAAGGCCTGTCCATTCGCTCTAGGTAATATTGGCTTGACTTCCTTACCCTAACGACGGAGTGAGCGCTAGCGCGATATTGGTTTGAATGGTGCGGTAGCACATCCGTTTTCTTGCGAAAGTCAAAACTACCAAAAACACGGGTAAGGCAGCACTCCCATTATCAGGTCTCAGGTACTTGACGTGACGAGGTCTAACTCATAACCAGAAGACGTAAACGACACTCAAGAGAAAGCTCAAAGGCCCCAACGGTCACTTTTGTTCCAGACAGGGACCCTTGGTCGAGCAAGTTCATCACTACCAGATTTGTGACAAGGGATGGCATCCTCACTCGTGAAAGTCTCACCTCACTCGTCTTTCTAGTTAGACTAAACACGTCATCCCATCTCTATTGTAAACGGATAGAGTTGTCACATTCTATTCGGTCAAGTGGTACGATCGGAGAAGGGAAGTTTTTTCACCGAGAGCAGCTTGGCTTGGGTAACCTAAACCAATCAAGTAGTCGGGTAGCATTCCGGATCCTTGCTATGGATCGACTATTCACTCGGACTCGAAAGAAGAGCAAAGGCGCTAGCGACTCGCCTATCCGAAGACAACTCTATTTACGTGAATTCATTCCTTCTTTCTAGTAAGCAGATCACGGGAGTCAGTGAGAAAAGTCTGATGGAACTTAAAATGCGGAACTTAATTGAAGATCGAAGCAAAACACACTTTAGAAAGACCGGGGTTTTCCATTACCTCGCACTCAGAGGTGGGTAAACAAGTGGATTCTAGATCAAGATTGTCTAAAAGATTGACAGGTTCTCTCGGCCAATAGGCACCCCTTCGGGAGCTCTGCGATGCTTCTTCGGGAACAACCGGAGAAGAGACTCGGACGGGGGTAGAGTAAGCTCTGGAATGCCATGCCGTCAAGGGCAGGTGCCGAACTCTATCCATTCTTCTCCCATCCGGGTGAATAGGTTCCCAACAAAAGATCTCTCGACACATAGGTTCGATTCTCCTCCCGAGCCTTTCTTTATGTCTAGCTTCGACACAAGGAGATCAGTATTCTAGTTCAGATCGGGTAGGGCTTTCACACTTGTCAGAACGAGCCTATTATTCTGTTTTCAACAATATCCTGGGTCCGTGTAGTTGAGAAAGCCGGGCAAGCAGAATCATGAGCAGAAGCAGGAAAGTGAAGGTCAAAGTTTCGGAAAGTGCTTTTTGAACGAGATTTCTTTCTCCACTTTGCACATACATAAAGGAAGCAATGATTTCCATCTTCCGACTTTCTTTGGTGCCAAAGACCGATGACTAGTTAACCGACTCCTGGTCGACATAAGGAAGACTACTTTTATTCTGGTAAAGTGGACGAGAAGAGCGAGTCTCTGTCCAACTCCTCTTCGATCTATGCTACTAACAGTGCGCTTTGCTTGTCAAGTAAGGGATCGAATCAAGAAGCTGGAGGTCACTGGTGCAAAGAAGAAATATGGCACGGGCTACGGCTTGCTACTACTAAACAAGAACTTAGGGTAGGTTCCTTAATAGGGGACCAGGAAGGAAGCAGCTCGAAAGTGACAGTCAACTTCTAGCTTAGCTAGGGATTGATGAAGCAAAGAAAGCAAAGCTTTATTAGTAGGGGAAGAGCCATATAGTGTTGAACGTCATTCTAAATTCACTGTATCATAAGTTGCAGAGGCATAGACACGAGTTACAGTTTCTAAGTCAGTGGGACCAGTTGCGGATGCTGGTGAAACTAGTTTCTAATGCTTAGGTTCACGGTTGGCAATCTCAAGGTAATCAAATCAGAACGTCAGTCTGAACTTTAAAACCAAGCTCTGAAGCGGAGCTCTGAGACCTACGGGAAGCAAAGCAAGACCGAACTAAAGAAAAGCAACCACTCCAACACAAACAGCCAATCTGACCTGTCCCTTCCTTGAAGAACCGGTTCCAGGGTCATCAGAAGCAATTTTACATATCGTCTTTTGTCTATGTAGCAAACTCTCCACAAGGTGCTTGCCAGCTCAATATTTTTTTTTCGTGTTCAGTTAGTGCCCTATTAGTAAGTAGTCAGTCCCAGGGAGTAGTTAATTGAGGCCTGTAGCCGAACCTTATCCCTTTCTTTATAGCGCTGCAGGCCCGCAGCGAAGAACCGCACCGCGGACCAACTCGCAAATGGCTATCGCGATGACCCAGGCCCTTCTCCAATTAGCCGTTCTCCTCTCCTCTGACTGAATTGCACTGCACCTTCATTGAGTCAATGTAGGAAAGAGAGCTTGCTTGAAAAGGGAAGCATCGAGCGTCAACTCGACTCTCATCCCTTCCATCGGAGCTCTCGCAAGCAGCCGCTCATCCAAAGAGGCAGACTTGGATTGACCTCTGTCCCGCCCCCAATGGATTCTTGTCGCCCAGAGCGGTTCCTCCCTTCTTCTGTGATTCAGGCGATGTTGTGGATGTGGATTCAAAATCTTGATGCTAGTGCTCTTGTCAGCTCGTCTGATGTGTCAGTGACTGAAAGACAAGGTTGGTTCCACTCTCACACCACCCTCAGATCCGAAGAGGCAAACCGAGTAGGAGGATGTAACAGCTTGTTCTAGCCGAGACTCCACTCCCTCCACTCATGTCGATCTGAGACGCCAAAAGTGGGGATGGCAAGATTCACGCTTTGTGTCAACGACCATTGACTGTCTCAGTTGTTGTCAGGATCTCCATTATTGTCCCTAGCATTGAGGAGCTGTTAAGCCCTGAAAACTTCACTATACTCCGTTCCCTCTATGTCCATTCAATCTGAATCTTGCTGCATGAATGCACTGAAAGACCAGGAATGCCCTCACCCTTCCTCTCCCATAGAGGCTTTCACCCGCACTAGCACTAGTATATGGTGATATCCAACTCTAAAGCCCGAACACAAACAAGCTTATCCTTACTTGTCACTTAATGGGAAAGATCCACTTCATTGGTAAGAGAAGCAAAGCATTGCCCACAAGAGGCTCAGGCCGAGTAGTGTCAGACTAAAGAGCAGTGTCAGGCTCAAATCCCCCCTATACAACAAGTACTGGTCCAGCGCCACGGGGAGAAGCGGGAAGAGAGCGTCCACCAACGGGAGGAGAGGCTCGCTTAAATAGGCATTTCGCATACACACTTGCCATTGTGAACTCTTCGACTCGATCAACGAAGAAAGGAGATGGTTTAGACTTGAGACTTTCTCGCTTCCTTACCGCTTAACGAACTTGGAGACTGCTTGAACCAAGGCTTGCTTACTAACTCTTTCTTACCTGTGATAGCAAACATCTCGAAAGCTGCTTTTACCAACCGGCACTACTACGGCTACCACTACATTATTCGGCTCGGCCTTACACTCTTTGCATGCTGCTGGCCTCTCGTCTTTAGAGCTTGGCTCCCGCCTTGTAGCCACCCTCACATTTGAGGGGATCTCTTCCACTTGCCTACACTAGTTCAATGCATCAAACCGCTAACTCTCACACCCCTTCCTCCGATGCCGGCTATCGATCCGGAGTAGATACAGGAAAGAAATCTCTAACTAGATTCGAAACTGGCTACTCGTCGAAAGGATTTTGATCGTAAGTAGAAGCAGGGACGGACGAGGCCTACCCCGGACGTACGGAATAAAAACAAAAAAGATCACTTTTCTAATAAAGACACTCTAGAACGTAAATAAGACTGGTATCGGCCTTAAGTTAAGGCCTTTGTGGCGGACTTCAGCCCTATAGAAAAACGAAAAAGGAATTTATCTTTCTTTACTAATTTGTTTGAAAAAAAGCACTAGGCTTGCTTACAAATATCTTAGCTTACTAGAGGAAAAGACTCTTCTCAGAGACTCTTGTCCTATCCACGTAAGGTAGCCCAGCTTCACCACCTGCACTGAGTAGTCCGGTACCATCTCCTCCGTCTCTCTCCTCAGGTAACACCATTCTACTAGAGACCTCTTCACCGCCGACTGTGAGTCATCCGACTCCCGTTTTTCGTCGCTCTCTAAGGAATGTGAATACTTGAGCAAGAAAACGGATGTGCTACCGCACCATGAAAACCCATATCGCGCTAGCGCTCACTCCGTTGTTTGGGTAAGGAAGAATGTCGTAATAGACCAACTTCAGTCCTATAGCTTTCTTTCCTCCCTTAAGACCCCTTTGTAATAACTGCCTTTCTACCGCATCAGATGCATTTTTTGAAGGTACATCAGTCGCAAAAGGAGTGAAATCATTCCCAGTTCTCTTTCCGTAAGGTTCGTAGTACTGTGACAAGCAAGGCACATTCAGTTCCAGTCCCCCGCTGGGTAAACTCCTCCTCTTTCCTCCCTCCTACCTCTTCTACTGATGATGAAAAAACGAGTTTGAGTTCTCTTTCTTCTGTTGCTTCGCCCCTGCATCTCGACCCTATCTGGTTTCATCTTTCCTTCTTCTTTCTCTCGCACTGGCTTGTATGCTTGTCCCCTCTCTGTACCTCTTTCTGGTTCTTAAAGCAAGATCGTTTCTACTAAATGTCGTAAATGATGAGATTCTTTCCTTCTTCTTTCGTGAGTGAAGTTTCAGTCAGTACCCAGCTTCCGGGTCATTCATCCCATTCCGTCGCAGTACAGCCTCTGGGTTCTCCTTACATTGCTTGACTTCGGTAAGCTCTCTTGTTCGTCCTGGTTCTTCGTTCTCTTTTTCTTTCTTTCCTCGCATTTCGCTTTTTCGAAAGAAATAGATGCATAAAAGCAGTCTTTTCATATATAATATAAAGGAAAGGCTATTTGACTTCTTTGTTCCCGAAAGGTAGTGAATACTTGAGCAAGAAAACGGATGCGCTACCGCGCAACGGCTTTCGCGCTAGGCGCTCACTCCGTTGCTTGGTCTACTGCGCAACGGGCGCTAGGCGCTCACTCCGTTGCTTGGTCTACCGCGCAACGGCTTTCGCGCTAGGCGCTCACTCCGTTGCTTGGTCTTTTTAATATAGTAGGCCATGAAAACCAATATCGCGCTAGCGCTCACTCCGTCGTGCCGGGTAAGGCTTCGATTGTTGAAGTCGCATCAACAGATAATTCTTCATTTTGAGTTGAACTAATGAACACTCTGAATCATTGCTATTCATTTAGTTCTTCCGATCGAAGCCATCCATCTACTTGCTTTCCTTTCGATTGGAGCCTCCATCTCTTAGGCTGTTAAGCATATCAGCATATCAACTTGATCTTTAGGTGAACCAACCAACTGATACCAATGGTTTGGTAGGTTCTAAGGATCCAAGAGGAAGTGTTAAGCATTGTTAGCTTAATCAAAGCCATTCATTTGCTTGATCTTGCCGGTTAGGGTCCCACAGTTCCACTTGGTTACGTACCGTTTTACAGTGTTGAACTAATGAACACGATGCATAGGCGGCGTTGCATCTAAATCTCGCTCTTAGGAAACTCGTCCATCTCCTACACACGCTTCGTCTTCTCTCCGGGGCTAATTACGACCGACTACTATCTTTTGTACTTCTGAGCGCAATCAACCTCGCTCTAACGGGGTCACAACGAGTGGGAACTCGAATTACGATCTTTCTGAGATCGAGTGTGCGTAGCGGCCTTCCCAACCAGAGGCAGAAATTCGCTGCCGACGAAGGAAGGCCATACGCGCCTTCACGCAACCTAGGAAGCGCGCTCTTACGCTGAGATCTGACGATGCTTCGACTGTGTCCGAAGGCAAAACTTCTGCGGAATCGACCAGATTCTACCGAAATCGACTCAGAAGCCATTCTCCTTGGGTCTCTCACCTGTCTGCTTTCGTCTATTCTCTTATAATAAGAAGAGAAGAGTCAAACTTTCTCTTCCGGCCCACCGCAGCCGTCACCTTCTCTTGCATGTTCTTGAACGAAAGAGATTGGCTCGTTGACTTCCAGCGCACGCTGCATGAACCACGCATTTGATTGAACTGAAAAGTGTAGCAGGAAAGAGGGACGTGCCTGGTCAGCCGTTCGTCATAGAACTTGTGCCTCGTCGCGGCGAGCCGACGTCCCTAACGCCAAAAACTGTTAGTTGCTTAGGGGGTGTGTGAGTGGAACGGTAGTCGAAAGACCAACAGCTCCTACGACTGAAAGACATACATACTATTGGAAGACGGCCCCGGAAGGATCACTCTATCGCCGGCTGCCAATAGTCCAGCTCGTGGACCAAGGAGAAAACGAAATCTCAGTTCGACCTTGGGAGGGATTGCGAACACGATTCCCTGGTGAGACGATACCCCCCGTCCGAACACCTCCAGTCTCATCACAATATCGCCTTCGCGGCTTGCTTAGTCCTTTCCTTTCCCCTCTGTCGTACTTTCTGTCTTAGGTCTTATCTTCTTTTTGCTTGGTTAGGTTCAATGATGCCAGTTGTCGCGTGCTTCGATGGGGTGCCCGCCTCTCTCTATCGCGTGGTCCGGGGCTTTAGCTTTCATTTTTTGATTTCTGTTTTGATTTAGCTACCTTACTTTACTTCTCTTTGTTCTGTTCAGCGGTAGTTGTTGTTGTTGATGGTGATGTTTATGTTGTAGTCGCTTCAGTTGCAGCAACTTACGCGTGCTACGGTTTACGCTCTTGCTATAACCTTCGCTGATTAGCTTCCGTTTACGCTTCGCTAGAACTGCTGCTTAGGTGCTACAGCTTCTCAGCTTTCGCACTGTTCGGGAGGGGGCTACTGTTTTAGGTAAGCGACGAGCGGAGGGATTGAAGGAGGAAGGCAGGTTTCATCTACGAGCCACTTGCACTGAACTGCCTTACGAACTTTGGGCTTACCAACTTGACTTGCCTACCGACCGAGACAGGACTAAAGCGTCACGTAGGCCCTAAAGCACTCTCTCTCCCCAACCCTATCTCAAAAACTTTCCAAGGTCCGAAGGACACTTAAAGGTTCCGAAGGACTAAATACGCAAGCGGTAGTTCGGTATCAGCTGTCTCATCTGGTCAATCTCATCCCGCACAAACAAGAAGGAGATTTGGATCTAAGCCTGTACCCGGAAGATAAAGAGTGATTTGATCTCTCTATAGACGACCGAGTGCCTTCTCCCTTCGCCCGGAAACCTTACTCTTTCAAGTAAGCAAGTCAATTATATTATGAAGTTAAGGCCCTCTCCTTGCTTTATAGTAATCGCGCGAGCCAGCAAAAGGAGAAAATCCCAGCAAGAAAACGGATTATATGCAGCAAGAAAACGGATGCAGCAAGAAAACGGATGCGCTACCGCGCAACGGCTTTCGCGCTAGGCGCTCACTCCGTTGCTTGGTCTACCGCGCAACGGCTTTCGCGCGTTGGCGCTCACTCCGTTGCTTGGTCTTTGAAATATAGCACGCGTTATGAAAACCAATTGAGCGCTAGCGCAAGTTTCTAAGGTTTCTTGCTGGTAAATCAATGAAATTGACCAGCGGTGAACACGGGCGCGGAGAAGACGGAGACCATCTCGGCGCTACAATTCCAGCGTAGACGCGTTATACGCAGACGACATACTAATGCTATCGACACCTGGCTATCCAGATAAAAACGGAAAGATTGATAGCGGCCCCTCCCATGAAATCGTTTGCTCTGAGGGTCTCACTCATATGTGAAAGACATAAGATTTTGACGAGTATAATAGAAAGTATATACTCGACTTATTTTTAGTGGATCTCGTAGTCTTCTGGACTGTGGACGGTACTACTCTGCATTGTCTTCACCCATCTAATGCGTTTGTCGCCAAGACTCACTTGACGTTGGGCGATCTAGTTCCGACTGATGTGTGTTCCTTCTCCTGGGAATGGGACTTATGAAATGTCCGATCTTTGCTATTGGCCGCCTTCTTAAGGGACTTCTTCCCCGCTAGCTAGCGCGCCAAAGCAACCCGGGACCCCCGGAGGGGTCACTACTCAAGTACGCTACCTAAGAGATAGGGGAGTTTTGAAGCTCCACGGTCACATTTCTTTTGAAGTTCAATAATTTTTTATGTATCTATTTTACTGAGAAAAGTTCTGTGCTGCTCGCCACTCCCCGAGGCCAAGGACGGGGTCGAACCGTCATTCCAGGATTTGCAGTCCGATACATTTCCATTATGTTATCTAGCCAAACCCGCCACCTCATGTGCCAAAGTCAAGCGGTTGTTCTTCCTTCCCTCTTTTTCTACATATGCGGTGGCGGGCGGAGCGCTCTATATGACCGGCGGCGGGTTACCAGAGAAGAGGGGACAACTTCTTTCTCCCTTGACTTGCTCAATCTTCCTTATCTGATTTCAAGTTGCAAGCCACTCCACTACTGGTACAGAGGCGACCGGAGGGTCTTCTATATATATGTTCAGGCGAAGAACATGACGAAGCTAGCTCTTGTTTTGGTTGCAACCATGCCTATATAATCTCATTTAGCTTACCAAAGTCAAGTGGTCTTACTAAAAGTAAGTAAGCTGACTGTTCCGTTCCAAGTTACATGGCTTTTCACTATTCCTTTCCAGAGAAAGGTTGCTCATCCACGGATCAATTGTTTATGCGGCAGTGCGATGCGCTCGCACTCTTTCACCTCTCCTCCTTTCCTTGTCTCCATTCTGATTGATTCGCTTCTTCGCGCAAGCGCTTGGTTCGCCCCTTCTTGCATTTCGTGATCCTCCGCTTCAGGATGCCCCTTTTTCAGATAGCCGGGATCCGACGTTGATTTCCGATAAATGGTTGCTCCAGGTTTTAGGCGGCCCATCTGGTTAGTTTAGCTATCACTGCTGGAAGCCCCAGCGGTTGTTCGGCTGCGTACTCCCCGTCCGCGTATCTCAAACTAACCCTATTTCATTTTCCTTTCCTGTATCTTTCTTTCTATCCCTAGGTCGGCTTCGTGCAGATAGATGTTCGCCGTGGGAGATTGGTGCTCCTTGAGGTATGTCTTTCCCCCTTGCTTCTTACCAAGGACTTCGTTGCCCCCCGTGGCGAAGAAAAAGTCTACCATCCCCCCCGGGGGGTTAAGGTTCCTCTCGGAGACTGCCAGTCTACAAGAAGCTGGCAGAGCTTTAGCCATTGGACCACATCCATCCTCCTACCTAAACAGTCACCCTTTTCTTGTTCGTTCTTCGAATTACGCTAGTGGCCTTCCGGCTAATGAAGATACTACTCCAGTCTTCCCATTCATTCCCAGTGGATCCTTCTTATCCCTTTTCATTGAACGAACCAAGTTCACCTATACGAGAGTGAGGAAGACATTTCCAACAATCAACTTCCCACTTTTGATGTCCCGTTTGAAAGCTGCGTCTTTAAAAAAAAAGGTAGTGAATACTTGAGCAAGAAAACGGATGTGCTACCGCACCATTCAAACCAATATCGCGCTAGCGCTCACTCCGTCGTGCCGGGTCAGGTAGTTAAGACTTGCTTGCTCTCTCTGTTTTTCTATACAGAATTCGAGCAGACGATTCTCCGATTCGGCAAATGGTCTTATCGCATTCCTAATTTGTGTCAGTTCAATCACTCAGAAGACAATCCTTGTTGCTTGGTACATGAAAGTGCAAGATAGCACCTGAGACCGCTAGGCCCTAGATCTGGTGCTTGAAAAAAGCACTGAATGGTACACAACGAGTGAACGTAGCGAAGCGAGTGGAGAGAGAGGGAAGAATGGATTCTTTCCCGACCGTAACGAGTGAAGCGTGGTGAACGGCGAATCGTTCTCTTCAAACAAAACCTTGTGCGAGCCCTCCCCGGCGATTGAGGGGATGAGGAAAGCCACATTGGGGATCGCGAGTCGGGAGGGTGTCGAAGATATTGTGTGTGTCAGCGAAGTCTTTCCGGGGGCACGGGTTGGAAGCATGAGCGATGAGCTTCTCGACTTCGATCTTTGTCTTTTATTTGAAGTTATGGGTTGATTGTGACCTAGTATAGGACTGATCCAGGGCAATTCCACTCGGGTATTCAACGAGTCGACGCAGCCTAGAAGGGCAACGAAGCGGTCGAAGGAGGAGGGCGATAGAAAGCAGACCCAATGCCCCGGGGTTTTGAAATCAAGCCAGGCATTTACACTCTCAAAAGGTGTAGACCAGTCCATGGTCACAATATCAGCACCCTCAATGACATAGAGCATCAGTGTGGTATGAAAAGAGTAATGCAGTCGAGAACTCACTTTGCTCTCGAGCTACCTTATCGTACTTGTGCGGATTGATCAGATCCGCTAACCCCTTGTCGGCGTCAACGGATATGGCCCTATCTAGCCCGGAACCGAAGCGAGGATCTCATGCTATCATTGAACGGCTACCGAACCGCCATACTCAGGTAAGCGGTCTCTGTTCCAAGTACATCAAGACCCCATAGCGACTTAGGGTTTTTGACTCATGGGTCCAGATCCACGAATCCCTAGTATAGTTGCCTAAAGCAATTAATGCCGCAACGCAATAAGGCTTTTCGCTCTAGTTGGGCAATGCAAGGAGGCCTCTTTCGCCATTCTTTCTAAATGAGAAAGTCTTCTTAGTTCGGTGGAACATCGATGAGAGGAGCATTTTTTCACAGAAGCATATGACTGCCCCTCAATCGCCAGGTGGCTCGCTCCAGGTGCATGAGTTGCTTTGCTGGCTGGCGTCAAATTCTTATACGAAACGGCCTCTTTCAGTCTTTCTCTTTAAAGCTGATCTGGTGCTGTCTCCTTCCTTCAGTTTGTTCTGATTCCGATGACGGATACTCTATTCCGCCTATACAACTACCTTGCTTGGTGGTTCAAAATGGAAGTCTAGGTATCTGCTTAAGTGGTCTGCTCGTACCGTTCCAAAAAGAGCTGCGCTGACAGGGAGACGGGTGCAAATTGAATTGCAATCAAAGGCGCTATGACCACGGAGCATGCCAACAAGGCAAACTCAGAAAATCGTCTCCTGTCCCAGGTCACTGAAAGGGAGATACTCGCAGCCGAGCTCTCGCTCTTTCCCACTCCCGCTGCCAACTTCGCGATAGAACGACCATGCGAAGGGATACGGATAGGCTGCCCTCCCACATTACAGCGTTCGCGTGCACCTTCCCGAATTTTCAATTTCAGTCTGCCCATGATCCACGAAAGAAAGGTCTAGATATTCCCCAATTACTTGATGATAAACATGATGAACGTCAAATCGATATAGACATTCCACGCAAGCCAAGACATAAAGTGGGCCCCACATCTATGAGGAAAGATCCGTTGCAGTCCGGTAGGTCATACGACTTGCATGTGTTAAGCATAGTGACAGGTTCAAGTATAAATGGTATGCTTTCTAGCTCAATGTCCGGTCAAGGAAGGAAGCACAGAGTGACGCATTGGTAGCAGTTCGGTAGCACGGCTGGTAGTACGGTTACGGTCTCAGTCTCTTCTTATTATACGATACCGAATCGGCTCTTTCCTTCTTTAACCGATCGGTGGCCTTTGCCATTATTAAATACCATGGCACAACTAATGCTTGGGAAACTACGGGGCTCCGCTGTTGCTGAGGTGTGTTTGGGTTCCAATGATTTCATCGTTGGTCCTCCTTTGATAAAAAGACGAAATGCACCACATCGCCGTTTCAATGCGGGGCAACCGTTAGGATACCTGGCATCGTGGCCACTCTTTTCCCTGTGCCATCACATGACTGTGTGGCTTGCAGCGAAGTTGGTGTATCCCAAAGCGGATCGTCCATTTCGTAACTATGAGGGTCACGATATTGTTATTACAGATGGCTTAGTTGCGGCGGAGTATTGCGATATCTTAAAACGTCTAGAGGTTAGTATATCACCAATGAAATCTCTTATCTCAAAGACGGGGTCCTTAGAGTTTGCTAAGAGATTCAGAGTCCATGGGGGCAGAAAGGATTTATCTCCTATATCCCCTCAGGCTAGCTCTGCTCACTCGTTCACCTTTTGGACTGGTTGCCTTTGGAGAGAAGTATGGAGTCAAAAGATTCTCCACGCTCGCTCGCCTAGGTAGTGCCGGTTACAGGGTGACAGGCTCCATTGGCAAGTTATCTCGCCATTGGGATCGGATTCGCATTATGTCTGAGAAGCCAGGAAAGGGAGGGCTGTCGCTCGCTTGAGGCAGAATAAGTCTTTCTAATCTAAGAAGGGGGTGTCCCTCGCTTGCGGGTCCGGCTTCAGTTAACATGCCATAAATCACCTTTTCTGTATCCCAACCGTTATACGCTTTATTGCACTGCACCACTTGTATACTTGTGCCTGTTCCCTTTCCCTATCAGTGAAGGCGTAGGACTGTCATATCTATTTGTTACTTATGCCTGTTAACAAGCTAATACTGACTAGGCTTGGGAGCTCGATGAAAAGAGTGCTTAAGGTCTGGTTAGTTGACTTACTCGGCGGATTCCCCTTCATCGGTCGGTGCTCATCTTACGTTAGGATTCGAGCTATCGATTTCAAGATTTCAATTAGAATTGGAAAGAGCAGCAAAGCAAACTTCACTGCTTCAGGATCAGAGCGGAACATTTGATTGATTAGCCCTCCCTTCGCCACTTGATGAGTAAGCACCTTCCGTTTCAAAAGAAAAGATTTTAAGCAATGGAACCAGTCCCTTTTTTGTCCCAGATCAAATCATCACGATAGGAAGAGCTGGGGCAGCACGCATTCTCTTCACACCTATGCCTACATTTCCGTTCTGTTACCGGTCTAGTGCGCTAGTGCCCACCTATGGTGCTGGACAAGGAAGCAAGCCCCCTTTAAGCACTATATAGGCTCCCGGTAGGAGTTTTGATATGATGGGGTGAATGATGAAAGAATCAATCTCCGCCAACCAATAAGGCAGTCTTTTGAATGTCTGGATTGATTCCCGAATGATTATTGGAAAAGGTCGATCGACTTTTTTTCTCCCGCTCCTTCCCGGGAGAGGGGGTTTACGCGCTCTTTAGTAAGGGAGAGGGGAGAGCTCATCGCAACACGAGAACACACTATAGATAGCTGTATGCTTTCCCCAGGGCGAGTTATGAAATGGTGCCCCCAGTGGATGTTTTAAGCCCTCACGACAGGGAATTTCCTCACGTTTAAAATATCTACACAATTTAGAGCTCGGATGACAGAACTAGCCAGCCCTTTTCCGAGTGAGTGTTTGTTGCGGGCCGGAAGGACAAGACCTTTGAACCCGTTGAGCCCGATCATGAGGTTTGATTTACCGCCGGGATTTCCCTCACCGGCTCCGCCCTACCTCTTAAAGCTGAAGCAAGGTCATTTGTGAACTCGACGGGAGGGTCAGGAGCGAACGAACAATAAAGGTCAGGCAGCTGATACCGGAGGGAGGGGTGGACAAGAAGTTGGAGAAGAAGGAACCTCATCGTCTATCCCGGTTTTTAAACACAATAAACTTTCTTCCCCAAAAAAGAATTTCAGTCTCCACCTCTCATCCCACCACCGGCTGCAAGTGAAGGGCCTTAATTTCATTCTGCCGGCTTTATCCACATCTCCATCCCGAACCTCCCGTTCGTGAAGATGCCTTTCCCTCAACACATGGAGAATATCGCTATCCCGTAGCGAGTCGAACAATGCGAAATATGAATTCTCACGGCTGGGTAGATCAGAGCAAGGTGTTCCCCAGCCTGTTTTTACCGGTTAGCGGGGGAAATGGAGGGAAAGGGTATGCATAGATTTCGGAAATTCGAACAAATTGGTTGGGACTTTAGTCACTCGACTGTTGGGTTATACAAATATCTTATCCATTAAGCCAAGGGGGTGGGGGAAATCAATTTTGGATTGAGAAATCTATGTGCCGGGGTTCAAGCTTAACATCCAGATTGAGACTTCGTGTTCGTAATCAGGGCCCAGCACCAACCCCAGCGATGGGGGCGGGCGACAATACCACCACTATGTCCCCTATCCCTTTAAGCACTATATATGGTCACGAACCCTTTTTTTTTTCTTTAAAAAAAGGAGTATAGCTATTGGACAGGGGGTGCGGGTTCCGCGTCCTGGGCTTCCACGATCGCATCTTCTCCCATGTACTTCCCTTTGCCTTTCCGCTCACGCCTTGCTTGGACTTGATCCCACAAAATTGAGGCATGACCCGTGCTCAGGAATTTCACCTTCGCACACCTCGTTTCAATCAAAGAACTTGTCCACGCTACTCTACTTAGCCAATCAAGAAAGTCCTCGGGATGCAATTATCAGAATATACGGGATTCGCTCTGTACAAGCGTATATCAGATCAAGTCTTACTAAAGGCATCTAGGATAGGACGGTTATATTCAGGCAGAGCAAAAACGAATAGTCATTATGGCCTCAGCCCGGTCCCCGTATGAGGACTAGTCGATTTGCTTGCTTTAAGTATATGGTTTTCAGCTATAGCTATAAGAAAGCAGGCCAGTAGCTGAAAGTTTGAGCCTGATAAGTCATCCCAAAGGTAGTTGACTTGCTGACTTGTGTGAGCCAACAAGCAAGGGATGAGCGCGACTGAATATAGCACGCGATATTGGTTTGAATAACGCGTGCTATATTTCAAAGACCAAGCAACGGAGTGAGCGCCAACGCGCGAAAGCCGTTGCGCGGTAGACCAAGCAACGGAGTGAGCGCCTAGCGCGAAAGCCGTTGCGCGGTAGCGCATCCGTTTTCTTGCTGCATCCGTTTTCTTGCTGCATATAATCCGTTTTCTTGCTGGGAGTGAAGCGTATAAGAATTGAACGAAAAGGTCTAAGCGAAGACCGTCCACGAGCAAGTCTTTCGTTCAGGGTCATGCCATCTGAGTCACCAGAACCCAATTGTAGTGGAAGGTTTTGGCCGTACTCAACTCTTAGCACAGAATGCTTGACTATAGCTCTGTGGGTGAAAACAAAGTGGAAGCGAGAGACCTATGTTGACCGCAATGATTGAATGCAAGCCGATATAACTAACTCTTTCTCTTGTTATTGCTCGAGTACCTTAATGATGGAATGCCGAGAACTGTTGTGGTATTCCACCTCTTGCCCGAGATGTACTTGCCTTTGTTTGCGTACCTAACAAAGAGAGAGACGAGAGGATCAAAGATTGATGCGAGCCTAGGCCCTTACAATTCTTACTTGACGGACTTTCTTACTATACTATCATTAGATTGCAACTCTATAGTCATAGGCACCGTACCTCGACACCTAGGGTTAACTCCTAAAGCATCAGATCAAATCGAATACCCTACTAACTACATTGATTTTCTCACCGAAGGGGAAAGTCTCGCAGAGAGAGACCACTGCTCACACTAATAGCATAGTTAAAGATAGAAAGACGCATATCGCCCAATGCCTGGGAAACCAGGAGAAAAGAAACCAGATAGAGATCGAGAAGCCCCAGCCAGACCTGCTGTCTCAGATACGTAGCCCGGCCTATCTGTTTGATTGGGGTTGTCCACCCGTTTCAAAATCCTTCTCTGGAGCGTCACGTTGCTGAAGCGGCTGTTGCTTACTCAGAGGCAGCTGATTCTGATGTATATGCTCACGTCCGTCAAGCTACACCATAGACTGGGACGTCTGTTACCTGGTCCCAAAAGGTACCAATGCCCACAAGTGGGAATCCGAAATGAAGATCTATACTAGCCTCACCCGATGCGGCACCACAAGCTTCAGATGTTGAGACGCCCCAGGCAGATCTGATTTTCTTGGAACTGTCTCCAGATCCAGTCCTCTTAGCTTTCTTGGTGCAAGCTACCCACGCATAACTGAGAAAGATTTCATTATATATACATATATAGTGAGAAAATGCACCTTGCGATTCAAGAGCCCGGGCAAAACAAGCGGGGCTTCCTTCACCATTCGTTGCGGTTGCTCTCACATGTCATCCCAGGAGGACTCTTTGACTTAAATAGGAATCGGGTGTTATCGGTGTACCGTTGGACGGGCCACTTCTTCCCATCCGGCCGGGGACTATGAAACATCATAAACTAGGTAGGACAAGGCCTCTTTCTGCTATGGATAGATTTTCACTCAGCTATGCATTCTTCTCTTCTGGATTAGTAACCTTTTCAGATGGACGCAGATCGGGATCCATTTTTGAATGGCATTCTACCGCTGCGGACCCACAAGCCAATGCCGTTTATTCTGTTTTTTCTCTCCCTCCTGGGTCACCATCCACGGCAATACTGTTACTGTGCTCGCTGCTACGCTTGATCCCTCGTCATACCAAGAAGAGGAGCGCTCCGCTGTCATACAAGGGGCTCCATCCTTTCCATCTCTATAATACTGACTTGGTTCATATCCATCCTCCCCGGCTGAGTCCCCTTTTCCGGCACTATTCCTGCTTGTTTTGTATGCTGGTTCACGTTCGGTTTCCTGTCCTTTCTTTGTTAGCTGGAAAGTTGATACCCCTTTGTTCAATACCCGAACTATAGTAAAGTAAGGATCTGAGAAAGACAAGTAACACCCTCAGCTCAGAACTCGTAAAGAAGGACTCCCCGCTTGAGGCCACAGCAGCTTCTGGCTAACAATCCTTTCCAAGCTGAGCACTAGCCAAAAGATTTTCCTCTTCCCTTTCTCCTATTTATTCCACTGTCGCAACAGCCTGGGCATCAGGAGCTCTTTCTTTCAACGCATTAGAAGTTTGCTCTGGAAAAGAAGCAACTTCTCCCGGTACTGGGGTTCGTTCTATTCCGCCTCTCTTCCTACCAGTTTCAGGCGCTATTCCGGATTTTCTTGTTTGCTCTGGTGCACGGGCCTTTCCTTGTGAAAGAGAGCAGTTAGTGTATCCGCTAGCTCTTTCTAGTTCTGTTTCGAGCAAGACCAGCTTTTTTGCTTTTATTTGGTAAGAAGGAAAACCCTTAGAGTAGCAGCTAGCTGGGCAAGCAGTGAGTAGCAAGGTCTATCTAGTAGCAGCAGCTGGCGAAACAGCATCCCCCGGGGAAACAGCAGACATGGGAGTGGCATTAGCATTGGGAGGCACAGGTCCTCTTCTGAGTCCGGGGAAGCAGTAGAGTGAACTATAGAATCACCACCAGCTTCTTATTTACAACATTTGGCAGACTGAGTCAGTGGGTTCTACTCTGTCAACGGGGAAGATAAGAGATGCTGTTTAGACAGCAGAAGCGGCTGTGGCCTGCTCCACTGAAGCTCATAGGCCTTGATGCCTTTACTAGCTGGCCCGACTAAGTTCACCTCATTAAGAAGACTGGTCCACCCGGGTAAATCCTGGAGCTCGGTTCGGTGGCACGTGATGGAAGACCTTTGCTTTGGGGAAGATGCATCACAGACCGGAGAAGCTAGGAGTACGAGTATGTTAACTCACACTCACCCCGATCCGTACACACGTACACCATAGACAGATGCTCTGCCCTAGTGATCAGAAGATCTGGCAGGGTCCATTCTCCTAGTTCCGTCATCCATCTAGACTTAGCTCTCAGTCCACACGGTCGTTCACAGGTGGTGGGAGGGGAGTCTTTCAATCTCTGTTTGCTTTGCAGTCTGTTGATCGCCAAATGCCATCGTCTTCGGATGTGCAATGACTAAGGTGAAGAAGGCTGACCCGGATGGATTTGTCCATATCAACTGATTTAGGATGACACGCTGTTAAGCCCGGTGATTTGGAGCAGTCGGGCGGGATGCGTCTTTCTATCTCTACCTACGCAATTACTATTAGCAGTGGTCTCTCTCTGCGCTCGCCTAATATCTTTATTCGTGCTGATCCTATTCGCCTCTGTAGGCCCAACAAAGGGTCCTACGCCCGCCCCTCCCCCATTGTGTTGCGATTGATTCCGTCCTATCGGGCAAAAAGCTTATTCAGGCCCTTCCTCGGCTAACTATTCGCCTGACCCTAACGACGGAGTGAGCGCTAGCGCGATATTGGTTTTCATGGTGCGGTAGCACATCCGTTTTCTTGCTCAAGTGAAAACTACCTTATGGTCGAGCACGTAAACCCCTCTCCCCTGCGTACTTCCCCATGGGCTTAAGACCTTAACTCAACTCATGCACTCAGAAATTGAACTCCTGACTTGAGTCCTTCTCCACCCGCATCTATATATAAACAAGAAGAGGAAGCGCCTTGACTCGTCAACCGCCGACTGACCATGTGCCGAGAGCTCCTCCCCCGAACCCCCTCTCTCTGAAGACTCGCTTGTTCGGAAAAGCATTGAATGAACTGTCTTTCTTTTGGCTTTTGGCGGACCTCTCTGGAGCGAACTCAGAAATTGAACTCCTGCTCCCGGGATTTTGCTAATTTATGGATTATCCCGACTGCCAGTAACGGTTCAAGTTGAATGAGCTCTCCCTCCATGAACATAGGCAGTTTCGCCCTAAGCTGCTTTCTATTATGCTTGATCCTACAGCTTGCTGCTGTTTCGTACCGTTCCTCTGGAGCACAAGAGTTTCAATTCGAGCTTCTACATATGGATCTTGGAAAAAGAGTGGGATGTACTATATTGATGGGTAAGCATGCCTGCGCCTACGTCGGTTGGATGTGAAGCTATGCCCCTACCCCTACTATCCCAGACTGTTGGACGGGGCTCCCTAACAACGCAACACCCCCAGAGGGCTCAGGCAATGACCCGGCCCTTAAAGAGGATTTGTCCCTGTTGAATCTCGCCGTCGATCCTTTGTTGCATCTTTCTAAAAAATGAACCTGTCCCCTGGGTCGGGCGGGTCTCGTAGGAAGGGAATGAACCAATTCTTTATTTGAAGTTCAACCAGGAGATGGCCTTTCAATCCAGATATTCAGTTGCCCTATCACTTTCAAAAGGCTGCGACGGAGGATGGGGCCGTATCAATCAATAGTAGAAGAAGACCTACCTGAGCCGGAACTCAATATGGATTTCCGTTATGATAAGTGGAATGAGGGAACATTGGTCAGTCGCCCAGCAAGAAAGAGTGGTTGAACTCCCCCATGTATCAGATGGCCCTCGGATGGAGAATGGCTTTCAAATGGAAGATCTGTGTCGGGATGTGCAGATCTTAGTTGCGAACCCTTTCGATCCAGATTTGTTGGTTCCTCCCTCCCGCGTAACAACTCAAACACGCTCTACCGTGTGGCCCCTTTGATCCAGCTCAACTTAAACTTTCAGTGTAGACGGAACTCTGAGGTCGAACCTCTCAGCCTCATCAATAGATGCCGCCAGACCCGCCAACCAGTCCGCTGGAGCCCCTATACGTATGAGAAATAATACACACCCGGAAAGTGTCCGCCTCTTTTAGTATGTCACTGACGCACGGATGAACTGAAGTCCTTCTTTGTTGTAGCAAGATACCACCGTAGCCGAGTCCCCTTCAATCCACACCCCTTGAACATGTAGATCCAGTATCGCCCACCCACCTTCCCTTTCGTACCTTTTTATATTACATCATCGTCCATACTTGAACTAGCAAACCAAAGAAAGAAAAACTGCCTTGACTCTCACCCTTCCTTATAGGATGATCCCTGTGTCGGTAATTGACTCCTTCTAAGCCAAGTGACTTTCGTCCCATTAGCTTGTGCAACGTCTCTTACAAAATCGATTGCCAAGTTGCTCGTGAACAGACTGAAGCCCCTCCTTGCTGACTCGAAAGAAGCTAGCTAGCAGACAAAGAACCATATCCATTAAGTGGGGTGCATCTACTGGGAAAGCGTCCAACTCAACATGTCCGATGCGAGATAGACTGGTCCGCTACTAGAGTATAGGTTTGTTACTTGCCGTACGAACTAATCCTCACCTGATCTATTGCTCATAATAAAATAACAAAGATAGTAAAGGAAGACGTTAGCAGCAATTGAGCTTCAGGCTACGACTCAGCATCCAACAGGATTCGAACCTGCAAATTCCCCTTTCTTAGGCGGATCGCTTTCTCCATTCAGCCATGGATGCTTGCGAGTGAACTAGGTTTTTTTGGTATTCCTTCTCGAGCTTCTATTTCCTCCGTTAAGGGAGATTCGGGAAAAGATGGAATAAGAAGACGTGTTTCCAGAACGAACAATATACGGGTGGAGAAGGGGGAGTTAGCAAAGTTGGACAAGATTGGAATGAGCATAGGAACATGTATGGATGTACCAGATCGGCTAATGCTCCCAGGTTGATGCAATGTATTCCACCAGTTGACTGGAGACTTTATTATTGGTATATCGATCGGTCCAGCACGGATTGAAATAGGAGCCGGTTCGACAGGAAGCTTTTGAAAACGCAGTGCACCCAGGTAAATAAGGAACAAGATGAATACAGAAGTTAAACGAGCATCCCACACCCGAAAGGTACCCCACATAGGCCTTCCCCGAAACCCCCCAGTCACTAAGGTAAACAAAGTAGAAAAAGCACCAATTTCTGTACCGGTTCCGGAGGAGCGAAGAAAAAGGGGATGTTTTGTTAAGGGGAACATGAAACTATTTATAGCCGTTGCGATATAAACTACTATACTCATCCGAGCCGCAGGAACATGTACATAAGGAATACGAGAATTTCCACCTTGTTGAAGATCTGGTGGTGCTACCCGAAGACTTAAATGAATAGCCATCGCTGTTAAGAACAACCGAGATCCAATGAGAATTAGCGCGTAGCTTCTTGTCTTTGACATAAAGAAAGAAGGTTGTAATAACGAAACGGACATGCGAGAATTTCTTCCTTGCCGTGCTAGTGGACCAAGAAAGACATAGAAGGATATTATATTAACATCGAATGCGGGGTTTAATGATTTCGAGGGTCCATTAAGTCACTTAGAAAGAAGTGCTCGCTTGGCGAGTGGATATTTCTTAGATCTGACTCTTTCTTCACGTAGGATAATACTCCACGGAGATCGTTGGCGGCTTTTTTCCTACTGGGCGATCAATAAAATAATTTGATGCGAGTTGCTCACCCGCGCCAAATAAATCAAAACTCTCCCGTTTTCTAGGAGCTCACAATCTCTCCGGACACCGTTCGAGTTGAGGAGAGTTTCCCGATCCTTGATCGAAGGTCTGGTATCCGCCCCTACTTCAATGAAAGCTCGCGACTACTCATTCTTAGGCATACTCATCCTCGCGCCTTACCGCCCCTCTTTACGCGAACGAATCCGTATATCTGCTTTGAGAATGGCCTACTGAGCCTGCCTTGAGTCAAATTCCCCGTCAGGTTGGAGAAACTACGACGTGTGTCTCGATCTTGACAACTGAATCACGGCCGGACGCTATATTTCATCCGGGGTCTCGTTCGTGCGGCGATGAAATTGGAAGACCAATGAAGAATCCCAACCCACCAGATTCGTTCTAGAGCTTTCTATGCCCCCTTTACTAGGTTGGGCGAATCCACCGACTCACGTCGAATACGAACGCCTTTCTCGACAAACTAGCCCACGTCTTTCTATCGGACTAGACCGAACGAAGTAGCTTGTTCCGTGATACAAAACCCCCTTACTCGCCAGAAACTTTGGGCTTTCTGTGTTTAGCAAACATACATTGGAAAAAACGAGGACTTTTTGCCAATGACCATTAGAAGAAGGGTTCGGAAGAATTCAGATGTTCGGTACCCCTCTTGGGAGGCACTTTCTAACCAGTCCGCAGTTTCGTCCCCGAATAACAACTCCTCCGAGGAAGTGAGGACCTTCTTCGATCAACCAGGACCTGACAATCTTTCTGCGACTACGTTGGCTCAATCTGCAAACCGACCGGACAGACGTGATAGATGTTTTCCCCGCTTAGATCCGGTTGCGTTACCTCTCTCTCGCCACAAAATGATTCACACAGTTTCGTTGCTTGCTTTTTCACCCGGAAAAGGCAGTGGATGAAAGAAAGGTGAATAAGCTCTTTATCTAGAAGTTGGTTCTGTGAAGCGAATTGAGATATGCCACGCGTAAGGTCTGCTTGGTCCAACTCTGATGGTCGACCGTGTGTGGCAGAGACAGCATCAGCTCGGCCTGGTTTCCGTATCTACAAATCCTATTCATGACTACAGAGAAGGAAATCCCTTGAGACACTTTGAAAGAGAGAGCGTTGCGATATGGCTGGCCACAATTCTCGGGATACGGTAAGTATAAAGGTGCAGTCAAAGTCATAGCCTCTCCGGCCCGATTCCCACCAGTCAAGGGCTCGGATGAGAATTCGAATTCGAAAAAAAAACCGGGAGATACTCGATAATCACTCCAGGTGATTTACATTTTCACCGAGTCATTCAGAAAGCATAGGATCGAGGGATGCCGCAAGTCCCATTACGTGTGTAGATGAACTTTGAAACGGGATAGAACAACGCATTTTAAACCTCATCATACTGAATGAAAGACATTTCATTCGAGTGAACCGAAAAATCAATCATCAAAATCATGAATAACTTCCGTTTGACTTTTTGTTCCCTCTACCCCACCCCTATTTGTCTCGAGCTTGTTTTGTAACTTGAGCGATCAACCGGGGATGGAGAGTAGGGATGAGAACAGGGTTGAGTAACGGGTGGGAGGAATGCCGGATAGGGGGGGAGCAATTCACCTAGTCTCGGCGGGCAGGGGCGTAACAACGACCAGCTACAACTACGACTACGCCCATCAATTCTTTCTGACTCGAGAAAGACCTCTGCTGCCCCAAAAAATGATACAATACATAGGTTACCCAACGACTACTACGTATACGTATATTCCCAGCCCAATCCCGAATAGCTAGTGGTAGTAGTTTGTAGTAGATGGTCTAATCAACAGCTTCGTCGGGCTACGGATATAAAGGCTCTGCAAGACCTGCAGCTGTCTTTTCATACCTATCACCAACTTTAAGCGATTTATATACATTCCAGCTCGTCCGTCGTCGATCGAATACGTGAAAGAGAAGGACGGAATGGGAAGGGAAGAGGGTTACTTTAGACTTTTAGGTTTATTCGTCAATGCGGAGAGACAAGCAGCCCAAAAAGAATTTATTCTTATCTTCAGAGTTTTTTAAAATAAAGAAGCTAAAAACAAAAATGAAATTCAAAGGTCATTGAAATCTGAATTTTTGCTTAAAAAGAAAGATTGGTGAAGACGGATTGTTTAATACTTCTCTCTTGAAACAATCCCTTTTCCATCGAGACGGAAACTAACGCATGTTCATCCCAACCGGCGGGAATGAATACGAACCAACCAGATTGGCATGTTACCGCTACAACTCCAAAAATGGATGGAGGATGAAAAAGCGATGAACTTTCTTTCTGGAATTCCACGAAAATGAGGAAATCACTTCTTCGTAGTTCTCAATAGATCCTAGATTTGGTGAAAGGGCCTACAGCTATGCACTTCCGGCTGGCTAAGATGCTTACATCTGGATTGAATTTGCTCCAGCGGAAGCTATTTCATGTATTTTGGGAGAAGAATCGAGGAACAATCCTTGTTGTTGAAAGTCCAAGGACGGAAATTATTTGAATGAGGGGAGGCGATGTAATCGTCTAGCCCTTGTAGTTGAGGTAGACGTCTTCTCCAGCCGAACAGAACATCTATCTTCCTTAGCTGTACGTAAAGGAAGCAAGCAGGGTACTTCAAGAGGATAGGGTGGAATTGACCCCAGTATGCCAATCCAAGTCAGAAGACTGAGTCTCAGAGCCTTCCATACCGAGCCCTAGAGTAAGGGTCGGGTCGATGAGTCAGTCGCAGTGGAGTTGTTTGGAGTTTCCTTGGTGGACAATAGAGAGCCAAATCAGACTCGTGAGGTCGGTGGAAAGTGCAGGTCAGCGCTGTGGAGATAGAAAGGCTGATGGATGGATCCTTCCACTGTCTTTGAACCGAGACTAGGCAATTGAGAAGACCATAGCATAGAGAGCATAGAAAAGACTCTCTCTCATCCACTTGGAGCTCAATAAACACTGGGCTGGCTGCTAATCTCCCACTTCACTCCGAGTGGGCTAGAAAGTCTTGCAAAGCGAACCGCTGATGGTACATTGAACACACCAAGGGATGACCCTGAGACAGCATCTCCCGACTCTGCTCCTTGAGAACCTGTCTAGCGTGTCACCTGCCTCAACTTCAACTTGGTCTCCTTGCTTCCCTGACATCAAGCAATAGAGCTGCTTTCTTTGAACAATCTAAGTAAGAAGAACTTAGCTTGAATAATCTTTCATTGACATTCGATTTTTTCCACAGAAAAGAAGGAGATGATTTACCTTACTTGTGATAGAACGAGATTCGACCTGTTCATACCTTTATTGCTTAACAACCGAGCGAGATTGCTGTAATGACATGATCAGGTAAGGTAGTTCGGACGCGATTACTATAAAGCAAGGAGTCAATATGAAACAACCTATTTTTCTGTAACTACGGAATTAGTTCTTTCTTCTTCCCCAGGCCCAGTTCGAGTCTATTTCTCCGCTTTCTGAGTCCACAACTTTTGGGGTTACGGGCTATGTAGGCTTCTCCACAATAAGTCGTGTCATCAAATGCGTTAATTGTCCTTCTTTTAGGGCCTAGGACCAGCTACTTTACTAGAGCAAGGAAATTCCCTTCTTCTTAGATCAATGGAATAGCTCTCTTGCTATTGCTCTTCTCGCTTCTGCAACAAGTGGATCTATCCTTCCTTGATCCCTTCTTGTCCTGTCCGCTGGTTGATGAAAGACATTCTCATAAAGGCCCCATCTTTCTTAGTCCAAGTCTGCTGCAACGGGCAGTAGTAGGTGCGGTGCTGAGGTTAGATGTCCGCTCTTCCGGCAAATGGTAGCAACCTCTTGTCTCTCTGTCGCCAACAAAAGCTTCAGAAAGCCTGCCCATGGTTCGTTAGTCAAAGACTGGAGTTAAGAGGTCCGTAAGTGAAAGATTACTATAGGTTCCATTCCAATGCGATAACATAAGCCTTTTATACCCCGATCAAACAAGTCAGCAATAGGGGGAAGAGGTGCTTATTTTTGGTTATGTTCAGGGCTCTTTAGTCAATACATAGCCGCAAGCTCCCGTCGCGCTTCCGCTGAAACAAAACAGGTGCTCAAAATTGCTGGTAAACCCTGCAGCCAAGCTAGCGCTTGCCGAGCTAACGCTGCCTCAGCTCCGCTAGCTCGGCTGGTGCCATTCGGTAAGGTGCAAAGGCAAGCGGCCTAGCAAAGGGCGAAAACGAAATTCGGTGGTCTACAGCGCCCGCCCTCCTCGGTGGCTGTTCAGCAGGCAACAACTTAGGTAAAACGCAAACTCCAGCAACACTTGCGGAATATCCTTAAGGCCCCTGTTACCTTATGGCTCGGACCCTCCTGTACCACCAAGGCAGACAGATACGTCTCCTGGCCCTTGCGCAAGCCTTTCTTCAGCAGCATGGCTGAAACCAAACTACTAGCGCGCCTCCTACTTTGCCTTCACAACCGGCACAGACAAGGCGCCTTGTCATCCATAATGCAAAAGGAATGAAGGTGGGGTAGGGGCACTGCCCTCGCCCTGCTAAGGAACTCAAGTCCCCAGACCACAAATCATCGAGTTGCACCGCCATAGAGTTGGCTCGGCCTGACCAGCCAGCCATCCGGATCGACAGGCACGCCCCTCGCAAGTCCCGCCAGTAAGTGGAGTCTTCTATAATCCTTCCGTCCCGTGCCCGCAGTAGGCTTTCGTTCGATACAAAAGATTCATCAACAAGGTGCTATAGAATGGGGCGTATAGACCTGTCCCACAAAGGAAGGTAAGGGCGAGCATTATTAGATCGTTCACCTGCCGGAGCGCAACCTGGAACAAACAAAACAAGTTGCTTTACCAGCCGGTCTTGGATAAAGTGAAAGTGATGCCTCACCTCAATTCAAAGAGTTGTTATATAACATATGATTCTGAATCTATCCAACTAGGAGAAAGTGGGTACCCATGCCTGTCTCCTCAGGGAATCCAATAAAGATCTTAATGAGGACTTACCAAAGCTCATTTCTTTTGTTCCGAGATGCATTCTCTCTTTTTGATCCTTCCCATTCACATAGTTCTAGTTCCACTTCGAGGTCTGAAAATATATCGTGAAATTTCGTTATAGATAGTCTGGATTAGGTCATTGAGAGCATCGGTAGAGTTCTCGTCAAAGAAAAGACTCGGTGCTGTCACCGGGTGTAGGTAAGACGGAGGTTTGACTATGTTGTCTATGACGGGAGTGAGTTTGTGAACTATGTGGGTGACGTGGGTAGACTCTTGGACGGGATTCCATTTATCAAAACCGCAAAGCTCGGATTTTGAACCTCCATTTGTTTCAAAAGCCAAACCTGTAAAGCACTTTGTCCAAGCAGTCCCAACGCATTTTATCATATGCCTTTGCCATTTCCAACTTGACCATAAGAAGATGATCATTCCTCCCCTTCTTGGTCTTCGAGTGCAAGGTTTCTTGGGCTAGCATCACATTATCCGAAATGCTTCTTCCTTCCACAAAAGCTGCTTGCTCCTCTGATATCCACTTTGGCAGCACAACCTTAAGGCGATTCACAAGGACCTTAGCTATCATTTTGTATACCACGTTACAAAGGGCCTATACTGGTCTTTTTGGGTTTTCACATTTCGGGATCAGGGCTATAAACGTTGCCTTCCATTGAACTGGCAGGTTACCTTTATCCAAAATGTGCTCAACCGCCATGAATATCTCTCTTCTGATAGTGTGCCAATCCTTTTTAAAGAAGATGGCTGGTTCTCCATCTACAGTTTTCGCGATCTCCTTCTCTTCAAGAACTATATTAGGCAGATGAAGATCCACGTTGAGTGCAGCAGCATACGACTTCCGAGGTTTCGCAGAGGAAGATGGAGGGGCCTCGTGTGCAGGGGGCCACCCAGAAACCGCCATGAATGGCCTGGAAGATGCACCTACGTGCAAACCCTAGGAGCAGCGCTTAGCTTTCCAGGTTCCCCTAAGAACACTAGGATCAGGTTTGAGATCTCCTAAGTACTTTCCCGGGAGGCTTTCCTCATTTTCATCGCCATTCGCCGGGCAAGGCAAGTAGGGCTTTCAAGGCGAAAGAAGAAGGACGAAAAGCCCACGGGTAATAAGGTCCCTATTGATCCATCATTCACAGCTATCTATTGCTTCCCGGAGTAGCCGAAGATCCATGGAACCACTCTTTCCCTTCCCCGAGAGCACTAGCCAAGAACCTGATAAGCCCTCTTCAATAAAGGAGAAAACCACCCGGGACACATGCTTGGCTTCCTACTCCCTGTTGTCTGAAAGTGTCTTCTCAAATCACTGCCAATATAGTAGTAAGAAGGGCTCGGGTTCTTTCTTTTCTGATTTAACCTCTCTGGCTGCGAAAGCGACTCATGCTGAAACCAAAATGAATGATGATTCCACGAGTCCTTCTTCCCCAGTCCGCGGAAACCTTTCATCATAGGAGATAGAACAGCTCAATGGTTATTGTCGGTAAGGAGAAATAAAAGATAGTCTTTTTTCTTCAAAGGTAATTGAATCATAGGAGTACATTTTCTCATCACATCAAAAGGCGATGGAATCCCTGCGGAGATTCTAGTGGGGACCTTTTCTCTCAATTGAATGGGCTCCCATGGATCGCGCATCCTACTTTCGGGTTCCCTTCTATCTATCCTTTTGCCTTTGGCACCCCTATCGAGTACTGTACCCGAAGCAGTTGATCGCCCTCGTGCCCGAACCCGTTTTGAGGTGATGCAATCCCTGCTACTGCTGACGTGGCGGGGCACTTTCTAATGTGAGGGTAGCTGGATACACTCAATCGGCAAGGACTGAAGACAGGTCCGAGGAAAGTAAGGAACTCGACATTCTATTCTTAAAGCAGCAAATCCAGGATTTTGATCGACTAATACAAGAAGAAGACCTACCTCAACTACTGAACGAGGCTCCCCTAGACAATATTCGTGAGCATGCGCACGACTTTCTTTCATCCATTCTCGGGGAGGATGATGTTCAAGTGGAAGACGATCATGAAAACAGCCGGGCCCTTCTTACTACTATATTGGCTGATTTGGAGATCAATAAATCAGATTCTTTTGTTTATGTCGAATTTAAAAGACAGTTCAGGGGTGGCGCACCCTAATGAACGATTTAGGAGGGGAATTATCTATGATGCAAGGAATAATAGACTGGAGGGGGCCCCCAGTTTCAAATGTGGGTTTCTAAGAATGGAACCGAGGTGATGGGAGTAAGTGGAGTGGGTAGGGCTGCTCTCCAGGGCCTCAGTCATAGATAGAGTAGTGCGTTAGTGTGACGACTGATGAGCAAGTGCACTTTAGGAAGAGAGTGCCCGATGAGGTCGAATAGTTTTCAATGTGACCATTCCGGAATACACGACCAAGTAATAAATAGACACGTTGGATATAGAATCTTTACCTGAGGTATTTGATTGATCCGTTGCAGCTTAAGCAAAAGACTAGAAGAGTAGCATTGGCTGCTATGATTGGAGCTGTGATATTAGCTATGGCGTTAGGTGAATCAGTCACAATAGAGGGAATTTTGCGCACATTTTTGCTCTTACTTAGGCTACTGCTATTCATAGTTTATTGTCAACTTCTACGATAGTTGAAAGATAAGAAGGGACCAAGATGCATCTTTAATAGGATACAGAGACTTTCTCAATATTAAGGCCTTAGTGCAGCATAGAGGCTTAGAGCATTTGGTCCAGTAGTGAAAAACTTTCAAAAAAGAAGCCGTTCAACTCGGTAATGATTACAAGGTGGCTACTAGACTACTTAAGTTGATCGTTCCACTTGGTTAGCCGACCTGTTTAACTACCGCTCCTTCCACTGGTTCCTATTCAACGACGGGCTTGCTTTCCATTTTTTGCTTGGCCCGCTTGCGCGCTTGATCCGATTGATAATACCCACGCTGACTTTCCATAGTCTCACTTGGCGTACAATCACTTGTCTCCTTCTTGTTGTCTGGCTTATCCTTTTACGGTCAACTAGATTAGTAAACAAGTATTCGTTTCGCTATACAACTCGCATGATTCTTTCCGCCCTTATCTGTGACGTAATTAACTTCACCAAATTTCCCATAGTGGGTGGCGAGCTGACATATGGATAACCTTTCCGCTTCTTAATTGCATACACAGAAATCTGCTGCCTCAGTCGGGCGACGGAAGTGAAGCCGTCGGACTGGCCAATATTTCAATAGGCTTACTGATGGCGGAAAATGTACCGTTTGATGCTCCTGAATCGGACGGCTAAAAACGTCGGTCAATCTTCTCGGTAGGACGGCTAAAGAAGTGTCGTAAGTCTGCTCTGCACCCTTTTATTCAAAATCTATAGCACAATGCAATCCAGGGACGATCTAGGTCAAGCCAAAACTACCTATACGACCCTCCGTCCGCGTCTTTGAAGAAAGCTATCGTATCTTCGTAGTATGACCTCACTTAGTGAAATTGGATACTAAGTGGTTTCTTCCTTACTTAGCCAAATCTCGGCTCCTTTCCTATCGTATAACCCAATTAAAGAAATCTGGCCTTCGTCACTTTGTAAATCTTAAACCGACGTCTTTCACTTTATCCAATTACCTATTTCTCCTCACATGCAAGAATGGACCTTAGCCACGAGTTGTCCGGCCTAGACACTGATAAGGCGAAGACAGCTGGGCCCTGAGTTTTCGATCTCTGTTCTTGCGCGAAAGTCTCAGAAAGATCTTGCTTTGCTTCCTTAATTAGATTGACTCGTCAAGTTCAAGTTATAGATTAGATCGTAGACCGATGTCGGATTATTTTCCTTCACAGCATGGCAATCCCCTTCCTGTCACGCTGGACAACAAAGGTGATACGAAAATCTGAACAGCGTCAACCTCGTATCCTTCTTCTAACTCTTTCAAGTATAGGATCAAATCAAAGGAATTCTCTTCCCATCCAGAGAAAGGCCTAAATCTTTCATAGGGATTCCATCGCCTCTTTGCTAAATCGAAGAGCGGAAAAATGCACTTAATTGCTTGTGATGAAATCGACCACGAAATTCTCTTTGAAATCGAGGAGCCTTTCTCACAACTTTATTGTTGTTACCTTTTTTTTCCTGAAGCATAGATGAGATTAGAGATGAAAAAGACGCTAGCATTAGCAGAAGATCATCGATCATACTTTCTTGCCTTAGCCACCATTGAGGAAGAGGGATTTCTACTTGCCTTAGACCACTATCGAGGAAGAGAGACTCATAGCACATACGATCCTTACCCGTGAAGGCAGAAAGAGTACCTGTTGTTAACAAAACGGAGTGGAGTCTCAAACATTTCTCGCACTGGTCTCAAAAACGAAATTCTCGTATTTTCAGGCAGAGCACCAGTCAAAAGACATAGAGGCCTATGAAAGTGACGTTTTCACTTAAGAAAGATGGCGCCTTTGCGAGGATGTCTTTAATCAGCCAATGCCAAGGCAACAGAGCTAGCATCAAACCTACCCGCCAGACCTCTTTTGAGAATCATACTCCTATCGTTCTTTCTATTCGCTCTTCACTCTAACCAAACACTGATCTCTCCCGCCCATCTATTCTTACTCACTACTCTATAAGTGAAGTTCGAATCTTATTCTTTTTTTTTCCTGTTGTCTTGCGTAAGGCCTTTTGTCAGCCCTATTGGTTTCTTTTGATTTTGGGAGTTCCAATCTCTTTTATAAGACAGTCAATTGAGAAAATGAGAAATGCCAGCTATATGAGAATGCACTTTCTTGAAAATCTCATTCCTTAACCTAGGGAAATTGAGAAAATGAGAAATGCCAGCTATATGAGATAAGATGGAACCGCAAATCGACATGTAGCGCCAAGGGAAATTGAGAAAATGAGAAATGCCAGCTATATGAGATAAGATGTTTCTCATATAGCTGACGACATTAGCACTTCTAGCCTTGACTTGAGTAAATATGAACTACTCCTCCCTTTCAAGAGAACTCATTTTTGCTAGATCGAAGAGGTATCCAAGAGCTCTAGAAAAAACTAAGAGGCGGGTAGGATCAGACGAGAGGAAAGGATTTCCCCGATTCGCACCAAGTTTTCTCTGTCGGGCATGGCCAAGGATTGACCCGGGGTTAGACCACTCTACGGAACCCCTTTGGACGACTGCTCTGTGCTTGCCGGTATCTTTCGTTCAACGCCTATGACATTCCAGGACCAATTCCGCCTAAGGCCATGATCGAGTCATGACGAGCTAGACTGATGACGCTCTTTCAAGGACCGGCAAAACTCTCTAATGCTGATGATCAAACGTTGCTTCGGATGTGTATGAGAAGGAAGCTTCTCACAGATATTGACTCTTAGATAGATACCAGCATAGTATCTTAATTAACCGTTTCTTGAACTTGGTTGCACTCGTAAAGCGAGCGATAGCTTAAGAGAGCAGCGAAAGAAGATAAGGTGATATTTCCTGACTAGCAAGTGGAGGATCATTCCAGGCTCTAATCCAGTCTCTGATGGCGTAGCTGATGTGTCATGCTAGGAAGCTGAGCTAGGGCATTTATTCTTTCTCAACAGGAGTGAAAACCTTCCTCTATGCTGACAGAAGCGGAGAGGCAGGCAACAAAGAAGGAACCAGGCTAGGGACATGGTAATAGCAGTCTCTGTTCACTCATGCTTGCTGGATTTTATTTGATATAGTCTTTTACGTCAAAGTTTAAGAGTATTTTAAGTATAAGTTTGCTCAATGAATCGGGGGCGGACCCATAAAGATATAAAAGAAGTTGCTGGCTGCGGAGTGAAGTTTATAGAGTCGTAAGCTTCCAGCTTTCAGAGAATGAAGTTAAGTTGGCCTTTCATGGTGACGAGATTTGGGATAGAGATAGATGCCATAGGTCGAGATTAGAGAAAGAACAGGGGCGACACAAACAGCGATGAAATGAAGGCTTTCGACTTACTTAGATAGGGCTTTAGAGGTACCGAGCCTTTTGTGCTCTAGCGTAGAGTGAACATTCCTCGAGTCACAAGCCTTCGGGACCTCGCTCGATACCTTGGAGTTATTGATCGGCTATTCCTGCATGATTGATTAGGAAAATCCACTGACCAAAGGTTTGCCCCTTAAGTAGAAAAACAAAACTAGAAAGATATAAGTCAACCTTGCCTTAGGTCAATCCCTTTTTGAACAACCTCTTCTGATTCACTTCCTGAACCACCAGCATTGGCTTCATTCTTACCTATGATATACCCAAGAGCTGATTCGATAGCAGTAACACCGGTTACGCTTACACCAACAGCAGGTAGGCAAAGGCAAACAACAGATATGGACCGGTAAGACCAAGAGCGGAAATGAAGACAGCTTCTATGCCAAGAGCGTCTGCGTTGAGGGTCTTATAACCGGTGGTAGAGGACTGGCAATTGAATCACTAACCGCAGTTGCTGGACTAGCACTTCAATTAGCTGTGACAGTATCCGTTGGTGCCGTTTTTAGAGTGAGCGTTCCCGCTGCATCGAAAATAGGAAAGTGTTCAATTAACCGGTGTAAGCCTATCCACTCTGACTGTGAGGGTTTCCGGTGTGCTAGAATCAATGGCAGAGAATGCGCTGTGAGGAAGAAACTCTTTGGCAACTATTGAATACGGTCTGTCTTTGAGAATCAACTGCTATTTATTGAAGGACGAAGCCAATCACACATTTCTACTTTCGACCAGGTAAAGATATCCACATCTGAGGAAGAGCCGGGATAATCGTAGACTAAGCAGAGAGGACGCAAACACATTCATTTAATTGGACAGCTTTGTTAGCAAGAAGCGGTTAGCGGAACTCAGTTCCACGAGCTACTTCTTTGAAGTCTTTTTCTGGGACCTGGGACTAGTTGGGATTGAGCTTGAAGGCTTTCACTAAGGGACTGGGATTGATGCCGAGACTAGATTCGAAACTAGAGATTGCTCCGATTCTTATTCACACCGAAGTGCGCAATAAGGAATGGCGAGATGGATTACTTGCCCATAAAGGCTAGGCACCTCAGGGAAATGTTAACCACATAGGGATGCCTTAAGTCTCTTTCCGGACCTACTCATCGAAAGATGCCCAAGCTCTTTGATAGAAGAAGCTTCAAATGCGCAGTTAGGACAAAAAGGCTGTTTGCAAGAAGTAGCTGCGAGAATGCCCTCAGTCTACATAGGCTGTAAGGAAAAAGGCAAGTAGGCCAAAAAGACGGGCTTTTAAGGACCTTCGACTGCTTGAATAAGCTAATAACAGATCTTTTGCTTCGAGATGCGAAGAGAAGTAAGAAGATCGGCCTATAAACCTGTCTAGCCAAGGAGATCTGTCTATGGGGGAAAGCTCCCTCCCAACTAATGAATATGCACCAGATGACCAGTCAAAAGGAAGTTGAAAGAAAAAACCTTTGAGGAAGCTCCGCTCTTATCTTTTTCACAATCGCCGACTACGAAATTATTAGGAAGTTAGCCAAAGGGAGGAAGCGGTACCCGGCAAAGGCCGAGAAAACTGATTAGTAAGTTAGCTGGCTGAGGTCACTCTACTTGCCGAGGAGGAAATGTCAATTCTTGCTTCTTCCTTTTTAATACCAGGATTGCTACCTTACTGTCCTTCACTCCTTACTGTGTCACTGATCAGATTTCAAAAGATCCTTCGCCCGTCACTTCTACTAGATTCGTTCTCTCCTTAAGGTCTCGTTTCAACTCTTTCAATTACCTCAAAACCTTGGGCATGCACACGATCCAGAGACATGGACTTAAAAGGAGCGGGTCTAGGTGATGGCAAGGCAAGCGTGATAACGAATCAATATACATTCAAGCCTCACATGGCAGAAAGACGAGACCTTCGATTCATTCTTTAATTGCGTATTAAAAGCGGTTTTCAACAAGCTCTGAAAGTCAAGAGACGCAATTCTATTATTAAGTTAAGGCCCTCTCCTTTATAGTCGAGCGACTTCATCCCTCCGCCCAATACCTAGAGTTGGACCGAAATGGTCCCGCGAAGCCGGTCCCCGGAGGGTCTCAGTCCTGATCTAAAGAGCAGAGTAGTGTTGCTTAACACATGAAATCGTATGTTTCAAATAGCTGAAAACCACTCAAAAATGCTGTTCTTTTAGTTCCGCCTTCAGACAGAAGTGGAGGCAATTAATCCCTACTTGCTTAGAGTATCCGCTCTCTCTATAGAGAAGAGAGTCTTTATCTATTGGAGACTGATTCGCATAGGCGAGAATAGTCAAGTCAAACCATCGGGCTTGGTAGTACTTTCGTTGGTGCTTGAGTTGAGCAACTTGCCCTCTTCCCCGGACTTTCAAGTCAGATTCCTTCCTATTGCTTCTAGCCGACAGACATTGGTGACGATGACACGACCCGTGGATTCAGCGAACCTTTATATTCAGCGAGAAAACTCTCACCTTCAGGTGCTCTGGCATCAATCAAAGGAGGAAGTCAACTCTGGCCACTCCTCCTTCAGGCATAAGGAAAGGGTGCTCCTTGCCCGAACAAGAAGCAACATGGAAAGCGAGTGTCAACTATCGATCGCCACACCAGAGATTTTTCCCTTTAGCGCTAGGCTCAGTCCAACTAAGCAACTACAGAATCCATTCATACTATGGAACGGGATGGAATGAACTGGGCTCAGTACCACACGACTCTAAGAAAGAGAACTGAAAGCCTAAGCAATCCATCCTTTCGGAACAGTTGACGAATCTTCTCTTAACAACGGCCTGAGCTTTCTCAAGGAGAAAATAAAGAGAAAGGAAGTCGCATCTGCGAATTAATAAACGGGAAAGTAAGTAAGCCAATTTCTTGGAAAGTGCTTTCGATCCGGAAGGTTGATTGACAAAAGAGATTAGGGATAGGTAAGATTTTTTCCATGATTAGAGAGATGAGACTCGAGCTGTTTTCATGCCAGCAAGGGAGTCGGGATAGATAGGACAGGATAAGCTAGGGCCAGGGCCAGTTCCCGGTCTCCTTATGCTGTAACAAGTGTTGGAGCGAAGGCGAAGGCATTTTCCAAGTTCTTCTCTATCTGACTACCAAGCAGTTGATTATGCAACAGGTGCTTAGCTTATACTTATAGTAAGCGCTATATTGATCTTTCTTCTTTCTAGCAGTCTCAATGAAGTAGTCCCTTATTAGGCTCTCAGTGTAAACCTAGTCTCATGCTCGTGAGGATGACAAATCACAGCAAGAAACCTTATGAAGGCAAGATTACTATTGATATTGAAATATTGACGATCTGTTGGCCAATGTGAAGTCTCACGTGTGACTTGTATGATGATGGTTGTTGAAACGTAAATCAAAGTCTCTTGGTCCTTTCTCATGAACAGATTTAGAAAAATCTTCATTCATAAGATTTATTTGATAAATCACCGATTCGTCTAAGGCCTCTCGTGAACTGCACTTTGCCTATTTCATATCCTCTTTTTCAACTAGTAGAACGCACTAGGAAGCAGCTCTTGAAGACCACTCTTATTCTGAGTTGACCCGAGGTAAAATCTTCCATTTTCTAGATGGAGCTATAGCTATGGCCATTTCGAAGGAAAGATGAAGCAAGCCAAGCGCGAAATCAGCTTACGGGAAGGTACCAACTTCAAGGGGAGTTCAAAAAAGGCTGAGTTACCAAGTGACGGTAGAAGGGGCAGAGTATTCACCGAACCCTTAATCACGTGGGAAGTCTTCATTCTTAGTAGTTGAGTCAATTTTCTTCCTTGAAAGCGTTTAGCCAGCAGCTACCTTTCTTTGAGGGATTGATTGAACCGAAGTCACTTCCTATACCGCCAGTAAGTTAAGTAAGGCAAGTAGCTGGGCCTGTTGAGAGCTCATGATTGGACGTAAACCTGACGATTGGGCTATCCGAACCTAACATTCGCCTCTAATCTGCTGATGATCCTATTGTGCCTTGTTTTTGGCTAGAGGCTGCCCCTAGCGACGCATCCCGACCGTGTCCATCCACGACTTGGCCGAGTTCATTTCCTCCAGCAAGGCTCGAGCGTCTCTCATTTCCTCTACCTAGGAGTTAGTTTAGGGAGTAGCGCCCTCAAGAGAGTCAGTCCGGGCAACCAACGTCTGGCAGAGTGAATAAGAATCCGTAGTGTCTAAGGGTTTCAGTCCAATCGAGAAAAGAAGTAAATGAAAAAGCAGCGCCCAAAGGTGCTTACAGGCGCAGAAAGAATGTTTCCTGTAATCCCGGGGCTCGAAAAATCAAACTTACCTCCTTACCGCTCCGTGGGGAAGCCTTACTGTCCTTTACCTAACCTACTCGCTCGCCGAGCTTCTTTTATCTTGGTTATTGGCTTTTTTACTCAAGTTAGAGCTTTTCTTTCCTGGCTTTTTCACTCGAGTTTTTTAATTGACATTACCTTGGCTTTAGCTCATTTTTTGTGCGTTTCTTCCCCTAAATTAAGATATTTTATTTGATTCCATCCCTCGAAGTAGGAAGTTTTTGAAGAATGGCAATGAGCAATTTTTGCAATAGTAGTCTCGTAAGTGCAGGTGCTGGTGAAAGAATCGCTTCTGGGGCTGGAGTCAAAGGAGCTTGAATAGACATCGAAATCATAATAGAAACTAGGCCTGCGAGCAGCGAGTGCCCTTTGGTTGTTGCGAGCCTGTCAAACCATAGGCACCTTACCGCCCCTTTCTTTTTTGAATTCGAAAGAACGGGACGGGGGGATGAAAGACAAAGAAAGGGGCTTTATGATCGGGGAAAAGGAAGGGGCGTGGTTGATGTGTCACTGGGTCGGTGGGGAACCCGTAGGAAGGGGGACGACCCGCCGAATTCACATCAGAAATCGCCAACATGAACACAAACGTCATCGTCGAATTTCGTATAGAAACAAACCACTTCTATTCTCGGAGCTGAGGTATATGAAGAATTGCTTTTTGGTCCCTTTCGTCCAGTGGTTAGGACATCGTCTTTTCATGTCGAAGACACGGGTTCGATTCCCGTAAGGGATAGGTACTTATTCCCGGCCGGCGGTATCATTGCTGAGTGATCGCTCGCTATCTGGCTGGAAAAGGTGGTCCGGAAGCTTCCTCTCTCCCAGCAAGCAAGACGAGATGAGATCACCACTTCTCAGTAATGGACTTCCTTGACTTCTTCCTTACCCAGACTATAACAAGTCAGCAAGTGAAAACTACCAGCAAGAAAACGGATTATATGCAGCAAGAAAACGGATGCAGCAAGAAAACGGATGCGCTACCGCGCAACGGCTTTCGCGCTAGGCGCTCACTCCGTTGCTTGGTCTACCGCGCAACGGCTTTCGCGCGTTGGCGCTCACTCCGTTGCTTGGTCTTTGAAATATAGCACGCGTTATTCAAACCAATATCGCGTGCTATATTCAGTCTAGCTCATCCCTTGCTTGTTGGAAGAGAAAGAAAACCTCATCTTTGGATGCTCACTACCTCTTCACAGGTCTCAAAAGCCCTTCTATGCAATGCGGGAAGAAGAGTTCTTTCTATAGGTCAGGACTCGACCACACGAGACGCGAGGAATCCATTCCATCCCTTCAGTGCAGCCCTCAAAGCCTACTGCTGCTTTTAGACCGATGAGAGACTGTGCAAACATTCACCCATAGAGGAAATGCTGGAAGATCAAAACCAGAGCTAGTAGCATGCCCCTCCTTTATAGCTTGTCTGCAACCCCCCTCAAAAAAGGGTGACAAGTGCAAAGTATAGATTGCGGACTTTCGTTTTCTAAGCTACGCGATTCTGTTGGATTTGATGAAGTCGGATAGCGCCCTTTGAACATGGCGCTGGTTAGCCCCTCTAACGTTCCAAGAACCGGTTGATGCTTCTTGTTACGAGAGGGCCGTTGGGGAAGGGGCTGGTGCGTATCAATCAGTCCCTTTCTTCTTTGCGGATTTTCAAACTAAGGATCTGTGTGCACAGGGGCGTCCATGACCTGCGTCGGTGAGGCTTGCTGATCAGCATCCAGGGCGAGGAGCTGCACTGCGCTTTCTAGTGATGATCTGGATTCGGGCTCAGCTGCAATTCAGGGATTTCTTTTTTACTTTCCTGCGAAGACAAATGCTTATCGGAGGGGGGGATTGACGCTGGTAGAAGGAGGGAGCAGTGAGAAGTTCTCGTGCTGGAGTTTGGATAGTTGTCCCAATCCCTGTGAGACCTTCTAGTTCTTGCATGACTCGGAGGGACTTGTAGGGAAGGGACGAGGGTAGGTCAGTTGGTCTAAGGAAGGGGATATGCATGATGACTCCTGATTGTTATTCTCTCGACCCTCTCGCCAGCAATATCATCCTGCAATCTCCAACATCATAGCTATCTCCCTGAATTGGTTCGTTCTCAAGTTATGGCTTCTTGACTTTATCATCCATTTTGTAGTGAGGACCAGGTTGGCGACCCTATCCTATGTTTATGGCTATTGTGCATCTGCTGCATCACCAAAGGAAAATAGGCTTGTATGGGCCTTAACTAGCTCTTTCATCTTTCGAAGCCCCTTTCACATTGTTTTAATAATAAGCTCTAAGCCGCGTCCTTACTTTCCTGAAAGCTTAGTAAGGCAAGTGCTAAGGAACTTCTTCTTTGTACAAGACAGATAGGGCAAGAAGAGGGATTAGGCGAGAGTGGCAGAGACGAGAGAAGTTGCGCCGAATCGAAAAAAGAAGGCAATGCGCGAAATCGTTCAAAGTAGATGCACAGTGGCATATAAAAAGTCGAATCAAATACCCGGAAATCTCCGACTCCAAGAAGAGTGCGCAGTTCCTTCTCTTCGGTCAGTGCCTTTGCATGTCTTAAGCATAGTCAGAGAGATTTCTTTATGAATGATTTCGAGATGGCAAGAATCCAAGCTTTGGAAATAAGCCAATCATAGGCTGCACATTCATATTGAAGATGTTTACGAATAGGACTAGTTGCTTTAAGGACAGATGAGCTAATCGTGGAAATTATCCCTCTACAGGCCAACCTAGGCCTTCTCTCTGCTTTGAATAGCGTACTTTTTCGAGCTAAGCAAGCAAAGGAGCCAAGCCAGTAGTATGCTTTCTAATAACCTTCCTCGCCGGCCAAGCCTCTTTCAAGCTGTCCAAGCCGTTGACCTTCCTTTTGCAAATCTCCTTACCTTCCCCTCGCTCTGTCGATACCATTCCTTCCATTCCTTGCCTCAAGGATCTGATCTTCGGTTAATCCAATCCCTTCTTTCTTTTAACTAATATCCTGTTCTTCTCTTTGATTCCGCAAAGAGGTCCAGTTCAAGCAAATCAGATCTTTATCTCATATGCAGTCTGTGCTTTAGGGGATATTTCTTTTCCTTCGCTCGTGACCAGGGCATTCCTTTAGCAAGCGCTAGGCCCCTCAGCCGGTAGGGAGTGCAGAATCAACTAGGGCTAACCTTTCTTTAGCCTATCTGTCCTCATGCTAGCCAATCTCTGGCAATTGGTCTATGGCAAAGGGTCATATTCAAGATGTGAACAAATCGGATGTGCACATTCATGCAAGATCCGGTGCTCTCTTTGACCGCTCTTAGGATAGAAGAATAAGTGCTTTCGGAAGAGAAGAAGTAGCAGAATCCGTCGCCACAGAACTCATCCAGAAGGAGTATGCAGCCAGACTGACTACGGAGATAGAAAGAAGAGGATGAAGATGAATCAATATTAAAGAAAGAATAGGTTGCTAGAGAATCGGATCTTAGATAGTGCACGAATGAATGCATAGTGAAAGTCAGTCTTGGTCTTGGGGTAATATCATCTTTCCTGCCAATCCGCTTTCAAGCATTCCTGCGAGCCTCTGTCCTTTATAAGGCAATCCTGTCTCCTCTCTCTGCTCTTTCAAATCGGATAGAATCAATTTCTTACCGGTTTTTGAAGTTGGGATTGGAAATGGCCCCAACTGTGCACTAACTCCATTCCTCAGCAAAGCAATCCGGTCGGTGCGGGCAAGGCAGTACGGTACCAATCCCATCGGTCGTAGTAAGCTTCAGTCTTCAAGTTCAGAGAATCAGTACTGGCATTCCTCCTCTTAAAGGAATCGGGGAGTGAAGACTTTTATTCAATCAACTAGTAGGAGTTTATGCTTGGAAAGACTTCCTCGGTAGCTGTCAAAGGGCGTTATCCTCTTTAAAAGGAAGAATCAAGGAGCACCTACTGGTAGTGGTGAATACTGAGAACATTCATTCCCTTAGCGCGTTGGATCATCGAAGAATGGAGAAATTCCTATCTCTGGTAAGACCACCCATGCGAGCATAATAAAACGCCTTGGAAGGGCCTAACCTTCTGGGTAAAGTTAGCCACTAGAAATCGATTCCTCGGCTCCGGGAATAGGAAGACTGGCGTGGACCTCTTTGTGGCATTCTACTTCTACAGAAAGATGGGCGTACCATCAACTCCCAGGCTAAGTAACGGGCGAACACGAAACTTTCGCGGAACACTTCCCCAGACCGTAAGGGCAACTGGCCCAGCCCAAAGAAAAGGGGCCTACCATCCAACTATTTCCAATTCACCGAAAAAGGGTATGCCACTTTTCTCCCTACGATCGATGTGATTCTACGGTAGAAGCTTCTTCGGAGGTGGAGGTGTAGCTGGAAGGCCGGCCTATTCCTCTTCCTCAAAAGGCAGGCTTTAAGGCAAATGAATAGACCCCTACAAGCATATGAAGTCGCGTTTTCAGGGCCTATGGCTGCCTTAGGGGGAAAGCTATCCAGTACAACAGAGAGATTTTTGATTTCGAGGAGGAAGGACTCTGGAATTGCTAAATTCGTCATGTTTTTAGTTAATGTTTTTAAGGTAATATCTTCACCTGGTGTAAGAACCTGCAGGGCACTGCTAGAATATGGTGCAGATTGGACAGGTTCCTGATCAACAGTGCATTCATATCTCAATTCCCTCCTATTCAAGTCTCTCATCTAGCTAGAAATTATTCAGATCACACTCCTCTCTGTTCAAGATGAGTAGTCCCTAAAACGAGATCCCGGGACTTTCTGTCTAGAGAAGAACCTTCATTTGATTCTAAAGTCGAAGCACTTCTAAAAAGTCAAGTTAGCCGCAAACACCTTTTCCAGGAGTAGAGGAGGGAAGTGGTTCCTTTTCTAGTTAGCTCGAAACCTTGCAAGCGGGAAAGCTGGAAAGGCGGCTAGGGTGGACGAGTAGATAACGAAGGGCATGTGCGAAAGAGCACACCATCGAAGAGATTTGATTCTCCCTCATAGGGAAGGCATAGGAGTAGTTCATTTCTCGCTGTAGCCTTGATGGGTCGGAAGCACTTCTGCATCATGGGTTGGGTAGGCACGCATTGGTTTATGGGGAGGGGCAAACTCATATCATTTAGTGAGGGTCCCGGGAAGGTTAGAAAACTCTTGGCTGGTGAGCAGACAAAGCAATCAGCGGCATTCGAATGAGAAGTGGCTTCGGCCATTGGATCGAGAGAGAGCACGGTTCTTATACCGATTCGAGAGACTCGGTACTGGGATAAAACCCCGCAATCAGCCTTGTCAAGGGCTAGAGTTCCGAGACGAACTAAGGGGCGAGCGCCACCGGGCTACATGGTGGCATATCACTCAACTACTGAAACATCTAACTACAGAGAGAGATTTTTGGGCTGGCGCTGGAAAAGAAACCATACCCCTTTGGGAAAACACTGGGCATCGTCGTCTTAGACAAGAGTGTGACTCGGGAAAGAAAGACAGGTGGCTGGTCTAGAGCTAACCACTGAAAGCATCATGCCTGGATTCAAGCCAAAAGCCTCCTCTCTCCTTTAACAAAGCCAACTGCCCGTGACTACCGAAAGAAGGATTTCAAAAGAGTACCGCTTTCCACCCCAGAGCCGAAGACCTAACTTAAACATCTTCTTTTATCTAACGAATTTTGATAAGAGTGCTTTAGTGAAGTGAAAGGCTTTCTCTACCACCTCCACTGCCTTCCCCTTTATGATACGACCAAGAGCCCTTCAAGGAAAGAAAGACAGATTGCGCCCCTTTATTTGAATACCCACCTAGTTCTCTAACGGCACCTGCCCGAAAGAGTAGAGTTTTAGCCGGCTTTGCCCGAAAGAACCTCTAACCTAAGCCTGACTATCACGAGTTCCTAGCTGTCGAAAGCGGGACTAGAAAGAGGAACTTGAAAGAACCTCTAACCTCCGACGATCAGGTTAGTACGAGATCCGAGCCGAGTAACGGCTAGGTGGAATAAAAATGGCTTACTTGAACCCTTTGTGATGGGGTTTATATAGTGGTGGCAGCACGCAGCAGCAGGCGCGAGAATCTCGTCGGCAGTTACGCTCCCGACGTCACGCCCGCATAAAGAGCGGATCGCCCATTAATGGGGATCGTGATGGCGTGGAACGTGGGATGTTGCTGGCATAGAATCTGACCATGGCGAGATTTGCGGAGCGGCGGTTACGCCTGTGAGTGGTGGAATTGGTCGGTCGGAGGACCGAGGAAGATGGCATCGGCTGGGGGGCTCGGGAACGTGCGAGAGGGCCGAGGAGTTTTGGTCCTGAGGCAGCTCGGTGTGAGCTGAGAGGCCGAAGAGGACAAATTTCAGGGGCTCTGAGGTGAGCCAGCTTGTGCTTGCAGGTCGGGTACAGGGATGGCCTGGTCGGCCCCTGTGGCCCTTTCTTCTGAGTTCTGGGACACATCATCTGCCACGTGTCCTGATCTTGGAGATCGCCAATATTGAGCATCATCAAATGTAGATAACTTGTCCATTGTTAGCAACTTTGTAATTGCATAACTACATCAGAGCAAAGATAGATGAAAGTTCATTAAAATCACATCTCGTTAATTAACGCTTGTTCCCTTATTTATTATTATTGTTGTTGTAAAGAGAAGGGTCATGTGTTGTTGGGGGAGATACCTTTGCCAACTTCTATTTCACTAAAAAATAAGTATGGATGACACACATAACATGTAAAATCCCCATAGCGTCCCTCAAATCTTAAATTTGTACAATACTCATCTCATTATGAAACAATAACCACATGTTTCTATATATGGATGGCACACATATATACCTTCAAGTTTTGTCGCTTATACTTTAATTTACGACTTCTGATAGATGCCATTAAATATGACCGAAATATCTTTAATTTAATTAATTCCTGCATTATCTTCAGCCCTAGTTCTATAATTTTCATTTTCCATTTTCTAAAGCTCCTCTTTCAAGGTGAAATCAAAAGGTAAAAGAAAAGATACTCAAAATTTGTAATCTCCTAATCCTAAGAAAAGTGAATTTTACCATGGTGATGAATGGATCATAAGAAAAAAGTTTCAGCAATGGAGAAAAAGGTTTTAAGTTTTGAGAATGGAGAAGGTTGGGATTTCTTAAGAATGAAGATGAACGGGTCTTGAGAGGAAATTTTGACAATGAAGATGACATTCAATTTTTTTTAGTAGGAGATGAATGGATCTTGAGTGTTTTTTTTAGCATGGGAATAAGTAATTTATTCTTGATTAAATAAACATAAAGAGTTTACATTAAAATGAAGAAACCTTGGGATTTTTAAAAATGAAGGTGAATGAGTTTGGAGGTTTTTTTTTTCTGTGGGTAAGGGAATCAATTGGTTGGAGTTTCAATACAATGAGAATGAAGAAAATGAAAGATTTATGTCATATTTAATTCCTATTTAAGGGTATAATTGTCAAAAAAAAGGTTCCAAATTTCTTAAATTGAAATATTCGTCATCATATTTTGATGAATTTTAATAAAAGGTATTTAAATCACTAAAGGTAACTGACACCGGAAAGGCAGAAAGCTGAGTGCAAACGGTTAGAAGTTTGAGGTATCAAGTGCAACAAAAGAAACATTAGAGTATGGAAGTGTAAAGTTGGTTAAGCTTGGGGGATTTTAGTGCAATATACCCATTAACTATTGGCTGTTCAACTTTTATGCATGCCGCATTTCAAGATGCACCATGGGTCTTGGCCGTTACCTTCAATATACCCCTTGACACATCAGTTCATCACATTACATAGATCATTAAAAGAAATTTTGTCACATAAGCATTGCCCTCTCAAGCAGTTCCTTATTCCTGATGAGAATATTTATGGTTGAACAAGCGGTAATAGATGTGGGCCAACTGAGTTGGCCTCGATAAACTTAGCTGCCTTCTCACTCTGAAATAGTAAGAACATGGGACATGTCAGCTTCTTAAATGGGTTGGCATGGGCAAATCCTGCTTAAGGGTTCTGTCATTAATATGTTTTGGTTGATTTAGTGGGTTGATTAATAATCACCCATACACATTTAGAGGCTGCTAGAACCTAGTAACCTTGTGTTGGGTGCAGCTTTGGTTGCCTGGTAGCCTGATGGGGTGGGAATTTCCACCTCCTGGTTCATCTATAATTAACTCTCCTTCATGTAATGAAAGAACACGAATGGACATAAAAACAAGAACACCCGAGATATTGTCTTGCAATATCAAGTGGAATAGTAGATACGACTTCATATTTTTCAACTAGTGTTCAGTATGAAGACGATGCCGTAATTTATTTATATTTCCTACTTTATGATATTTAAGGAATTTAATGAATATCTATACCATCCAAGATGATTCAAATTTACTGCATTAACCTGGGAGCTTTCGACAAGGGAGGTCCTATATGGTCATCACAATAGAAATATGCAGTGCTGCCAAATTATCTGTTAGAAGTAGAGGCTTATGGCCATGCTGCAGACAATGAATTTGTTTATTCATAACCAGGTGTGCTTCCTACATTATGGCGCTGTAAAGTGACAAGTTAAAACCATTTAGGCCATGGTTCCAGTGATAACCCATATCCCCAACAAATGAAAAATATTTGAAAGCAATTGTGAACATCGTGGATAATAACAATATGAGTAGCAGTGCTACAAACTAAGTCCTTGTTGAACCCCTCATGTACTCAATCACGATGAATCGTCATCATTCTATAGAATCAATTTATAGCTTTTTGAGTAACATGATTCCATTTGCAGCTCATTACAAGCACCACAAAGAAGAATACAAGGCTGCTGTAACCGAGTTCTTTACCAAGGCAATTGTTATCTATTCACAACGAAGGCAACTTAATAGAGAAACTACACCAATCGACGATTCCAATGCAGTATCAGTATCCAACTCAGTTAGAAGTCTTCAAAAAGCATCAGCAAGCTCAAATGATCGCCTATCAATTGCGCTAAGTGAAGATCTCTTCCTACCGAGCTCGATGGATTTCAATGAAACAAGAGAATCAGATTCTTCAGGTGATGAACAGAAGAAGAAGGATTCATTTAATCTTCCAAGAATAAATCCTCATGGGGTACTTAGTCGAATCCTTTTCGATGTTTGTGTTCCTAAAAACATTGAAGAGTGGGATATAAAACCGGGCATGTCTTTGAACGGGAGGCAGAGCTTTGCTTCTGGGCGATGCCATGGGCCTTTTAATCCTATGAAATTCATCCGGAGATCGAGATTGTAGACTCTTTAAATTATTGTCGCGAAAATCTGTAACTGTTTTTTGGGCTTCAGCCGCATAATATGTACAACAATGTATAATATAATCAAAAATAAATTTCATGTTTGCCGATTACTCTTCTTTTCTTGGGCAGGCGAGCAAGTGAGCGTGTTTCTAATCGGAAGGAAATGTTTTCCCCCATTTTTTTCAGAAAGAAATAATTTTATGATCCTCATACAACATTTTTAGCATTTTTAATTTTCTTTTAAATTCAAATCGAATGTGGAGAGTGGAAATCATGTGATGATATCATTAACATAGAGAAGGTGGTCATTTGTATGAATCGTTCTAGTATCAATAGTTTGGTATACACAGCTGAGATATTAAACATTTTGCTGTATATTGCATAAAGTTTCCACCAAAAGATCAATGAGGTTGTTTCGTTTGCAGAAAAATTGACTAATTCCACATCATACAATATTGAACAGTTGATAAAGTGAATTGTAACCTTTTATCTCTCGTCTTGGTCAAAAATAAAAGGCCGGCAAATAATGAAGTGATGTTTTGAGTTTATTTATCCTAGTGTATTGCATGTGCGATGCACGTTTATATATAATTTGTATTGTAGTGAACAAAATTAAGCAAAACATACCTCGGTTAATGTAGATATATATCAATATTTGAGAATAGATGTGTTTACCGTCTTATTATGTTATCAATCAAATAAAAATAGTCTGGAAAAAGAATAAAAATTTGAATTGAGATCTTGTTCAGACCATAATATTGCATTTTTCATTCCCCTATTCTTATCCTTTTTATAAATAAACAGGTACTCTTGACGCACGTTTGTTGCATATTACAGGATACAGGTTTCTGGAGCAAATACAGTGAAAAAGACACAAAACAACAGAAAAGGGACTTTTGACCAACAAGTAGACGGATCCTAGTCAAGCCGAGTCGAAGAACAGTGCAAGGTCCAAAAAGTCAAGTGAAACGGTTAAAAAGCCCAATACAAGTCTTCACTAAAAATCTGGAGAAGACCCAAAAGCCCAGCAGAGAAAGTACATATAAAAATACAGAGCCCAAGAACCATTTAAGAAACCCCAGAAGCCCAAAAGCCCAACTCCTTTGTTTGGCCGCGGAACCGCGGCCAAACCCATGCTGGAGCCGCGGTTCCGCGGCCATTCAGAGCCCGTGTCGGTGGATTTTTGGCGTATTGTTGCGTCGGTGCAGATGTTAGGATTCTCAGGGGTCAAATCTGTAAATTCACAAGTGCGAGAGCCTGTAACCCTAGGTTTCTAATTTCCTATAAATTGTAACTTTAGATCTAAAAATTGTATGCCTCTTTTCATTCAATAAAAAATCAGAATTTCTGGACGTGACATTCAGATCTGCTCTTTGTCGTTTGGAGGGAGCCATCACCATTAGGTAATTTATTTTCTTTTAATTATAATGTTATTTCACCCCCTAATGAGCGAGTAGTCTCCTCGCTTGTTAGGGTTAGCCTTAGGGAAAGGGTTGAGAGATGAGATCTCTCACCCCTTTCAATGCGTAACCATTAAGAACTCCATGCATGCGCGCACAACCGCTCCCTGCGGCACCCTACCCCTCGAGGTAACGGTGAACCGCAGTATAAAGGGCCGGTTGCGCGCGTTATCCATGGGGGTTAGGGTAATTAACGATAAAGGAAGGATACGAATCTAGAGGAAGAACACATCTTCCCAAAAGAGTCGTATCCACTTTATCGATAATTATTATAACACCTAATGGATCTACGACATTGAAAGCGGTGAGGAAACATCAATCTCCAAAACTTTTTCTAAGCCTAACCCTAGCAAGAATTTCAATTAGATTAATTAAGTTTTAAGTTTAGATCTAGATTTTTATAAAACCAAAACGACAAAAAGAATCAACTCGTTAAAACACATATAAAGAAATTTACCCGTCTCTGTGGATCGACCCGCACTCACCGGCTAGCTGCGAAGCGACGCCGTTTCTGATTGCGGTAACTCATATTTTTGACATAATCAAATGGCGCCGTTCCGATTCGTTCTTACGAGTTAATTCCGAAGGGTGTTCAGTTGTTTATTAAATCTAAAAATCTAATTAAACTAGGACAATTATTTAAATCTAGGGCTTCTGGGGTTTTTGACATAATCAAACTGCAGAAATCATTTTCTCTCCAAGTCTAGCGACGAAGCTTGGCAGTTTCTTGAGGACCTAAGTGAGCAAACAATTCAATGGGAGAGTACCAAGACCACATCATCTTCTTCTAGTGGTCAATCTAGGGCAGGCATACATCAAATAGATATGTCGATAGCTATGAAGGCCGAGATGGCCTCACTTATGAAAAAGCTAGAAGCCATTGAGACAAAAATCTCATCGTCTTCTCCTGCCCCTACTCTACCCACACGAACTGTTTGTGCTTGTTGTTCTAATCCATCACATCTTACCGAAGAGTGCCCTTATAATGCACCCATGCAAGGGCAGGATCAAGTCAATGCTGCATTCCAGCAAAGACAAAGAAACGATCCTTACTCTTCGACATACAATCAGGGGTGGAGGAGTCACCCAAATTTCGCTTGGAACCAAAATCAACAAGTCCAAGGGAATAACAATTTTCAAAGAACTCCTCCACAACAACAACAAGCACCCTTACAAACTCAAAACCAGCAACCTTTCCAACAACAACCTTATGCAAATCAAACGAACAATTTGGTTCAACCTAATGATGATAAGGTTAGCTCGCTCGAGAGAAGTCTTGAAGCATTTCTCAAGCAAACTACAGAATCCGCAGCAAGACTTGAAAGTCATGTGCACTCTTTAATGAATAACAATGCCTCACACGATCAAAGTATCAAATCTATTGAGGCACAAATTGCACAATTAACTGCTGCGTTGAGCGAGAGAGAAAAGGGAAAGCTTCCATCTCAACCCTTGCCCAATCCCGGTCACGCACAAAACGCATATCACAATCACAACGTAAATGCGGTGACCACGTTGAGATCCGGAAGAGAGTTGCAAAATAATGTGGAAACTAGTGATGACATCCCCGCCGGTGGTTCTTCTTCCCCTTCTTCATTTTCTTCACTTCCTTCTTCACCTTTTTCTTTAGAGCCTATTCTCCACCCTTCACACGGCTCTACTTCTTCTGACTCGAACGGACCCATTTCTAACAACACGAACACATCCACACTGGGATCCGTTCCTATTCCACATTCTACTCCACAGACTTTTGACTCAACAAATTTTCAGAATGCACCATTTCCAAACAGGTTGAGTCCTAATAGACCAAATACACAAGTGGAGAAGATTGTGGAGATCTTTAAGCAGGTTAGCATAAATATACCTCTCTTGGATGCTATCCAACAAGTCCCTTCATACGCGAAAATCTTAAAGGGCTTGTGCACCTCGAAGAGAAAGGCATCTCAAGTACCCAAGAAAGTGCTAGTGGCTAGTGCAGTGAGCAATGCAATTAACCACCATCAAACCTTACCCCAAAAACGAAAGGACCCCGGATGTCCTACGATTTCAATTACAATTGGGGATAAGAAAATTAATCAAGCACTTTTAGATCTTGGGGCTAGTGTTAACCTGATTCCCTACTCCGTGTACGAACAATTAGGGGTTGGAGAGTTGAAACCCACTCGTTGCACTCTCCAAATGGCTGATCGATCAATCACCTATCCAAGGGGTCAACTAGAGGATGTGTTGATCAAAGTTGGGGAGTTCATATTCCCCGTTGATTTTATTGTTATGGATACACAACCTGTTGCTAACCCAATAAACCAAATTCCGGTGATTCTCGGTCGACCATTTTTGGCCACTTCCAATGCCGTGATAAATTGCCGCAACGGCTCCATGACTCTATCCTTCGGGAAGAGGTCTAGTGAGTTCAATATTTATAAGATGGGAAGTCTGCCCCCCGTGCCTAAAAGTAGTACACGAGAAGTTTGCTCTATTCACGAAATCACGCAGGAGGACTGCGAGCTTGAAGGATTTCTATTTGATGAAAACAGTTTTGACGCCACTAGTGCGTCCCTCCTTGAGCATACTACCGTTGATACAACCGATGATGATTATGAATGTTTCACTTTTTTGGATAATGACGACTCACAGCCCGAATATGAGTCGTTTGAGTTCTTGGATGAGTCAGTAGAACCATCTGAATCGGTTGTTTGCAGTGATTTCGAACCTGTGTTGGAGTCCTTTGAGTTCGAGGTAGATTCCGCAATGATTCTTTCGCCTCCGAAACTCGAACTCACGCCCTTGCCGTCTCACCTTAGATATGCTTACATATGTGAGAATGAGACCTTTCCCATTATCATATCGGCCTCTCTAGCCCTCGAGCAAGAGAATGCCCTCTTAACGGTCTTACAAGATAGGCGGCAAGTTTTCGGTAGGACTATGGCGGACATCGAGGAGATCAGTTCCCTCATAATTGAATATCATACACAATGGATGGATGATGCCATGTCAATAGAGGACACACGGGAACATCTTGGGGGTATTGTGGTGAGCCAACTTCCTCCCTTAGAAGTTGAAATACCCCCATTTCTTTTAATAAGGTACGAGAATGCCAACACTCCACTGATTGCTGATCACTTACATTCTCGTATCGATGCCTCACCATCACCTGTATATTCACCTCCACACCTCCCATTCCACTACTTCTATCTTCCCCAATTCTTTGCGGACCACCACTACTTATTTTTTCACCCACCAATATTCTTTACTGATAAATTTTTCGAATGGTTGGTGTTGACTTTTGGCCTATGCAAAGTTGGGCAGTATTGTCTAACATAGTTTAATTGAAGTTTGGGGGAGGGTCTTTTTGTATATATTTTTGTTTTCTTTTTCTATAAAAAAAAAAAAAAAAAAAATTTCAAAACATTAAAAATATAAAAAAAATTGTAAATAAATAAACAGGGGAGTATCGGTATTTTGACCCTCTTTGTTTAGCATGACAGTGAGGACACTGTCAAGTTCAAGTTTGGGGGTATGCTCGGTACGTCTTCTTCCTTCGCATTCAGTTGTACATATTTTTGCATTTGCATACTTATTTGAAAATCTATAAAAATTTGAAAAATTTCAAAAAAAAAAATTATAAATAAATGTAGTCAATTTTGGCAAATTGACTTGAGTTTGACAAATAGGTTAACTAGTTAGGAAAAACTAGATCTTAGACTTAGTGAATTAAAAACCCTAAAAATAACCTTCCTTAAAGTTTAACGGTAGAAAGTATATGCCTTGTAGTTTATTTAGAAATAGGCAAATTTTGGGTTCACTTCTTGGGCTAAGTCGAAACAAGGGAAGAGTATTGATGTTCTTATTAGAGTATAAGTTTGAAAAATAGTTCCTAACTTAAGTCTAGATTCTGAAAATGTATACCCTACAATTTGCACAATCACGCACCTTGAAACTTGGAATAGTAAAAGAGACCTTGAAGTGCTCTTGTCTAAAGTCCTTAGTCCGATGAAAATAAAAGAAAAAAATATTTAAAAAAAATGGACACTGGTTTTTGTGATTACTTAAGGCTGCAAAAATAGAAAAATATTTAGCGAGGGTGCTTCATCACCTAGTGCCTTAGACCAACTGGTTTGGGAATCACTGCTAAAGCCTTGGGTGTTGCAAAACTAGGAAGTACGCTTTAAAAGTGCAAACGCATTTTGTAATCGGTCGTTGGTACCTCAAGAAGTATTAACGATCGCATGAAGGATGTGTAAGCAAATTTCATTTTAATAAATGCTTTGGATGAGAGTATGATTGCTTGATTTGAATTTCCAAGTGTAGGGGTGATCTATACACACACGTAGGGGTACGTGATTGGAATTTAGATAAGAGAGAGGAATGAAGAATAGAACTTGTATCTTTAATAGAGTTGATAGAAAATTCCTAAGTGGAGATGTAACCCTAGAAGGAAAACTTAAGAGATGCCGAAAGCTAAGTAGGTCTACATAACATATATAATCTTAAGTTAAATAATGAGGAAGCGTGAAAAATATGGGTGGATAATTTACAGGTAAAAGATAATAGAATTCCTTGTTAGAAAACCTAATTGGAGAACAAAAGTCGAAAAGCCAAATTGATAGGATTTTGTGGGTGTAATCCGCTGAAAACCCTCAGGAGACAACACTCCTCCTACTAGGGACACCTAGAGGTTTAACGGCTTGTTGCACGTGCTCAGTGCAATCGCGTTTCCCTGCGAAAGTGGGGTTAGGTTTTTTGTAGAGAATAAAATAATAAGTTTGCTCGAGGACGAGCAAAAGGTAAGTTTGGGGGTATTTGTTCAGACCATAATATTGCATTTTTCATTCCCCTATTCTTATCCTTTTTATAAATAAACAGGTACTCTTGACGCACGTTTGTTGCATATTACAGGATACAGGTTTCTGGAGCAAATACAGTGAAAAAGACACAAAACAACAGAAAAGGGACTTTTGACCAACAAGTAGACGGATCCTAGTCAAGCCGAGTCGAAGAACAGTGCAAGGTCCAAAAAGTCAAGTGAAACGGTTAAAAAGCCCAATACAAGTCTTCACTAAAAATCTGGAGAAGACCCAAAAGCCCAGCAGAGAAAGTACATATAAAAATACAGAGCCCAAGAACCATTTAAGAAACCCCAGAAGCCCAAAAGCCCAACTCCTTTGTTTGGCCGCGGAACCGCGGCCAAACCCATGCTGGAGCCGCGGTTCCGCGGCCATTCAGAGCCCGTGTCGGTGGATTTTTGGCGAATTGTTGCGTCGGTGCAGATGTTAGGATTCTCAGGGGTCAAATCTGTAAATTCACAAGTGCGAGAGCCTGTAACCCTAGGTTTCTAATTTCCTATAAATTGTAACTTTAGATCTAAAAATTGTATGCCTCTTTTCATTCAATAAAAAATCAGAATTTCTGGACGTGACATTCAGATCTGCTCTTTGTCGTTTGGAGGGAGCCATCACCATTAGGTAATTTATTTTCTTTTAATTATAATGTTATTTCACCCCCTAATGAGCGAGTAGTCTCCTCGCTTGTTAGGGTTAGCCTTAGGGAAAGGGTTGAGAGATGAGATCTCTCACCCCTTTCAATGCGTAACCATTAAGAACTCCATGCATGCGCGCACAACCGCTCCCTGCGGCACCCTACCCCTCGAGGTAACGGTGAACCGCAGTATAAAGGGCCGGTTGCGCGCGTTATCCATGGGGGTTAGGGTAATTAACGATAAAGGAAGGATACGAATCTAGAGGAAGAACACATCTTCCCAAAAGAGTCGTATCCACTTTATCGATAATTACTATAACACCTAATGGATCTACGACATTGAAAGCGGTGAGGAAACATCAATCTCCAAAACTTTTTCTAAGCCTAACCCTAGCAAGAATTTCAATTAGATTAATTAAGTTTTAAGTTTAGATCTAGATTTTTATAAAACCAAAACGACAAAAAGAATCAACTCGTTAAAACACATATAAAGAAATTTACCCGTCTCTGTGGATCGACCCGCACTCACCGGCTAGCTGCGAAGCGACGCCGTTTCTGATTGCGGTAACTCATATTTTTGACATAATCAAATGGAATGTTTGGCAAAGTTGCAATTTGATTATGAAAAGAGGCATACAATTTTTAGATCTAAAGTTACAATTTATAGGAAATTAGAAACCTAGGGTTACAGGCTCTCGCACTTGTGAATTTACAGATTTGACCCCTGAGAATCCTAACATCTGCACCGACGCAACAATACGCCAAAAATCCACCGACACGGGCTTCTGGGGTTTTTGACATAATCAAACTGCAGAAATCATTTTCTCTCCAAGTCTAGCGACGAAGCTTGGCAGTTTCTTGAGGACCTAAGTGAGCAAACAATTCAATGGGAGAGTACCAAGACCACATCATCTTCTTCTAGTGGTCAATCTAGGGCAGGCATACATCAAATAGATATGTCGATAGCTATGAAGGCCGAGATGGCCTCACTTATGAAAAAGCTAGAAGCCATTGAGACAAAAATCTCATCGTCTTCTCCTGCCCCTACTCTACCCACACGAACTGTTTGTGCTTGTTGTTCTAATCCATCACATCTTACCGAAGAGTGCCCTTATAATGCACCCATGCAAGGGCAGGATCAAGTCAATGCTGCATTCCAGCAAAGACAAAGAAACGATCCTTACTCTTCGACATACAATCAGGGGTGGAGGAGTCACCCAAATTTCGCTTGGAACCAAAATCAACAAGTCCAAGGGAATAACAATTTTCAAAGAACTCCTCCACAACAACAACAAGCACCCTTACAAACTCAAAACCAGCAACCTTTCCAACAACAACCTTATGCAAATCAAACGAACAATTTGGTTCAACCTAATGATGATAAGGTTAGCTCGCTCGAGAGAAGTCTTGAAGCATTTCTCAAGCAAACTACAGAATCCGCAGCAAGACTTGAAAGTCATGTGCACTCTTTAATGAATAACAATGCCTCACACGATCAAAGTATCAAATCTATTGAGGCACAAATTGCACAATTAACTGCTGCGTTGAGCGAGAGAGAAAAGGGAAAGCTTCCATCTCAACCCTTGCCCAATCCCGGTCACGCACAAAACGCATATCACAATCACAACGTAAATGCGGTGACCACGTTGAGATCCGGAAGAGAGTTGCAAAATAATGTGGAAACTAGTGATGACATCCCCGCCGGTGGTTCTTCTTCCCCTTCTTCATTTTCTTCACTTCCTTCTTCACCTTTTTCTTTAGAGCCTATTCTCCACCCTTCACACGGCTCTACTTCTTCTGACTCGAACGGACCCATTTCTAACAACACGAACACATCCACACTGGGATCCGTTCCTATTCCACATTCTACTCCACAGACTTTTGACTCAACAAATTTTCAGAATGCACCATTTCCAAACAGGTTGAGTCCTAATAGACCAAATACACAAGTGGAGAAGATTGTGGAGATCTTTAAGCAGGTTAGCATAAATATACCTCTCTTGGATGCTATCCAACAAGTCCCTTCATACGCGAAAATCTTAAAGGGCTTGTGCACCTCGAAGAGAAAGGCATCTCAAGTACCCAAGAAAGTGCTAGTGGCTAGTGCAGTGAGCAATGCAATTAACCACCATCAAACCTTACCCCAAAAACGAAAGGACCCCGGATGTCCTACGATTTCAATTACAATTGGGGATAAGAAAATTAATCAAGCACTTTTAGATCTTGGGGCTAGTGTTAACCTGATTCCCTACTCCGTGTACGAACAATTAGGGGTTGGAGAGTGTTTCGAGAGATTTAAGGACCTACTCGTTCAATGTCCTCATCATGGGATAGAAAATTGGCAACTTTGCCAAACATTATACGAGGGATTGAACGCAGCAACGAAGCAGTTGCTAGAAACAATATGTCAAGGTCATTTTCTCTCCAAGTCTAGCGACGAAGCTTGGCAGTTTCTTGAGGACCTAAGTGAGCAAACAATTCAATGGGAGAGTACCAAGACCACATCATCTTCTTCTAGTGGTCAATCTAGGGCAGGCATACATCAAATAGATATGTCGATAGCTATGAAGGCCGAGATGGCCTCACTTATGAAAAAGCTAGAAGCCATTGAGACAAATATCTCATCGTCTTCTCCTGCCCCTACTCTACCCACACGAACTGTTTGTGCTTGTTGTTCTAATCCATCACATCTTACCGAAGAGTGCCCTTATAATGCACCCATGCAAGGGCAGGATCAAGTCAATGCTGCATTCCAGCAAAGACAAAGAAACGATCCTTACTCTTCGACATACAATCAGGGGTGGAGGAGTCACCCAAATTTCGCTTGGAACCAAAATCAACAAGTCCAAGGGAATAACAATTTTCAAAGAACTCCTCCACAACAACAACAAGCACCCTTACAAACTCAAAACCAGCAACCTTTCCAACAACAACCTTATGCAAATCAAACGAACAATTTGGTTCAACCTAATGATGATAAGGTTAGCTCGCTCGAGAGAAGTCTTGAAGCATTTCTCAAGCAAACTACAGAATCCGCAGCAAGACTTGAAAGTCATGTGCACTCTTTAATGAATAACAATGCCTCACACGATCAAAGTATCAAATCTATTGAGGCACAAATTGCACAATTAACTGCTGCGTTGAGCGAGAGAGAAAAGGGAAAGCTTCCATCTCAACCCTTGCCCAATCCCGGTCACGCACAAAACGCATATCACAATCACAACGTAAATGCGGTGACCACGTTGAGATCCGGAAGAGAGTTGCAAAATAATGTGGAAACTAGTGATGACATCACCGCCGGTGGTTCTTCTTCCCCTTCTTCATTTTCTTCACTTCCTTCTTCACCTTTTTCTTTAGAGCCTATTCTCCACCCTTCACACGGCTCTACTTCTTCTGACTCGAACGGACCCATTTCTAACAACACGAACACATCCACACTGGGATCCGTTCCTATTCCACATTCTACTCCACAGACTTTTGACTCAACAAATTTTCAGAATGCACCATTTCCAAACAGGTTGAGTCCTAATAGACCAAATACACAAGTGGAGAAGATTGTGGAGATCTTTAAGCAGGTTAGCATAAATATACCTCTCTTGGATGCTATCCAACAAGTCCCTTCATACGCGAAAATCTTAAAGGGCTTGTGCACCTCGAAGAGAAAGGCATCTCAAGTACCCAAGAAAGTGCTAGTGGCTAGTGCAGTGAGCAATGCAATTAACCACCATCAAACCTTACCCCAAAAACGAAAGGACCCCGGATGTCCTACGATTTCAATTACAATTGGGGATAAGAAAATTAATCAAGCACTTTTAGATCTTGGGGCTAGTGTTAACCTGATTCCCTACTCCGTGTACGAACAATTAGGGGTTGGAGAGTTGAAACCCACTCGTTGCACTCTCCAAATGGCTGATCGATCAATCACCTATCCAAGGGGTCAACTAGAGGATGTGTTGATCAAAGTTGGGGAGTTCATATTCCCCGTTGATTTTATTGTTATGGATACACAACCTGTTGCTAACCCAATAAACCAAATTCCGGTGATTCTCGGTCGACCATTTTTGGCCACTTCCAATGCCGTGATAAACTGCCGCAACGGCTCCATGACTCTATCCTTCGGGAAGAGGTCTAGTGAGTTCAATATTTATAAGATGGGAAGTCTGCCCCCCGTGCCTAAAAGTAGTACACGAGAAGTTTGCTCTATTCACGAAATCACGCAGGAGGACTGCGAGCTTGAAGGATTTCTATTTGATGAAAACAGTTTTGACGCCACTAGTGCGTCCCTCCTTGAGCATACTACCGTTGATACAACCGATGATGATTATGAATGTTTCACTTTTTTGGATAATGACGACTCACAGCCCGAATATGAGTCGTTTGAGTTCTTGGATGAGTCAGTAGAACCATCTGAATCGGTTGTTTGCAGTGATTTCGAACCTGTGTTGGAGTCCTTTGAGTTCGAGGTAGATTCCGCAATGATTCTTTCGCCTCCGAAACTCGAACTCACGCCCTTGCCGTCTCACCTTAGATATGCTTACATATGTGAGAATGAGACCTTTCCCATTATCATATCGGCCTCTCTAGCCCTCGAGCAAGAGAATGCCCTCTTAACGGTCTTACAAGATAGGCGGCAAGTTTTCGGTAGGACTATGGCGGACATCGAGGAGATCAGTTCCCTCATAATTGAATATCATACACAATGGATGGATGATGCCATGTCAATAGAGGACACACGGGAACATCTTGGGGGTATTGTGGTGAGCCAACTTCCTCCCTTAGAAGTTGAAATACCCCCATTTCTTTTAATAAGGTACGAGAATGCCAACACTCCACTGATTGCTGATCACTTACATTCTCGTATCGATGCCTCACCATCACCTGTATATTCACCTCCACACCTCCCATTCCACTACTTCTATCTTCCCCAATTCTTTGCGGACCACCACTACTTATTTTTTCACCCACCAATATTCTTTACTGATAAATTTTTCGAATGGTTGGTGTTGACTTTTGGCCTATGCAAAGTTGGGCAGTATTGTCTAACATAGTTTAATTGAAGTTTGGGGGAGGGTCTTTTTGTATATATTTTTGTTTTCTTTTTCTATTAAAAAAAAAAAAAAAAAATTTCAAAACATTAAAAATATTAAAAAAATTGTAAATAAATAAACAGGGGAGTATCGGTATTTTGACCCTCTTGGTTTAGCATGACAGTGAGGACACTGTCAAGTTCAAGTTTGGGGGTATGCTCGGTACGTCTTCTTCCTTCGCATTCATTTGTATATATTTTTGCATGTGCATACTTATTTGAAAACCCATAAAAATTTGAAAAATTTCAAAAATTATAAAAATTATTGTATTCAATTTTGGCTAATTGATTGAGTTTGACAAATAGGTTAACTGTTTAGGAATAACTAGATCTTAGACTTAGTGAATTAAAAACCCTAAAAATAACCTTCCTTAAAGTTTAACGGTAGAAAGTATATGCCTTGTAGTTTATTTAGAAATAGGCAAATTTTGGGTTCACTTCTTGGGCTAAGTCGAAACAAGGGAAGAATATTGATGTTCTTATTAGAGTATAAGTTTGAAAAATAGTTCCTAACTTAAGTCTAGATTCTGAAAATGTATACCCTACAATTTGCACAATCACGCACCTTGAAACTTGGAATAGTAGAAGAGACCTTGAAGTGCTCTTGTCTAAAGTCCTTAGTCCGATGAAAATAAAAGAAAAAAATATATAAAAAAATGGACACTGGTTTTTGTGATTACTTAAGGCTGCAAAAATAGAAAAATATTTAGCGAGGGTGCTTCGTCACCTAGTGCCTTAGACCAACTGGTTTGGGAGTCACTGCTAAAGCTTTGGGTGTTGCAAAGACTAGGAAGTACGCTTTAAAAGTGCAAACGCATTTTGTAATCGGTCGTTGGTACCTCAAGAAGTATTAACGATCGCATGAAGGATGTGTAAGCAAATTTCATTTTAATAAGTGCTTTGGATGAGAGTATGATTGCTTGATTTGAATTTCCAAGTGTAGGGGTAATATATACACACACGTAGGGATATGTGATTGGAACTTAGATAAGAGAAAGGAATGAAGAATAGAACTTGTATCTTTAATAGAGTTGATAGAAAATTCCTAAGTGGAGATGTAACCCTAGAAGGAAAACTTAAGAGATGCCGAAAGCTAAGTAGGTCTACATAACATATATAATCTTAAGTTAAATAATGAGGAAGCGTGAAAAATATGGGTGGATAATTTACAGGTAAAAGATAATAGAATTCCTTGTTAGAAAACCTAATTGGAGAACAAAAGTCGAAAAGCCAAATTGATAGGATTTTGTGGGTGTAATCCGCTGAAAACCCTCAGGAGACAACACTCCTCCTACTAGGGACACCTAGAGGTTTAACGGCTTGTTGCACGTGCTCAGTGCAATCGCGTTTCCCTGCGAAAGTGGGGTTAGGTTTTTTGTAGAGAATAAAATAATAAGTTTGCTCGAGGACGAGCAAAAGGTAAGTTTGGGGGTATTTGTTCAGACCATAATATTGCATTTTTCATTCCCCTATTCTTATCCTTTTTATAAATAAACAGGTACTCTTGACGCACGTTTGTTGCATATTACAGGATACAGGTTTCTGGAGCAAATACAGTGAAAAAGACACAAAACAACAGAAAAGGGACTTTTGACCAACAAGTAGACGGATCCTAGTCAAGCCGAGTCGAAGAACAGTGCAAGGTCCAAAAAGTCAAGTGAAACGGTTAAAAAGCCCAATACAAGTCTTCACTAAAAATCTGGAGAAGACCCAAAAGCCCAGCAGAGAAAGTACATATAAAAATACAGAGCCCAAGAACCATTTAAGAAACCCCAGAAGCCCAAAAGCCCAACTCCTTTGTTTGGCCGCGGAACCGCGGCCAAACCCATGCTGGAGCCGCGGTTCCGCGGCCATTCAGAGCCCGTGTCGGTGGATTTTTGGCGTATTGTTGCGTCGGTGCAGATGTTAGGATTCTCAGGGGTCAAATCTGTAAATTCACAAGTGCGAGAGCCTGTAACCCTAGGTTTCTAATTTCCTATAAATTGTAACTTTAGATCTAAAAATTGTATGCCTCTTTTCATTCAATAAAAAATCAGAATTTCTGGACGTGACATTCAGATCTGCTCTTTGTCGTTTGGAGGGAGCCATCACCATTAGGTAATTTATTTTCTTTTAATTATAATGTTATTTCACCCCCTAATGAGCGAGTAGTCTCCTCGCTTGTTAGGGTTAGCCTTAGGGAAAGGGTTGAGAGATGAGATCTCTCACCCCTTTCAATGCGTAACCATTAAGAACTCCATGCATGCGCGCACAACCGCTCCCTGCGGCACCCTACCCCTCGAGGTAACGGTGAACCGCAGTATAAAGGGCCGGTTGCGCGCGTTATCCATGGGGGTTAGGGTAATTAACGATAAAGGAAGGATACGAATCTAGAGGAAGAACACATCTTCCCAAAAGAGTCGTATCCACTTTATCGATAATTACTATAACACCTAATGGATCTACGACATTGAAAGCGGTGAGGAAACATCAATCTCCAAAACTTTTTCTAAGCCTAACCCTAGCAAGAATTTCAATTAGATTAATTAAGTTTTAAGTTTAGATCTAGATTTTTATAAAACCAAAACGACAAAAAGAATCAACTCGTTAAAACACATATAAAGAAATTTACCCGTCTCTGTGGATCGACCCGCACTCACCGGCTAGCTGCGAAGCGACGCCGTTTCTGATTGCGGTAACTCATATTTTTGACATAATCAGATCTAATTCATAATCTACAAAAATATCTTGTTATATTAAAAGTTAGTTTTAACTGGTGATCTAAAAGTAGTTTTAATTGGTGATCTAAAAGTAGTTTTAATTAGATAAATATTTATTATATTAAATCAATTTTATATTTTTGAGTAATTTTTGTTTCTCTCTCCCTTTTAACTAGATTTATTTTTAATTATAAAAATGACACATGTCACTCAACGGGTATTTGTTAGTCCAGTTGGAATTTAAAATTGAGTACCCCATCTTTTGTGGTTATAATAGTAGAGATCGAGACGTTAGAAAGCAAAATGGAGAAGAATAAAAGGACAAAGAAAATATTTTATGTTACTTTCATCATGCAAATTTGGCTGGCAGTGTTCTAGCCATGGCATTGGTTGGCCATAATCTATTCATAGTTCATTGAAATCATTTAACTTGGCTCATAACATTCTTTTGATGGTTAAGTGAGGTGATAAGTCGTTCCTTCAATTAATAAAAGTTATAAAAGGGAAGGCGAACCATTCCATTGTCATTTTTGCTCCAAGATGTAGTAATATTTTTTTTTTGGGTTAATTGCACAAAACACCCATGTAGTTTATCCTGTGTAGCACTTGTACCCCTCAAGTAATTTGTTGTCCCAAACACCCTCTTGCTCATCCATAGAAACCCTTAAAAATGTTGAATTCAACTCTGAACAACAAAAAAAAAGGTTTCAAAGTAAAATTAGATGATCATTCGACTAATTTAAAATTGAATTTGAGCAATTTTAAGCATTTTTTAAAGTTTCTATCGATGAGTGGAAAGGATAGTATATGTGCCAAAAAAATTAACTGAGGAGCTTTTAGTGTCATTTTGGGCAGACTACATGGCTGTTTTGTGCTATTAACCCTACTTTTTAAAAATAAATTCTTAAGCAGTCCATTTTGCAAATCAGAAATACAATTAAAAGATTTTTGAATAAGCATATAAAAAGTATAAAGACTACAGCAGATGTATGCAAATGAGAGGAATGGGACACCATGCGAATTCAGTGCAGGCAAGACATCTAGAAACGGAGAAATTATTCGGTGTGCCATCCCTGCATATGGTGAGGTGGAGTTTCGGACTGTCTTGGACAGCGTGTGAAGCTCATACTTCTATTTCTTCTCTCTTGCTCCGGTGTATACGGCCGTCACATAAAATAAATTGTCCTAAAGACCCCCTTTAAAATCACATGGAGACTAGCTCCACCCTGTTTTGCTCTGATAATCTATACGAACCGTAGCAAATTCAACCTTATGCAAATATAATGATCTTTTGGGGGTGCATATATAAAGAAGCCCCCAATAAAAAAATGCAAAAATAAAAAAGAGAGATAAACCCTCATTGTTTTTTCCCTCTACACAATTGACCCCTTTATTATTATTCTCTCCCTTCAAAAATTTTTGTAGAACTCTTGAATAAATTCCCCAATCTTTTCCTCGCCATTTTTAATCTCTCTTGGTCTTCACCTCTCTTATTATTCAAACCCAAAACCTACTCTCTCTCTCTCTCTCTCTCTCTCTCCCCCCCCCCCCCCCCTCCAATTTTCTCTCTTAAATTTTCTATGTTAATTTTTGTTGGAGATGTCTTCATCACCCTTAGAACCTGCAACCCAATGGGCTACAAACTACGCTGCTCCTCTCGATTCGATGCACAAGAGCTTGAAGATAGCCTATGTTGTTTTTCTCTTTCTGCGCTGCTGTCTTCACTGGCTCCCTCAAAGGTGATTCCTTTTTCTGATGTTTCTTGGGGAAAAAGTTATGAATTTTGGATGAATCTGTCATTTATCCTCTTGTTTTTGCTTTGCTCTGCTCATGCATGGCAGCTGTGGTGGTGGGACCCATAGCTGGGCTGGTGTTGATTGTTGGGAACATTGGGCTGGTGATTCCTCTTCCCTTTCCATGTGTTTTGGACTGTATACTCCCTTCTCAAGTTGAGTTCTCTTTTTGCCCTTTTTTTCAAGTAATTAAGATGGGTTATTGGTTAATTGTTTGTTTTTGGGTGGAAATTCTTTTCATGGGCAATATCTAATGTCACGTGCACATCGATTTGGGACAAAATTTTGGTTCTGGCTTGGATTAGATTTCGTTTTTCGCGGGTTTTGGTAGGAAAAAAAATAAGGTAATTTGTTAATGCCTTGTTTGGATATGGGGTTAGGTTGAGTGGTTGGAGGTTGTGAAATTAACTTTGTTCCAAAAAGCTGTAATCGTGATGGATTTCATTTTTGGATGTTTGAAACAATTTGTATACATGAACCACAGATTGATAGAGAGAACATGAACTGCTTCATAAATCCACAGAGTCTATTAGAATACATTGTCAGCGGTGTATTAGATATCGGCGACATATGTCTATCAGAAATAGAGAGGAAACAACATGATATATCAATCTAACATTGTGATTTCGTTTTGGAGAAATATCGGCCGTCGAAATAGTGACCTTTTTTATTAAAATTTATTTTGGGTTTCAGGTACTAATCCAAACCTGATCTGTAATTCACCACACGCAATACTCAATATAGTCAAGTGAAGAACTCAAAGGAGACCTGATTCTTTTATCTCAAAAGATTTTATTGATAAAAATTTTCCAGCATGAATAATTACAGTTTAACGGTTAGAAAATGTCTATGATATATCCTAATATCCAACATGAATATTTTCCGACACGACACCGACATTCGATATTTAGAACATTGATTGTTTGCCTCTTTTATTCTCAAAATTTTTTTTTTTATCGTTGGACTACCAGTCTACAATATGAGAGCATTCTGATTCAAGTTTCGTTGCTACGTACAGGACTAGTCTGATAAATGCTGCTCTTAAATGTGCGCTTCTATTTGCTCTTCCTGTACTATTTGGCCTTTGGCTACCCCTTGGCATTTTCCGCAGTATCCTTGTTGGACTTGGTTATGGGTTCTTCATGCCATGGGTTTCTACTTTTGAGGCACTCCGACAAACCAGCGAAGCAAAGAAGCTCCTACACAGCATTGTGGTAAAAAAAAAAGAGCAAAAAATATAATATATTTCATTTCTTTTATGATATTTCTTGGTTACTTAATATAAATAAGAAAATAACTAATCATGATCAGCTAGGATGGTACTTGGGGGACAATCAAAGGGAGTTGCATGGTGGTGAGGGACTTTGCCGATATCTGTTACCACTCATACCCTCTTTACTTGAAGGAATTGTGGGAATACTCAAGCGATCATGAATCCCACCATTCAATTAGGTCCCTTTTTATTCCTTCCAATATTTTTCTCCATTGATGTGAATTATTTTATATATTTGTTGAACATGCATGTAAAAACGAGGCAATAAACTGTTAATTTGCTTTTGTTGTGGACAATTACATTTCGCTTCATACTGGATGGTTACATATTTGCAATGTTCCATATCTGACATTTCTACTTGTGTACTATTTAAGAAAATATATATCTTGGTTTGTGTAAAGAATTCCCTGTTTACCTGCAAACATGACATAGGTTCCAATGTGATAAATATATGTGACATTATTAAATTATTTAGACCATTACTTTTGATTTGATATCTTTTACGTAGATTATTGATGGGGAAAGGCTCCACCATTTTGATACGCCAATGGGGCGTTCTTGAAGTTTCCTATAGTATCCAGAAGTTCGGCATGGAACATTTCGAAAACCTGATTTTGGAAATTGAAATATAAGGTATCTGATTAACTTTGCATGCCAAGATTTATGTATAGAATATGCCACTTTTCCATCATCACATTCTCAACCAAAAGGAATTAGTTACAGAGCAACAACCAGAAATCTTTAAAGCTCTGAAAAAGGAATTTACTATATTTTCCATCAACTTGACGTCAACCCACTAAGAGTCAGATTCTGAATTCCTAACAGGAAGAACTATGAGCATTAGCATACCTTTTCCATGACACCTTGAAGACTAGTTGCATGCAGTAGATTGAGCTTTTCAAGTTATGCAACATAAATCTCATGCAAGATTAGAAGTTGGAACAATCCTCCAAATCCACTAAACAATAAGAGCATTTGAGAGGTAATATGATTTGTATTCAACCCTTTTTCCCCATAATTAAATCAAAATGATAAATATAATCACGTTTCCAAGATCTCTTCCCAAAATTTGTCAAAGATAATTAATTAAGTAATGGATGCATGGTCATAATTATTCCCTTTAACACAGGACATTTAAAAACGTATGAGACATTTAAATTCTTTTGAGAATTCAAACGTAAAAGTAAATGATTCTTTTGAGAATCAGTGTTCTTATCCGCATGCTTCTGTTAATTAGAATGTCTTGTTGCATGTGATATATTGCCATTGATCTATCTCCAGAGATGACATCTAGCCTGCTAATGAGATGCACTATTTTGTGCTATACTGACATGTTTGTATTGGGTCTTCTATATATTTGCTGCGTCGGTGCATAGCATAAGCTATGACTGCCCCGTATATTTATTCACTCATGAACTTTTAAAGGTTTCCGACTTCATCTGCCACGCTAAAACTTAATTGCAGGTTGGTGGAGATACCTGCTTGTATTGTCGTGGGTCTAATGGGCTTGATTGTTGATATCCCACTTTTCACTCTGATAGCAACTATAAAGAGTCCTTATATGCTTTTCAAGGGATGGCAGAGGCTGTTACATGATCTCATTAGCCGAGAAGGTCCTTTTCTTGAAACGGCTTGTGTTCCAATTGCTGGTCTAGCAACCCTTTTTTGGCCTATTGTTGTTGTTCGGAGCGTTGTATTGGCTATTGTCTCAAGCATATTCATCGGCCTTTATGGTTCAGTGATTGTATATCAGGTTTGTTGATGGCTTTGTAATTAGATTCATCTTTACGACATGTACATGAAAATATGACTTCTTGTGTATGTTTTAGGAAAGATCTTTCAAACAGGGAGTTGCTTATGTTGTCGGCCACGGTATCAGAGTTTGATGAATACACAAATGACTGGCTTTATCCAAGAGAAGGATCCATTCTTCCAAAGTAATACTCCATTCATTTTGTTAGAGCTAAACTACTCTTAACCATTTATCCAAGAGAAGGATCCATTCTTCCAAAGTAATACTCCATTCATTTTGTTAGAGCTAAACTACTCTTAACCATCGCCTTACGCTACCTTTAAGTTTTTTTTTATTTATTACAGTAAACTCCGTTAAAATTTGGTTTTAATATAATTTTTTCTTTCTTCACAGAATAACTCCTAAATGCAGCCTTTAAGTGTAATAAAGAAACCTTAACGTAGTTAACCGAAAAACAATCTGTAATTTAGCCTTCTGTTATATTTTTGAGTCTGTTGAACTATGCTATCTCATATGCTTAACTATGATATATTATTCATTCAAGTTTTTTTTTTCTTTTCCCTTTTTACGGATGTAAGATAGTTCTTAAAGTACTTGTCTTAATGCCCAGCCAGGAGAAAAGTATCTGCTGAAAATTCTGTTGGAGGTAGTAATGTTAAAGGTGGAAAAGTTAATTCCCCTTCATCAGATGCACCTGCAATGCATGTTCCAAGCTTAGGTCCTTCAAGGACTGTTAGAGAAGCAATTCAAGGAGTCAAAATGGTTCAGGTATCATTTTTACTGTGAAAAATGGTTCGTTGTCAAAATTCAAAATGTCAACCCTTATTATTATTATTATTATTATTATTATTATTTAATTCACCTATGGTTGCATCACAAGGTTTTAGCACCATTTGCCATTATTGTTTAAAATTCTTACACTTCATATTTTATTTTGTACGTGTCTTCTTAGCAAGGATCGAAAACTTGTTTCAGTTTTGGTTCTCTTTGTTGGTTTTAATTGTGGCACTTCACAAAAGATTGTAGGCACAAGATTTAGAGTTTGAAGATGATAGTGATATGTATTCTTAGAAGATTACTGTTTAACTCTCTCTTACTTCTCTTGCAACTCGATGCTAATTTCGTGTGATTGTTTTCTTTCCGATGGACGCATAAATTAACAAAATCTATGTGACAGATATGGGGCGAGCTAATTAAATGCTGTGAACTGAGGGGAAAGGAACTACTGGAAGCAAATGTAATAGCATCAGACGATCTAAGCGAGTGGTTAAGAATGAAGGGAAGCAGCCAAGAAACAATCGGCTTCGGCCTCATCCTATGCTTTTTTGCATACACTACTTTATCTATCCAGGCCGGCTCAAATGGACTGTTGCTTTGCTCAGGTCTCGAAGTTACTCAGCAGAACCGGCCTCATGATCGGCTCTTAGATTGGTTTTTTAATCCTGTAATGGTTCTGAAAGAGCAAATTAAGACCATACAAATGGGTGAGGATGAGAAGTCGGTTCTTTTTATTGGTAATTATCGCGGCATGGAATCCTGGGATAATGGATCTGTGGATCCGGAGGATGCTCTGAAGGCTGCTCAGATGGAAGCAATTAGCAGAAGGTATGAGATTTCAGATATCTCAAATTAGGCATATGCAATGAAACAACGCATATATAAAAATATCGCTTTCCCTGACAGTACATCAGTGCAGGGAAATTCTTTTATATCCCAACATTTCCCATGGATCGAGCGTCTTTTGTGGGCCGAGGCCTAGGGTTATGTGCAGCAATAGTTTTTTAGTCACCTCTACCTAGGTCTGATACCGATGTCTTTGTCACCCGCTCAACTCAGAAGTTGTGGTGAGGATTTAGGGAAATACTTTTACATTCAAACATTTCATAGTACATACAAATTTTGATTATCTTAAAGACTTTAGATTTTCCAGTCGATATTGAAAAATATACCTACTTTTTAAGCTCTAGTCTGGGTATTTTTGTCGATTGAAGGCTGAGACGAGGCAGTTGTAAATTATTAAAGAATGGTAATCATCAGCTGGTTTGTCTACATGAAGTGTTATTCATGTTCATTGCCATAGCAATGCTAGACATTGGTTTAAACTGGTCGTTGGGGTTGTAGAACAAAATGAAATATTTCCCTTTTTCGAGCGCTCACCTTGTAATGATTAAAATATTTTCTACCAAAAGGAGCAGCTAACAAGTATGGGAAGCAATACTCGATACAGAAAGTGCAGAATATTTCTTGTAGTATATCAGGGACAATAATTCTTGATATACAGGCAATTTTTTTTACACAAAATCCGCTTTACTTGAAGGTGGAGAGAAATTGAACAAAATTCTTCCCTAAATTTTAACATATATTGGTAAGACCGTGAAAGGGTTATCAATTTATCATTCATAACATTTACTGTCTTTTTATTTGTACATGATCACTAATTCAGCAAGGTTTTACTTTAAAAAAGTTAAAAAGAACTGCTTTCTTCTTATTTCACTCTAGTGTTTCCTGTTAAATTTGAATGACGAGGAGCATATGGAAGTTCCCAACATACAGGAGAAGATACCAACAGGTTCTTAAAGTTCTGATGGCTTACTGTCTCGAAAGGAACAACTTCAGCAAGATTGGTCTCCTCTATCGAAACTGCACAGGCCCAAGTGTAGTGCTGATGTTCCATTGTCCTCGTCAGTTGTGTTAATGTCTTGCATTACGTTCGGCATGCCTTGGTTTAGGGATTGATTGGAGGAGAGCGCTAGTTATACAATTACCACCATTTTTTATATTGAAATTCTCATGATGTAGTTTAATTGAAAAGGAAAGAGGTTTGAATGGCATGATGCACCCGTAATTTCAAATGTAGATACAAAAGTTGATTTGCCTTTGTAGAAATTTACTTCCCAAAGTTGGTGTAAAAAGCTTGAGATCTCTCTAATTTTGTTCTCTCCGTCTGGCCTCTTAAGCCGGTTCACTGGAATGCATTAATGCACATTTTTGGTGTTTCCTTTCTGTGAACTATTGTTGGCTGTTCAAAGTATTGAATTCTTATAATCTATGATCTGCTGCAAATCAAGCACAGAACTGGAGCAGAAGTTGAATAACTGATACTGCAGCAGTTTCTTGAACATGCACATTCATCAACACTTTTGCCATCTTTGTTAGGCTACTAATGATGCAGAGTAAAATTTTCTTCTTCTTTTTCTCCTTTTTGGTGAAAATGCATGATAAAGATGATGTTCTTATTGCCCTAGATAGGGATTGGTCATATGCTTTTTGACTTTAGCAGATCGCATCACCCTGAAGAACTTAAACTGAGGGAATAGGGGTAAATTTCTCCACCATATTCTTAAAAAAGATAAAATAAGTGCTTCAATCCATTGAAGCTAAAAGAAAGTAGCTGACAAACTTTGAAGCGGTATCAGATGATTTTCCTGAAAAAATAACTTTCATATCGCAGACATTCCAATATATGCGAGATTAAGTCGTGATGTTTTAAAGCCGTGTAAATATATACTATGAGTTAGACAAGCTCTTATAGCCAGTAGCAACACCAACAACAGCATCACAAACTTTAGGAGTCAGCTTTCCTCCTAGCAAAACTCTACAATTCAGTATACACTGGTTCTATTTCACTTTGTGAATCTTTCAGGTCTTTTTGGCAAATCATAACCATTTAAAAAAAAATTAAACTGAGAACGTACTTACAATACAACTCCTCGTATCAACTTAACAAATTTGAAGGTTCTGCATGAAATAGAAGACTTAGAAGTATATCTTATTGCTAAATTATTTTCCAACAACAAGAAAATCTTCCTCGCACCATTTAACTGTGTTCGGACCAATTACTATAATTTCCTGCTAACAAGAATTTCTCCATACACCTTACTTTCTTTACCTTGAATACCTGTAGAACTGTATCGACCAAGAAAAGAAAATTTTACCAAAAACATATATGAAGAAAATTCTTGATAGCTTTGTAGGAAAGCAGACTCGAGTATATCCCCAACCGTAGCCCAAACTTCTTAACTGATGTGCACCACTCACAACCTTGACGCTTGTGAGCTGAATAACGGATCAATGCAAACAACCACCTGCAATTTTGACATTAGGGTTGTGATCTTTCACTTATTACAATACAAGCAACATAGGAAAAAATATTGATAAAAAGAAAAAGACAAGATGCAATATACCTTGCCAAGGCTAGCACCAGAATAGAGATGATCAACTGCATCTGCTACAGAGCCAAGGCCCATGAATTTCTTAGGATCCACAGCAACCTATTGTAAAGCCCAGAGGCAGTCACACAGAATAAAATTAAAAAAATTATTCAACCTGCTTATATCTTTAAAAAGAAAGATTAGGTATGATATTTCTTTTATCTCGGTCTAGACATTCATGTTCAATAATATTTTTCCAGCCGCAGACTCGCATCCATGGAATTCTTAGGGTGCAAGAATGTTTTTAAGAACAGAAGAATATGCATCTAAGATGAGTGTCATTACTTCTAAACGATGAGAAAGGATTATACGAGTTGAGAAGAATATGATCAGCGTGATGACTGCCAAATATCCTGATGATTTTGGCACAACCATGTTTCTATAACCTCAGTTTCAGAGTATCAAGTGCCTTCTTGGGGAGAAATGCAAAAGAGCATCAATATGATTGATCCTGGTGTCACTAAGTTCTTGCATATTTTTTCATGGTAAATTTGTATGGAATTACTTGCAGTAATAGCTTTTGCATGATTATTATAAGGCCAAATACTTCCATGTACATACGGACTTTTCAATTGTTGTCATTCATATTTTGCAGCGTGTATTTTGGATTCATTCAATATAAATTTAAGAACAGAATAGTATATTCAGATAATGATAACATAACTATCAGAGAACATACCTTAAGCTTTCCAGCAGAAAAGAGATCAAATAATCTATCGAGATGATCCTGCCATAAGTGAGCGTATTGAACTAGGAAAAAGCCGGCCTGCAATGTTGATAGTCTGAGCATTAATCTTCAAATCAAACGCTACACATAGTAACACCTTAAATCTTGTTTACGATTTCTAGAGTTGCATCAATGTACACACACGATGTGTTTGTTGAGTAGAAGTATAACATGCTAAATATAGGATCAGCCCTTGTGACTTGCAAGTAGAATTTAGAACAGGTCACAATATTAAGATTTCTAAATAGGCACAAGAAAGAAGTGACATGAGGCCAATGAAAATGTATATCAGGAACTATAAACTCAGAAAACAGATTAACTTATTAATGGGTCAACATATTTGGAAATTTAAAATCTACTTACCACAGTTTGACTTTTCGCAAGAATCTTTTCACACACACCAGTATAAGTCAATGGCTTCCATCCATCCTCTCCTTGATACTGAATCACAAAGGTGGTACATTCATTAGGAATAAATATGAATTTTCATGCAGGTAAAGCAAACATAAAAACAGTTGAACTTTTAAAGTAATGATAATTAGATACTAGTAACGATACCAATATGAAATTTTTAATATCTCAATACTTACAATTTCATTAATGATTTAACAATACAAAAACGACATCAAAGACTATCGAGTTGATATTAATGAGTCGTGATTCCAAGTAACAATATAAGTATAAATGTCTGAAACAAAAACTGGGAAGCTCAAAAGGATGCTCACTACAGCATGCCATAGAACAGTGCCGTGGTAATAGTAAATGAAAGATGTTGATTCTTCAAAGTCAATCTAAGGTTATCATGAAGAGAGAAGTCCCAATTCTATGAGATTAGTTGATAACCCTAAAGTATTAGATAGGATGTGGATTTGCATTAGGTTCTGATTTATATGGGAGTGAAAAAAGAGGGAACACAGGGTTCTGCTGGAGAGAAGAACTTACTCAAAAAGATATTATTATTCTCCTCTCAACTAGTTTGAACTATTCAGGATTACAAGCTTGATAATTTGAAGACTTTATGGCCTTTAAGAATGAGATGATGACCCCTTTTAATAGGTAAAGGAGTCTCAATAGATCATAATCCATATAGAGAATCAAAATACAAATATTTCCTAGGTTTAACATGAAAATGTATGTTAGAGAACAAAGAATTAGACCCACATATTAACCCAAATAACCCCATTAAGTATAAGTGGGCCCCAAACTTTATGGTGCTGCCACTTTTAAGCTACTATATAGCAAATCACCAAAATAACTCCATCGTCATAGCTAGACTACTCCAACTCAAGGACAACTAGGGAAAGATGAAAAATGGTGCTTCATGTTTGCTTTTTGTACTCTACTTTAAACGATAGATAGATAGATGCAAACACACACATACCAATATAATCTAATCAGGACTATAGAATTTCTTATAATTATTTGAATAGCTTTTAAATTACTGATTTAAATGTTAACAAAAGAAAGCTTTCCCGATGGCTATATAAAATGTTTGGTTCTAATAGAAAAAAATTATGCGGCAGTCGAATGGGATGCAATTTGGTCAAACCCACATACAGAAACAAGGAGATGCGTCATTGCTAGTCAACAGCATATGATTGAAACACTTATCGCAGAATTAACGAAAAAGAATAATGAAACCAATGCCTCAATTCCAAGGCATTTACTACTGCAAACATGAGCAAGTCTAATTGCTAGATGGAAATACAAGGATGCAGACTAGAACAAGTACATTTTGTTCTCTCACTTACCAAGTTACCATATGTCATTAGGCTCACTTCAATCAAGTCCGTTATTGCTAGTGAATTAATGTGAATGTACACCAGCAAATGGAAACAACAGAAAAGGGACTTTATAATTTCAGGCTTTAGTTAGAAATGGACTCACCTATGGAAATTTGAGTAAATGTATCGTAATTAGTAATTATGAATTGCACAATCAAACATCTTTTTACTCCTTCAATGACAATTGTAACATCAAATTGATACAATGTTATGTATAGCTGCTACTAATTCCAATTTGTAATTCTAGTTCATCAAAAGAAAATTCATGGGAATTGAGCAGACAACAAATAAGTGGGTAAGCTTATTAACTTCAACAGCATGTGAGATGATATTTGTTGAGGAAGTTATTGTTCGTATAGTGTTTCTGAACCACAAATTCTCCGGTTTTTTTTGAAATATTATTAATTTAAATTTAAATTATTAAAATCGGGGGGGAAAAATTAAAATTATGGGAATAGGGTGGTTTCGAACCACCCTATGGCCCACCCCACCCCCCTCAGTATAGGGGGCGGGTTCTCAGAACCCGCCCTCTATATATAGAGGGCGGGTTCTGAGAACCCGCCCTCTATACTTTTCTGAGAACCCGCCCTCTATACAAAAGTATAGAGGGCGGGTTCTCAGAACCCGCCCCCTTATTTTTTTTTAAAAATATTAATTTAATTAATAATCTAATTATAATTATAATTATTATCATAATATCATAATATTATAATTATAATTATAATTATATTATAATTATAATTATAATTCATAAAAATAGAATAAAAGTAAATAGACGAAAAAAAACATTTAAATTAAATAATAAAATTTCACTATATCAATGTTTTTTACAGAATGAATCCGTCAAAATGTACAATTCCAAAAAATCCTATCTATTTGTAAAATCTAAATGCTATATCGACGGTCAAATTTATAATACAGAAAAATCTGAGTGCACTTGTCACGATCCTGAAGGTCCCGCCCCTGATGCATATCCTGGACATCTGGTCCTATAATGGCCTGGTTGTTTGCATAGGCTACATCTGGATTGCCTTTGCTGAGGATCAGTATCCATTGTCATTCGATCTCGACGTACCTTCGGTCTTCCGGGCTTTATATTTTTTTCCGGCGGTAATACAGTCGGTGTTTGTCTGTTGGCAGTATAATAGTGCCAATAGCGATTGTCCGGTATAGGATGAAATTTTGGATCGTATGCACCTTGGTAATTAGAAACTGTATAGTAATTGGAAGCGAAATTGTAATGTGAGGTATGCATACTGCTCGCAGCAGCAATAGCGTGGGCACAAGGTAAATGTTGTTGCTGGAAAAGACCGCATGTACACGAAGAGAGCCCTTCATCTCTAAAGTTCACGGTATATTGATTCCCATTACCGCCCGTCACCTGAAACTCCGCCGTGTCAAACCTTTCGGATCTGTAGTATTGTGCTCTGCGCTCTCTTTTCCGAAAGATATCTTCGTAATACGCGGTGAGCGGAGTGTCCATCCCCAAGGACTTTTCTCTTCTGTGCACAAAATAAGTATTCATCCGGAAAAATGTTCGAACAATCAACCCCTGTATCGGTAAGGCTCTAACCCCTTTAAGGACTCCGTTGAAGCTTTCAGACATATTAGTCGTCATTAGGAGATATCTGCACCCATCATCATGTGCTTGTGACCACATGCGGACTGGATACTCATCTAACCACGCTTTCGCGGCTTGACTCATCTCCCCAATTTTCGTCATGTATATGTCGTGAACATTAGGGTCAGGCGTTTCACCGGCTCTGTACATAAGTTTATGTAGATCCGAATTTTTAAATTTTCGATTAAAATTTTGCCTGAAGTGTCGTAGGCAAAACCTATGTGGGGTCGTCGGAAATACAGATCTCATTCCAGCCAGTATTCCCAGATGTCTATCAGATATGATGCATAAATCCGTTCTATGAAGAACAGATGGGATATTTTTGAGGTTACGGAAAAACCATGACCAGGATGATGTATTTTCACCCTCGACAATAGCAAATCCCAACGGAAATATACCGTTATTAGCATCAACACCTGTAGCAATTAACATGCAGCCTCTGTACTTACCGTATAGATACGTACCATCAACGCACAATACCGGCCGACAGTGTGTGAAACCAGCCGCACATGGACCAAAGCACCAGAAAATTCTCTGAAACCTGACAGAGCCCTCGACGTCGGTTTCTGTGGTTTTTAACCGGTATACGGTCCCCGGATTTGATACTTTCATGGCTTCCATAAAAGGGACTAGGGAGTTGTACGAGCTTTCCCAGTCCCCGAATATCTTGCACAAAGCCTTTCTTCGAGCATCCCATGCCTTCACATACGAAATCTGAATTTTATGCTCTCCGCTAACCAAGAGCCGTATCTCTCGGGGAGTCATCGCCACATCTGTACGGATCATGGGCATGATTAGCGAGCAAATGTAAGCTGAAGTGCAATTCCGGTGATCCTGTGACATAATAGAATTGATGCAAGTGTGTTCTTGGTTGTATTTCGTGACCTTCCAAGCCTTGGCTCTTTTGGAACAACACGCATGCAATCTCCACTAACATTCAGGAGATTTCGTACATACCACAGTATAGTACGTCTTATTTGACTCTTCTGTTTTAAATGTAACGTTTTGCTGAATGGACCACGACTTCAGCTTACAAATAAGATCTTCTTTTTCCTGAAACAAATCCCCGACGCTGATGCAGTCTTCGCTTGCTGCTGTCGCGTCCAAATAGGGTGCCGTATTTACTTCTGCAACGGCTAAGTCTACCCAACCATCATCTTCTAGCGGATCGAGGCCGGGATCTTCTAGTTGGACAAAATCGTTATTCGCAACCATACCATCAAAGAATGCTACCTCATTCAATCCAGCAGCATATTCCACGCTATCCTCCCCCTGATCACCTTCACCGATTTCATCATCATCACTCCCACACACATCAATATCACCCGTAGCTACATAAGGTTCGGGTGCAATATATGATGGTTGTGGTCGGTGTATTGTGGATGGTTCAGGGTGAGAAGACCGGAAAGATGTGGACGGACATGCTTGGAATGCGCTGCTTGGATCGTGTTGGAATGATGCGGAGGTGTGGGGAAATCTGCGTTTAGTATATAAATTGTTATTATAATATTATTCCCTAATTTTTTCGTAACTAAATCATCACTTGTTTCAAATTTATTTACCTGTGGAAGGCTGTGTATGGTAGTTCTTGCTGTTCTTCTGGGGTGCATGTAACTGCAGCAGTCGGCTGGAAGAACCTGGATTTATGCATTTTATTAAATGTTTGAATATTAGTATACAGGTATTACTAAAATGCTTAAATATGGGTTTATAAAATGTTTATCCATGTGCTTGAAGATTTGAATAATGTTGTGTATAGTCATATCCACCGGCACTGACGGCATCATCGTTGACCATGTGACCGTACCTCCAGGAACTATCTCCAGCATTACCATCAAAATTATCCGTTGGAGGGGCATCTGATACTTCCAATTGCTCCTTCTGAACCAAAAGTTCAAAAGAATGCTGGGTGCTTGAGAGACCGAAATCTATCATCGAAGATATTGATGCATCGTCTGTAATTTCAACCAATGCATTTCCACTGAACATAGGCCAGATACAACTTAACTTGACCCTACTTTCACGGGGATCGTATTTCGTAATTTTGTACACTTTTGCCTCTAGTTCATCATATGTCGTTGATGCTTCCAATCGCATGATTCGTGCAGACCCGCCCATATACTCGGGACCTTATGCACGTGTGATAACCTGGCCATCGTATTTACATACAACAAATATACTTGGGGAGGCCATAATCCTGCACAAATATAATTTCTTATGTTGTGTTGAAATCGCCAAAAAAATTCAAACTCGAAGATTGCAGTGAAACCATGAGACTCTCACATAATCACAACAAAATGTGATGCACAATCGATTGTTAAAAAAGAAGCATGGTTTTTGCAGTGAAACGAGAAGGAAAATGAATTTAAAGATACAAGTTTAGTTTAGTTCTGTGTCTTATTTAAAGAAGTTTAGTTTTTGCAGTGAAACGAGAAGGAAAATGAATCTAAAGATGCAAGTTTAGTTTAGTTCTTAGACTTATTTAAAGAAGTTTAGTTTTTGCAGTGAAACGAGAAGGAACTGTTCTACTGCTCGAAGAGGGCAAAAAAAATGGATAGTGGAGAAAGTTTGAAATTGCAAAAAAAATTCATACTCGAAGATTGCTTACTTCCAATACTTTATGAACTGTTCTACTGCTCGAAGATTGCTTACTCGCAGACTATGGTACTGAACTTCACCTCCTTCTAAAACTCCACACTTACACAAAATTGATAGCGGAGAAGAACTGATCGAAGTAAATGGATAGTGAGCGGTGTAGGATGCAAATTTGACAGAGATGAAATGAAATGGGTAGTGCGGAGACATATTTATAGCGATCTGATATTGAAGAGAGCGGGTTCTAACAACCCGCCCTATTATTCACCAGAGTCTAATTATTTCTGCATCGTAGACCGCGTTTATTATTCACGCACAAACATTGATGTGACAACAAAGGACAAATAGTACTTGAATAGTACTGATTTGACAACTCATAAATTAATGAAGAGGGCGGGTTCCTGGAACCCGCCCTCTTCTATGCGAATAAGACCGCGTGATTTTTGAAGAGGGCGGGTTCCTGGAATCCGCCCTCTTCATTAATTTGACTAATTATTGAAGAGGGCGGGTTCCAGGAACCCGCCCTCTTCATTTCTGAAAGTGATTTGACAACACACCAGATGAAGTAAAAATGAGTGTATTCTGAAAACAACGTTTATTAACAAACAAACATTGATGTGACGACAAATAGTACTTGAATAGTACTGATGTGACCATTCATAAATTAATGAAGAGGGCGGGTTCTTCTTTGTGAATTAAGGGCGGGTTCCAGGAACCCGCCCTCTTCTTTGTGAATTAAGGGCGGGTTCGGAACCCGCCCTCTTCATTAATTTAGGAATTGATTTGACTAATTATTGAAGAGGGCGGGTTCCAGGAACCCGCCCTCTTCACAGGAGACGAACCCGTTCACCTCTATAAATACCGAGCCTCCACACGTTCATCAACCACACAATTTCTAATCTCTTGATAAAACTCTCGACAAATCTCTGCTTCAGTACATTTCAATGGAGAATCAACCACTCGACAAATCTCTGCTTGTCCATCAAAATGAACACAGATCGTTCAAAATATTACACGGGGAGGAAATTTTCTAAACTTAGTTAATTTGTTTTAATTACACCTTTCATTTAATTTTTGTACTTGAAAATAACAATATTTAATTTTGCAGGATGGAGATAATCTCACCGTCGTCACGCATAGCTCCGACAAATGGGTAGTTAGCGACCAAAGAATAAACCAACGGCTTAGACGGGCCGGATTTTATGAAGCGTCGTTGATTCGACATATCCAACTCGACCACGCTCTCGTCACCTCTCTGGTCGAACGTTGGAGAAAAGAGACCCACACCTTTCATCTAAGATGGGGTGAGGCCACAATCACACTCCAGGATATTGGCCTCTTACTCGGTTTACGGGTTAATGGGCTTGGGTTGGTCGGAGGAAAAATTGTTGGTCCAGATACCGACCACCCATACTGGGATACATATGCCGAGTCTGCTCTCGGACAGGTAAACAATATCATTCTGCTTTCCCTATTTAGTGTACCTATTTTATATTTTACATTATTTCTAGCTTTAACATTTAAAAAAATACTAATATCAGGCACCAGGAGGCCACAGTAAGGGGTATAAAATCAATTTGAACTGGTTAAGAGATACATTCAGTAATATCCCTGATGAAGCCACCGATGAAGTTTTGGATAGACATGCACGTGCCTACATTCTGTACATGATCGGTTCTTGGTTGATGCCGGACCAATCAGCAACGCATGTCCATCCGTTATACCTTGGCTTCCTAGCGGATTTTGATGTCTGTGGCCAATATGCTTGGGGAGCAGGGGTTCTGGCCTTTCTCTATAAGGAACTCGACAAAGCATGTGCTCCTACGAAGAATAAAATTTGTGGATGCAGCACATTACTTCAGGTAAATTCTTTATTTTTCACAGCTAGAATTTTGCAATATTGGTTTTCTCTCTTATAATCTAAAACTTTTTTTCTAGATCTGGTCGTGGGAGCATATGTATATAGGAAGACCAGATACTATTAAAATAACTGGCTTGGATAACCCCGGAAAGCCGCTCGGCTGCTGGTGGAATGGGAAGAAAGCGTATAAGGCTCCTCGTCGAGTGCTTAGGTACTATAGAGATGAGTTAGATCGCATGGAGGCGGCTCAGGTAATCATAATTTGGGTAATTTAATTTGTTTTACAATTTTGAAAATACCTAAATCACAATTTTTTTCTATGTCATTTGCGCAGTTTCTATGGACGCCTTATACAGCAGATCGTCTACAAAACTTACCCGGCATCTGTCTCGAAGGAGAGCCGGTTTGGCGGGCTCGATGCCCACTCCTCTGCATCAATGTTGTTGTTATGCACCTCCCAGATAGGGTATTGCGGCAGTTTGCTAGATTGCAACATATTCCTGTCCCGCCGCCTTCGCCTATGACAGTAGAGGGAGACATGCGAGGAGGAAATACGGAGCGTGATTGGAGGGAGCATCATCATCAGTATTTGCTGAGATGGGAGGATAGGCAGCATAGTATTGCCTTACAGCAAATAGGTGAACACACAGCTACCGACGCTACCAAAGTATATCTACAGTGGTATAAGCGTGTCACCGTAAGATATCTTTCTGCTCCTCCACAAGACTTCCCAAACATCTCGCGGTACGAGCCTAGAGGACACATGGAACGAGATTTGGTAAGCCGCCCTCTTTATATCATATTACTTTTTAACATCCGGCGGTATGAGTCAATACTTATTTCTTATTTCTAATGTAACGACAGGCTCGTGGGTTGCATGTCGTACAAACAATGGTGCAGGAACCATACCCGACTGATGCTGGTCCGGCATCTCAGGCTCAATTTTCAAATCTCGACCAATTTATTGGTGGTGTACTTGGTTCACATGGTATTTCTCAACATTTATCGCCGGCACCGGAGCCCCAGTATCAGCCGGCACTGGAGCCGCAGTATGAACCGGCACCGCAGCCGCAGTATGACCCGGCACCGCATCCGCAGTATTACCCGGCACCAGAGCCGCAGCATCAACGAGATCCAGCGCAGCTGGATCAGTGGTTTGGATCACCATACAGTCAACAGCAACCCTGGCATACCGGACAGGCGCAACAACAACAGACTTGGGGATCAAGTTTTGCAGAACAGCCGTCTTGGGGGTTAGGTTCAGCGCATCAACAGCACTCTTGGGGGTCAGGATTTGAGCAGCCATGGGGCCAAGGTTTTGTGCAAAATCAGCCGCATGAAACCGGGACAAGTTCTTCGCTACAACTGCCCAGTTGGGCTTCAGATTTAGCGTCCTACGGAAATTTGTTGGGAAGCAACACATATCCGACACCTGTCCCACATTCAGGTTCAGGATTTGTGGATCAACAGCCTGTCCAAGACGTTGCTGAAGACGAAGCTGAAACAGAACCCGAACCCGAAGCAGCAGAGCAGACGCCGACGCCGCCACCGCCATCTATCCAAGAAACAGGTGGTTCCTCCAGTCATCCGAGGAGGCATAGGCTTATGTCAAGCCTTCTCGGATTTCATAAAGGAAAAGGGAAAGGAAAAAAATAGCATTTACATTTTACAAATAGATAGGATTTTTTGGCATTGTAACTTTTGACGGATTCATTCTGTAAAAAACAATTTGATATAGTGAAATTTTATTATTTCATTTAAATATTTTTTTTGTCTATTTTATTTTATTTTATTTTTAAGAATTATAATTATAATTATAATTATAATAATAATTATATTATAATTATAAACGATAATAATTAAAATTAACAAATTAATTTAATTAAAAAAAATAGGGGCGGGTTCTGGGAACCCGCCCCCTATACAAACGTATAGGGGGCGGGTTCCCAGAACCCGCCCTCTATAGAAAACTATAGAGGGCGGGTTCTGGGAACCCGCCCCCTATACGTTTGTATAGGGGGCGGGTTCCCAGAACCCGCCCCCTATAGTGGGGGGGTGGGGGGGGCCACGGGTGGTTTGAAACCACCCTATTCTGCTAAATAAATTTCCCCCCCTATTTTAATAATTTAATTTTAAATTTATAATATTTCAAAAAAAAACCCCAAATTCTCTCCGTCAACTCTGATTACAGCGATCAACCAACATGTACTAAGGACCAACTATGATCACTGTAAATGTTATTAGCAATAAAAAGCATATGCAGAAATTAAAAAACCCTAAATAAAAAATTTGCAAAATAGTCATAATTAGATAATAGTACTAAATGTATAGTATCTTCATCTTGAATAAGCTTTAAGGGAACTTTTCGTTTGAGTGCTACTCACTCTCCTGCTTCTATGTTTATCTTAGCTTTTGCAACCACAAATTTGGTTCTCACTAGTTCCTTAGTAATTAATGTGCTTTAGCACATAATAGCTAACACCTGCCCCTACACCCAAAGAATAGTATGATTCCATATAGCAATCATCTTGGCCATACTAAAAAAACCGTACAAGCCTCCAATTTTATTTAAGAGCTCCTGTAAGATCATTAAGAGTATTTTAAGAAGAAGGCCATTTGTTAACCAATTGAACATGCATGAAACAAAAAATGATTTATTATGAAAACCTTTGGGTGCATAATTTTGTAAAAACTGCTGAATGAAGAATCTATTAATCTGATTATGTGGCTTCAAAAGTTGCCAGGAAATCACCTGAGAGATCATTCCTATTACAATGAGCCGCCCATAAACTGCTAGTGCGTTTAAGCATAGATCAAACATTTCACCTCCAACAGATTCATAGATTATATTAACTCCTTTCGGATATTCTTTCTTCAGGACCTGTAGCAAATGATGGGCAGTTTAATTAATATATTAGCATGATTATTGAATGACTAAACTAACATCAGTCGAAAATTATGTCACTGCAACTATAGGGAACTGACTTTGTGTTAATAGAAGCTAGCGAGGGAGGAGTGCATGGAGATATTTACATAGCTACCATGTATGTGATTCAAAATAATTATTGTCTGAAGATTCATGTATCGCTTTGCTGCTGATATTTTATCAAATTAAAACTGTCATAGAGCAACAGCTAAAATGAGAAGATGTAAACAGCAGGTTTGGGTTCCAATGGGAAATTTATGAGAATTAATTTTCAAGGACTGAATACTGAATAGGTTCTATTAAAGATTTCACAGAAAGGAACGTTCTCAAAATGAAATCACAAGTTCATCCAACCAGCAAAATGAGGGATTTTATTCCCTATTTTGGGAAGAGGGTTTGTGTCACTCCCTTTATTTCGATTGAAAATAAGAAAGAACGCTTGTTGAAGAATAAATTCAAAAACAAAACAGCAATAATTTGGACGGTAGATGTTGTATCAATTAAAAGGCGCCTCTGTGTTATAGAAGTGGTATCATTTCATTTATAGTTCCGGATCTGCTATCTTTCGGAATGTATTCCGAAGATTCCCCATTATTCTAAAGCGGGACACCCGGACTCAAGAGGTGGCTCCCGCCTCCTTGGCATGACATATGGCGTGGCACTTTGTTCCGTGTGACACTTTGTTCCATGAGCAAGAACCGGATCCCAACATTCTCCCCACCTTTGCACAACGGTTCGTTCTCGAACCACAAACTTACTATTGAGGGACCAACTCTGATACCATTCTGTCACGACCCACCTCCAACACAGACGGTATTGTCCACTCTGGCCGAAGCCGCACGGTTTTGTCCTTCGGGACGAACCGGACCCGACCAGGGGCCACTTCCCCGGAGGTCACCCATCCCAGAATTTCCCTGGCTCGAGCATGCTTAACTACGGAGTTATCAATCTCCTGTAGTGCCGGTTCACTTAAAAGGCGCCTATGTATTATATGAGTGATATCATTTCATTTATAGTTCCGGATCTGCTCTCTTTCGAAATGTATTCCGAAAATTCCCTATTGTTCTACTGTTGGTCCCTCGGACTCAAGTGATGGCCCCTACGGATTCGAGATGGCCCCCGCCCTCTAGGCATGACACTTGGCGTGACACTTTGTTCCGTGTGGCACTTTATTTGGTGAGCAAGAACCGGGTCCCGACGGATGTGAATTTAGTTATGTTCAACGATTAATTATCGCGTCTATACGATTTCAAGACATGAAGATCTTACTAAAAAGGAGATAATCTGTGATTTTCCACAGGTAGAAGGTAAATAACGGAAAACTGCCATATAACTGGCAGACAATAAGATTTATCTACGCGTAAGGTTTCACTATGGGTTGAACAGGAAAAAAATCCCTAAATGTAGAAATTACTGACAAAGCGTACCACTCATATGTGAATGCATTTGGACCCAACCTCCCATCATGATAAGAAAAATCCACTTAGAGTGTCGTGTTGAGGACAACAGTATTTTTTATGGTGCCACTTCTGCTAGTTAGCATCATTGCGGCAAACATTTTATAATTCCTATCCTGGTATGTATCATGATTCATGCCGTTGACCCTAGGCCATAGATGATAGTTCCTACCGTTCCTAAAGCATTGATGTTCCAAATTTTCAAATTAATTCTTCAGCGATCCTCAATTCCATTTTGAGTAATTCCAAGCATTTATACTGGCGGTAACATGCATTTGAGGTGCTAGGAATCTAGGCATGTATTTCCTAGACTGTTAAAAGGTGTTTTTCCTGCTCTAGTTTCTATATTTTCGCTTTATCCACAAGAATGTATAGATGAGATCAATAATATCTTGGTTGATGAATCTGTAGATTCTTTAGTCAGTGAATATTTAGTATTTTCTTTTTCACTGAAATGGAAGTTCGAAAATAGGCGGCACATTGATTGAGGTCCGAGGAGACGAGTTCTGATCAGCATCATTGCAAGTCGGAGTCGAGTTCTTCACATCCAAAGAGAATTGATGAGAATCTTATTTAATGACTTAGATAATTTGGCTGTCGGAGATTTCGCATGACACATTATTACTCTTTACAGTTTTAGTAAACCTTTTAATTTGAGTATTCGGATGTGATTATTAGAATTTGTGTTGGCAAAGATAAGAATTTTATTTGAGTTACAAGTCTAGTTTATGAAGCTTGGAATTTGAGCTTAGAATTTTTATAGAAGTTTGAACTTGAGTTGGACTATATATTATCCTTTCTTGCTTTCCTGTATATACTAATGTTGTACATGAGAGATAATATAAGTTGCTGAATGACAAATGACAATTATTGATATGATGAGCATTTCTTCTCCTATGTACACTTCTTCCTTTTCTCCCTGTTCTCCATCAGTTTAATTCCGACTTTTGGAGAATTTGGTCCCTTTCCCCATATAGTGAATCTTGGTCCATTGCCCCAAATTAAATGAATCAAATCCTACCTGAAAAGACCATTTAAGGACTACTCACAAACTCTCGCAATTTATGGAGAAACAAAAACACTTCTTTTTTCTATTTAAAATGCAATCAATTTTGGTTGCATTTGTCCATATATCATGTCCGTTATATGCCATAACTGATTAAATGTGCAAGTATGTGTTTTGGGAAATGGTTATCAACTTTTAGATAACTAAATGAAATACAAAAAAAAATTATGCCATGTATATGCTCAGAATATCTTCGAATATGACATTTACTCATAATCTCTAGGTATCTGTTTTATCTCTTTCCGTCGTAAGCTCGTCTTCTTGACATGACATTTGTCATTCAAGAAGATGTCAGGTTATGTACAACTTTTAGTTGTCAACAATTTACTAATTTTCTGACTATTTAGAAAAACACTAATTAACTCAGCATTTGGGAACAATAAGTGCTTATCACATAACAAATTAAATTATATGCAAAGTGCAGGTGTGTATAGAAGACAAATTTCAGAAGTACCTGTTTTATATCTTCCTTCTTATAATCTATGACACGATCAACACCAAAGGACCTCAACAGTTCAGCTTTTTTCTCACCTCCACAAGTTGCGACTACTTTATTTCCCGCCAGTTTTGCAAGCTACAAAAAATGTGAATTTCACATTAACTGCAGAGCATTAAGGAAATAGAAAAACCACAATGTCAGTATGTAACCGCACATTAGCCGTTTCCCCATGCATAATATAAAATTTTTAGACTAACAAAGTACTTAAATCCCACACATATATGTAAAGATTATCATATAATTCAAAATTTCTCTAGATTTTTTAAATAATTCATAATAAGAAAATTCGGTACAAACGAGCTATCTTTACGGTTTATGAGAAGAATATGAAGGCAAACTACTGGAAACATAAGGAGGCAAAAATGGATCCAACTTGAGTGAAAGCATCATACCAAAGTGACCTAAGATACAGAATGTAAACCTACATGGAACAAAAGTGGGAACAAGATATGCTAATAGGTAAGGAGCGAGGTACGATAGTTATAATATTCCTCGGAACACAGGTGGAACACAATGTGGTACGTGATGGAACAAATAATTACTTTCAGAGAATAAGATAAACATGCATACATATACATAGGACTTCATAAATTGGATCCAAACTTCAATTAAGGCGAAACAATAATTGCACATTTTTTGTGCGAGTGTGCTTGTGTCAATTAAATACTCGACTTTTCCTTCAGTCGCACTGATGAGTTACCATCCTTTTATACCCTAGTGAATAGTATGTGCACGCGCGCGTGTATATTGTAACATCCTAGTTCGATCATACGTTTCTTTTTCTTTTGGATATATTGGGTTTTGTTTTATTTTTATTATTATAACTTGGAGTTTAATACTTTTAATCAAGATATATACATATAATTATGGTTTTTCAAGTTTGTTAAATATGCATATTATTAGTATTTAAATATTTATTTGTCTAACACTATTTTATAACCATATTTATATTTTAGTATCATAGTTTAAACAAAATATATTTTATTGGGTATTTCTTTAAACAATACATAGACATAAGATTTTACCCCTTTTTAAATTCTATTTATAAGATATTTTGTCCTACGATATTTATTTGGTTAAAATATTTAATTTTGAAAAGTCATTAGAGCCCCTGTTAAATCTTTTAACCATATAAATATTTTTTCTAAACTAACTCGATTTTCTCTCTCCAATCACCATATATGTCTCATCTGATAACTTTATTCTTTTAAAACAAATACTATTCTCTCTCTCCAAACAAATATCTTTTCCAACAGATTTTTTTCTCCCCATATTCTATTCTATCTACATATATTTTTCTATATCACTAACTATATTTCACCAAACCCCTGCTCTCTTTCTATATATATTCCCTAACAAAATCCTCCTCTCCAATCTAATCTAATCTCTCTCAGCAGATTCTCTTTCTCAAATCTACTCTTTCTTTAATTATTTTTCTACAAACCTATATACATGCATACATATATATAATTGAAAATATTTTGTTATGATAGTTTAACTAAAAATATATTTTAGTTGTTTGATATCATAAAATCCTATATATATAACTAATTATATTTATTTTCATTAACCCATAACTATATACATATCTACATATATTTTCACTATATACTAATATGTATATATACATATACTTTTCTAGCATTCTAACTATATACAAACTAATATGTATATATACAACTTTTCTAATATCTTATAAAAGTATATAACAACCCATCATATCTCTCTTTTATAAAATCAAATCCAAATCTCATCTCATTAGAATATTTCTCTCCCCAATTATAATAATCTTCCCAATCTTTAACATCATCTCTCTTCCTTATAAATAACAACCTAATTATTATGATCTCTCCCCTTTTCATATAAATCGACCTTCTCTTTTTCCCATCACAATATTTTCTTCTTCTTCAAATTTAGCCAAGCAATCAAAGTTTGGAGTTGTTCTTCGTGTCGTCGTGTTTATCTGTCTCCGAGGCAAGTACACTTACTCTTTTATTTTTTTTATTCGATACAACATCGGCAATTCTCTAAATAAATTATTAACTTACAATATTTAAATAAAATTGTAATATTTTGCCGCTTTATTAATATATCTTATAATACCTGTACATATGATGAAAACCCTAGGATCTAGAATACATATTAATTCTTTCATCAAGTGAACAACTGTAAAAGTGCAAGCGTAATAAAATAACTTTTAACATGTAAATGTGGTTTAATATATAAAAATATTGATAAGTAATTATATGTTTCTGTTGCAACAATATTGGTATACACTAGCATACAAAATATCAACACTTATATCCTAATTTAAAACATAAAAATATACCATTATTACTGTTAATCAATAAACACATTGGGCTTAATATTTTATATATATAAATTAAACTTTCTACACTATCACTCCTTATAATATCGCTGCACTCTATGTGCTCTAGTCATATAAATTATTTTGATATTATAATTTGTATTAATATTTTCTATTATCACATGATTATAAAACTTATTATTAGCACTTACATGATGACTAGTCAATCTGTCATTTATTTTATCTTACTTATTATCTCGTAATTATACTATTACCACTATCCGCTTTATGCATCTGTAATTTGTCATTCCTATTTAACTATATTAACTCTTTAAAACCATATTTCGGTTTATTATTCTTTTCAATAAATAAAACCGGATGTTAAATACAGCTGCTTGCATATTTATGTTAAGTCTTGTTTACATTTTTGACCTTATCATATCTTATCGTTTATATTTAACATTTTACTTGAGACTATCATTGTCGGCATGCTTGAGAAACCTTAACATGCTATTCTTGTTTATGGACACTATCATTTTATAACTGTTGTACTTGACATGCCATGACTACTCATGGTTCCAGACTACTCATATTAAAACGAGTTCTCTAATTTGAATGCTGAATTACATGACATGACACACCACCGATTACCAGTTTTATTTCCATACAATTACCATACCACAAGTTCATGTCTTTTCAGCATTCTTAATTAGTGATTTAGTCTTTACCATAGTAGCTATAAATACGCGGGTGTTGGGGTGGTTTGAGTGTGCGTTCGTACAAAAGGATCTCAGGAGTCCCATGCCGGCAGCTCGTACCGGGCTATATCGGTCTCATGTTTACTGCTCGTATCGGGCTATATCGGTATCATGTTTACAGCTCATACTGGGCTATATCAGTCTCATGTTTACAGCTCGTACCGGGCTATATAGGTCTCATGTTTACAGCTCGTACCGGGCTATATCGGTCTTATGTTCATTTCACAGTTGGGCCCGTGTTTGCTAGCCCCTGGGGCACCACTCTTGGGTTAGGAATACTCCTGCAGAGATTGACGTACACATTCGAGCTTACGATAGGATAGTTTACCTTTTAGTGACCAGTTAGATTATGACTTGACCTCTTACATACATGTTTTATAGTGTTAATGCATCTAATTATTTATATATCTGTTTTTCTTGCGCACCGGGCTTCACTATTTTCATATATTTATGTTATTTATACTACACACACCTTATACGTTGAGAACTTGCTGGGATGTTCTGACATCCCTGAGATTTGCCATCTCAGATTTAGAGACAGATTTTTAGGCTGAGCAGGACCGCAGCGACTACCGGGACTTTGCTGAAGATCAGTAACCCGTAGGTATATTTTCCTTTTCGGTTAGATTTTAGTATGTGCGTCCTTATGGGACATTAGGGCTTATTTATCTCTTTTGGATCTTATTTTATTTCCGAATCTTTTGTATTGGATCTTTAATTGCATCAATTATCTAGTGGACCCATTTTTAGTATTCCTTGTGGTTTCATTGCAGCATGATTATCAGTATTATTCCTTTTGGTATTGGATTTTATTTTTGACAGGTTAATCTAGACAGTCTTATGTGACTATGGAAGGATCTTTCCTTACCGTAGGTAGCACGGCTGGTCTTTGTCGCTCTCCGTATTCCGGATTTTGGGAAACGGGGCGTGACATATATAAAACTCACAGACAAGAAATCGATATTGTTCAGATCTTCATAGAATCAAAGTGAAAATCTCTAAACTGTGCAATCTAATAATCATCATACAAATAGAGCGTTGGACTCCGTCTCCGCTTACATGTGTCCATATGTGTGTCTGTCTTCTGAAAATAACATACATATTAATGAATTTATGAATCCCAATCGTCATGTATTTCTTTCAAATGCTTTATTAGTTAAAAGCTTTGAGATTTTGAATAAAAGATGCGAATTTAATTACCTATGTTATCAGCACTAATGTCGAAGATTGATATTTGGAGTTTGTTTAGTATGTTCACATTGTTGGCACAAGGGTATCACGAAAAGTGTATGTCAGTAATTCTTTTTACCATTTAAAAGTAAAGATAGTTGCTAGTTGCTTTGATGTTTAATACCTAATCAAAATGAACATTTTTCTCAAGGTAATAATTTGTTGCAGTAATAATAAAACCATCTTTGGGTAATGCATTTGATATTACTCCTCCTAGCTTAAAGACCACCACACCGTTTTAATACATCAAGAGGAATCTTGTGGAAATATCATGGAATATGGTTTGATCCTATTCATGGGGATTCCGTAAATATCCCATTCAAGAAATAGAAAGTTCAAAACAATTGGGACTTTTGCGGAGATTGGATGCAGTTGCAGTTACTAATTCATGGTCTGGCATGTACAGAATGAAAACTTCATCCTTGATTCTACGAGAATTTTTATGAAAGCGTTTCATTTGCTTTTTTTCCATGGAAGTTTCAATTTCCAGAATGCATCCTAATTTTTGGCCTAATTCTTCTTATGATGATCGATTCAACCTCTGATAAAAAAGATAGACCTTAGTTCTATTTCATCTCTTCAACAAGTATAGTAATGAGCATAACGGCCCTCCTTCTAGCGTGCTAAGGGTACCAAAAAGGAAAGTACAAATATATTAAGAAATACAGGTACCTACAGAAAATGAAGCATATATCACTAACCTGAACTGCAAATTGTCCAGTTCCACCAGCTGCTGCTGTAACCAGAACTGATTGTCCAGATTCCATCTGTCCACACTGCCATTACGAAGCTGATTTATGTTCAAGATAAGGATGAAATATTGCCTATTTCTATTTTACAATAGATCAGTAGTATTGAGATCACAAATTCACATATATCACAGTTGAGTGCCCTGGATATTAAGTACAGAACTGATTGTTGAAAATGGTTGATAAAATTACAGAAGGATGGCCACCTAGTTTTTGTTAGTGTTGGGAGTTGTTTAGAATCATTGGAGATTTTATTCCGTATGTTTGCAAAAAGAATACATAGCTAGCTTTTAATAAAGGGAATGGCAAGTTGTGAGGTACAGGCCCAAGGGACCTAGATTTTATTTAGTTGTCCAACAAGCGGCACTGCAGTGAAGGACTGCTCTTCTCTATGGTTGAATGGCAAACTTCTCCTAACTAATATCTTGATTTCCCACTATCTGTTAATTATTTGAAAGCTACAGACTGGTAGATCTTGAAGTATGGAAGAAAAAGCTTTGAACTTTTACAGGTAGGGACTGGTAGATCTTGAAATATGGAAGAGAAAGTTTTGAGAAGCAGTTCTGAAAATACATGATAACTTGTCCTCTCAAGTACTTCTATGTTAAAGGAGCTATAGAGAATATAATTCATGTAATTATATTTGGAAGGCGGTTATTAGAAAGTACTTCTGTATGCACTCAACCATGCAGTCAGGACACTGTACATCACTTACAAATTTCGATGTCAAAATTGCCCAAGCGGTCATTCAAGGATTATGGAAAGTCCTCTCTTATCCACAATTTCTTAAGTCAGAAATTCAGTACTAATTAAGAAAGCGTTCAGTCGGGTCACAAGCTGTGTGCAACTTTCTTAAATCTAGACCCTTGTAAAACTAACCCATTTCAATGGGAGACGGCTTTAATGACGATGATAGCATTCAGCAGGTAACTGGTTGTAGGTTCAAATCAAGTGGGAAACATGGCACTAATTAAGAGAGGGTTGACATCGGATCAATGGCCAGTTGTAAAACTTTTATCAAATCTGGGTCATTGCTTCATACCCGACCCCATTTTGATAGATCTATGAGGTTACATGTTGAGCAAAGGATGAGATGACTAGGACCAAAAGATTGTTTATTATCAATAAAGCTTCTGGCAGAAAATGCTTTAGGCAGGACCTAACGAAAGCTCTCTATGGACTTCTTGGAAAAGAGAAAACTACAAAATAAGATATATTCCTATTAAATCAAGGACACGCTAGCGATTCAGTGACCTTGAAGACCACACTGCATGCTAAGCAATACGTGCCCAAGGGGATATGAAAAATTATATATACAAGTCGAATTTAGTTACAAAAAAGTAGAGAAAATAGTATCCAAATAATAGGAAAAGAGTGACTTGTATTTCGGTTAGATGGACATCTATTTTGGGTTAATTTCTTCTTAAAAGAGTCAAATGAAGGTTTATGCACTTTATTTGTCAGATAATAACTTCTCTACGGTAACATATCTTCTATGAGGATATGTTTCCAATCCAACACTCCTAAAATCAAAGATAACGAAAAGAAGCAAAAAATTACCTTCTCTAATGAAATTGAAGCTGTCAATCCAGACGTAAGCATTGCAACAACCTCAGGATCTGGTCTGGGCACAGGAAGCAGAAGTTTTGCAGGAACCTGCCAGCCAAGAAAAAATCAGCAAAATGTCGGCAGAAGATACTGATATTTGAAATACTTAAACAGGAAAAAATATAAGTAGATTGCTTAAAACGATAACTAATTACCATTGTGAATTCAGCATAGCTTCCAAAAGTCATAAGAGCAACAGGGGTGCCAACTTTCAATTGGACAGAATCACCAACGGCTGCAATTAAGCCAACAGCCTGTACAGCAGGCATGTTGATATCAATCAATTGTCAAAAATCAGGTACTTTAAAACTTTCATAGGGTGCTGCAATAGTAAGTTTGGAAACTTATCGCTTAGTTATTTCTCAAGTTCATGTACATTAAGATGTCCAGTCTAAAGAATTTCAGGACATTCCTTTACTTATCGGTCCCTCTCTTAAATTGTTTTACCAAACGTTATAATATTTCAAGATATTACTAATTGTTCTTTCAAGGTTCAGGCTTAGACATCCATATGAACCTATAAATGATGTGTGCTTCAGAACATCTTCCCTGGCAAATAAAATAAGCTTTATTATTTCTTTTAGTTTTTTTACACTAAACGCCGTATGCCCGCCATATTTCAGAAAACACACACACACGCACACACAGAGAGAGAGAGAGAGAGGGAGAGAGAGAGAGAGAGAGAGAATTGTGAGGATAGATGAATTTTTCCATATGTGATTGCGAGTCATAGAAATGGTGGAACAGTGGAAACTACAGAATAACTAACTAAAATGCTACTAAAATATAGATTGAGAAACATAAAGAAAACACAAACAAAGAACTAGGCCATAACTAGAATGCAACTAAAAATAAGAAAATCTTTGGAAGTAGCTGCATGGATCTTTTCTCCTACAGGATAAGCTCATCTCTCTATCGAATAAGCAACTATGATGTCCATTTTATCTGCCTAATTCACGCACAGTTGGGTCTGCCCTAAGTTCAATTTGCTCTATTAAGTACAATCATGTCACCCCTAACTGCTAAACTTATTGGTCCATGTTGCACATGCCAAACCCTCTCTCTCTCTCTCTCTCTCTCTCTCTCTCACACACACACACACACACACACACACCCACACACACACACACACACAACTCAATAAAATGCATCTAATTTCATATGGATGCATTAATACTTTAATCCATCTGACTGTATTGTAGGTCCTCTACCTCATCATTATGTTAGCTTCACCTTTTCAGAACAATTTGTGCATTAATTGCCCTGCATTCTTCCAGGTGATCGTACAAACAGCTTTAAAATTGTATTCCTCAATTTAATGATTATTCTACAATCATACAGAAATCCAAAAGCGCTTCACCAATCCTTCCTCCATTGCTAACAACAGCTTTCTCAATCTCACCATTATCACGATGAGCCATAACAGTCAAAATGATTACTCCTACATATTTCTTGGCCATCAATGTTCTCTAATACTCGTCACCAGTGGCTTGTTGACCCTTTCCTCCAATACATCATTTCAAGAAGATATTAGCAAATCATACATCAATAGTTTCTCAATGCTTCGTAGCTGTGACAAGCATCAATATACATCATGATATTGACGAAGATGATACGTGTGCAATCTTCAAGAGAAGAAAGCAAATACTGTGGAGCACAATATTCAAGAAAGAAGAGCGAACTCCGGGCACACTGTTGATACCAGGAAATGACCTTTGAGCCTCCAGCTTGTCGCGGAGTCAATTCTTTTTCTCTTCATGACACTATTTCTTAACTAATAACATGGATATATGCACAAAACATATATTATAGCGAGGAATCCACTATTAAGGTAAAGGTTAAAATTAAACACACCTCAAAACCAGCATCAAATGGAAGATGTGGACCCGAATCTCCATCACTGCGGCTGAAATAACGCCCAGAGCTGAAGTTTACCTATGATGCACACGTTGCATATCAGGTCGGCCAAGGAAAGTACTTACATATATGTAAGTAATTTGGATATATAATGCATGGAAAGAATAGTCCTATGCCCAAGCAGAGAATTCACAAGGAAATGGAACATACGTCGCTTGCATTTACACCAGCATATATGACTTTGACAAGGGCATGCTGTGGTTTGATGGGCAAACTCAATTGTGTTTGAACAATCCTGGTAGCACTCCGGAATTTATGACTAAGTGTATGGACAACTCTACAGAAAACCAACAAAAATAAATATTACTCCATTGATACCAAACAAAAGAAGAAGAAAAATTCAAAATATCCAATAGAATTTACATTTTAAACAAAACACTATATCAATGTAATGGAATAACCAGTACATGAACCCAATGTGTAAATATAAGAAGGATAAGAATGAAAGCTTCCTAACTCGAATTTAACAACTCTAAATGACCCACGGATAATTGCTTGAACATGAAAGAAATTTAATTTTATATGTGTAAAAGAAGGTCTATATTTTTTCATATCATCTAACTTTGAAAAATATAGTTTATGTATAAATCATGAAACATAAACTCACCTACAGCGTAGAGCAGGTTTTGCTTGTGAAGTGTGCAACTTCACTCACCATCTGCTGTCCATATTAGATGATGAACATTTTCAGATAATCCCTATGTATATCAGAAGACTAGCGGAAAACATAAATCACTTGCCATGTCAAACAGCCAAGGACTAGGGTTATTTAAATAGATCACTGTAAAGCCCTTAAACAAGCATTAACAAGTTTCACAGTAGCTTGAATAAAGGAATATATGTGCAGATCGAGTCAAGGAGGTTGGCAGCAAAAGCTTAGTTATAAGAATCAGCAAAAGATATCTGCTGAATCGCAGTAAGAAAGAGAAAATTTGTAAACTACAACTAAAAATACGTGTTGGAGTGGATTTGGTACATAAAATATTATATTTATATTAATGAGCCATTAAAATTTGTCAGTATAGCATATCAGAAAAGCGCTCCCTCCCTCCCTCCCTCCCAAGTAAAAAGCGGATTATTAGCTAAGGATCGAAGGATAGAGAGAGTAACACTCCCAGTTTATCATAGAAACAAACAAAAAGTAAAGGCTTGTTGCGCATAGGGAAGGGCTTGGTACGCTTGGATGGATTCAAAGTCAAGTTCCCTGGCTTCAATTTTGCCTGGAATCATTAAAACTGGAAGCCCACACAGTTACTATTTATTTATAACATAAAAATGCCTCCTGACAAAGCTTCAAATGTTTTGGACACTTCATATGCATATATTTTCATAGTTCAATGTAGGCAGCCTCCTAACAAGGATTCAAATGTTTCGGACATTCATATTATATCCACATTGTTCTCAATGCAGGCCGACATGATAGGTTCAATCTGTAGGTGCGACATTGTGTGTGTGTGTGTGTGTGTGTGTGTGTGTGTGAGAGAGAGAGAGAGAGAGAGAGAGAGAGAGGCATGCTGTTTAAAAGAATCAGAATCAGAGACATGTAAGATTGAACTTCAGAGGTGCTGAAGGAACATGTTTAGAGACAGTTATCAACTGTTCAGCACTTCAGCTAGACCTCTTTGTAGTGAAGGGACTCTGTCAACTTTAATCCTGATATGACATGGTTTTATCGTATTACTACATGTGCTATATAGTTGCATGCACCCACGTTGTTATATCACCGCACTAAAATTCATCTGGCCTTCCAAATAAGTACGATGTAATCCCATTGGAGAAGCATTTATCGAGAATATGCCATATACATAAGCAAAAAGATGTACCAAAACATACATTTTATTGTAAACGTGAGCTAGCTCATATCTAGGTGCAGTGTATGTGGAGCCTCTTCTTGACTTGAATGATTTGACTAAATATTTTCTCTCCTCCATAGGTGTAGGCCAATACTCCATGCCTCTGCGCTTAGTGATCCATAGACAAGCACCAGCTTTGCTCTCATCTTTAATAAGCTCATATGCACCTATAAAATAAAGCATGTAGAGATGTTCCTTAAAACATGTAAATGTTATTTTAAAAAACAAGATTAACAAAAGCATAGACAGCCTACTACATTAAGCAAACTGATAAAAGAATATGCAGTTTAAAATTTCACAGTCGAATACAACAAAGGTTAAAAGGACGTGATTCATGAACCTATAACTGGATCTCAAATGATTTTATAGTTGTCAAAAGATAAATTTAGACACAAAATATATAATCTGTCATCACAGCATTTAATATCTCTTGGGTGATTGCACTATCAGAAATAGAAAAATGGGGTCAAAAGCATATGAATACTATGAAACTTAACATCAAAGTCAAAGTATATAAATATGACTAATATTTAAGAAAGAACAGAGTATACATTGCCGCTGTAAGAGTTGTCTACAGTGGCAGGCAGAACACATGTCATCACATTCTTCATTGATCCATGTGCAGATTTAACTTGCAGATGCGAGTATCTTTTAAATCAGAATGAAAAAGATAAAGAAACATGAATTAATGAATTGGGTGATACCATGTGTCCCACCCCATTAGGAAAATTATTACGTTGGCACTGTATACTCCGCATAATAGCATGTGGCCATTGTGCATGTAAACAACAATCATATAATAAGATTTAATGTTAGAAGGACAGATGATTCTATAATAGTATGTCTATTGTACATGTAAATAACAATCATTGCGTGTGGTTAACCATCTTTCTCAATCTAGCTACATTTTGCAGCTCACAAACATAGGAATTCCTAAGTTGGGAAGCTATCAAATCAGATAATATCTTCAAAGTCTCCTAATATTTAGAATTCTCTATCAAATATCTTATCCAGCAGAGAATTAAAAATTGGTAACACCCCAGAAGACTAAAGCTTACATAAAATCCAAGGAATAGAAAAAACTCGTAACTGGCGCCTAACTGGGACCAATTTGCTTATAGCATGAACAATTATATAAATTGCATATACGATTTAATGAAATATATTGATGGGTTTTATTTTCTCGTTCATACCCAATGTTCGTAATAGGATAGATAACATTCTAGGTAGAGCCCTCAATCAGCCAAACAGACGAGTATATTTCCAGCAAAGTAAGATCCCCAGGACAGAATCCTTATCCAAGTAGTGCCCTTTTAATGGTAATCGTCCATTACTGTGTTTAATATTAATACATAAAAATGTCTAGAAACGTCAGGGCTAAACACTAAAATTTCTTCAATAGAAATATCATAATCAAGGTTACTTAAAACTTCCGAATTTGACCAAACTTCCAACATGAATCCACTAAATTCAATACAGTGTTCACTATTCAAAGATTAAATTCCTTACTAAACCGTAATGTTCATAAAAGAAACACGGGAAAGGAAGGAGAGTGCAAGTGTGCAAAAAAAATTCATTCAAGGTGCGTTACCTTTTACAACCATGTCCATTGACAAGAATCCACCAATCATTTCAATATGTTTAGCGCCCACCTTATTGGACAGCTCAGTTTCAACAAACTGCATTAAACCAAATAATACTGTCAGACAAAGTTATCAAACATTTCCAGTCTATAACATGAAACAATTTATTTCTGCTGTTAGTGGATAAAGAAACATCATAGTCAAGCATGAAGGAACTGGGTCAAAATATATTTCTGAAGAACAACTAAATGCCAAAATAATTCATAATAGATACTTATTTTCTATCCCTCCCCAAAGCCTCAAGCCCAGAAGAAAGTAAATGCACAACTACAAGTCAAAAGTGTAACGGGGGAATAATCAGTCAAGGGAGAATTTATTTACTGCTAAAAGGGAGCTGTTGCAAGTTAAATAAATCCAGGTAGTGTTTTTCCCCCTTTGCTACAACTACCTGTGCAAGTAGTGTTCAAAGATATTAGAGATATGTTAAATATAAAGTAATACATTGATCATACACATGCATGTACATATAGCAACAAACATGCAACACCCTAGTTCATTTATACCAGTTCTATTTTGGATATTTCTTTATTTATTTCTATTTCTTGATTTATTGTGTTTTGGGTATGAATAGTATTAATTGGTATCCGTGTTTGCATCCGACCCGACCCGCATGCTGAAAATCCGTCTTTATTCCTGTTTATGATTTATCCCGGCTAGTTATGAGAATCCGTGCACTTTCATGTTGTTTATACTGCATACTTGCATTATATTTGGCATCTGCATTTTTTTAATAAAATAAATAAAGTCAAATAAAATATGTTAAAAATATCTAGCATGGCCTGCATGTTACCCCTAACCCTGTGGTGGCATCCCTACATCGTGTTCTCGTCCCTTCAGTGACACGGACTCGTTTGGATAGCTACGTGCACACTACGTGCATCCGTTCTTGGGGTTATGCTTTTTCATTATACGGATATCCTATTTTGGTTTTGGTCACTACGTATATTATCCGTATTTTCAAACCATAATTTTAGACCCGACCCGGATGTGTTTTGGATTATTTTTGTATTAGCCAAAATCTCAAAATTTAACTAATATTTTATTCTTATTGTTTTACCTGTTAAAAAAATTATATTCATATATTTTATTTAGTTTTAAATATTTTTTAAAAAGATTTTCACCGGTCTCTCTCGTGACTCTCTCCTTCGCGCGCGCGCGCGCACACACATATATATTTTAACCCTACTTTTTGAACCCACGTCCCCGTTCTCTCTCTTCTTCACTCGCCTTCGTTTTCGCCTCGTCGTCGCGAGAATCCACACCCGCGTGTCGCCCATCGCTCGTCGTCGCCTCTCGCCACCATCCTCCACCCTTGACCTCGTCACATCTCCTCGACCACCTCACTTCTTTCCCGACGACGCCTCTCCCCCGCTCGAACCCACAACCGCCACCTCGCCTGCACTTTGCCGTCGTCGACTCCGCCCCGTAGCCGCATCCACCTTCTCGTCTCCCTCTCCCCAACACCAGAGCCTCCTCCCTACACTCCGACCGGAACCCGACCCTGCAAAACCCGCACCCACTGCCGTCGCTAGAAAACTTACCGCCTTGCCGTGGAATCGTCGTCGTCGACCCATCGTCGTCGTCACCCTCTAGCCTATATCCTAAAACCCCCGAGCCAACTCCAGAACACCTAAACCAGATCACAACTCACTTTCTTCTTCTTCTTCTCTTTCGTGGATTCGCATTTCCCGGTGATAGCCAGAGCCATGCTGCCGCCGATCCGGGCGACCCAGTGGACGTTTCCAGCCAGCGTGGTCGTGTTCTTGCTTTGCCTGTCCCTGTTCTGTACGCCCGTGTGTGCATCGCGACGTTTACCCTACGTCGGACGCAGCGTACGCACCCCGTCGTGAGATCCGTTCAGGCAAGTATATCTGGCTACATGCTATGATATATATTTTGCATCCGTATGAATAAAAATATCACATGTTGACTGCATTGTACATCCATGTTACTGTTTTACAGTTTCTCGATACCCGTACACATCCATATCATTAATTATATATCTAGTTGCATGTCATGCCACATTATTTCATGTTACTGTTGTATTAACACCCCATGCTTGATAATGTGCATTTTACGTAGTCATGGAGTTGTAGATATAATCCCTGATAGATATCTATGCATGTGTGTTTTATTGTGCATCTATATCATTAATCATATATCTAGTTGCATCTACAGATCATATTATTTCATGTTACTGTTATATTAGCACCCCATACTTGATAATGTGCATCCTACGTAGTCATGGAGTTGCAGATGAAATCCCTGATAGATATTTGTGCATCCGTACTTTTATCGTGCATCCGTACTTGCTACAGTTTTATTATGAGCATCCGTTTGATACATGTGCACTACCTGTCATGACCTGATACACCACTACTTGACATGTTACCTGATCCTGTTTCTAATGCCGACAATCCTAACATGTTGTCCTGACGGACGTATCATGTTATCTGCATAGACAAACATGTACCTGCTTGATCCTGTGTTGGCATTAGCTCCAGATTTATCAATACTTGACTTGAACACATAACCTTGGGGGTAAGGGGAAATCAAGAATATAACCGAACGTAACTCAAAGGGCTATTATATTGTTTGCCGTATTTCCGGGCGTTACGGAAAAATCATGTTACCATGGTCCCGTAGGGAATGAAGGGGCATATACTGAATAATCATGTTACCGTGGTCCCGTGGAGAATGAACGGGCATAGTCCGATGGGTTACGATGAGGATTATATTAATTGATTTCGAAGACTTTAGAATAGATAACCCAGTAGTATAGTTTAGATTACTCACTGCACTTCACCTGCATGTATACACTTCACTGTTCCATATCCATGTTACTGATTATATTCATGTTATCGTTTATATCCATGCCTGCATATTTCGTGTATCCTGTTCATTTATTATTGTTTGATATTATGACGCACTGACGTCTGGGTTTTGCATGGCCTAGATCCTTTAACTCTTTCGCAGGCCGATCAGGAGTATTTCAGCCGACAGGCCGAGCAGTGAGGATCTCGTTAGTATCTAGTTAGTTTAGTTTTATTTCCGTATTTTTATTTCCTAATGTGAGCCCGTATTTGGGACGTACGTTCCAGATGTTATTGTTTATTGGATTTATTGCTTCCGCATATTATTTTATAATTCGTTGATTCTGGCATATGGACATGTATTAGATAGTTTATTTTTATTTCTATTGTTCTTGATATCTTATAGACAGCCGTAATGTGACTGTGGAGGGATGTTTTCTAGCGACAGGTAGCATGGTTAGCTCTGTCACGTGCCGATCTTAGCGCACTCTGGGATGCGGGGCGTGACAAAACATAATGTAAGCTGATTATAAGCCAATCACTAGAACCTTAACTACAGGTTAACAGCCACTTAAATACTGAAATCCATTAACACAATTAAATTTTTACTGCTAGGTAACCTTCTTCATTTAAATCAATGGGATGCTTTAGTACAATCTAACAAAAACTAAAAAAGATCAAGGTTTAAAACCCAAGAATCCATTTCAGAAATACAAATGAATAAAATTATAACCATCAAAAGAATATGAATGGCTAACAATTTGACCGAGAGATAATATGTATGGACTTCAAGTTTCCCCGTCCCACTCTTCTATTTGTTCCAAGACTGTTTTTTTCTGCCATGTTCTCATGTAAAATGAATTGTGAATCCAACCAGTAAGCTAGCATGTGTGTCCCCAAAAGCCCATTTGCACATTTTCCCCCATGTAGCGCTTAGCACCACTCTCTCCCTCCATTTGCAATAGACATCTAATCAGCTCTCAGAACCATTACTGTCTATGACTTTAGAGAGAGAGAGAAAGGAGCACTGCAGTTGTCGTCTCATTACGTTTAACTTCAAACACAAAGCAACTTTAAAGAGGGGAAATGGTCAATAGAGTGGTTATCTGGCTTGCCATCCCCATTGACAATTTAAATATCACATGTTCTTAATTTGAAACTGACATTGAGAATGATTGGTGTTACTTCACTTTGTAGACCAGACAACCTATACTGACCATGGAATTAGCATGTACTTTCAAGTTTTCCGAAGAGGCTGTTAGATCGTGCGCCAAACTTTTGCTCGTCTAGAATGATCGTATGAGAGGTTTTGGACCTAATGTATGAGTTACTCAACATGGCTCGCAACTTGCTAGTTTTCAGGAACTTGTGCAACATTTATATTGCTTCCACTATATCTATTCTATTCAGATACGCCAATGCCTCGCATAATAACCATGGCATCATTCTTATCCTTGCAATATAGTTCACAAAGGAACTCAAAATTTAATAGAATAGTACAGAAAAATATGCTAATACCAAACAATAACAAAGGTGGGTAGATCAATATTTGATCAAGTGTAAGTTCAAATCAAACAACTGATATCTACATGTCATGATGCAGAAGTTCCCATACAAAGAAAGATTGACTAGTTTTCTCATCAAAATAAATAAGAGTACAAGATAATAATTTATAATAATAAAAAATGCACTAAAACCCAACATATAGGTCTTACAAGATGTAAAATCCAAGGGAAAAACTCTAAACTGACTAAACCCACCAAAAAAGGCAATGCATCAAAAGCGACTTCCAATGCACCTTCAAAGAACTTGTATATCACTAGTGGATTTACACTCAAGAACAATTATTGCGTAATCCCAATTTTGGCAGATCCTCCATGATCCATCTGCCCTATTTTTGAAGTTCTACAAAGTTGACATTAATCAAAGACGCACGTTTAAGAGGTCAATGGTTTTTTCTTCTTGAGTATCTACCTCGATTAATTTTAAATACTCATTCTCGGCCACAGTGATATGATCATCCATTCCTCCCATTAGATTCTAAATTGGATTTTTCAGAGATCCCAAATTACAACCCATGTGTTAATAAATCAACCGATTATTTATTCATTTCTTTCGCTCTATATTTTGTCTTATTATGACTCAAGTTTTGAACGTCCCTTATTTCCTTTCGTATTTGTAATCGGGCTCAATTCTTTCCTTAACTAATCCATGTAAACTATGGAAAAAAAAAATCTTTATTGCAACCATCTACATATTTTACCCAGGTACTAATTAAGCCATGGATCTATCTCTCAAATCTGCAGCAACCATAACTTCAATAGACAATGAAACAGCCTTGGCAGCCTTGGCCTCTTAAGCATCAGTGGGTTAATTAATCACTACTAAATTAAAGAGTCCGCAATAATCTAAAGGAGTCTGTTTATGAAACGGGGAAAAAATAAATTAGAAAAAAATGAATAGACAATTTAAGTAACGCGTGTATCATGATTCATGAATAGCTTTACTTGTAAGATGTTACTTGGAATTGGCTCTTGAGCATCCAAAATGCAAACAAATAATATAGTTTATTTTGCAGTTGGTTAATTATTTAAATCATCTAGCAACTTAAGGTATGGTAATTAATCATCAGTAAGCAAGTGTTCATTTTTACAATCATTATTTGCCCATAAATCCCATGCTTTTCATTCAATCCGAATGCCGTTCATAAACCACTACATATATGCTATATTTGCAACACAATATGATATAAAAATATGAATGGAATACAAATAAAATATGAATTGATTGAAGAACACGGTTATGATGAAGTTAGGTCTTATCAGCTAAAGATGATAAAATATGAATTGATTACAGAACACGGTTATGATGAAGTTAGGTCTTATCAGCTAAAGATGAAAGGAATATGTTGAACGACAGTACTACGCCGACTCAAAACAATACATACGAACTTTTATTCATATTATCCATGAGGCAATAAGATGGATCAAAAATATATACTTTGTATAAGCGATATCTGAAACAATGTTGTAACACCCTAGTTCATTTATACCAGTTCTAGTTCAAGTATTTCTTTATTTATGGTATTTTCTTGATTTATCGTATTTTGGGTGCGAATGGTATTTTACATTTTACATTGCATTCGACCCGACCCGCTTGCTTGAAACTTATTTGATTCATATTTATGAATCACCCTGACTTGTTATGTAGACTTGTGCATTTTCAACTTTATTGCATACTGGCATTTTATCTGACATTGCATCTTTTACCATATAACATTTTAAGTCACGTAAAATATTTTAAAAATACATTTCATAGCCTGCATGATACCCCTAACCCCGTGGTAGCATCCGCGCATCTGTTCTCGTCCCGTTCATTGAAACGGACGTATATGGATGGCTACGCGCACGTACGTGCATCCGTTCTTGAGGGTATGCATTTTTGTTACCTGAGCATTCATTTTAAAATTTGGAAGTTGCATATATTTTTCGTATTTTAAAATTAAAATTTTAAACCCGACCCGGGCGTGTTTTGGAATATTTTTATATCCCGCCAAAATTCAAATTTATTAATATAATATTTATTTTTAAATCTACAGTTAAAATTTATATAACAAACTAAATTTTTATAAATATAATCCCAACAATTTTAACAATTTTCTCTTTCTCTGCCATGGACCCCACTATCTCGAGCTCTCTCTTTCTCATTATTTCTCTCTCCTCCACTAAGCACAATTTTATCTCTCCTCACACTCTCTCTCCTCTCGATCTCGCGATAACCCTCTATCTCTCTCCTCTTGCTACTTTATCTCTCTGCTCTCTCTGTTTCTCTCATTCTCTCTCTTCCTATCTCAGAAATCTGTCTCTTCCTTTCTCTCTCCCTCTCCTTTTCTCTCTCTCCCTCTCCTCTCTCTCCCTCTCGCTACTACTGTACATTTCTCGACTCCGCTCACCTCCCCATCACACTATCGTCACCTCCCTCTCTTCTTTCTTCTTCTTCTTTCTTTATAAACCCCCGCGCTCACAAGAAACCCTAACTCCATCACCGTCGACCCTCGTCTGCACCTCCGACCCCTCCACGACATCTCCTCCGCCTCTTCCTAACACCATGACCACCACTGCCGTCACCCTCGCTCTAACCCACGCCCCGACGGCAACCCAACCCTAACTTCGAGCCTCTGTCCTCGTCGCCTTCATCCCCTCGCCGTCGCTCGTCCCTCGCCGTCACCATCTCAACCTCTCCTCGTCATCATCTTCTTCCTCTCTTCTCCCGAGCCTGCAACCATCACCGAGCACCCTGCACCCCGTGAAGAGATCCCACCAAAACCCTAACCTTAACCCTAGCTCCGACTATCCTCGTTACCTCGACCTCGCCTTCTCTCCTTTTCCTTTCTCTTCTTTCCCCGAGGCTCTCAACCCACTGCAAACCACCAACCCAAGAACCCCGGCTGCAACCCTCTTTCTTGCCTTTCCCTCGCCTGCATGCCTCACCTCACCGCCGGCGACCACGTCGTTGTCGCCTCACCCTCACCCCGTCGCCACTAACTTCCTCCCCTCTCTGAAAACCATCACCCGACCACCCAACAACTTGTCGCAACCTCGCTGCCCTTTGCCTTGAACCTCGCCGTCGACGCCCCACCGTCGACGTCACCCCCTTGCAGCCTCCTCTGACCCAGAACATCTTACTACAGTCCCCTCTTCTTCTTCCCCTGATTCTTCTTCTTCGTCTTGTCCTTCTATTCTTGTTTCTTGTTTTCGCACTTCCCGGTGATGGCTGGAACCGTGCCGCTGCCGACGATCCAGGGAACCCAGTGGACGTTCCCTACCTACGCGGTTATATTCTTGCATTGCCTAGTTCTATTCCGTATTTGTGCACGCAAGGTGTTCGACGAAATGCCCCAATGGAGATTTTCCGTCGTTTTATCGCATTCTTGCTGCGTGCCGTGCATCTGTGGATCCCCGAGGCAAGTAAAACTTGCTACATGCTATTTATATTATTTTTATACTTATTTAACTGCATATTAAATCTGTTGTTTAAATCTAGTGTCCCATATTCCATTTCGATGTTCCGTTTATATCATTTTAGATCTAGAACCTGAAACATATCTTGGTGCATGTTAGATTACGATGTACGGTATCCATATCCATATTTGAATCACATAATACTTATTTGTACAGCCCATAATACCATTTTAAATAGTTTATAACTTTCGGATACCTATTTGCATCCATTCCGACTAATATACATATTATTGCATCCATAAATCACTTGAAAATATAATATTGTAATATCGACATTCCATATTTGATAAAGTGTATTTTAATTAATGTTGGAACCATCACCTTAACCCAAATCGATAACTGTGTAGCCATATGCTTAAATCTATACCTATTTGCTTATAACATCACAATGTTCCATTTTTATTGTTCCATTAGTATCCCATACTTGTTTTGTATACCCATGCTTATTTTAGTTGATTATGAGCACCCACGTGACATGTTGTGCACCCCTGACATGACTTGATACACCTACTACTTGACACGATATGGTACCATGCACTTCTTAACATGACATGATACCTATTTACTCCTGACTTAACCTGATGTACCATGGCTTTACCTGTTACCTGATCTTGTTACTAATGCCAACAAACTTGACCAGTTGTCCTTATGGACATTACCTGTTGTCTATCCAGACACACCTATACCTGCTTGATCCTGCGTTGGTATTAGCTCCAGATCTATTAAATCCCTTACTTGAATATATATAACTTGGGGTATGGGAAAATCAATGATGAAACCTGACTTGTAACTCGACGGTTCGCTTACTTATACTGATCAGTTTTAGAGGCTAGGCCAGCCTTGGGATGATGCTGCTGACATCATTCATCATTACATACTATCCTTTTAGTGCCTAGCGGCATGTCTCGGTTTCAGCCCGAGAATCTTCACCGTGGTCACGGACACGCACGGGATACTATTGAGTTATATCGATGATTCATCAAATTGATTTCAAAGACTTGAGAGTAGTTAATACAGTAGACCAGTTTAGATTACTCACTGCACACTACCCTTCACTATCCTTATTTATATTGTCGTTTTACCTGTTTTACCGTTTATGATCATACTTGCATGTCTTGGTACCCCAATTTATATTATTGCTTGATGTTATGCGCACTGACGTCTGGGTTTTGCATGGCCCAGATACTCTACCTTTGTTGCAGACTAATCAGAAGTACTGCCGCTGTTAGACCGAACGGTGAGGATCCTGTTGGTATCCAGTTTTACTTTCCAGGTGTTGTAATTATTGGATCTTTTGCTTCCGTATATTATATTATTTCTTGACTCATTTATTCTGGCTTATGGACATGTACTAGATAGTTTAGTTTACTTTCATGTTCTTGAAATCTCTACAGCCGTAATGTGATTGTGGAAGGATTTTTCCTATCCACAGGTAGCATGGTTGGATATGTCACGTGCCTATCTTAGCGTACTCTGGGAAGTAGGGCGTGACAAATGTAAAGAGCCCAACAAAGAAATTTGAACATCTGAAGTCCCTAGAATTATAGTTATCAAGTATGAAAACTCACAGCTATAATCATTTTTTAAAAACTGCCTGCTAAATGTGAAACTAGAGTCAATTTCTTGTGTTACAAAATGTTGTTTTTATGAAATCCTCACCCCTCCTACTAATTCCACTATGTTAAATTCATGATTGTGTTGCATTTTAGAAACTTCCTTTTAAACCTTTCATAACCCCCCAAGTGTAGGCTAAAACAATATTTTCTCCAATTTCAGATCATCCTTAATAAAACGAATACGAGAGGTATGATAAATTGATAATTAATTGTTGCAGCCAGAACATGATATCACTCTAACTACAGTAACTTTTCTTATAATTCAACTGTGACAGACCAAAAAGGGCTCAATAATTTTGAATAAGATAAAAATATAGAATTTACATCTATTTATATAACAATAACAAGCATATCCCAAAACTTTGGGATCAGCTATATGAATCCATTTCTTCCATTATGCTCTATTAAGGACCACTCCTCGATTAAATTAACAATTAACATATCATTCAATGTTCGTCCAGGACTACCCTTTACCCCAATACCCCTACCTCTAGTTGTGTAACTAATTACAATATTGTCACTTCTTCTAATTGGGGCACTTATTGGTCTCCATTGCACATGTGCAAACCGTCTCAATTGATTCCCTCATATTATCCTCTATAGAATTGACCTTCATCTTGTTATAAATACACTAATTCTTTATCCTATCTTTTGGTGTATTACCACTCATCTATCTCAACTTATTTTAGCCGCGCTCATTTTTTGGACATATACCTTTGGTGTATTACCACTCATCCATCTCAACTCATTTCAGCCACGCTCATTTTCTAGACATATTATTCTTTGGTGTATTATCACTCATCCATCTCAACCAAGGTTACATAGACACGGATTCAGGGACACGGATATGACACGATGCGATACGGTGATACAACAAAATCCTAAAATATAGGATACAGGGACACGTCTATATATATAATTTTATAAAGATAAATAGAATATCAAACTATTATGTCAATATTAAATAAGGAAAAATTAACAAGTCTAAAATGTTCTTATAGCATACTAAAAATGTTTATACGCATACGACACACATAGAACACATATTATACATATATGATATATATACAACGCTTCCGATACGTGTCGTGCAAGTATCGGTGTCCGATGCATGTCGGACATGGATATTGTTAAGAATATAAGTAGTTATTATATATTAGTTATGAATATATTTTGTTATTAGATTGAGAGGTGGTCTATAGCTCTCTATATATAGATTTGTATGGACTCATATTTAATTAAGCCAATAAGATGATTTTCTCTTGATTATTTTCATGGTATCTGACTAATGAAAATAATTAAGAGAAAACCCTAACCCTAATCCCCTCCTCCCCTATCCGCCAACCCCTCCAGCCCCCTCGCTTCCCCTCTCCAGCCCTCCAGCCCCCTCGCTTCCCCTCTCCAGCATTCACCCACCCCCACCCCTCGCCTCTCCTCTCCAGCCTCCACCCCCTCGCCTCTCCTCTCCAGCGCCCCTGCAACCTGATCTGCCCTACACCACGCCTAGTCCCTGCAACCTGATCTGTCCCGCACCACGCCTAGCCCCTGTACCACGAAGCACCGACACAGCACAGCACCACGATCTGCTGTCCCTAGTCCCTGCACCCTGATATCATCTTTGCCCCCGCACAGCACCACGGTTGCTACAGCAACCGAACCATACCTGCATCAGCACCAGCAACCTGCACCCTCTCTCAAATCCCTAACCGCATGGCAACAACCCCTAGTCCTCGCTACTCTCGCCAACATCTCGTAACAGTCGTCTTCGCTACTCTCGGTTATTGACAATGCTCTCTTCTATCGTCTTGCTCTGTTTTCTTTACGCTTGTACTCGCTTGGATGTTAGACACAATTATTCTCGCTCTCTCGTGATTTACCTCTACACCATTCATCATGGATTCTGATTCGGTCTCAATTACAGCTCGTGGACGCCCCCTCCTACTGCTCGTGTTCGTGGTGCCCACGGACGTGACCGTGGCCGTACCGGCCTTTATTGTGCTTATTGCAATGGCACTAATCATCACAAAAACCGGTATTGGGAGAAGAATGGCTACTCTGATACTACACCTACAACTTGCAAGACATTCCAACCAGTTGCTACTGACTGATCTTTCTCTTCTGTAGGCCATTTACCATTATCCGGTGCTGAATAGGGCCAGCTGCGTCGTCTCCTCTCCTCTGAAGCTCATACCAACATTTCTACTCCATCATGTATATCGTTCCTTTCTCATTCTAATTCGTGGGTCACTAATTCCGGCGCCTCACATCACATGTTTCGTGATGGACCGTCTGATTTTGCTTCCAGTCCTTACAAATTGATTTCCATGGATGGCTGTAATATCACACATGTTTCTGGCTCTGTTAGTTTATCACTTACTTCATCTTTACATTTAAAAAATGCTTTAATTGTTCCATCTTTAAAACAAAACTTTCTTTCTATTTGTCAGCTTACAAATGATTCTAACTGCTCCGTAGCATTTTATCCATCTTACTTTGTGATACATGTCTTCTGACGAAGCAGTGGATTAATGGGAGGCATAAATAAAATAGACTGTACTACGTTGATCATCTTTCCAGTACGTCCGCAGCTGTTTCTACTATACAGTGGTATCGGAAACTTAGTCATCCTTCTCTTTCTTCTTTACATACTATCCTGTCTTCTCTTGATTTCTCAGAATTCAGTTGTGAATCATGTATTCATGGTAAACACCATCGCTCTTCTTTTTCTTCAGTTAATAAAAGATATAATTTACCTTTTATATTAGTTCATTCCAATATTTTGGGTCCTTTTAAATTTCCTTGTGTGTTTGATTATAAATATTTTGTGACTTTTATCGATGATCATTCACGTATAATTTGGTTGTATCTTATGCGTAACTTTCGTTTACTTTTTAAATCTTCATAGCTGAGATTACTAATTAATTTGATGTTCCGGTAAAGGTTTTTCGTTCAGATAATGCTAAGGAGTATATTAGCATGGAGTTTATTGCATTTTATCATACCTATATTATATTGCATCAGACTTCATCTTCTTATACTCCTTAGCAAAATGGGATTGCTAAACGGAAAAACCGACATTTGCTTGAGATAGCTCGTTCTCTTGTCTTGCATATGTATGTCCCTAAACGATTATTGAATTTTACAGTCTTAGCTGCATGTTTTTATATTAATCGCATGCTTTCTACGGCCCTAGGTAACCGGTACCTTTTCTCTATTTTGTTTCCACATGACAACCCTTTTAATGTTTTTCCTAAAGTATTTGGTTGTCTATACTATCCTCATATTCTAGGTCCTCAGATAGACAAACTGTAACACTCTAGTTTGAATACCGTATGTTTAGATTTACCATATTTTTTTTTCCATTGATAAAACTATTCCGATGATTTTAGGATTTACTTTAGAGTTGATTGCCTATGTGTTTATAAGATCTTTTGGCATATATAATTTTGTTAGGATAATCTTCAGTTTTAAATAACATATTAATTCGTTAGCGACAACGGAACAATATATAATTTTTCTATCTTATCAACAAATTATATTTCCTAAATATAACAAAACCTTTAAACTAATTTATTAGTATTTTTATTATGCAAATACATTTTTTGCCTAACATTATTTGCTGTTGGTGGAACCAAAATATATGGTAGAGAAATTTTTAGTATGAAAATATAATCAAATCACCGTCAAATCTTTATACACACTTATATATATGCATATAAATAATTATCCTAATACAAAAATATCATAACTAATAACCATCTCTCTCCCCAAATTAATATATATATATAATTATTTTTTTCTCTCTCTACCCAGTTCTTCTTCTCTCTCTCTTCCTCCTCTATTTATCACTTTTCTCCCCGAAGCCCAGCATCTTCGTCGCCACCATCCACGCCGCCTCCATCCTCGTAGCCATCATCACCGACCTCACCTTCAAACCCATCACTCCATCACCACCTCCTCCCCATCACAGCAGCGGCCTTCACCTTCGTCGAAACCCAACCCCATCACCTTGCCTGCAACCCTCGACCTCGACATCACTACCTCTTCGCCTCCGACCTCTTTTCTTCTTCAGCTCGACTGCTTAATCAATACCATCACCCACCGAGACACAACCACGATCGCTCTCGTCGCCAGGACCATCAACAAAGCCCAACCCCAGACGAAATCCTCGCCGCTGATTCAACCGAGCAGACCCTAACCGTTTTCCTAGCATTAAGCTTGGATTTTGCGTAGTATCGTCGTATTTTCATCCGTCTCCAAGGCAAGTACTCATGCTTTTTTCATTTGGTCGATGCAACATCGACGATTCTCTAAATTAATTCTTAACCAATGTAAGTTTGGATGCTGGAGGAAAGAGGTTTTTTTCCACAGTTTTATCATCTGTCCTTATCAGAACACTTACTGATATAACCTTGCTGGCTGTAAACTTGCAACTACAAATTTCATTATAAATTAGGTGCAATTTAGTTGTAGAAAATATTGCTATATATTCCCCATAAAGTATGAGTGATTATAGGCATACTGATTTTAAATGCTATATAGCTTAGCTATGATTGAGAATATCTGGATATACAATTAGTGATTTTGTAGTTATCAGTCTTCAAGACTCAATGGCCTAGGTTGGTGTTTTATGTAGCCAAACCAATTTACAAGCTTGAAGCTGAATAATGAATTGAATTGTTAATTGGAATCATATAGAAGAAAACATATGGGCATAAGTAGAAGTTATGAAGTTTTTCTAAGACTCGTGGTTGCATGAATTTCTCTCCATCGGGCTATACCTGAAAACCATTTCTTTTACTAATTACCAACTGCTGCTCGTTTCTTCCTTATTTGATGCTATGTCATGATTATCATGCACAAGAATCCTTTTACACCGCAATAATTAGCCTTAAGTGCAAGTGGAAGATTGTTGGCTATAGTGCCCTCAAGTCAATTATTGTAATCGCAGGCACGCGATTGTGATGATTGAGGAAGGATCTATACGGGTAGAGCAGTCTTACTCAAAATAATAGTATACTATCTGGTTTGTTTTTATCATCATGTACATGCATTATGTAGTATTACATATCATTATTACATGTTGATAGAGCTCATAGGATTCTTACTTGACTACCAGTATTATAATGGCGATCATATACGTGGGAACTGGGTGGTCTATAAACAAATCCTTAAATATCCCTAGTCGAGGGAATACCGAGACTGGGCATCGATGCTCCAAAGTAGACTAGTGTATACTTATCGAGACCCCGACGAGAGACGGTGGCCGGTCTCACAAACCATTGGTGTCAGTTAGTCACCTAAGATAGTATACAGATACTCGTTGGGTTATGAGTATACTGGACGTACTCGCCGAGAACATGCTAGATGGTATTATACATATTGTCAGATAACAGTTCTCAGGTGCCATTAGTACAGATTAGTCTGTCGACCTGAGATCGTCATTTGTCTCGTTTGAGTTCTCACTGTACTTTAATTACTATCCTACCACGGCTCAAAGGAGTCATGCAAACATGTTTTAGTTGGGTACAGTCCCGAGCCACATAGAGGCAGTGAACGGATCGTCGGGGATTCGTCTCTCCCGGTATTGGGGGTTGATGTCGCATTGTGCACGGGTGGTCATCACCAGAAATCCTTGGCCAAGATAGTCGAGAATTACTGATTTGGATCAGTAGTTTCTCAGTAGGTGAATAGCTTCATACTGACACGAAATATCGCGTTATTAGGGGTCTGATTTTATCTACATACCTAGACTCGATATGCGATGCTCTTAGACGAACAGATCGGACTGTATGAAGATTGTCACGGACAGACTCAATAGGGGTTCGGATGAGTTTGCTCGTTGGCCTTTCTTTCGCTCAATACCTGGATAGCCGTTACGTACAGCCAGTGCCGCTGACGTGCTTGTGGTTAAAACCATTGCCAGCGTATTAACGAGTATTTAGAGTCCCACACAGAGAGTTTTCCTGGTTCAGGCGAAACAATATAATAACCGTATTGGATACGTGCAGGGTTCCGAACGATTGATTGTACTATATACTCGGACTTTCGATCGGACAGTTGATAATACTAGCCGGCTCGAGATTGAGTCGGATTATTAAATCAGGTGTTGATTTAATAATTTACATATATGTATTTTGATATGTATATTCTAGTAATATGTTCTTTGTGTTATTCTATCTCTTCGGGTATTCGTATTTCGGTACGAATCCAGGTATGTATATACATTAGAGTGTAATCCGTATTTTTTTACAGATAACATTATAGAAGGTGGACACCTCATTTTGGATTTATCCATTTATCATAAATGGATAATGAGGTGGAAAAGGAAAAGGGAGAGTATGGTGAGAACCATGCTTGAATAGTGTTGACAAATGAATTGTTAATTCATTTGTGCTCACTATTCAAGTATGGTTGCATTTTAAAAATTGGAAAAATGAGTTTGATAAAACCATGCTTCATGGTTTGCTCTCTTGGATGGTTGGTTTATTGTTTTTGAGATAAGAAAACACTGTCACCATTTGCTTCACTCTCATCTTTCTTTTCTTGAGTTCCTCCACTTTCATCTTCAAGCTCCTCTCTACAATCTCATGTGTTGAGAATCAAGAGAGGAGGTGAGGAAGAGATACACTTAGAACACTCCACTACATTCTAGACATTCTAGACTAGCTATCTAAAATCTCTAGTTGCTTCACTTGATCTTTTATGTGGAGCTAGAGCCATGAGCTACATCCCTCGGGTGGGTCATCTTCGATGGAGGAATACCGGCGGCCAAGCTCGATCCAAAAGACCTCAAGGAGCTAAGGGAGATGGTGGAAGACCGAAGAACATGGTTCGTTCGGTATAACACTCTATCACAGTAGTTAGACTCCTTTAGATTTACTAGTTTTATGTTTGGATTCGATTCTAGGTAAATGTTTCTAGCGCCAAGTTCTTTAAACACCAAAAAAATTTGTTCGGCAATCGGCCACGGTATATGGCCAGGGCGCTAGGAACCCCAATATGGTATCAGAGCCATCCAAACATTAGAAACTAGTAGTAGACGATGCATTAGTTTTAAAACCGAAAAACTGCGATTTCAAAACCCTCTCTGTTCTGAAAAGTTTTTGATTTCTGAAATTTTTTTAAACAAGTGTAGAGTCTTAGTTTAGAAATGAGTATGACACAGAATGAAAATGAGGAAATTTGATGTAAATTTGGCCGGCCACATTGCAAAAAATACTGACCTCGCCTTTTTACTATTCACTTCAGAGCCTCGTTTTCATCCAGAGTCTGGGGTTTTGTAAATTGGTGTTTTTGGTCTTGTTTGTTTTCCCCATATTTCACTTGGTGTTGTCTTTGCTTTGGGGGGAACTTGGAAAGTTTCAAAACTTAAAATTTTGCACCGTTGATATCTGTGATGTGGTGTATGTGTTTTTCAAACGTCGTCTATTTGCTATATATTATTTAGACGGGGTTGCAATACTTGCTTATACAACTGTGACGTTGATATCTGTGATGGATATGTTCGGATTGTCGTGTGGGATAGCCTCTTGTGCAATGGTAGTTGTACAGTTTAGATTCATTTGTATATTCGTTATTGCGAGGCGAGCGTCCGACATATGGACTGTCGTTTCCGCCAGATTGTATATTCTTTTATTAGGGCACGACCGGGTTAAGGCTGATGTCACCATTGTATATATTCTTTTCTTTATTGTACTAGGATTACCCCGCAGTGGAATGCTTGAGTAACCGGGTTCTAGAGGGCAACAGGTTCGCATCTCATGGCGTTGAGACAGAGAGGGTCTTACTCTAGAATTGGCGGGCTATTCGCCGCACTCGTAGGGGTATAAGATGACCCACGGAGGGATGCTCAAGTTACCGGATTCCGTAAAGTGCTGGATGACCCATTCACTTTGTTGATTGGGGTTGCCTCACTTCTGAGATTGGCGGTTAACTTGCCGCACTCGTAGGGGTCCAGATTTTTCATTGCACAAGTTATCCACACGACCGAGAACATCGAGTTTCATTTGCGGCTCAAAGAAAACCCGGGACTCCTAGATTATCCATTATTCTGTTACTTATCGCTTTTATGTGATGTTGCTTATATCATGCCTGGGACAAATGTTATATATATTTATATATACTGGTAGATGTATATGTTTTGCACTCGTGCTAGTCCAGGCCCCGCTCTGCCGTTAGTTAAGTAACCTAACAGCGTATGACGAGACCCCGTGGCGAATGCGGATGGCATATACGTACATTTTATTTTCATTCTTTTCCTGGTGTGATATGTAATTGATAGGACTGCATTAATTCTGATTAATGCAAGGAAAAATAAACCCAAATAATGTTGGAACCAAATTTTGAAAAACTATTATTACAAAATGTTTCTTTTTGCTTTGCATAGCGGTATTCGGTTATGAATATTCAGCACCTCATTCGACGAGGCAAGAACCGAGATCCCTTTATCGGGAGTGATCTCTTAGGCAAAAGTTTGTGTCAGTGTAATTTCATTATAGTCAATTCTTTTATTTTGCATCGTGGTATTCAATTAGGAATATTCTGCACCTCATTCGATAAGAAAAGAGCCGAGATCATTTCATAGGGAGTGACCTCTTTAGCAAAAGTTTGCGCCACTATATATTTGTAAAACTGCTCGGATTCTTTCAACGATATCAAGTTCATTATGTTAAAGGTTTTTTTGCCAAAAACCAGCCGTAGCGCTCAGTGATTTCAGATTAATATTGCTTAGTATTCGTGCTATGTATGTCGTGCTCAGCCGAGACGTAGTGTTCGGTATTTATGTAGTGCTGTTCTGTAACACCTGAGCCCAATGCTACTGATTTCAGTTACCGTTTGAACGTAGTGTGGCACTCATTTCATTTATCTTGCTTGATTGTTACTTACTGTAAAAATTTTACCCGGCAAATTCATTTCTGCATATAACAAATTTTGGCATCTAAAATAAAATTAAAAATATTCATCTTGGCCTGCTTGACACCCCTAACCCCGTTGTAGCGTCCGTGCATCGTGTTCTCGTCCCGTTCAGTGAAACGGACGAGTTTAGACGGCTACACGCGCGTACGTGTGTCCGTTTTGGGGTATGCATTTCGATCTTAAAACACTTCATTTTAAAATTTGGATCCCGCTTAAAATCCTATTATTTCAATTTCAAATTTTTGGACCCAACCCGGGCGCGATTTGGAAATGTTTTATTCTGCGCCAAAATCCTAAATTTTAATATTTTTAAAACCACCGTATATTTATATATTAACCATCATGTATAATTTAGTTAACAGTGTAATATTTTTTATAATCTTTTCAATCCTTCTTAAATGATTTTCTTCAACCAATCAGAAACCTTTTCTGCCGTGGGCCCCTTCTCTCTTCTCCCTCTCCAGTCTCTCTCTCCCCCCGTATCTTCCTCTCTCTCATATATTTTAAAAACCCTTCTCCCTCCTTTATTTTTTTCCAAACGTAAACCCATCACTTCGCAAACCCTAACCACCGTGCCCTCGCCGCCGCAGCCCCAACGCCGGCACCATTGTCGCCTGCACCCTCGCCTACTCAGCCTCATCGCACCCACATCCTCTTCCTCCTTTCCCCCACGTTCCCGTGCGCCCCTGCACCTTCACCGCGGCCTGCGCGCACCCCCTGCACGCGTTCGACCGCCAGATCTGTCGCCGCCGACTGCCTCGCCTCCGTGCCCCAGCATTCGTACGACCCCTGTAAGCCTTACCTACCCGTCTCGTTCCTCCTTCCTTCGGTTCTGTAATCTTTTGGTGATCTGCAGTTTCGCAGTCGCTGTTTGCCGACCGCCGGAGTTCGTCGACGAACGTCGACCGTCACCACCCGTCCCACCGATCAGTGTAAGCGCTTTCTCCATCTCATTCTTCCTTCCTTCTCTGGTTTCTCTTCTATTCTTGTTTGCATGTATTAATAGTTCACTGTTCATTCCTCGGCCGGAATCCGACGATGCCGACGACGTGACCCGAAGTTCCAGTGAGCTACCCTGACCCGCGTGGTTCCATTATTCGTCGTTTGGGTCCATTCCGTGAACCGTGCGCCCGTCGCGAGTTTCCCCGCCGACATTTTACGTTCCGTTTTTCCCGGTTCGCGACCCGTTGAGGCAAGTACCCCTTGCTACATGCTATACAATATTTACAGATATATTATGACACCCTAAACCTGTAAATTTAACCTCGGTACGATAATTTCCCACTTTTTCATGTACAATATTGTTACATATCATTTATCTTTAAACTTGGAACCTACAATTTGCAATTGAACCAGATAACCACATTTACCTGTTTAATCACATTTTTAATATTGGCATAGCTTATGGCATTTATCTCTATAGTTTTGTTCCATTCGGACACTCGTATGCATTTTAACCTGTAATAGCTGTACTGAACCGTTATATAAATCATTGCACCTCTAAAAGTTCTTAAACTTGATAACATGACTAAACGGCTACAATTGTCTTACTGCACTCTTGTAACCATCTCTGTGACACAATTGATAACTGTATTGCAAATCGAATGAATCTGCCTATTGCTTAATTCATTACTTAAATCATGTTGTTGATAACCATGCTTGATTATATAACTGATTGTGAGCACACCTAGGTATCGTTCACATCTTGACCTGACTTGCTACATGCATATTGATTGACCCGACATGGTACCGTATACTGCTTGACTTGACCTGATGTACCATGACTTGACCCGTTACCTGATCTTGTGTCTAATGCCAACAAACCTGACATGTAGTCCTTATGGACCGTTCCTGTTGTCTATCCAGACAAACCTGCTCTTGCCTGATCCTGTGTTGGCATTAGCTCACGATTACGGAATACCTGACTTGACATACATAACTTGGGGGTATGGGGAAATCAATGGTGAAATCTGACTTGTAACTCAACAGTTCGATACTTGTTCTGATCACTCTTACGGGCTAGGCTAGCCCCGGAGTGATGATGCTGACATCACTCGTCTGTACCAGCTATCTTTTACTGCCTAGCGGCACGTCTCGGTTTCAGCCCGAGAGTCTGTAGACCGTGGTCTCGGGCATGCACGGGATACTATTGAGTTATATCGATGATTCATCAATTTGGTTTCAAAGACTTTAAAATAGAAAACCTGTTAGAACAATTTAGTTTACCCACCGCACACTACCCTGCACTGCTCTGATTCATATTATTGTTACCCTTGTTTTATTCCTGTTTATATTGCATTGCCTGTTACCCTGTTTATATTATATTATTTGATGACATGACGCGCTGACGTCTGGGCTTTGCATGGCCCAGATTCCGTACCGCTGTTGCAGTCCGAGCAGGAGTACTTCAGCCAGCAGGCTGAGCTGTGAGGTGTCAGTATTAGTTAGTTTTTATTTCCTGCAGTTTATTCCTGACGTGAGCCCGCATTATGGGACATACGTTTCAGTTATTTGTATTGGATCATTTGCTTCCGCATTTTATTCTTCTTGACTCATGTTATATTGGATAATGGACATGTTTAGATAGTTTTATTTTGTTCTTGATATCTCTACAGCTGTAATGTGACTGTGGATGGATGCTTCCTACCCACAGGTAGCATGGTTGGCTATGTCACGTGCCCATTTTAGCGTACTCTGGGAAGCGGGGCGTGACATGTTCTGTTGCATGGTGATGCGATTGGTTAGGACAGTCGTACGGTCATTTTGGCTCAGTCAAGGACTCGTGCGGGTGGGTCTAATGCAATCAAGATAATGACGGGTTGAACTTTGACTAGGACCCTTTGATATGTTGGCTCAATCAAGGTCACTTGGGTCTTAGGGACAAAAACCATATCGGGAATTTCAAATATACAGGAAACTTGCCATGCATGCACATACCTTCTGGAGTGCGGTGACTTGAGTGGCTTCCATCAAATTATCATGTGATGATAGTTGGATCCTGATTCTCACTGATGAGTAGGTATTACTTCTCGGGTGATTTTCAGATGGTCTCGACTAATTCTTCTTTTAGGGTTTGAAAGAGAATTCGAGAAAACAGTGGGCGCCATCCTGATTAGATAAACTTATTAACCAATCTAATTTAGGTTAGAGTGCACGCTGAGTGTTTCTTTTCTCTCTTTGGCAGCGACCATGGCCTGACCTTAAAAACTCATGAGCCAAGTTAACCGGACCTTCTTAAAACACTTTAGCTATTGGATTGTCATTTAGTCGCATATATCATTGTCACTCCTATTTTCCCTTAGTATTTTTCCATAACACTCCGTATCACTACGAAAATCTACATTTCTTGGATATTCCATCGTATAGTTACATACGAACTCGAATGAACTTGTTCCAGTTCGAGGATAGATTCCGGTTGTGGAGAAATTGAATAGGATTATTCGGTTGTCTTTTCCCTTTACATTCTCTCAGGTTGCGAGAGCTCCTAATATTAGGAGAGTACACCTATTACGCTTATTGAATAGTCTTCTTTCAAACCATAGGCAGGTGCTGAAAGGTAGGGAAGGAAGAAAACCAATTAGTCTAAATATGGTGTACAGAAGGTAATAAGTAAAGACATATAAAGGGATTGGAGTGAGGGCAAGAAAGTATACGATTACTGTCATGAATCTGGATAGTGGAAGATGCATTACTAGAAATACCCGGCCATCCCTTCGAAACATTTTCATGTTTCAGTTTTTCTGTGCGGTGTTAAGTGAAAACTATTTTCCCAATAAGATTCTAACTCCAGGATATGTATTTACCAGATCTGATTCTCACATCTGTATGGCATTATGGATGCTGGGTGAGAGTAAAATATTGGGAATTGGATGACTAGATCCTCTATATATCGGAATTCTTGAAATGGGCGATATTTGAGGAAATCACCAGGGTTTTGCCTGACGGCAAATATTTGGTTTTGAATATCCATTGTTATGCACCAATTTCAAACTGATATATCTGTACGTTTATTTTATAAAGTGAGAGATAATTTTTTGAAATTATGTCTATGACATTTACCCATATCAGTTGATGGTTAGGTAAGGAGCATTCAACACCGGTGTAATTCTTTTTAACCATGGCACGGTTTTCAACCTATGATGCATAGAGTTTGAGTTATTAAACTCTGTGGACTTATACAGAGTATTGTATGTTGTCCGGTGTCCGTTAGGACAAAGGGGTTGATACTCGTATTATATTCTGTTTACTCATGACTTCTCTAGTTTTAGACAAGTATTTCGTTGAAATACATGGTCCAGATTTTGAGAAGATATAGATATAATAATAAAGTATAGAACTATATATTGCAAGTATCAGGATTCTTCAAAATGATCGAAGATGTAGATACTTGTGTTTGGTATTCCGTTGTAAGTAATAGTTTTGAAAACTTACTTCGCTCTCAGATTACTCATGCATGGATGCGCTCCTTGATGGGTAATGTTGCTTGGCCTCCTTCCATTTAGTTGATATGCACTGGAAATGGTTGCATGTACTTTGAATCTGGTTCCAATTAAATTAGTGCATTTGTTTCTATATTGAATATAGAATAGATTCATATCTTAACGATATTAAGGTATATGGAGTTGTCCGGCTTATGCTTAAAACCAGAATCCGGATAAACTCTAGGCACGTTTCAGTAATGGCAGTTTGTCGGTTTTCCCAGGCTTTGACGAGAGTTAACATTCTATCATCTGGAAGATCAATAGTTATATTGTTCTTGACTCGCCACCAGTTTTAGTAAAATGAATTCTTTTCAGAAACATTAATGGGAGTATGGTGGAACTGGAAGTTTTTCCAGAACCACAAACGATTATTGAAAATTTAGTAGAACCTAAAAATTCAATTGGATTCGACATTCCATTAGCCACTCCACAGATTTGGTGGATAACCTCAGGCACCCGAGAGGTATTTCGATATGCTCAAAGACGGTGACATGGAGGTTTTTGATTACCCAAACTTACCACTGCTATTGTTCTAGACTATGAAATCTGGCAGAAGTATGAGTATAACGTCGTTCTAAATTAGTTTTAGAAGTGTACGTGTATATGACTCTGCCAGAGGGTAGTTGTAGTTATTGGTTGCAGCGGAACCATAATGGGCAAATAGTTTGTCTATTTATAGACCAAAGGGTATAGCGGAGATAGATCATCTAGTTTTGATGTGACAGTCATAGAGTATGACTTCATCAGAACAACAGATGAACCTGGTAAGAAGTAGTAGGGAGTGATGTCCTGATCTTGGATAACATGCTCTTTATAAGAAGTGATATTCCTATACAACGATCGGTTATACTGTGGTTGTCATAAGGTGTTTTCTTCATATAGGATCTGGATAAAATATCAAGGATTCTGATAAGTAGATCTATAGTTTTAGATCTGGATTTGGAAAGTGTCCCAATTTGGGTACTTAACACTATTCTAAAGTGTTTTAGAATGGACGACTCCTGGCATGGTGGTGTACCCGCGGTGATGGAGTCACCATCTCTAAAGAGATGTCTTCTAGACTGATAAGGGGAGGGATTTGCAAGATTGACATATCTCTTGATTAGGCAATTGAGTCAATCATGAAATGTCAAGTACCACACCAGATATTGCTTTTGCACTAGCTGCAATAAGCATATATATTAATCCAATTCTGGAAAAACGTTGGGAAACAGTTATGAATATAAGTGGATGTTCTTGGTATATGGTAACGGCAGCCTCCTTCGGGAGGCGGTTATCATTTTAAGCTTCCAAGGTGGTCTGGATAACAGAGTGGCTGTCGGAGTTATAGTTTTCTCTTTTTTGAGGAGCGGTATGTTGGACATGTGGTCAAAGCGGATACTGAGGAAGGCATGGCGTAGGATACTGATTAAATTCAGTGGAAAATACAGTTTAAGAAGTTTGCTGAATTTGGAATTCATTTGTGAATTGGATCCTATCAGATATCCAGACAAATTCTAAGACAGGTATCGCTCATTTCGGAAGATGATATTCCTCCGCAAATTGAGATATAAAGAGATAAAGAAAGAAACATTAGAGCGAATCCAATCAGTGAGGCAATTTCTCGAACGCAATAGTTTCATTAACAGGCTTTACGAGGCCGATTAGTAGAGAAGTTGAGTGTTCGGTATCACACAGACTGTGAGTATGCGACATCGCAATAATTAGCCTTAAGTGCAAGTGAGAGATTGTTGACTATAGTGCCCTCAAGTCAATTATTGTAATCGCAAGCACGCGATTGTGAAGATTGGGAGAGGACCTATACGGGAAGAACAGTTACTCAAAATAATAGTATGCTATATGTTTTGCCTTTATCATCATGTACATGCATTATGTGGTATTACATATCACTATTACATGTTGATAGAGCCCATAGGATTCTTTCTTGACTACCAGCATTATGATGGCGATCATATACGTGGGAGCTGGGTGGTCTATAAGCACATCCTTAAATGTCCCTAGTCAAGGGAGTATCGAGATTGTGCATCGATAATCCGGAGTAGACTAGTGTATACTTATCGAGACCCCAACGAAGGGCGGTGGCCGGTCTCACAAACCATTAGAATAGTTAGTCGCCTAAGATAGTATACAGGTGCTCATTGGGTTATAAGTACACTGGACGAACTCGCCGAGAACATGTTAGATGATATTATACCTATTGTCAGATAGCAGTTCTCAGGTGACATGAGTACAGGTTAGTTTGTCGACCTAAGATCGTCATTTGTCTCGTATGAGTTCCCACTGTGCTTTGATTACTATCCTACCACGGCTCAAAGGAGTCGTACAAACAGGTTTTAGTTGGATACAGTCCCGAGCCACATGGAGGCAGTGAGCGGATCGTCGGGGATTCGTCTCTCCTGGTATTGAGGTTTGATGTCGCATTGTGCACGGATGACCATCACCAGAAATCCTTGGCCAAGATAGTCGAGAATTACTGATTTGGATCAGTAGTTTCTCAGTGGGTGATGGGCTTCATACCGACACGAAATATCGCGTTATTAAGGGTCTAATTTTAACCATCTCCCTAGACTCGATATACGATACTCTTAGACGAACAGACTGGACTGTATGGAGATTGTCACGGACATGCTCAGTAAGGGTTCGGATGGGTTTGCTCGCCGGCCTTCCTTGCGCTCAATACCTGGGTAGCCGTTACGTACAGCTAGTGTCGCCGACGTGCTTGTGGTTAAACCTACTGCCAGCGTATTGACGAGTCTTTAAAGTCCCACATGGAGGGTTTTCCTGGTTCAGGCAAAACGATGTAGTAGCCATATTGGATACGTGCAGGGTTCCGAACGATTGATTGTACTATATACCCGGACTTTCGATCGGACAGTTGATAATACTAGCCGGCTCGGGATTGAGCTAGATTATTAAATCAAGTGTTAATTTAATAATTTACGTATATGTATTTTGATATGTATATTCTAGTATTATGTTTTTTGTGTTATTCCATCTCTTCGAGTATTCATATTTCGGTACAAATACAGGTATATATATACAGTAGAGTATAATCCGTATTTTTTTACAGATAAAATTCTAGAAAATGGACACCTCATTTTAGATTTATTCATTTATCATAAATGGATAATGATGTGGAAAAAGAAAAAAGAGAGTATGGTGAGAACCATGCTTGAATAGTGTTGACAAATGAATTGTTAATTCATTTGTGCTCGCTATTCAAGTATGATTGCATTTTAAAAATTGGAAAAATAAGTTCGATAAAACCATGCTTCATGGTTTGCTCCCTTGGATGGTTGGTTCATTATTTTTGAGATAAAAAAAACACTATCACCATTAGCTTCACTCTCCTCTTTTTTTTCTCTTGAGTTCCTCAACCTTCATCTTTAATCTCCTCTCTACAATCTCATTTGTTGAGAATCAAAAGAGGATGTGAGAAAGAGATATACTTAGAACACTCCACTACATCCTAGACGTTCACGACTAGCCATCTAGAATTCCTAGTTGTTTCACTTGATCTTTTATGTGGAGCTAGAGCCATGAGCTACATCTCTCGGGTAGATCATCTTCGACGAAGGAAGACCGGCGGCCAAGCTCGATCCAAAGGACCTCAAGGAGTTAAGGGAGATGGTGGAAGACCGAAGGACATGGTTCGTTCAGTATAACAGTCTATCACGGTAGTTAGACTCCTTTAGATTACTAGTTTCATGTTTGGATTCGATTCTAGATAGTTGTTTCTAGTGCCAAGTTCTTTAAACGCCAAAAAATTTAGTTCCGCAATCGGCCACAGTAGATGGCCAGGACGCTATGAACCCCAACAGTTAGGGATGTAAACGAGCCGAGCTTGAGCGAGCCAAGCTCGGCTCGAGTTCGGCTCAAGGTTATTTTTGTCGGCCCAAGTCCGGCTCGAATCTGAATTGAACTAGAGATGCTCAGCTCAAGTCCAGTTCGATTAAACATGCACAACTCGTGTTCGCTTCATTTGTGGCCCATTAACTAAACGAGCCGAGCTCAATTGAGCTCGTTTAGAGCTCGTTTGTGAGCTCGGCTCGTTTTCAGCTCATTTACTCCTATTAATAGTATCTTCCAAGAAAAAAACATAATTAACAATAATGCCTAAAACTCAGGGTTTTGAGATATGAAAAAATTAGAAAACATTAACATCTAGGGCATTGAATGGGTCTAAGTGCTGGTTTTTATATTTATCTCAGTACACTTTATATACTGTCATTTAATTGAATTAAGTGTTCTGAGAGTTGTATAGAATCTGCTATATATTACATATTACTGTTTTTTTTTCAAACTGTGAAACCCAGCCGAACCCGGGTCAATACCGATCAAGCCTGGCTGAGCTCGAGTACGGCTCATTTAATAAACGAGCCAGGCTTTCTGGCTCATGTCCGGCTCATTAATAAATGAACCGAATTTGAACGAGCTGATACCGAGCTGAATCTTAATCGAACCCGAGCTGGCTCGTTCAATTACCACCCCTACCAACAGTGTACACGATGTATTCCATGTATCTCAGTTACGCCGGTACGTTCGTGATGACAGTTATGTTCTCGATCACTCTGAATTAACCTTAAGCATTGATCTCTCGTATGAAGAGCAACCCACAGACATTGTCGGCCGTGGAGAGAAGGTGTTGAGAAACAAGATCATCCCTTTAGTTTTTGTATCTTGGGACAAACGTTCACGCGGAGAATCTACTTGGGAGCTTGAGGATGAGATCCGTCAAAAATACCCTCATCTGTTTCCTTAATTTTATAGTTCATCCCTCCAATTTCGAGGGCGAAATTTCTTATAAAGTGAGTAGGATTGTAACACTCTAGTTTGAATACCGTATGTTTGGATTTACCATATATTTTTTCCATTGATAAAACTATTCTGATGATTTTAGGATTTACTTTATAGTTAATTGCCTATATATTTATAAGATCTTTTGGTATATATAATTTTGTTAGGATAATCTTCAGTTTTAAATAACATATATTAATTCGTTAACAACAGAACAATATATAATTTTCCTATCTTATCAACAAATTATATTTCCTAAATATAATAAAACCTTTAAACTAATCTATTGGTATTTTTATTATGTAAATACATTTTTTGCCTAACATTATTTGTTGGTGGTGGAACAAAAATATATGGTAGAAAAAATTTTGGTATGAGAATATAATGACATCACTGTCAAATCTTTAAACACACTTATATATATACATATAAATAATTATCCTACTACAAAAATATCATATCTAATAACCATCTCTCTCCAAATTAATATATATATATATATATATAATATTTTTTCTCTCTCTGTACCCAGCACTTCTTTTCTCTCTCTTCCTCCTCTGTTTATCACTTTTCTCCTCTAGGCCCCGGCATCCTCGTCGCCACCATCCATGATGCCTCCATCCTCGTCGCCACCATCCATGCTGCCACCATCCTCATAGCCACCGTCACCGACCTCACCTTCAAACCCATCACTCCACCACCTCCTCCCCATCGCAGCAGCGGCCTCACCGTCGTCGAAACCCAAACCCATCACCTCGCCTGCAACCCTCAACCTCGAAGGCGCTACCTCTTCGCCTCCGACCTCTTTTCTTCTTCAGTTCAACTCCTTAATCGATACCATCACCCACCGAGACACAACCACGATCGCTCTCGTCGTCAGGACCATCAATAGAGCCCAACCTTAGACGAGATCCTCACCGCCAATTCAACCGAGCAGACCTTAGCATTTTCCTAGCATTAAGCTTGGATTTTTGCGTAGTATCGTCGTATTTTCACCCGTCTCCAAGGCAAGTACTCTTGCTCTTTTCATTTGGTCGATGCAACATCTGCGATTCTCTAAATTAATTCTTAACCTATGCAAGTTTGGATATTGGAGGAAAGAGGGTTTTTCATAGTTTTATCATCTGTCCTTATCAGAACACTTACTGATATAACCTTGTTGGCTGTAAACTTGCAACTACAAATTTCATTTTAAATTAGGTGCAATTTAATTGTACAAAATATTGCTAAATATTCCCCATAAATTATGAGTGATTATAGGCATACTGATTTTAAATGCTATATAGCTTAGCTATGATTGAGAATATCCGGATATACAATTAGTGATTTTGTAGTTATCAGTCTTCAAGAATCAATGGTCTAGATTGGTGTCTTATGTAGCCAAACCAATTTAAAAGCTTGAATCAATGGAATCATATAGAAGAAAACATATAGGCATAAGTAGAAGTTATGAACTTTTTCTAAGGCTCATGGTTGCATGAATTTTTCTCTCCATCGAGCTATACCTGAAAACCATTTCTTTTACTAATTATCAACTGTCGCTCGCTTCTTCCTTATTTGATGCTATGTCATGATTACCATGCACAAAAATCCTTTTACATGCTTTATAACATTCGAGACTCATGTTGATTTACATGATAAAACACCTTGATTTGACATGCTTATTCATGAACCTTGTTGTTTATATTAAAACGGAATCATTAATTGGAATGTTGAATTACATGACATGACACAATCTTTCTTATTTACAAGTTTCCATACCGTACTATTAACATGATATTACAAGTTCCAGTCTATTCAGCATTCCTAACTTGTGGTTGAGTTCTTTACCATGTAGTTATAAATACGCGGGCGTAGAAGTAGTTTGAGTGTGCGTTTGTACAACAGGATCTCAGGAGTCCCATGTCGGCAGCTTGTACTGGGCTATATCGGTCGCATGTTATTACAGCTCGTACCGGGCTATATCGGTCGCATATTCATTCCACAGTTGAGCCCGTATTTCCTAGCCCCTGAGGCCCTACCCTTTGGTTAGGAATACTCTTGCAGAGGTTGACGCAGACTCGAACTCACGATAGGTTACCTTTTAGTGACCAGTTAGGTTATGACTTAACCGACTTGACATGTTTACATGTTTGTTTCATAGTATTAAAGTATCTATATATCTGTTATCATATTACACACACCCCTTATTCGTTGAGCACTTGCAGGGATGTTCTGACATTTCTGAGATTTGTCATTTCAGGTTTAGAAGCGGACTTTCAGGCCGAGCAGGATCGGAGCGGCTATCAGGACATTGCCGAAAATCGGTAGCCATAGGTTTATTCACTTTTTAGTTAGTATTTAGCATGTGCGTCCTTGTGGAACATTAGGACTTATGTATCTCTTTTCGGATTTTGTTTAGAACCTATTGTATTGGATCTTCATTTGCATCATTTATCTAGTGGACCTATTTTAGTATTCCTTGTGGCTTCGTTGCAGCATAATTATCAGTGTTATCTCTCCTATTATTGGATATTATTTTTGACTGGTTAGCTAGATAGCCTTTATGTGAATATGGAAGGATATTACCTTACCGTAAGCAACACGGCTGGTCTTCGTCGCTCTTCGTATTCCGTATTTTGGGAAGCAGGCATGACACAAAATTGATCATTGAGCTACCCGTATGGTATTTGTAGGTTACTCACGGTCCCAGAAATGGTATGTTTGCTTTGATCCTGTCACATCTAATGTTTGTATTTCATGTGATGTAACTTTCTTAGAAGATCAAGCTTATTTTCCACCACCTGTTAAGGATCTCACTCCTACTATTCCTGTTCATCACCTATCTTCCTCAAAACTTGATTCATCTGTTCAACCTGTGTGTCTTAGTTTTCAGCCTGTAGCCCCTTATCCACAGATGTATCACCGTCGTAAGAAAGATGCCCCACCCTATCCTACCAATAATTCTTCTAACAATTCTTCTGCAGGTACTATGCAGTCCATTGTTTCTGATTCTCCACCGCCGTTGCCGCTGCCTTCAGAAGATCCTCTTCCTATTGTCTTACGTAAGGATAAGCGTTCATACACTACTGCACATCATATTTCTAACTTTGTTTCTTATAATAGACTAACACCATCTGCTTGTCGGTTTGTTTCTTTCTTATCTGTCATCACTCTTCTTTTCTCTGTTCAGAAAGCTCTTCAGCATCCAGGTTGGCATGCAGCTGTTAGAGGAGATTGTCGCACTGTGCTCTAATCGAACTTGGAAATTGGTACCTCCGCCTTCACATAAGAAAATTTTCGGCCGTCGATAGATATTTACTGTCAAGCATTATGCTGATAAGACGATTGATCGTCTTAAAGCTCGTTTTGTGGCAAAAGAATTTACTCAGCAGAATGGTTTGGATTATGTTGAGACGTTTTCACTAGTTGCTAAACTGATCTCGGTCCGTGTTCTTATATCCTTAGCTATTTCTAAGGCATGGCCACTTCATCAGCTTGATGTGAAGAATATCTTTCTTAATGGCGATCTTTTATAGACTATTTATATGCAGCAGCCTCCTGATTTTGAGCGGCCAGGGAAGTCTATAGTTTGTTTTCTATATTAATCGTTATATGGATTGAAACAGTCGCCGCGTACCTGATTTGAAAAGTTTAGTACAGTTCTACGACAGATTGGCTTCAAACGCAGTCGCGCCGACACATCTTTTTACACATAATCGTCCTCAGGGCAAAGTAATTGTGTTGGTGTATGTTGATATTATTATTACTGGGGATGATTATGCTGACATCTCCAAGATGAAAAAACATTTGGTTTCACACTTCCATACCAAGGACCTTGGACCACTTAGGTATCCTTGAAATTGAAGTATCACAGAATTCTTGTAGATTACAGCTCTCTCAACGTAAGTATGCACTTGATTTTCTATCTAAGCCAGGATTTCTGGGATGTAAACCAGCAAACACCTCTATAGATTTCTCAGTCGAGCTATCTAGATTAAGCTCTCCATCGGATCCTCCACTATCTGACCCAGGACGATATCAACGTCTAATTGGGAAGCTTATTTACTTCACTGTCAGTCGTCCTGGTATTGCCTTTGTCGTTAGCACAATGAATCAGTATATGCAGAATCATTTGATCTCTCACCTTAAGACGGTTGAACATATTTTCAGATACATCAAAGGCTCTCCAGGACATGATCTTCTTTACAAACCATCATCTATGTTGTCGCTCACAGCCTTTACGGATGCTGACTTTACTGGATCCATTGATGATCGTCGTTTCACGAGTGGCTATTGTGTTTTCTTGGAAAAAAAACTTGATTACATGAAGTAAAAAGCAAAATGTAGTGGCTCGTTCTTTTGCATAGGCTAAGTATAGACCTATGGCACATACAGTTGCTGAGTTGGTATAGCTTACCTCTCTTCTGACATATGTTGGGTTCCTTCTTCTCTTCCGATTACACTCTTCTGGGATAACAAGGCCGCAATCCGCATTGCTGAGAATCCAGTTTTTCATGAACGGACCAAGTATATTGAAATAAATTGCAACTTCATTCGTGACAAGGTGACAGATAAGGTGGTTTCACTCCAACATATTTTCTCTTCGACTCGATTGGCAGATATCCTTACCAAATCTATTCCTCGACCGGTTTTCGTTCATGTTCTGTCCAAGCATGGCATGATTGACATCTATGCTCCAGCTTGCGTGGTATTAAGAATATAAGTAGTTATTATAATTAGCTATAGATATATTTTGTTATTAGATTAAGAGATTGATCTATAACTCTCTATATACAGATTTGTATGGACTCTTGTTTAATTAAGACAATAAGATGATTTTCTCTTGATTATTTTCGGATACGGCAACTCAATGGAAGTATCCGTGCAACCTAGATCTCGACTCATTTCAGCCACTGGTCCAAAAAGAAGTGTCAGCCTTACACCCGTGCTGTAGAATTTTCCTCTCAATTTTAAAGGTGCCCTGCAATCACATAGCACTCGTGAAACAATTTTCCACTTCAACCATCATGCTTTGGTTCTATGAGCTACATCTTCCTTGATCTACCCATTATGATTAATTTACATCTACTTACAGCAGCACGACAACTTTTTACCAAACAGCATGATGTTCTCGATTTAAAGGTGAATATTATCATAAAATTACATAAAACTAAAGAAATTCAACAAGCCAGTCAATACACAATTATCCGAATCAATATATTCTAGTTCTCACTAGGCTTGTATAGACTAATATTATGTATATTGATGTAGCATCTAACATCTGGCTACTTGCGCAAGCATTCATGTTAGAGTTTTGTGGGTAGAGGTTAATCATTTATTCAGAAAATGTTGTGATTGCAAGAACTACCCACATCAACATGAACCCAAGGCTACAATATAATTTCAGCACCAAGATGACCGAAAGTTAAACTTAGCTCAATGATGTTATGGAGTTTGTAACACAAAGAATTTTCTAGAGAACCATGAAAATGAATGATATATATACTGAAAACTTTTAATACCTCAGGACAAAGGACATTGACACGGATTCCTTCACGTTTCAATGGAGCAAGCGATCTAGTAAATAATACCACACCGCCTGTAAAACAAAATAAATAAGAATCTTACAGAATAAAGAATATTTCATCTCTACTATAAATTTAAAAGAGCAAGTTCAAGTTTCCAAAATCCGTTCAATAATATTGCCCACCAAGAAATTCAATTCATGCTATAAAAGATTACGCGAACTTCAGAATCATATGCAAAAAAAATGGGCTCGTTCATGAAATATCTAAATGAGTCTTTACAAATCTTAAGATTTTAACTGAATTTCTTCTTTTTTATTTATTTTAACTTCTTACTTATCTCGCTATTTTCCTATTTTCTTTATTTCTTCAGTTGACAATCAAAATTCATGCTTATATTCATCTACAATATTTTAAACCGTCTGCTTTATGGATAAGATCTTAATGTTTTCTGATAATATTAGATATTTAAAGCTAAATCGGTATAAGGGGCTGTGTCAAGATTGAAAAGGACTAATAAGTCATAAATACATAGATATAGATTTTGAAACATTCTGGATCTGTATTTTTTTCTTCTAATTTAATAGTAACATATCGGCTACTTAGTTAACTGTTTCTTATAATACTAATTAAGAAAGGGTTGACATTAGGTGGAAAGCGAGTTGTAAGACATCAAATCTTTCATACAGCAAGGTACTTCCCTCTCGGTGGTAAAAAGGTTTGATGCTCTTCCTATGATAGTGATGGTGGTTGCGCTTCATATACATGTATAGATAAAGATCTTTCATTAGAAAAAATCATCGATCAATGTTGTGCTTAGCAAGGACTGATCTAAATTGCTTTGTTTGGTACATATGGCAGGAAGATAATGGGAGAATTAACTCTAAAGAAGCACCCCACAAATTATTCATTTTCATGAAACTGCGTCAGGATGTTGGAATTCAGATGATAAAACAAATGATGACAGATTAGTCAGATACAAATTAAAAGCTACCATCCAATCCGGACGTTTATCTTAATGGCAAATGATGAGTAAAAGCTGACAGTATGTCCACTGTGTGCATCCTTTTAGGCTTTTACCAGCCAAGAGTGAAGCATGCTTGTATTGGTTGATTTGTAAAGCACAAGTATGAAATGGTTTAGAGGGTAGAATGAGACAATTCCGGATTCCACACAATTTATAAATTTTACCTTTCTTCGAAGGAAATAAATAGATGAATATGTTCATAAATATGTTGATGAGAACGCATCATAAAATAACAGTAACATAGCTGATCTTAGCAAAGTTACATTATCTATTTTATTATCAAATTTTGCAATTTTCCTCAGTGTCAAGAACCACACTATGCTTAAGCATAAGCCGTTGTGTTTTGAGCTAACCATCCATATCAAACTAACGTAACACTAAGCACTCCTCTTAACGTGAACCTTTCAGTCACATGGAAAGCCTCCAACAAAATCTCTCACAAGTAAAGCAGAATAAGCCAAGATAAGCATCTCTTCGTTCTTAAGATCTTTCTGTTTGGTGTTTCCTTCTCTCCATCTATTAAAAACTTTCTAACTATAATTACTCCATTGTCAAAAATATTTCAAAAAGACATCATCTCGTCTTTACAAAAGCTGTTCATAGATTGAAGCAGTCGGGTACACGATTGCTCTAGGTCAACCGTTGAATCCTAGGGAGTAGCGCGTCGGAGGACCTTCTGCATCCGGTTGATAACGTGGGGGCCTTAATTTACTCTTAAGGACATTTCTCTCCAACCACGCCTCGGTTCCTTCCATCCTTGAAAATTCGATAAGTTTTCTATTTATCTTCAGTAGATTTCTGTTCTGGCGATTTAATTTATGATTGATTAGTTCAATAAATTAAATTTTGGTAGCACGGTATTTTTTAAAAATTTAACACTTCCCAGCCATATATATGTGTGCTCGCTGATGCTCTCTAGATTTTAGATATGAGACACGATGTTACAGCTAATAAAAACAAGTATGTTTTTACATCAAAATGTCAGGTTCAACATTGTTTACCCTCTTTAGGACCTCCAACGACTGAACGTTGAAACGAAAAGATAGAGTTTAAACAAAAACAAGTGTGTAGTGTTTTTTAAGGGTTGACCAAAAGGTCCTGGTTCGATACTTCCGACACCACAAGAGTATATCGTTAATTACACCTTATTACCTTAAGAACGCACCTGGACAGGATACCCTGCTTGCTCGCTTCAAATTGCAACATTTTAGAGAGAAAATCGCATATAAATAGCAGTAAAGTAAATCGAAGCACAAATTAAACAAAAGAATGTATATTTTATTCATTTTGTTCGTGTTTATATACAACTTGAATGTAAATTACATATAGCATTGCAAAAGAATGTAAAATTACGTAGGATTCTCCTTTGAGATATTCATTGAAATGCTTGGAGGTATTTTAAAGTCAACTTGGTAGAAGTTGATGGGCGCTGCTCTAATATGGGATGAGTGGGACATCTTAGGTGGGGTCTACACAACTTCATTTAAAGTATAAAGATGTTACTTCTTTTGAAGTGTTAATAACACTTTTTTGAAGTAAAGGCATTTCTTTTGAAATGCCAGTGGGGTCCACACCAGTCCGGTATGAGTGGGACACCCTGAGTGAGGTCCACACTACTTCATTTGAAGTAGGGAACACTTTATTTGGAGTGTGAATGGGACCCATGGATAGGGTCCTCATATGCTAAGGAAACCGATAAGTTTCCATTAGGGAGGCCTATTTAAGGGTCTCCCGGGAAACCAATAGGAGTCCCGAAGCAGCCGGGAAGCCTAAATTGGGCCTCCCGATGGCTGCTTCAAGCCATATCAGAAAACTCTGATATGAAGTTTTCTTGAAATCAAACCTATGTATTTGAGTTTCATGCATCTACTGAAATGTGTAAAACCATCCTTAATAGTTTTGTGCAAAAATGAACACGGTTTATGTTCAAAGGTAAAAACATGATTTTTAGGTCATGTTTAAATGATGAATACAGTGTTTTTGGCACTGCATTCACTAAGACAAACATGTTTTTTGCATATTTGATAAGTAAATATTCCTATTCACAAGTGAGTTAAAAATATGGTTTCCTATACATGATAGTCTTGAGGAAATGATTTTTCATGTCTCGAGACATGAATGGAGTGTTCCACAAATGTCTTTTATGGACATATCATGAACAAACATGTTCATGTCTGAAAATGGATAGAGTTTTGCCTATTCATAAAGCTCTCTGTGACTTGGTTTTCATGCCTTAGGGTATAAATGGAGTGTTCCATTCACACGTATCAGTTACAGACATGTCGGAAAGATGAATAAGATTTTTCTATTCATATGTCAAAAGACACAATTTCTTGTGTCTTGGGAATAGGGTTTTCCTATTCCATAAATATTCTGAAGATGTGTTTTCATGTCTCAGAAATGAATAGGATTTCCCTATTCACATGCGTTCTAATATTGAAGGTCACGGGGGTTATGATCCATACCCTTTAAGAAATAGTTTATCTATTTTTCTTAAATATGGAAAGAATAGAATGGCCTATTCCAAAATATGCAGAACATGGGTTGGCCTATATTCTTGGTTCAGTTCATATTGGTCAAGAACACCTTTATGATCTGAGCTTCTTCTTTCCTGTGAAGAACCATGGCCAAGACTTTCAAGCTCTATTATTTAAGAGCTGGAAACTTGAACAAGTTTCCATTCTCGTTTTTGATCAAAGATGAGGACAAAGAAGTGGAAATGGAGATAGGTATAGAGTGAAAGAATGGGGTTATCACATTCCTATATTCTCACATTCTTTTCTTCTTTCTCTGTTTCTTCTACTTCTTTACGGAATTTTTGACAAAGTTCTAAAGATTCTAGCCAATGGGGATTCGATGCTTTATCGGTTGCTCACAGGGGTATTTATACCCCTCTTTGAGTGGGAGAATAGTGGTAACTACTCTCTCGAGATCGGGGAAGTAAGGGTGGAATCCATCATTATCTCCTGAGAAATAGGTCAAGCCTATTCTGGAGAAGGTTGGAGTCAAGGTTTGAAGTTTTGGCCGAAACCACCGATACATGGTAGTTTCATATCGGTTTCGGTGGAGACCGATACGAAACCAACCATACAATATCGTTTCGGCCAAAACCTTAAAAAAATTATTTTTTATACCATTTTTACTGTCATTATGATCATTGTAGACCTTCGTTGTTAGAAAACTGTAAAAAGATAGACCCAAACCCTATATTAATACTTATCTAAGTATAATTTTCAATATATTTTGCATTATGGCTAGATTTTTAAATACTAGGATCATTGTCTTGTAATATAGAAGCATAAATTTAAGTATTTAATATATCTACACTTATATATGTTGTATTACCGTCGAAACCAAAACCCGAACCGAGATTAGCAAAACTAGCCAAAATCCAGCGAAACTAATAAAATTATGAGAAACCGATAACAAAAACGAGTTCTCAAACCTTGGATTGGACACCCAATTAGGGGCCTCCCGAGATCGGAAGAGGGCATCCGATAGGGGATATCACGAAACAACTCATTTTTAAAGTTGTACTATGGGGCCCTCCCTAGGCAAGGGGTCCCACCTATGATGGACAAGCCTGTGGCTTGCTCCTGATCATGTTTTGATCAAAACTTGATTATTGGGATGTGTTTTTGAAAAAAAATACTTATATAAGTATTTTTTTATATTTGAGAGTTAAAATTTTAACTTTCACAATGGATATGCATAATTTGGTGCATATCTTATTGTTGTTAAGAATATTGTGAACTAGAGGCCCACTGGCCTAGGGCTTTAGCAAGAATTCAAAAAGAATTCTTTGGTTTCTTTTTAGTCAATATTATGGTAAAGCCACTCTTGCATGCAATAAATTGCAAGGTGGTTTCTAGGGGTCACCATTAAGTGCACTTCTCTACTATAAATTGAAAGGAAAGGGTTTCCTTCTCCTTCACATCCTTCTTCTAGCAAGAGAGAGAAAGAGATGACTCATAACTCTTCTCAAAGAGATTGTCCCCTCGGCTGTTGCTCGCCTTTTCGATATCGGCTACAGCGAAGATCAGTGCAAAGCCATTGTGACTCATCTGGAGAGGCATGTGGAATTGGCTCTTAGCTTGCACTCCTCTCTTCTTCATATAGATTTTCTGGCGATCCTTGATGTCATTGTGGCCCTCCCGAACCTTCACGACTTGGACATTGCTGAGGACAAGGTAACTTCGGTCCATGCCGCTGGTTTGATTAGTCGTCGAATTCAGGAATGTTCTCTTAAACTTCTGAGTCGCATCTATGCTCAGCAGGCTATCGTGTCGGCCTTCGCCGGCGGGTGTGGCGCTAATAGGTGGAACCAGTCGTCTAAGAAAAAGTGACGTTTTGAGATGACGGCTGAAGCTAAATCCCAATTGATCGAATTGAATAACAAACTTGTGTACCCTTAACTCTCTGAAATGCAATTTTGGCGAGTGAATGAATAAAATTAAAGTTTATTTTATTTTTGTGTTAATAATTTTCTTTTTGTTTTATTTTTATTTTTGCATCTAAATTCAGATGTAAGAACTAGATTTCTAGTTCAGGCCTGCTGGCCCAAGCGTTTGCTTAGGCCCAGCATGGACACGTGGAGCCACGTGCACACATGGCAATGATCCAGCGGCTTGCTAGATCGCCTCATCCCCTCCTCTGAAGAGAGACTCATTTGAGTTTCTATATCCTTTTTTCAGATAAAGAATCCAAGAGGATTCTAGGGTTTCCCCTGAAGATCATCTTCATCATCAAGATCGTCATCATATTCTTCATTTTCAAGGTAGGATTGATGGTCTTCCAATGGTGAGGCTTCACCTCTTTAGATGAAGAGAAGTCTTTCAACTTCTCTGACAACCCGCCATATCGATAGGGCAAACAGGGAGTGATCCTTGTTCTTACTCCATGGAAATAGCGACTAGCTATTTCCTTTCATGGAATTAGGATTTTTCCTAATTCTTGTGAGAACTGGGTTGTTTTTGGTTTTTCTCATAAAATTGACAAGTCCAAGGGAGACTCTGTCGAAATTTCTTTGAAATTTCATGTGTAAGTGCCATGAAGAAGTCCCCCTGTCTCGGAAGGCCTCCTAACAGCTTTGGGAGGCTTCCTGACAGAGGCATTTGCCTCTGCAGGCCTCGGGACCCCTCCCAACCAAGGCTTACTTGGTCAGGACCCCATGTTTTTGGGTTCAGACACAAATTTGGCTGTTCTCCGCTGAACACAGAGACGGGACCGCGTAGGTCCGTCTTGCCTGAATTTGGGTGCAGATACTAATTGGTGCTATTCGTCCACCTCTCCGAAGATACCAAGTTGATTTATGACACCATGTATCGAAGGTTTAAACGGATGCGGCTGATGTAGCAGACTTCGTCAGATTCCCCCCTGTTGAGGGGTTTTTGATTGTGGGGACGCTTTTCCCTGCAGGCGCAAGCCCCTGCAGTTAATTATGCTACCGCATCGCGGTAACAACTTTCTCCTTCTCCAGATGGTCACTTCGTGTCGTGTGTGTTTGTTTTGTTTTTGGTTGCCCGTGGATTGTATACGGAGACTAATTTATGTTATCGCCCGTAGGGCGTGGATTAGTCCAAATCCGTATCTTCTTAGATTTGGGTTTGGGGTTCGGTTTAAGGATACGTTAGTCTCATTTGAGACTAAGATCAACTTAAACGTTTGTTAAGGATACGTTAGTATAATTTTAGACTAAAATCAACTTAACAGTTTGTTAAGAACACGTTAGTCTAATTTTAGACTAAGGTCAACTTAACCATTTGTTAAGGATACGTTAGTCTAATTTTAGACTAAGATCTACTTAACAGGATCATTTAGATCCAACAAAAGAGCATTTGTGCTCTATTGTTTTAGTTTAGGGACTTTGCGGTCAATTACCAGTTTAAGGATATAGTGGTCCAAGGTTAAGGATATCATAGTCCATGGGCTTAAGGACCCCACAGTCCAAGGTTAAGGACATCATAGTCCATGAGTTTAAAGACCCCTCAGTCCAAAGTTAAGGACATCATAGTCCGTGGGTTTAAAGGACCCCACAGTCCAAGGTTAAGGACATCATAGTCTATGAGTTTAAGGACCCCACAGTCCATGGAATGATTGGTTATCGGGACCCGTCACCTCTCTGAAAATGTTGAAGGATTACAACGACAGATATCAAAGGAGTGAAGAGATGTACCCTTGAACCAATATTGATTTGGGAAATCTGCAGTCCAATTTGGGACTGAGATCAATTAATTAGATTATGAGCACATGGGCTCAGTTAAATCTGAATTGAGAACTTATGGCCAACTTGGGCTCAGTCCAATTAGATTTGAAATGTTGGCTCTTTATTGGACTGTTGAACAATTGTCTGGGTTCAGCCCCCCATTATTTAGCAATGCTAAACAGGGTTTTGGGGCTCTGACAACATTTTATCTTTGGCTGAGTATTAACCATTCATTATGGATCTGGACTTTACTTTGCATATCATATGAACTGACCAATTTTGAGGTCCAGTTGAAGGGAAGATTTGCCTCTGAAAAACTTAACCAATTTGGGATAAGCTTGGTTTTAAAATAGTGTTGAACACTAGAGAATACTTGGCGATCACGTGCTCCCACGTGATATGCTGAAAATAGTGTTAAACACTAAGGACGGGGCGCCTAAAGTAGTGTTAAACACTAAAATTGAATTGGTCATGTGGGTCACGTGAGACATCTGAAGATGGGGCCAGACTTCCTTTATTTTGTTCTCATAATATTCAGATAAGTGTTAAACACTTTTAGTCTTTGAAATTATCACGTGTGGACACGTGACAATGCCTCTGCGTTGGGCATCAATTCCTATGTCTTCCCCTATTTTATTCTTTTGAAAAGGGGTATTTGTCAGGGGTCACGTGGGAACACGTGAGGCGCTCTAGATCAGTACTGCCTTTGGCTTTGTTCTTTTTTATTTTGAGGGTCACGTGGGAGCACGTGAGGCATTGCCTCCAGACTTGTTCTTTCTCATTGATGAGTCTGTTTAAAAGTCACGTGGGGGCACGTGACCTAGTCTTGTTCATTCTCTTTTGATCATTGAGAGAGAGGGTCACGTGTTGCCACGTGACCAGGTTGGGTACTGATTTATTTACGTGCATGGAGAGTTTTAAGTCCCTTGTTTTAAGAATTAAATTCTTTGGTAGGGTTAAACCCTAATTTTGTTTAGAGGAATTAAATTCCTATGTATATGGAAGAATTAAATTCCTATGTAGGGTTAAACCCTAGTTTCATTTGGAAGAATTGAATTCCTATGAATTTGGGGGAATTAAATTCCCATATAGGGTTGAACCCTAGTTTCATTTGGAGGAATTAAATTCCTATGAATTTCTGAGAATTAAATTCTCAAAACTCAAATCTCCCTCTAAGTTTTGGATCTGCATGGCAGAATTTCCACGATGAGAATTAAATTCTCAACTTGTGGGGGGATCTGCTTCTGCAGATCTTCAACCAAAGGAAGAACTAAGTTCTTATTCAGAAGAGTTAAACTCTTAATATTGAGAATTAAATTCTCTTTTTGTTTTATAGAGCATAGATCTCTTTTCCTTTCTCACCTAAGGTTTTCTTTTTCTGAAGAGATCTTTTTCTCTCTTGAGAATTAAATTCTCTTCTCTTTTTTCTCTCTGTTGTTGTATATTTCCCAAAAAAAATAGATCCATCATCTCTTCTCTTCTTGGCTTCTATTTATAGGAGAAAGAAAAGAATCAATTTGTTTTGTCAATCTTTCATTGAAAGATTTTTATTGATTTTGTAATCAACATGATCTTTTAGATCACTCAGTGAATTTTATTCACCATTGGATTTTTAATCCAAAAGATCTTTTATCTGTTATTCCTGGCAAATTTCAGGAAAATCTTTCCTTATATAAAATCTTTCCATAAATTGGTGATTTTTAATCACCATTGGATTTTTAATTCAACGGTGCTCCTCTTTACAGAACGCAATCTTTTTTGTTTAGAAAGATTTAGAGAAATATTTTTCCAGTTAGGGTTTTTGATTCCCTCTTAATTAGAATTTAATTCCATTAATTCATAAATCTTTAGGAACCCATCACGTGTTGGCACGTGACCCCCTGATTAAGCAGTAGACCATAATTTAATTCTGTTGTTTTAAAGAACTCAGGAATTATCACGTGTCAGTACGTGACCCTTGGTCACGTGTTGGCACGTGATGCCCCATTGGGATTTTTCCTTATTATTTTATTGTACCTTTAATTCTTTTCAGTGGGTTTAAAGGCCCATCACATGTTGGCACGTGACCCCACTAATTAAATATTTACAATTATTTATTTTATTCAGTGCTTATAGGCTTTGCCTGTAAATGGTCACGTGCGGGCACGTGATGCCCGGTCACGTGCGGGCACGTGATGCCTCATAACTTTTGATCCCGGATGAATTATGAGGCCCATAATATATCAAATCGAAGGATTTTTCGAGACACATTCAATACCATCAGAATTTAGCTGTTTCTCATTCGGGAGTTTGTCAAAATGCAGTCCGGAAAATACTGGATCACATTTTCTTCCTTAGATTACACGTGCATAGCATATTTGCTCATAACTTTTGATCCCGGGTGAATTATGAAGCCCATGATATATCAAATCGAAGGCTTTTTCGAGATGCTTTCGATACCATCAACATTTAGCTGTTTCACATTCGGGAGTTTGTCAAAATACAGCCCGGAAAATACTGGTTCGCATTTTCTTAAACGTATCGCTGCCATTAGATACCTTGGGCTCTTTTGCGCGGAATATTTTTTTTGCGGGAACATTGGCTAAGTCGTGTAGATCACTTTGTGATCCAGGGTTTTTTTATGGGGGTCTTTGTCCTATCGGGACCCCTTCCGACCGAGTTTTACTTGGTCGAGACCTAATTTTGGGTCTAATACATAACCAAATTTGGCTAAGTGTTGCAATGAATTCTAACATAAATGTCAAAAAAACACCATATCCTCTTTAGGGGGTTCAATTAATATTGGAAAGCCCTTTAACTTTGATTTAGGTGGGCTATATAAGCTTTGACAAAGTTCTTTTTTTGCATTTTGTGCGTACAAGTTTCAATTATGTGCTAAGACATGAACTCTGAATTTGTGCAGCTAGAGTGTCTTCCGTCAATGCTGCTGACATCAATCCTGGTCAAGATGGGGCTGCCCAAGTCGAGACCCAAACAATGGTTGCTCGGGATGAAGAGTTTCCTTTCCCTACTCCGCGAGACCCAAATCATACTCTCGAGAGGAATGCATCTCCTATTCAAAGTAATGATAAGGTCGTCCAAAAGGAGGCTGCGAACGATCCAGTCCCCGCTCAGGGTAATGACGGAGTAGATCTAATGGTTGTAAGGGGGCTCCGATTCAGGGAGGAGAGCTCCCATCTACTCCATGAGTACCAAAGCCTCCTCCTATCCCATGAAGCCTGTCTCCTATAAGGGTCGTGGAGGAAGAGGAGCCGGTTGACTATAACCCTTAAGATGACGAAGGGGTCAATCTGACAGAGGCTGGTTCCGAGCAAGCTCCTGCAACCGAGGAAGCTATTTCTGAAGAGGAACGGCCGACGGATGAGGCTTTCACTGCTCAAGCGGGCGGGGAAGGAGAGACCCCGATGGACACCGAGCTTGTCAGGGATGAGACGCTTCTTACCGATCCCTATCTATGAGAGTGTAGCGAGGCTCTCCCCTCCATGAACCTAGAGAAGCCATGGCGGAGGCGCATTGCCGCAGGGTGGAGCCTAATTTGCTAAAAAGGCCAAACTTCATAACCATCTGCTAGTGGGGCGCTACACATGGGGAGGCATTTTCAAGTGTCACCCCATTCTGAAGCCTTATGATGTGCATGTTGCACTATGGTTCGTCTTATCGAGGATTTGTTAAATTTATGCCCTGAGGCACGCTTTTACCCCGCTCGAGTGGATGATAACGGCGTATTGTTGCAGCGCCGGGATTACAAAGACTATTTTCGTGTGGTAGCTCCTTGGGATGCACAATCGCAGCGCTTCTACATGGAGTTATTAGGGAATCTTATAGTTCGCGGGGCACACGAGCGTTGGCCCTCGACTTTTAAATTCTACAATGTCCCCGCTTTCATTCGGGGTACACAGAGTGGGCCAAGTACATCCTGCATTACGAGTATGAGAATCTCCGCTCAGCTGGCCTCTATGAAGCGGTCTACTGCTAATTCTTCTCATATGCCCCGCTGCTGATTATTTGAGAGCCTTCCTCGAGAATTTCGACACTCGGGCCAACACAGCGTACTCGAAGATGGGTGAAATAGGCATCACACTGATGGATGTCCGGGATTGCTTCGACCTGCCGATCACTGGGAAGATATATGGTGAGTGTAACCCTCCAAGGAGCTCTTGTTTAAATGAGACCCTAGCTACCAGCGTTACGTCTATCCTTCTTGTGTGGACTTGTATAATGCTTACTATAGCCTCGCCTGTGGCGGTTCTCAATATCCGGTTAGAGCGGTAACCTTCAAGCTGTATATTAAGCACTTCCTGGACTTGGGATTGATGAATCCTACGGACGATTTCTTAAGTATCCGATGTCCTTTTCCGGATGGGAAAATCCCTCCCTTAGTAGGAAAAAGCGTGCCAAGAAAGGGCGCAAAAACGACTCGTCTAGCGAAGCCGAAGTTGCTGGGACGAGTAAAGGACGCAAGCCACTTTCGAATAAGGATAACCTACTGAAAACGAATTCTTTCAGCGAAGAAGCTATGCGTAAACTTTGCCCGAAGAAGGAGATCAGCAAGGAGACATTCCTGAGTGCCTTCTTTGCACTTTGGCTAGGTTATTTTTCTGTGTCGTCTGAGCTCGTCATGCCGCTTGAAGTTTTCTTGATGGCCTCTAAGATGGCGTAAGGCATCAAGCATGCAGTAAGGGTGCACATATACATCCAAATTCATAAGAGCGTATGTACCTTTTTAAGTGCTAGCCGACCATGGCTCATGGCAGTTTACACCCCCATGCAATATATTTACGCTTTCTTGGGGACGCATATCCGAGAACTATACGTGCCCAATACCCCTTCAGTTTTCCGGGATCACCCTTGGCCGACAATGCTCACCATTGCTTCCACTACACCGCATACCGAGGGCAACTGTCGCATGAAAGCGATGGAGGCTTTTCGACGGCAGTCTGCTATGTGATTGTTTGGGCGGAGACACATAGGGCGAGATTTCCGCAATGACGTAGAGTTTACGGCAGACAAGGCGTCGCGGAAAAGCCTTAGGCTTTTTAAAGCGGTCTGTTACCTAGAATTCATGACTTCTCTTCGAAATAGAATGATTCCATTTAGGTGAAAGACAAGCCGAGTCTCAAGCCTTATTTTCCGAACCGCCTTGAGCATCAATTGGGGCTAGACCAGCACATCCTTGTTAAGTTCGCACTCATCACAAAGCCCTCTGGTCTGGAGCTCTTAGGTCAGTGCTGGTATGAGTTCAGGTATTACCCTAGGGGCGTTCGCTTCCTTATCCCTGCGTTTGGACGTCGTGGCACCGCATCACACGACTACCCGCGGCCGCTGAGAATGAATTACCAGGTCTACTTTTCTTCTATGCTCACCAAGTTGATTCGGATGGGTAAGCATGTAAAGATCCGTCTCCGGGTTATTCCTGTAGATGCCTATGCATTCGTGCGGCGCCAGGCGATGGGTCTTTTGAAGCCCGTTCTAGGGAAAGCGGAATTTGCTCAAGCCAGCCATGTCCTTCCAGCTTATGATAGGATCGCTGCCCAGAACCAAGCCTATCAGAAGAAGGTGAGGCCTGAGGCCCAAGAGTGTCAACGACAACGGTTGCGTGATGTCAGCGCTGAGTGTGTGCTATATGAGAGGCACGATGATGCCATATAATGGTGGGGCGTGGATGATGTTCCTGCTGCCCGAGTTGTATATGAGCAAGTTGTGGATCCCTGGCTGAGCAAGATGCGGCACCAACTGAGCTCGGTAAGTTGGTTATCCTATAGAATAACCATTTTTTAAAAAAAATTGAATGCATCTTAGTTTAATATGTGTGTTTTTAAACTGCGGGAGAGGGTTCTTCTAGGGAAGTCCCTCCGGAGCCCATTACAAAAACGTACCCTGAACAGACGTCCCTGACCCCGTGTAACGACACACCGATTGGTGCAAGGCGCCTAAAAGAAGTGGTGGCAAAGAGATCATCAGGAAGGTCATCCCCTTCGTATCCTAAAGATTTATCACGCCGCTCAGACACGAAGAAACGAGGATCTATTTTGTTCGACGATATTTTGGGCACGGGTGAAGAGCATGCCAGGGAAAAGAGGCCACCCCAGCAAAGAAAACCCGAACGAAGGCTCCTAGATCTTTAGATAGATCCACACCTTCAATGCCGCCAGCGCCCTCCAATGCTTTCAGTCGTAAGTATTCGTCGGTTCGTTATATTTTATAACTTTGAAGGGCGTATTTAATGAATATATCCGTCCCGATTGATTTTTTATTTAAAACTTGTAGGTCGTGGGAGGGCGACACGAGCCGGTGCCCGGGCTCGAGTTGAGCGAGCCGAGGAGGCTGCTGGTGAAGTCTATGTTTATGATAACGAGACTATCATTTCGTCCTCGGTGAGAGTCGAACAGACTAGTGGAATGTAAGGATGGATGGTACCTTTGTAGGTACCACCACCAAGAAGTCTGATAAGAGCAAAGGCCTGGCCCTTGTGGAGTCCAAGAAGAAGGCCCTTGCCTCCGCCCCACAGGAGACACTTGTAGCCGCGACGCCGTTAGCTTCGTCAAAACGGTTGACTCTTGGTTATTAGGGCTCTTATCCGCTTTCACCGTCTGCAAAGCCTGTGGTGGATCCTAAGCTATAGGCGGCTCTGCTCTTGTATCGAGCCGAAACGAGGACGAAGAAGAAAGGAGAAGCCTTCATTGGCCCAGAAAGAGCAAGAGGCCCGGGATATTGCCAGGGCTATTGCAGATTCTAAAGTGACGTTTGTTGAGGAGCTGAGGGTGCCTACGGGAGCCCTAAATCTGGGCAAGGATGTTGAACCAGATCCCAGTGCGGCTGAAGCCAAGGCAAGCTCAAGCCGTCCAGGCCCAAGCGGTGTTAGGACTAGTGCAAGCACGGATGTTGGCGTCCACGTTGACGGAGCAGGCTTAAATAGTGCTGAAACCACTGCTCCAATTGCACATGTCGATAAGCCGGGCTCTAGCAGCGCTAGTGCGAGTCCATCGGTGCCAGAGCCTACTACAGGGAAGCTCTTGAGTGATGTTTCTTTGCTCCCAGCAAGCACTTCTATTGCCTAGGCCAGTGGTTACGTAGGGTCAGTTCCGTCTTATCCAGTAGTTCAAGCATCCTCGTCGGCTATAGTTTCATGGGAGTCCGCCAAGAAAATCCCCTGAGACCGAGGCGTCGTCGGGGGAAACTGCTGAACCTATGGAGTCTAATGTCGAGGCTGGGAAGATCTCGACTACTCTCAAGGTCATCCAGCCACTTGTGCCAATTCAACCAGAAGGTATGAATTGCTCTGAGATTAGATTTTTTAGTCGAAATTTAAATTTGTTGACCGACTCTTTTTATTTGTTATTTCAGTCATCCTCCCAGTTGACCAGTTGACTTGACATGTGAGGCTAACAAGGGTATGAAAGCTGAGGTAGATCAATTAATGACGCTTCTTCCTATCTCGGAGATTCCAGCATATGCTCAGTTCATCCTGAGGGAGAGCCATCGGGGCGTACTTAGTGGCATTTACATGGGTATAAATGCCTTCCTGCATCGGGCTAATCTGCCGCGCCCCAAAGAGTTTGTGGCGTATATCAGCCCCACTCTCACGACTCTAGCCAACCTGGGAATTGACACGAGTCCTCTTCAGGTCCAAATAAAGGCGACCTTGATAGATCTCTGCTGGTTGGGCCGGGCTGCTACCCTCTGCGAGCCCATTAAACCTGTCACTGAGGAAGCTACTTTTGTTGGTTTGGCAGCCAAGAGGAAAGCTGCTCGGGCTGCCAAAGAGAAGAACCTCAATGAGCTCCTGCATGTAACTAAGAATCAAACTCTCGCACGACATATTGTTCAACAATAGCAAGAGCTCGTTGACCGGATCAACGCTCGGCTTGAGGAGGCGCAAGCGAAACTTGCTGAGTCCCTAAAGAACCATGGAGACACTTGCAAGTTCAGAATTGAGCCTTAAGTTGAAGCGGGTTAAGTTTCAGCAAGAGCTCACTGAGGTAGACATGGAGCATGGTCGCCTCACGCAGAAGGTGTTTTCTAGTCAGCGAACCCTTACTGCCTTGACTGCGGCTCAGAGGGAGCGCATGCAAACTTTTCAAGACCCGACCAAATACCGTTTTAAGATGGTCTGATGTATGAAGAAATTTTTATCATCATTTTTTGATTATCTTGTAATAAACTTAGTTTATTAGCTTTTTGTTTAGAAATGGGAATAAAATTTTGTTTTATCTCTCATTTCAGTCTTGTTCATTGAATATGTTCGTTATATTCCCATTTGCAATCTTTATGAACGAATGCTTGATCTGATAAATATCTAGTTTACAGTCATTTCGGACATGAATATTAGTTTAAAGTCTTTACAGACATTAGTTTTAAAGTCGTTTCGGACATGAATATTAGTTTAAAGTCTTTCCAGACATTAGTTTTAAAATTGTTTCGGACATGAATATTAGTTTTAAAGTCTTTAGAGACATTAGTTTTAAAGTTGTTTCGGACATTGGTATCAGGCTAGGCCACTTAATGTTTTGACATCAGCCTGTGAGATGTTGGGGCTCAACATGTGTAATATTCGTATTTTAAGATTACTACCTGAGTATGAGCACTCCAGATGTTATATGTTATCGCGGGACCCGGGGGACAACTCCGAACAAGTATCTTTATGGTATACCAGGGCTTATCCTCGGTACCGCTCCTTTGTAGCTTATCCGCGATAAACTTTGTATTGCTACGGGCCTGAACGAAGATCTTTTAGCGAGCATCCTGTAAATGGATCTCAGATATCTTCGGGCTTTTCCGTTTAGGATGTATCCGTAGCGTGGATAGCATTGCGGGACAATTGGGTTAAAATTTTGGACGAGTTTCCTTTTGGGATCAATCTCGACCTTATCTTTGTGTTTGCGCAATATGGATATGTTACCATGGGACCTGTTTAAATAGGACTTTGTTGTGAGTTTCCTTTTGAGATCAATCTCGATCTTATCATTAGGTCTTGCTTATTTTATAAGCATATCCGTGGCGACTGGGGATAAATTACGATGAGCCCCTTTGTCAGGGCGTACTCAATTTATGCCGAGTCAGATCCAAAATCCGATGAGCTAAGCCTCGACCTTATATGTTCGGGCTCTTGTGGGTATGGGCTGGGCCTCGGCCTTATATATCAAGGCTCAGGGCTTGATGAACAATCGAATAGGAGGTCCTTTAACCTCATATATATTTATATATATAGATATATATATATCAAGGCTCTTGTCGTAACGTGTGATAGACAAAGACGCCAAGAAGAAGATGAGCAGCATTAATGCGAAGGTGTTCAACTCGATGAGTGGCAGTGATACAAGGCTTGCAGCTTGGTGAGCAGTCAAATAGGTAGGTTCTTTGACCTAAATGTAGAGGCTCTTGCCACAACCTAGTTGATAAGAAGCTGAAGGAGATTGTATAGCAAAAATGCCAAGATACCTGGCTTGAGAAGTGGCGGCCGGACAAGACGCGGCTCGATGAATAACCAGGAAGAGAGGTAATGTTCTTACCACCATCCGGTTGATAAGAAGTTCAAGGAAATTGTATGGCTGAAATATCAAGTTACCTGGCTTGATAAGAGGCGGCTGAACAAGGCGCAACTCGATGAAATATCCAGGAAGGGAGGTCCATTGACCTGTACCCAGATGTTCTTCCCTCCATCTGGTTAATAAGAAGCTCAAGGAGATTGTAATACCAAGATATTTTACCCAACGAGCGGTGGCCAAGAAGAGCGTGCGGCTCGGCGAATGGACAATCAGGCCATCCTGGCTCAAGCCTTGGCGAACAAAGATGCCAAGAAAAAGATGAGCAGCAGTAATGCCGGAATCCCTCAAGCGTTACTAGGGGTGGTAATTGAACGAGCCAGCTCGAATTCGATTAAGGTTCAGCTCGGTATCAACTCGTTCAAATTCGGTTCATTTATTAATGAGCCGGACATGAGCCAGAAAGCCTGGCTCGTTTATTAATGAGCCGGACTCGAGCTCAGCCAGGCTCGTTCGGTATTGACTCGGGTTCGGCTGGGTTACACAGTTTGAAAAAAAACAGTAATTTGTAATATATAGCAGATTCTATACAACTCTCAGAACACTTAATTCAATTAAATGACAGTATATAAAGTGTACTGAGATAAATATAAAACCCAGCACTTATACCCATTCAATGCCCTAGACGTTAACGTTTTTTAATTTTTCCATATCTCAAAACCCTGAGTTTTAGGCATTATTGTTAATTATGTTTTTTTCTTGGAAGATACTATTAATATGAGTAAATGAGCTGAAAACGAGCCGAGCTCAATTGAGCTCGACTCGTGAACTCGGCTCGTTTAGTTAATAGGCCACAAATGAACCGAACACGAGCTAGGCATGTTTAATCGAACTAGACTTGAGCTGAGCATCTCTAACTCGATTAACTAAACGAGCCGGACTTGGACCGACAAAAAGAACCCTGAGCCGAACTCGAGTCGATCTTGGCTCGCTCAAGCTCGGCTCTTTTACACCCCTAAGCGTTACAACAAGTCTCCTTTGGGCCAACATATAGATGCCTAGGCATAGTATTTCTTTAAATACCTACCATTAATGGTGGCATGGGATGTTCCCATATGCATCCACCGGCTAGTGTGAACCGCCACCGAAGACGGTTTCTATTATGTAGGGGCCTTCCTAATTTAGCTCAAATTTTCGTTTAACTTCGATTTAGGATTATTGGTCGCCGTAGAACCAGGACCAATTCACCTACCGCGAAGGATCTTGGTATGAGTAGTTTGTTGTAGGCATGTGACATCCTAGCTCTATAAAATTCCAGGCTTTGCAAGGCTCTAAGCCAAACACCATCTAAAGTTTCAAGCTCTTCGAGCCTTAGTACGGTGTTCTCTTCTGTTATCAACCCTTCATGGATTGCGACTCGGATGGATGGTATCTCAATTTCGAGCGGAAGCGCAGCTTCTATCCCAAATACTAACTGGTATGGCATAGTTTGGTAGGAATCTTGTTTGTGGTTCGATAGGCTACAGTGCTTCTTTCATTTTGTTGTGCAAGTCCCTTTTATTTTTTAAGACTATTTTTTTTAGCAGCATTGTCAAAGTTTTGTTAAAGGCTTCTGTTGGACCATTAGCTCTAGAGTTATATATGGTAGAGTAGCGCCAGTCAATCTTATAGGTTCTGACGAACTTTATAATCTTGTTGCCTCTATAGGCAGGCCCGTTGCCTGAAATGATATGCCTTGGTATGCCAAACCTATATAGCACATTGTTCTGGAAGTAATTGACGATGGTTTCCGCTATAATTTCCTTGAAGCTTATGGCTTCAGACCATCTAGAGAAGTAATCGATGACTGCTCCTGGATCTACCATCATCCTCTTGACTGTAATATCGTTATAGGTCCCTGTGATATATAAAGGTCGGTTGTGCTCTGAAGTCTCCAATAAGATATCTCATCGGTGAACATGACCTTGACAGTGCGCTCATCGTAGCATGTCTCCTTCATGGCCGCTTTGGGGAAGAAGGCCTGAAATTCTTCGGGGTTTTGTAGAGCTTCTATCAGCATGCTCCTAAGTTCTGAAGATAGTATGGGTGCTTCGTATACGGTCATTAGTGTCGGCATCGTCTTTAAATGGGCCAGCACATTGTGACTGGTTTTGTTTTTGGTCTTCAAAGCTGAGAGGATAACACTTTCCTCGATTTCGAATGGCTTTACCTTTCTCTATCTCCTTAGTCCTTTGTTTTGGATCGCTGCACTTCGGGCCAGGTTTAGTTGTTCCTTGGCATGGGAGAACCGTTTCTTGGGTCTCGGTGATTTGGCCCCTCTTCTGTTTTGGGTCGCCTGCTTTTGGTGAGGAGATAACTGTTTCCCGACGGGTGATGACATTATTTACAAATCAAACATCGTCCTCGTCTTCGCTGTTAGGGAAGTAAAGTGTCATCCTCGGCCTCGCTCTTGACAGTTATGACCCTGCAAGTGTGCAAAGGGTTTGATGGTCGAGTTGCTCTTCTTCACCTTTATGGAGAAGGCGAAGAAGATATAGGCGGCTGGTCTTCTACCAACTCTTGCATGCATCGCCTGAAGACAACACAGCTTTTCAGCGTGTGACCATAGATTTGGTGAAACACGCAGAAATTAGAGTCATCTACAAACTCTTCTCTAGGCATAGTGGAGATGGGGTGTTCCACGCCGATACTTCTGATAGCTTGGAAAATTTGTAATAGCTCCCATCCAGGCATTGAGATTATCGCTTGATTTATCTTCCCCCTTCAGTGGAAGGGAGTAAATAAATCTTTATTGTAGTCTAGCTCTGCAACTTTGACCGGGTCGGTATCTGCGGACATTCGGATCCTCGTTGAGCGCCTTTATGAGACGGCCATATTTATTGGCCCATGTTATCATTCTACTATTCGGTATTGCAGGTTGTCTATTCGATTGTCCGTATTACTAAGTTGTCGGAATTGGCTCATTTGTTGACGCCATCCGAGGATATCCTCGCGTAAGTATCTCACTTCATCATTCAATTGAGAGATTGTCTGCATGGATGCTTCATGCATTTCATTGCGTCTTTCGAACACACTGAACAAGAAATCCACTCTTTCCTTAGGGTTTCTTTGAGGCGAGGGGTTTAACAGGAGATGCTGGTCTTCGTCCATTAGTAAGAGGCTCGGTGCTTCTTCGATCAGACGGCCGATGTTAGCATATGCATTGATGTTTTCTCCCCGTTGGACGGTTATGGGCGAATCATGCCCCTGTTGAGGCTCTGGTTTGTTTTCACCGGTGATTTGATGATTTATCCAACGACATATATAGACAACATCAGAAGAACGTGAAAAGGTGTTTCGCCTTCTCCTATTCTGAGGGGCATTCGGGGCCTGATGTTGTATGTAGAATCTTGTATCATCCTGAACGTATGGCAACGCCTTAAGGAATGCCCTACTCGCTAATGCAATATGCAAAAGCTTAGGGATGCGACCAGTTCGGCTTCACTGGGCATTCTGAGATATAGGACTTTGGTGCTCAGATTTCTGAGTAAACGGAATGCTCCGTACAAATCCCGATCGGTCATTAACTCAATCACTTGACCCATTTGTTCTCTCAGGGGTTGTGACAGGTAGACATCGAGGGGTAATATTTCCTCCATGCGAATTGCTCTCCCCATGTTTCGGGATGTCTAGGGTGTCTCGATTTCTCAAGGCCTTCTATGACCGGCTCTTGCAGGGGCTTCTTCGTCCTGGTTGAACGGGAATTCCAAGCTCTGACGATGCAGATTCCCAGCGAGTATTTATGATTCGTGGGCCTGTTGTCATAAGAAATCAACATCCCTGTGTATTAGGGCATTTTCTGCTCGAAGTCTTCTATATTCTTCTAAGACTTTTGTGAGTGTGGTGTTTGCGGCTTCTATAAAGTCGTCTCTCCGCCATTGTGGTCAAGTGAGTGATGGTCTCAGTTATAGTTTCAATCTCTCTATGGGATCGTGGGGCATATGTCCCGTAGGGCTGTTCGACCGAATGTGGAGTTGTGGGTGGCGAATCTTCAGGATTCTCCTGCGGGAGTAATGTAGGCGATGCAGGCTCAATTTGGATTGGCTCCAGACTTAACCACTTTGATCGGCTGATTCTCCCAGGTAATGGTTGAAGCATGACACGAGTTGGATGCGTAGAGCAATGCCTCGATCACCTTCTCCATTGGGTACTCCTCATCTTCTTTTGCTGAGAGTTACTGCTTTTCCCTTGAAACATTACGCATAGGGTGTTAGCCTTTTCTCGGGTAACCGGCGGGTTAGCTTGAGCCGTTTCCTCTGGTTCCTGATAAACTTCATCGGCGAGGCCTATATCCGGCAGCGCGTCCGGTTCATGAGGACCATGTGCAATCTTGTTCTCGCTAGTGTCATGGACGGTACAACGACAAGTGTGAGTCTGCGTGAGCTGAGTTCGAACGTTAGTTCTTAATAACACATTTGCTAGCAAAATTAAGAGTTGTCTGTGTCGCTCTGCTTCCTTTGGATTGGATGGCTCGAAAGTGTGATTTCCAGAACTTCGCTTGCGGCTTGTCGTCACTTGGACTAGATGAAGACACACATAGTTATTAGGGGAAGGTTTAGCGGCTCCTCTTGCTGAGGGGCTTTCGCCTTCTTTTCCTTATTCTGTAGTGTGACAGCGGCAACAACGGTAACCAGAGCATGTGTTATCTCCGGTGTGGGAGCTTTCTTCTTTCGAAAAATCCCGGGCATTCTTTTCAAGCTCTTGTAAAGTTTTGCGGTCTTCTTTGAGATAACCACTTCCCAAGGGTCTGTCTGAACATCCAATGTTGCGGATGAGGTCAGCTCACTTTGACCGCACGTAGTATACAATGACTGTGCGGTGGAACGTTGACCTTGAATTTATCGACCAGGACATATTCCCGAGTTTATACTGCTCCTCGACCCAATTCTTGAAAACAAAACAGTCATCAATAGGATGAGATATCATACGAAGGAATGGGCGGTATTTTGGGTTATTCTTCTTGTTAGTTTCTTCAGGTTTATCGATCTTTAGCAACTCCAAACCATACTTTAGAGTTAACTCGAAGATGTGCATTGTAGACTCTTTCGTAAAGAGTATTTCTTGTTCATTTTCTCTTCTAGAGAAACTTTTTGTCAAGCTTCTTCAGACGACTTTGTCGGTTGAAGGGCAGCCCGGCTCGAACTGGGTAGGCCTTCATTACTGTCCACTATCAAGGACATAACCTGGTTAAGTTTCTACTGGCTACGAGGCTTTTGGGTTTGCTCTGGCTTTTCACGCGTATACACCCAGTAGTCTTCAAGCAGCACAAGATCGGCATTTTCCAATTCCGCTATCTGCTCAAACAAAGGAGCAAATGCCTTGTGTTTCACGGACAAGATGAACAATCGGATTCGTCTTCGTCCTGGAATCCTGTTGAGCGGCGGTTACACCGATTGCTCCTCGAGGATGGCGGATCACAACGTATGCTAGTTGTTCTCCACCTTTGTCTGAATTCTAGGAGGGTCTCATCTCTTAAGGGTTTTAATATGGTTAGCTGAGTAAGCGTCACTATGTCAGAGACACTACCTCCAAACCAGTGTTTGAATTTTTCTGCCAACTAGTTGAAGGTGAGTATCGAACCCGGTCCTAACTCAGCGAACCATTCAAACGCCATACTATGGAGACTCTTAGGGAATTACCTTAGCGTAGCGAAATCGCCGCAAGCCACTTTAAAGTGAGCTAGGTGCTGCTTAAGGCTTCCGGATCCGTTATGTGTATGGAATGCGGGCATGGTATAACCTACCGGATACGGCACATCGTTATGCTCGTCAAGGTACGGCTGGTTGGCTGATGGTACTACCGTCATCTGGTTCATTTGCTTTATTTGTTCGGTAATGAACTTTTGCAGAGCGGTGACGTCCATGTTAATTAGAGACGAGGGCCCTGTTGTTAAGGTCGACGGGGATGAAGCAGGAATTGTCACCGCCGGTGTGGTTGCCGTCGCCGCCGCCGCCGCCGCGGGGTTAGAGACTACCGGAGGCGGACCGTCTTCCTTTCGGGATGGAGTTGCCTCATGTGATGCTGCGGCTTGGGGAGCTGGTGGTGCCTGCTCTTTCCTAGGAGCCAGTGTTGGCTGTAGAGTAGCAGATTGTCAGTCGTTGCGAGACGCGTGAGTTGTTGAACTCGCTAAAGTGGGTAGCTGCCGCGACCTTTCTGTTTGCGGCTCTGGTCGCAGTGTTGTTGTCAGGCTTCGCAACCGGGCAGCCATCACCTGAATGAGATTGGCCATGTTAGGCATTTGCTATTACAATTCTTCGCTCTGACGGTCCATATCCTTTGGCAGGGCGTTTTCACCAGCATCGTCACCTTGCTTCGTGAGCAGAGTGTTTTCATTGATGTGAACCAGGTTCCTGTCTGCTTCGTTGATTTGCACGCCCTTTCTCGAACCGTTGGATTGAGAGGGTCCACATCTGACGTCTCCTTAGATTGAGGGCGGCTATCCTGGCTTCTTGTACCCCCAGCTGGACATTTTGGGCGTAGGGACAGTTGATCGCCCAGATTGCTTGCTTCGATCATTCGACAAGCATGTACGATTGGTCGGACCAAAGAGGCCAACATTAGGCTAGGCGAGCGATCTCTCGTGGGGCTAGTAGAGCAGGACCTTAAAGGAAGTGGGTTTCTTCGTTTGAAGTGCACCTGGCCGGCCTCTGGCTCTGAGTGAATTGAAGTCGGGCCTCGCTCTTCATAGGGAGGCACATATGCCTCGCTGGCAAGCCTATTAAGGACCTCCTCTTTTTATGGTAGAAGCCCTAGGGAGGTACGGTCTTCTAGAGGGCCATTGCCTCTGAGTAAGCCCTGTAAATATTTTGATTGGTAGTCCCCTATTTGCGAGAGGGGCCAATGATTCATACATCCCGCATGGGTTGAACACAAAGTTGTCGGAAGGGTGCGAAGGAGTTTTGGACAGGCAATGTGGCTTCCCGTATGTGTTGAGGAATGGGGAGAGTGCCCTCCTCTCAAGCTCTTCTTGTGGCCTTCTTCTCACATTACGAGAGGACCAGCTCTTCTTAGTATGGGCCGAAGCAACAAAGCAGTCCGTCTTGAAAACAATGCCATCGTCTTCTTAGGGATTTTGCTGGCCCCCCGAACGACCGAAAGTCTTTCGAATACAGACTTTCATTTGGTTCCGGCACAGGGAGCCGACACCACGAGCGGTTACCTCTGTATATAATGGTGGTATCGTTGAGGACCACCTTTCCGCCTCGAACCAGTCCGATAACCCTTCTGGATGGTGAAAACAAGTCTGGTGTGACTTGGTTGGAGACAGGCCTCTTCTCGGGCCGGGTCTGAGTTGGTCGTACTGGCCTTTGAGTTGAAACCGTCGGCTAAGTTGCCAGGCGGCTCGCTTTTTGTTTTGGGGACTAAGCGCTCCCATGTTCGGCTTGCAGCGCCGGGACGTTATTGATGATGCCGAAGGGGCACGTTTCTAGATCATATCCTGCAAGTCCTGCAGGAGACATAATGAATTGGAGGTTGGCCCTTGTGATTACGAACATTGTTCATGCGATTTTGGTCGCTGCTGCGAGATCAGCGGACGATGGAGTGTTGTTATGAGCCATTGTCCTGAAAAGGGGATAGTCATGGTGGCATAGGTCTTAGCTAAGGTGCTTGGCCAAGCCTCATTAATTATGTAATGTTGTTGTAGAAGCATGCACAGCATAACTGCATATAAGCCGATATGCGGACTTAGTAAGCGTTACCGGTGTTGTGCGTGTAATGGCCCAATGGTTAAGACACCAATCTATGAAACTTCTGGGTTCCGTCGACCAAAGGTTCTGGGATGAAACGCACAAGGCGATGCAATTTAGGGCGAGCTAAGGAAAAGTATAAAGTCGCCATTTTTTGTTTACACTCTTTAAGACCTCCAACGATTGAACGTTGAAACGAAAAGGTGGAGTTTAAACAAAACAAGTTTGTAATGTTTTAGGAGTTGACCAGAAGTTCCTGAGTTCGATACTTCCGACACCGCAAACGTATGTCGTTAATTACACCCGTCTCAGGACGTACTTGGACTGGATACCATACTAGCTCGCTTCAAATTGCATCATTTAGAGGGAGAATCACATATATATAGCAATAAAGTAAATCGAAGCACGAATTAAACAAAAGAATGTATATTTTATTCATTTCATTCGTGTTTATATACAACTTGAATGTAAATTACATATAGCATTGCAAAAGAAAGTAAAATTACATAGGATTCTCCCTTGAGATCTTCATTGATATACTTAGGGGTATTTTAAAATCAACTTGACAGAAGTTGATGGGCACTGCCCTAATATGGGATGAGTGGGACACCTTGGGTGGGGTCCACACAACTTCATTTGAAGCATAAAGATGTTACTTCTTTTAAAGTATTAGTAACACTTTTTGAAGTAAAGAAGGCATTTCATTTTAAATGCCGGTGGGAGACCCAAAGTGGGGTCCACACCAGTCAGGTATGAGCAGGACATCCTGAGTGGGGTGCACACTACTTCATTTGAAATAAGTAACACTTCATATGCTAAGGAAACTTAGTAGTTTCCATTAAGGAGGCCTATTTAAGTGTCTCCCGAGGGACCGGGAGGGCCCCGATGCAGCCGGGAGCCCTAAATTGGGCCTCCCGATGGCTGCTTCAAGCCATATTATAAAACTCTGATATGGAGTTTTCTTGAAATGAACCTCATGTATTTGAGTTTCATGCTCCTACTGAGAATGTGTAAAGCCATCCCTAATAGTTTTGTTTAAAAATGAACACATGGGTTGTGTTCAAAGGTAAAAACATGATTTTTAGGTCATGTTTAAATGATGAATACAGTGTTTTTGGCATTGCATTCACTGAGACAGACATGTTTTTTGCATATCTGATAAGTGAGTGGGATATTCCTTATCACAAGTGAGTTCAAAATAGGGTTTTCCTATTCATAATGGTCTTGAGGACATGATTTTTCATGTCGATACATGAATGGAGTGTTCCATTCAAATGTCTTTTATGGACATATCATGAACAGACATGAACATGTCTGAAAATGGATAGGGTTTTGCCAATTCATAAAGCTCCTTATGACGTGGTTTTCATGCCTTAGGGTATGAATGAAGTATTTCATTCACACATGTCAGTTATAGACATGTCAGAAAGATGAATAAGATTTTCCTATTCATATGTCAAAAGCACAATTTCTTGTGCCTTGGGAATAAGGTTGTCATATTCCACTAATATTCCGAGGACGTATTTTCATGTCTCAGTGATGAATAGGATTCGCCTATGCACATATGTTCTAATATAGAAGGACATGGGGTTCTGATCCATGTCCTTTAAGAAATAGTTTATCTATTTCTGTTAAATATGCACGGAATAGGATGGCCTATTCAAAAATATACAGAATATAGGTTGACCTATGTTTCTTGGTTTAGTTTATATTGGTTAAGAACGCCTTTATGTTATGTGTTTCTTCTTCCATGTGAAGAGCCATGACCATGGCTTACAAGCTCTTTTATTTAAGAGTTCGAGACTTGAACAAATTTCCATTCTTGTTTCTGACCAAAGATGTGGACAAAGAAGAGGAAATGGAGATAGGGATAGAAAAAAGAGTGAAGGAATGGGGTTATCCCGTTCCTATATTCTCACCTTTTTCTTTTCTTCTTCTTCTTTCTCTGTTTCTTCTTCTTCACATAATTTTAGCCAAAGTTCTAGAGATTTTAGCAAAAGGGGATTCGATACTTTATCAGTTGCTCACAAGAGATATTTCTTTGGGGAAGTGAGGGATGGAAATCTTCCATTATCTTCTGAAAAAATAGGTCAAGCCTATTCTGGAGGAGGAGGACCAGACACCCCCATTAGGAGCCTCCCGAGTTCAGAAGAGGGCATCCCGACAGGGGATGCCACGAAACAACCCATTTTTTGAGTTGTACTGAGGGCCATCCCTAAACGGGGGTCCCACCCATGATGGACAAGCCCGTGGCTTGCTCTTGATCATGTTTTGATCAAAACTTGATTATTGGATGTATTTTTGTAAAAATACTTATATAAGTATTTTTTTATATCCATCATTAAGACTCGTGCATTTATTTTGAACATTAAATATGAATATAGGAAAATCTAACAGCTCTTGGAAAATCCACAGCCAGCTTAATATATGCAAGCAAATGGAATCTTTTAGACCATCATGTGCAAAATGATTGTAAAACAAGTGCATACCTTTAGTACCAGAGTAGATAGGATCAGTGAACATTGGATAAAGACCAGATGCAGAGCCAAGATTGATTATAACACCAGGCTTCTTAATTGCACGCATGGCTTGGATCTACGTCAAAATCAATGTGCTGTCAAATACCTAATAATATAGCATCATCGAACACAAATAAAAATACAGAATACAGAAATTTCTGCAAGCTACTCGGTTCAAATTAAAAAGGGGAATTAATCAGTACACGTATTCATTTAGGTCTAGACATCTGACACATAATATCCTTGCTTCATTAGTCAAGTTATATCTCTTGGTTTTGGGCTGATTAGATGTATACAAAAAGCAACCCTATCATATACTGATCCAAGCAAGCTACAAGAGCATTTCAATATGCTGTGTATTCATGAGTGCTACCAAGCGTGTCCCGCCTCTTTGCTCCATCTCCTGAACCATGTCGACAACCTAATTCCTTCCATTATCACCAACGCTTTGTGATTTTAAGCTACTACAACTTGGTGTAGACTTGTCATAGTTACTCCCTCCGTTCCTATTTACTTTTCCCTTTTGCCTGTTGGACTAAATAAGAAAAGTGTAACCTCTCGTAAATGAGGGATGATAAAAGACGAAGAAGTTCTATATCACCCTTTAACCTAACTTCCAAAATATTTAGGATTAGGTTTGGCATTCACATCAAAATTGTAGTAATTAAAGGGTAAGAATCTCCAACATTCTTCATGAGTTTCTAAAAGGACAAGTAAATCGGTTGACAAAAAGGTGGCTAAAAGGGCAGGTAAATAGGAACAGGAGGAGCATAATATTTGCGTCAAGAAACTGTAGTCGGGTGAAGGAATTAGATATTGCTGTATCATAAATAGAAGAATAGGGTTTAATTTTCAAACATTCAAAGGACTTGTGTTTAAAATCATCTGATATGGGAAAGCTTACTACAAATAGGTAAATAAAGTAGTATACATACCGCAATGCGAGTGCAATCAATAACAGCAACCAGGTTTACATTGATAGTGCGCCTCCATGTAGCATTGCCATCAGATACATCTTTATCGATTAGTATGTCTGTACCAATCCCAGCACTGTTTATACAAATATCCAGACCTCCATATGTCTCCAAGTGTTTCTGAAAGGCAGCAAATATATCTCCTGCACATTTTTTTTAAAAAAACAACAACAATGAATTCAGTATATATAAACAATGACAGCTTTAGAGCAGCTTATATTCTTTTTGGCACAGATTATTTATGCAAACAGTAAGGAAAGACCCCACCCCCACCCCCCACCCCCAAAAAAACACACCCGGCGCCCGTTCCTTCCAAAAGAAAGTTCCACGTTAAATGCATGATCTTTTGAATAATCCATCTAGGATTTTCATGAAATGAAATCATATATGTAGGAAGGCCTATGAGACTTGGATTAATAGTTCTACCCCGAGGGATCATATCTTTATGAAATTTGCAAAAGGATGGGATAATAATGAAGTCCTCCTACTTTCATGGCCAGCTTCAATGTATATGAGTGGGAAAACTTGCACTTCACAGTTAAGCTGGGGCTTTATATGTGTAATCCATGCCTCCCAGTGGGACAAAGAACTCTTCTGGAAATTAATTTTACGCAAAGAATATGATCACCTAGTAACTGCAGCTTTCTTGATATTTCTAGTGCCAAAGATATTTCTAGGGCCAAAGAGAAGGTAATTGGCTTATTATACGAATATCTAAATTGTGATATGACGAGATTGCAGATTAAGTCCTCATCTTAATTATGCCATGCATGAATCATCCGCTTTTGTTTGACCAGCATGATAGGTTGGGAAACTAACTAAACAAATTCTTATAAAAGATGATTCTAATTACAAATCAGCGTTGTACTTGTGTAATAAAATTAAGAGCATTGAACCATCTAATGTAAGTGGATCGTTAAGTTAAACAGGAAACAGGAAGACGGCATCCTTTCTAGGAGTGGGAATGGTCACCATTTCCTGAAACTAAGAAAGAAGGAGACTTGTATAAGCTTTTGAACTATATAGAAACTACAGACCTTTCTGTTGGAATTTTTTAAAATTTGATGTGGTCGTGATTAGCTATGATGTTTGAGTCAGTACTTTGTCTCTGCCTTGTTAGCTGGAAATATTTACGTTGAACGAACCTTATTTGTTCGGTACCTCCTTATAATGAAAAGATGCGTCCAATCTTATTTATTAAAAAATTAACGTATGCACATGTCAGGTAGGCTTAGCAAACATACATTATATAATACATCATGAATCAAGTATCTATCGACACATAATGAACCATTATATACTTACTGAAGATGAGAGAATTGAAGAGCTGGGAGCATAATCAATCAAAAGAGATGTTTATCTAACTAAACTAAACGGTAATGCATCGATTGAAACAGTTCGCTTTATTGGATTTTATGTGAGGTTGATAACAGGAATGGAAGGAATGGAAATAGAATTTTCTAAATTTAAAGTCCAAGTAGTTATTATAGACAAAATAGAGCGATTCTCTATCCTTTAAACATTAATGTACGATGATGAAACCCAAACAGCATTAATAATGAGTTGTATTCCTATAATCACAAGATATAATTTGAGTTAATATCTGATAGAAATTCAATGAAGGCAGATATTTCCATGTTGATTGAGCAAATAAATAGCACATCTAACTGAATGAATGAATATGAAGAATCAAAGTTAGGTTCGATCACATAAGTATTTAATAAGACTAGAATATAATCTATATAGCTGCAACCACTACTATGGATTTTGAGAGATCCATGTCAGAGGTGCTCATCGTCATTTTGAGCACCATCCCATCAGATGGTTCAGTTATAAAGCAGAATGCACGTCTCTTAAAGATATATCCTAAGCTACAGAAGCATCGGAATAGAAAAGCGGATGCAAAAAGAAACAGAGACTTACTTGTATTGGTGACATCACACCTGATAAACATAGCAGAAGGAAACTTTGGTTTCGAGTGGCGCTTTCTGCTCTCCTTTTCAACCAAAGAAGCAACTTCCTTTCCCCTCTCTTCAGAGAAGTCGACAATAGTCACAAAAATACCATTTTGTGCAAGAGCCAAGCTAAGAGCTTTACCTACAGCATAGATATATAGAAGAATGAATCCAGGAGTTTGTTTCTTGGAGACATGACATTCAGAAATAGAGCAATACAGGACACGGAATCTTATTTTTAAAATATTGGTAGGTTGTTGTATTACATAAATTGAAGTTGTTAATCAAGTAATGGCGCGACATGAAAATGGATTTGATCGCCGTGATCTTGTAATTATCGTTACGGTGTGGTTAAAAAGGGATGTGATCTTTGTTAGGTGCAAAATTAGATTTGCAAATCGATCATCTGTGCCTTGTCCGATAGTAAGACGCTATCTCTGTTTCCGATTGACTCCAGAATTTTGACATCAGTAAGTAAAACTTAGCATGGCTCCTGCTGGGGAACTATGCAGGCTTTCTCAAGAATGAGGAACCCCTGAAGTGTTATGCATTTAGGTTTGCCCCTCTTCTTTTTATATATCTGAACTATTCGATAATGTTAATCTTTTCCATTGAATTCATTAAGTTTCCACAGCTAAAGCCTCTTTCCACAAAGGAATGCTGATTCTTCCTTCCTGCTCTTGCAATGCTTGTGTTGCATGAAATTAAAATTGTATCACAAGTCAAACTAGCAGGTAATGCTAATACGCAATCACGATATGTCTAATTTGCATGATGCGAGTACTTTCATGTAATATACGAGGAATACATGGATATACAAAATGCATCATGCCCGGAATGGATTCCAGTACATCAAAAGGGAAGTTCAAAGTCTCAATCAATCAAGCAACCAGACAAATCGACAATTTGGAGATGTGACGATGTTTAGCTGTTTAAAATTGTCAATCGATAGAGCCTAACTGCATAGCTCAATCAAGAAACAACAATTATACAGCCAGGTTGAATACAGTTATATGCAAGGACTTGCTCTAGAACTTAGATTATCTCTCATGGATTCAAAGTGGGAATGGGTTGATTAATACTTGTACGTGTTGATCTTACAATTACAGCAATAACAACAACAGCGAGCATTTAATCCAAATTTATGGGCCCCTCCCCTATATGAACCCTTTTGTTTTATTTTTATTTTTTCATTCTGCTCTATTAAGGATTGTCTCCACAGTTAAATTAACAATTAACGTACCATTCTTAATTGACTCAAACCATTTTTGTTTAGGTCTACCCCTGCGCCTAATTGTAATCTACACACTTGCAAATAAATTTTTTTATAAAAAAAGCGTAGCATAATTAGCTTCTAGGGTTTGGGCGCAGATGCCCAAATTTCATTATCAGTATCTACTCTGGTTCCAAAATTAGAACCATCGATCAAAAATTGAATCTTTTGAGACGAAGCAACAGAGATTGAGAGGTTACCGATTCCAGAGGCGCCTCCGGTGACGAGAGCGGACAAGCCTGGCTTGAGCTCCATCGCTTGACCGACGACGCCGACGAACAGAGGAAAGAGGAACTAGAGAGAGAGAATGGAGATAAACAAAAGATATACATGATGCCGATTTATAGCGATAGAATATACAAGGAAAGAGAATGACGTTGGCGTGTTTTGTTTTTTGTTTGCAGCAGCGGATGAATCATTGCCTTTGTGCCGGCGCCGATTTTCTCTCTCTTTTTCCCCCTTTCCTATTTATTTCTTTTTATTTTTTATTTGGGTTGCAGCGGTAAAAATGCATGGGTGTGATTTGATATTTTGATGTCGATGGAAATAAAGGAATATACCAAAAATCCATTAAAAATGTTATAAAATTTTAAAAATTGACAAACAAATCACCCCGGGAAAAAAATAGGAAAACCATGTGCGTGTGTGAAGGCTTGAACACGAGAACTCTCACCTCGCACATTGTAACACCCGGCCCCTTATATACCAAAGTCCGTATTTTGTTACTTTAGAATTCCATTTATTTTTATTTATAATTTTATGTGCTTTATTTATAAAAATTATTTATTTCTTAAAACCTTTTCTTTAAACCCCAAACCCTATTCACTTTTAATTAAATTAAAATCCATTACTATTTTAAAGAGCCCGGTCCGTTTCCTTTTCCCCATTTAAATACATTTCCCTGCGCTGGCCCGGCCCACTTATCCACTCAGCCCACCCCTCTCTTCTCTTCAATTTCCTTTATATTTTTTTTCTAATTATTTTCCCGGCCCGGCCCACTCCTTCTCCTCTCACTCACGTCTCCAACCCGACCCGCTCCTCGACCCGACCCGCCTCTCCTTCTTCCCAACGGCTACCCCCAAATTTCCCGCTCCCTGTCCCTCGCGCTTCCGCCTCCTCCGCCGACGCCAGCGCTCTCGCCCACGTCGCAGCAGTTACCCCCACAGCGCGCGTCACTCTCCTCTCATAATTCCTTCAATCACCCACGTCTCCCCCTCTCTCTTTTCTTCCCACTCCTTCTTCCCGTTGCGCTTTTTCCGCGCGCGATCCACCTCCCTCGCCGCCTCCTCCGCACTCGCTCGCGCGAACGTTATCCTACGCACTCCCCTCTCAAACCCCGTCGTCCTCATCCTCTCCTCTCAAAACTCTCAATCACTCTCTCCCCTCCTTCCTCTCCTTCCTCCTCCTCCCTCGAACCCGCCATCAGCAACCCGCTGCAGCTCCGATCACCGACCACCTCCTCCCCGAGCACCCTCATCTGCACCCCCTCACCACTCCACTTCGTCGACCGAGCAACCCTACCCAACTCCCCTGCACACCCAACCCACTCGCACACGAGCTCGGCCACCAGCGCCCTCTCGTCGGCGAGTCCCACGGCTCATCGTCGACTCCCCGTACCCGCCTCGTCGTCAGCAGCATCACCATCACTCCATTGACAACACACACCCGAGTCTCTACACCCTTCTCCCAAACTCTCTGCCTCCCCCATGTTTCCTCCTTCTCGCTCTCTCTCCCTCTATCTCTCTCTGCTTCTCTCTCTCTCCTCTCTCTCTCTCTCTCTCCTCCTCACTGTCTCTCTCTTCATGCATCTCATTTCTCTTTCTCTCTCTCTCTCTCTCTCTCAGTATTCACTCTCCCTTTCTCACTCAGTTCCCTCTCTCCCTCTAACTGCTTCTCTCTCTAACTCTCTCTCTCTCTCAATCCCTCTCTGCCCACTCTCTCTCTCTCTCTCTCTCTAAAGCTCTACCCCCAAGCCGATGTCACCCCTGCACACCGTCGGAGCTCCTAGTTGTTGCCACCTGGATCGCCGCAGTTGAGATACCGAGCCCCAGCTCCTCTCCGCCTGCCCGTCACAGTCGAGCTTGAGTCTAGTCGTCGCGAGCCGAAGCCATGAAACCAAACCATGTCGTTCGTCGCGCGCTCATGACGTTGCCGCTGCCGTACATCGCCCAAAATGTTCCCAGGCAAGTTCTCTACTTGCTGCATGCTACAGTATGATAATTACACATTATAATCTTGTATATCCTGTGTTTTAATTTCTGCCAAATATTACGATGTAACTGTTCGATACATGTTCTCATAGGACAACATCATTTAATTTGACGGAACTAACTGTTATAAGTTGGCCCGTATGGCCGTGAATCTGTGTGTGAAATTCGTTGGAAAATATGACCGTTAACGACTAAAACGACTACCCCCAAGTTTGCCTGTAAAACTGGATATTTTCTGTACCTGAAAACCGTAAAAATCACCATAAATTATATACATACTAGAATGATGCGTTCGAGGGCTCAAATCGAAGCCAACTTGACGAAATTTAACCCTGTACTAGTTTCCAGATATTCCTATACTTAAACTGTGACGATATTTGGATCGGAGTGCGACTCTGGACTGTAGTCCAGAGCGACTCCAATTGTTGCTTACTGTTCCGTAATGAACACCACCCTGTTTCCTAAACTCATAGGTTGCGGAACTCCGCTGTTTATTGTAGGTGAACCTGTTAGCTAGACAACACAAGTGGTTTCATTCTGTTTCGTTATCGTTTGTTATTTAATCTGTAATTTAATAGATCGGGACGCATAACAGTCCCAACAGAATCAGAACTGACATATTGGTATTGAATAGTGTATACCTCTTGATGTATAGACTCGATTGAAGATCCGTCTGTTGCGTTGAAAACCTTACTGATAACCCTAGATTTCATCCAACTGTAGCATCGCTAAAATCTGATCCCAACTAGGATTAAAATGCGTTGCGAAACGGATTTCTGATTTTGAAACCAGATTTCCAGCCGTGAACGCTTAAAATGAAATGGCTATAAATAATGATTCTGGAATCCGATTGACATGAAACTAAATTCGATGGATAGATAACTGAACATACAAATTATTACTTGTTTATTGTTTCGCTAAACCGTACACGTTTGATTTATGATAATTTATGCAAGTGGTAGATTGTTGATTCATGACATCCTAAACATGCTTTATATATTGTTTACGCATCACATCTTACACCTGTCATTGTATTGATAACCTAGTGATAACGTGCATTTACCCAGTGTTAGATTTTAGTGATGATTGTGGCAAGTACGTCAGTGTTCGTGTATAAGTGATTAAGTGAAAGTGATACGTACTTGTACACAATCAGTGAACCTTATTATTCTATTGCATTGTCGACGTCTGTGGGATGCGTGTACGTGTGACTATAAGTGGTATGGGACACTTATGGAAGCGCTTGCACGGGTGTCACAGATAAGGCACCAGACACTGTCATTTATCTTAGGTATTAGTCGGGACGTGCTTGATGGAGGTCCTGCCTCCAGTTCTCGCGCAGACTTGTCACGGATCGATCAGCATTTAGGGTTATGGTTAGCGTTTGATGTAGACCACGGGATGTGGGGTAGTTTGAGTGTGAGTTCAACGGAATCTCGGGAGTCCCATGCCGGCTTATATATTTAGGGAGATATATGGAGATTTACAGGGTATGTGATTATCACCGTGATATACATGTTGGGCCCGTGGTCTCTTGCCCTTGGGTTCTACACTTGGGTGGAGGACACTCGTGAGTGGTTGACTCTCACACTTGGACTGACGATAGGTTTAGTGACCTGTACAGTGAGACTTAGAGACTGATAGGGATACTGGCATTGATATATCTTACTTACTGTGTTGACATACGTGGCATATCGTTCTACTGCTTTTACTGTTCCGCTGCATTGATTTACTGCATATGCATATCCATGTTGTCATTGATTTACTGTTATACATATCTATTCCTACCGTTAGAATTGTCACATGATTTATATATATATTATATTGCTATTGTGTCGCTCTGACGACCTGAGTATGCATGCTCAGTGTGAGGAGAAGATTTAGTCTGGACCAGGATTAGACGTACATCACGGACACCTCGATTTGATATCCAGAGTTACATCCATATCTGTTCCCTCTCAGGTCAGTTCTTTACATTGTTCCTTTCAGTTACTGCATTTCTCATTACCTGCGCAATATTTACTGTTTACCTTGAAAAACTAGAAGCCGAAATGTGACTACGGCAGGACATTTCCTTGACCGTAGGAGCATGGTTGGCCTTGTCTACCCCTCGTATTCCGTATTTTAGGAAGCGGGGCGTGACATGGTTTAGTTGGTATCAGAGCCAGGTTTTGCTTCGATTGGGATTGCAGTTTTCCGTGTATAGTTTGGCAATCTAAGACATTCCTTGGTCTAGGTTGTAAACTTGTCAATTCTTGATCCATATTCACATCGTGTGTTCAGCTATCCTTTCGCTAGGGTTTCAGGTAACTTGGCAAAGTTTCGTGGTTGTAATTGTGAACTACATCACGATTACACTACCATACTCTGTTTAAGTGACTTGGAGTCGTACGGTTGATTCTCCACTTATAATAAATTCATCACCTTTGGTATTCTTGAATCTTTGTCCTATCCATATTATATTGTGATTCGTATAGCTCGTGACTTATATCATCCTCAAGAAATTGTTGTTTCAGGATCATGTCTTCCAACGACTTTTCATCTTTATCCGCTTCCCAGAATCAGACCATAGAGATTCTGAGTGTACTGCAAGGTCTAAAGGAAGCTCAAGAGCGAACAAACGACTTGTTGGCTGAAGGACTGAGAAGACAGATGAATCAGGCACCAGCGGGAGTCTCCAATCATAAAGGGATCCCCGTTAGACGAGGAAAAGAGAAGAAAATGAAGCGCCAATTTGTTTCCCCGAGACAGAAGCAGCAGAAGACCCCACGTTGTGGGTACTGTAAGAGGCCAGGATATCTTCAGAGAGATTGTCGCCGCGCCCAAGGGAAATGTCTGATATGCGGTCCAACAAATATCTCATCAACGGTTGCCCAGAAAGGAAAGAACTACAAGGAGGAGACTCGTCCACACTCCCCACTTTTGTCAAGTGAGGATTACTGCGTAGTTCGAATTTCGAGGATAAAGCGGACCCAACACAGGATTCAACTCGCGTAATGATGATGCAGCGATCTAGCAATCAAAGAAGAATTTTCACGTTATCTACTTTCAGTAATAATGTTGTCATCTTTTATAAATATTTCTTTCCGTTTGAAATCTTGTATCCGTTGAACTCTTAGTTAAATGCAATAAAATTTGAATTATAATATATGTATCATTCTCTTGTCATTTCCCTTGTTCATACTGTTCATTAGCACAACATTTTAATCTTGATTTTTCAATTCCTGCCACCGCATATCTTTCTATATTTCGTACACTTAACTATTTTCTTGATGTGTTCCGTTGTTTAATCATGACACTTTCTTTTCGGGCCACGGCCCATCCTGGAGCAGCGCCGCATCTAGATGAGGATGCACAGTCATGCGTCTCCTTAGACCACACACTGATGAGTTCTGACGATGAAATCAACGGTCCCCAGGTCAATTTCGGAAACAACGATTCAGAGGACGAAGGAGTAGCCGCCCCAGAGTTTGACATGATAGGCGATTCCGACGAAGAGGAAGAAGACCCTGAGGAAAACCCAATAGAAGAAGATCCCGAGGAAGAACCGATAGAAAAAAATCCAGTGGAGAAAGACCCCATGGAAGAGAACCCAGAAGGAGAGGATCACATGGAATCAGACCTCGATGAAGAAGCTTTATCCGAGGAAGAAGTACCAGAAGATCAAGACCCTACGGTGGAAGGACTCCCAATGGCGATACCTGCAAGGCGCTATGGAAATGGACGCCCCTACCTAAGTGCGCGAGCCTACCGCAGCCTGCTGAATCTCCACAACCGCGACTGACGGGATTTCCTTTAAATGTTGTCTTTTCTGGCCAAAGAAAACTGTGTATGGTTTAGGGCCACTTTTCGTCTTTAAGAATGCTTTGTTTAGAATCTTCCGAAATAAAATAAATTGCTGAGTTCGCTAATTTCTCGATCTTCTTAGTTCACTTGCTACTTGATCATTTCTTATGTACAATTATTTTCCTGCTGAGATCTGTCCACTCTACTCCTTACTTTGTCTTAACCCTCACTAAGATTAACTAGTACCACACCCGATCTTTTGGGGTCCACCCTCCATCCTTCGCCTATGCCTCGTTTGATATCCTTCTGGCTGGGGATGTTGATAATAAAATCTCCAAGTTGACTGACCCTTCGAAATTTTGATTCATAGGATGTACCAACCGTTATCCTCCCCATACTTCTTCCCTTGGAGTCATTTGTTGTTCATCCTTACATCCTGTGCTGACCCGATCCCAATCTCCTTGATCTTCAGCCTAAAGCCGCCATACTCCAACCTTTGAATGATCCACATTTTCTTGTAATCCTTACCCTAGCTAGCCTTATACATTTTATGTGTTTTCCTATTACCCTATATATATATATATATATATATATATATATATATATATATTTAAGGACTTTATTATTCGAAATTTGGTTTCATTATCTTGTATTTGTCGAAGAGTGCGTATTATTGACTACTTAGCTTTATGTATTTCAAAGCACACTACTATTATCTTTATTTTCAGTAGCGCAACCTTACACCGCGCATATTTTGTTCCATATTTCTTATTTTCACCATGTGAGTTTCTAAATTATTCGATCGATACATTATTCTAAAATGTTTTAACCTACCGACTAATTTTCACTATTTTATTGTCGTTACTTTACTTTCAAATGTTGTGCCTATGGTTACTATTATTAATGTTTGTGTCTTATACTATTTATTTCTGACGTACTACTTTTGATATACCTACATGTGCATATAATTGAGTTTCGATTTTATCGAGTATGTCTTGAATATCAGTGTTCATTATTATTGTTATTGCTATTCTCCTAGGTTGCCTTTATAGCTGTTCTGGTCATATACTTATTAAACCTATATTTTTTTTTGTATGTGTTCTTACATATATAAACCTTCAAATTTCTTCATCTGCCTATTTCAAGTAAATCTTTATGTATTAGTTTCAATATAATAGCTTTCGCCTATATTTGTATTATTTATCGTTTATTTTAAATTTCGAGGACGAAATTTTTATAAGGGTGATATGATATAACACCCGGCCCCTTTTATACCAAAGTTCGTATTTTGTTACTTTAGAACTCCATTTATTTTTATTTATAATTTTATGTGCTTTATTTATAAAAATTATTTATTTCTTAAAACCTTTTCTTTAAACCCCAAACCCTATTCACTTTTAATTAAATTAAAATCCATTACTATTTTAAAGAGCCCGATTCGTTTCCTTTTCCCCATTTAAATACATTTCCCTGCGCTGGCCCGACCCACTTATCCACTCAACCCACCCCTCTCTTCTCTTCAATTTCCTTTATATTTTTTTTCTAATTATTTTCCCGGCCCGGCCCACTCCTTCTCCTCTCACTCGCGTCTCCAACCCGACCCGCTCCTCGACCCGACCCGCCTCTCCTTCTTCCCAAAGGCTACCCCTAAATTTCCCGCTCTCTGTCCCTCGCGCTTCCGCCTCTTCCGCCGACGCCAGCGCTCTCGCCCACGTCGCAGCAGTTACCCCCACGGCGCGCGTCACTCTCCTCTCATAATTCCTTCAATCACCCACGTCTCCCCCTCTCTCTTTTCTTCCCACTCCTTCTTCTTCCCGTTGCGCCTTTTCCGCGCACGATCCACCTCCCTCGCCGCCTCCTCTGCACTCGCTCGCGCGAACGTTATCCCACGCACTCCCCTCTCAAACCCCATCGCCCTCATCCTCTCCTCTCAAAACTCTCAATCACTCTCTCCCCTCCTTCCTTTCCTTCCTCCTCCTCCATTGAACCCGCCATCAGCAACCCACTGCAGCTCCGATCACCGGCCACCTCCTTCCCGAGCACCCTCATCTGCACCTCCTCACCACTCCACTTCGTCGACCGAGCAACCCAACTGTAATACCCAGCACCCTTTTTGTACGACTATACCCTTATTTTCTTTTTACCTATAAAAATTTATTTATAAATATTTATTTATTTTCAAAATCCTATTAAACTCAGATCTTATCTTTCATTCCCTCCGGCCTAAGCCGTTTTCCTTTTATTGAAATTAAATACCAAAACAAATAGTATGTATATTTTCCCATCTAAAGTCAGCCCTGAACCCAAACCCTAGCTCTAATTATTTATCCTAACCAAAACCCAAGCACATTCTTGTAAATTCCTTTTCTTTTCTTCCGGCCGTTCTTCCTCAGCCCATCCTTCTAATTATTATTTAAATTAATTTTTATTTGCACCAGCCCAACTCTAAAATTCATTAACCCTATATTTTATCCCCATTATTTCCCTTCTTTTCCCTTCAGCCCGAGCCCACACTTTTCTCCCCAAAACTTAAACATTCAAATTTTTGTGCTGGCCCGGCCCTCTTCTACTATTTTCTTAAACCTCAATTGGCTCTAACCTTGGCCCAGCCCAGCTCAGCCCGGGCCCCCTCTCATTTTGTTTAGTTTGTTATTTTTCTTTTTAAATACGCCGGCCCGGCCCGCTCCCGCGTCCCTCTCTCCAAGCCCACACTCGCTCCCTCAACCCGACCCGCTTAGCTCCTGTACATCTTCCTCTAACCCCTCTCTCCCCTTCGCGCGCGATCCGCTCCCTCCGCCGTCGCCCTCGATCGCGCGAGCGTTACCCACGACGCGCGCGTTTTCCCCCACGACCCTCTCTCCTATACCCACTACTCTCTCTTCCTCGCTCGCTCCCTCCCTCGTTCTCGTTTTCCTCCCCTTCTCGCTACACTCCCGACCCTGGCACCCATCATAGAACTCCTCCTCTCTTCATCCGCCTCCTCCCAACACAGCGACCCCCATACCCACACCGTCCTCGTCGTCAACAGCACCACCATCACCTCGTACAACCCACACCCGAGCACCCCCTGTCAAGCGCCCTGCACACCAACCCTGCACCCGAGCTCGGCCACCCCTGTGCCAACGACCGGCGAACCCTTCGTCTCGTCGTCGACGTCCATCGCCTCTCGTCGACCGCCTCATCATCATCATCATCATCATCATCCTTCTCTTTCTCTCTCTCACTCTCTATTTCCCTTTCCCTCACTGTCTCTATCTCAGTACACACACTCTCTCTCTCTCTCTCTGTAACTCTCTTTCCCTCTCTCAACACTCTCTCACTCACTACATCTCTCTCTCTCTCTCTCTCACTCTCAGTTCTCTCTCTCTCTCTCTCTCTATTTCAGTTCTCTATCTCTCTCCCCTCTGTCCCTCTCTCCCCAACTCTTAGCTCGCTCTCTCTCCCTCAGTCTACACTCTCTCTCTGCCTAATCTCTCTCTGTTCTCATTCCCTCTCACTCACTCTCTCTCTCTCAGTTCTCTTATTCTCTCTCTCTCTCTCAGTTCTCTCATTCTCTCTCTCTCTAACACCCGCCCTACCGTCCACCACAACGAGCAACTCTACGTCAACGACCATCACCCTCGCCGACAAGACCCCAACAACCCAACCGCCGCTGCCGAGACACGAGTTCGAGCCAAGTCGAGTTGCCGTGACGCGTGTGCGTCGCGCGTTCGTGACGTTACAATCACCGTGCATCCCCGGGACTGATCCAGGCAAGTTCTCTACTTGCTTCATGCTATTTTATCTATGTTACAAATCAACATCGTATATAAATCATGCTTTACTTTTCCGTTAGATTATTCGACACAACTGTTCGATACTTGTTCTCATAGGAAATCATTATCAAGTTAGACGGAACTGGATAAATTACATTGGCCCTTGTAGAGATGGTTAACATGTGCAAATTTCATTAGAAAATACGACTGTTAAAGATTAAAATGACTACCCCCAAGTTAACCGTAAAACTGGAATTTTATTGTACCTGAAAACCGTTAAATTCACCATAAATCATATACATGCTAGAATGGTGCGTTCGAGGGCTCAAATCGAATCCAACTCGACGAACTATAACCCTATACTTGTTTCCAGATATTCCTGTACTTAAACCGTGACGATATTTGGATCGGAGTGCGACTCTGGACTGCAGTCCAGAGCGACTCCAGTTTTTGCTTGCTGTTCCGTAATGGTTACCACAAGATCTCCTTAACTCGTAGATTTAGGAACTCTGCTGCTTATTATAGGTAAATCTGTTAGCTAGACAACACAATTGGTTTCATTCTGTTTCGTTACCGTTTGATATTTAATCTGTAATTTAATAGATCGGGATACATAACAGTCCCAGCAGAATCAGAACTGACGCATTAGGGTTAAACATTGTATATCTCCTGACATGCAGACGCGATTGAAGATCCGTCTGTTGCATTGAAAACGTTACTAAAAACCCTAGAATTCATCCAACTGTAGTGTTGCTAAAATCTGATCCCAACTAGGATTAAAATGCGTTGCGAAACGGACTTCTGATTCTGAAACCGGAATTCCAGCCGCGAGCGCTTAAAATGAAATGGTTATAACTATTGATCCTGGAACCCGATTGGCTTGAAACTAAATTTGATGGATGGACAACTGAACATACTAATTACAACCTGTTTATTGTTTTGCTAAATTATATATGTACGTCTCATGATAAATCGTGCAAGTGATAGAATACTGTTTTGTGACACCTTAATCGTGCTTATATACTGTTCACGCATCATATCATACCCATATCCTTGTAGTGATAACCTAGTGATATCGTGCATTTACCCAGTGTTAGATTCTAGCGATGATTGTGGCAAGTACGTCAGTGTTCGTGTATCCGTGAATAAGTGAAAGTGATACGTACTTGTACACAATCAGTGACCCTATTATTCTATTGCATTGTCGACGTCTGTGGGATGCGTGTACGTGTGACTATAAGTGGAATGGGACATTTATGGAAGCGTTGCACGGGTGTCACAGATAAGACACCAGACACTGCCGTTTATCTTAGGTATTACTCGGGACGTGCTTGATGGAGATCCTGCCTCCAGTTCTCGCGCAGACTTGTCATGGATCGACTAGTATTTAGGGTGATGGTTAGCGTTTGATGTAGACCACGGGGTGTGGGGTAGTTTAAGTGTGAGTTCAACAGAATCTCGGGAGTCCCATGCCGGCTTATATATTTAGGGAGTTATATGGAGATTTACAGGGTATGTGATATATACACCGTGATATACTTGTTACATGTTGGGCCCGTGGTCCGTTGCCCTTGGGTCCTACCCTTGGGTGGAGGACACTCGCGAGTGGTTGACTCTCACACTTGGACTGACGATAGGCTTAGTGACCTGTACAGTGAGACTTAGAGACTGATAGAGATACTGGCATTTATAATCCTTATATACTGTGTTGGCATACGTGACATATCGTCATACTGCTTTACTGTTCCGCTGCACTGATTACTGCACGTTCATATTCATGCTGTCATTGATTTACTGTTATCCATATCCATTACCACTGATAGAACTATCACTTGATTATATATATATTATATTACTATTGTGTCGCTCTGACGACCTGAGTATGCATGCTCAGCGTGAGGAGAAGATTTAGCCTGTATCAGAACTAGACGTGCATCACAGACTTCTTGACTTGCCATTCCGAGTTACATTCGTTTGTTCCACTTCAGGTCAGTCTTTACTTTGTTTCTTTCAGTTACTGCATTTCTCATTACCTGCGCATTATTTACTGTTTACCATGATAAACTAGAAGCCGAAGTGTGACTACGGTGGGACATTTCCTTGACCGTAGGAGCATGGCTGGCCTTGTCTACCCCTCGTATTCCGTATTTTGGGAAGCGGGGCGTGACATGGTTTAGTTGGTATCAGAGCCAGGTTTTTGCATCGATTAGGATTGCAGTTTTCCGTGTACAGTTTGGCAATCTAAGACATCCCTCGGTCTAGATTGTAAACTTGTCATTCTTGATCCATATTCATATCGTGTGTTCAGCTATCCATTCGCTATGGTTTCGGGTGACTTGACAAGGTTACGTGGTTGCAACTGCACTACCGTACTCCATTCAAGTGACTTAAAGTCATACAGTTGATTCCCCACTTGTAATAAATTCATCATCTCTGATATTCTTGAATCTTTGTCCTATCCATATTATATTCTGATTCGTTTAGCTTGTGACTTATATCATTCTCAATATCGTTGTCTCAGGATCATGTCTTTCAACGACTCTTCGTCTATATCCACTCCTCAGAATCAGACTGTTGATCCTTAGTGTACTGCAAGGTTTAAAGGAAGCCCAGGAGCGAACAAACGACTTATTAGCTGAAGGGCTGAGAAGACAGGTGAGTCAGACCCCAGCGGGAGTCTCCTATCATAAAGGGATCCCTATTAGACGAGGAAAAGAGAAGAAGATGAAGCGTCAACAGAAGCATCAGAAGAACCCTTGCTGTGGATATTGTAAGAAGCCAGGACATCTTCAGAAGGATTGTCGCCGTGCCCAAGGGAAATGTCTGATATGCGGTTCCGACAAACATCTCATCAACGGTTGCCCAGAAAGGAAAGAACTACAAGAAGGAAACTTGTCCACACTCTCCACTGCTGCCAAGTGAGGATTTCTACCTAGTTCGAATTTCGAGGATAAAGCGGACCCAACACAGGATTCAACTCGCGTAACGATGATGCAGCGTTCTGGCAGTCAAAGAAGAATTTTATGTTTTCCAATTTCAGTATTATGTTGTCATACTCTTATAAACATTTCCTTCCATTTGAACCTTTGTATCCGTCAAACTTTTAGTTGAATGAAATAAAATTTGAATCATAATATATGTATCATTCTCATGCTTTCTCTATGTCAAATTTTATTCATTATCACAGTATTTTCATTCTAATCTTTCAGTTCCTGCGACCGCATATTTTCCTATATTTCGTACCCTGAGCTTTCCTTGATGTATTCCACCGTCTAATCATGACTTCTCTTTTCAGGCCATGGCCCACCCTGGAGCAGCGCCGCATCTAGACGAGGATGCACAGTCATGCGTTTCCTTAGATCACACACTGACGAGTTCCGATGATGAGGTCAATGGTCCCCAGGTCAACTTCGAAAACAATGATTCAGAGGACGAAGGAGCAGCCGCCCCAGAGTTTGACATGATAGCTGTTTCTGACGAAGAAGAAGGAGATCATGAAGAGAACCCTATAGAGGAAGACCCGATAGAGGAAGACCCCGATGAAGACCCGATAGAAGGAAATCCAGTTGGGGAAAATCCCGTGGAAGAAAATCCAGAAGAAGAGAATCACATGGAATCGGACCTCGATGAAGAAGCTCCATCCGAGGAAGAAGGACCAGAAGATCAGGACCCTGCTGTGGACGAACTTCCAGTGGCGATGCCTGCGAGGCGATATGGAAACGGACGTCCCTACCTGAGTGCGCGAGCCTACCGCAACCTACTGAATCTCCACAACCACGACTGACGGAATTTCTTTTGATGTTGTCTTTCTGGCCAAATAAACTGTGTATAGTTTAGGGCCACTTTTCGCCTTTGGGAATGCCTTGTTTCAAACCTTCTTGAATGAAATGAATCTTCTGAATTCGTAAAACCTTTTGATTATTGGTTCGCTTGATACTTGTTTATTGCCCATATCCATTTATTTTCTGCGGAGATTCCTGACTGTCCACCCTACTCATTGTATAGTTTTCGCCCTCGTTTCGATTAGAAAGTATCGCACCCTGATCCTCGGAATGAGCCACCCTCCATCCCTCGTCTGTGCCCCGTTTGAGATCCATCTGGGAGGAGAACATTTCTTATGAAACTTCCGAGTTTACTAACTCTTCAAATTTTGATTCATGTGGTGTACCGACCGTTGTTTCCCCCATACTTGTTCTCTGGTATACATTTGTTGCTCATCCTTACTTTCTGTGCTGACCGGATCCTAGTCTCCTTGATCTTCAGCCTAAAGCCGCCACACACCGACCTCCTGTATGAGCCACTTCTTTGTAATCATTACCCTAGCTAGTCCTATACTCCTTTGTGATTTCCTGTTACCCTAACTATATTTAGGGACTTTATCATTCGAAAATTTGGCCTTCCGTATTTTGTATTTATCGAAGAGTGTGTGTTATTGACAAATTAGTTTTGTGTATTGAAAGCACACTACTATTATCTTCAGTTTTTTTTAGTAGCACAACCTTACACTGCGCATACTTTTGGTCTATGCTTCTTAATTTCACTATACCGGTTTTCTAAAATATTTTAAACCTATTTTTATCGATACCTTACCCTAAACTGTTTTAATCTACCGACAAATTTTCACTGCTTTATTGTCGTTACTTTATTTTTGGGTTTTGTGCCTATGATTACTATTATAAATGGTTGAACCTTACACTTATTTTTCTGCTCGCTTCTGATAGGCTTAGATGTACATATTTGAGTTTCGATTTTATCGAACACACTTTGATTATTATTGTTCGTTATTGTTACCTATATTCTCGTATACTTGTAGTTGCTCTTCTGGTATTTCTGCATTATACTTATTGGACCTATCTTTCGTATATGGTTCTTACATATATATAAGTACCTTCAGATTTTGTTTAACCGTTCTAAGTAAATCCACATGTATTGGTGTTCGATATGATAACTCTTCGCTTATTATGTTGTTCCTTTTAAATTTCGATGACGAAATTTTTGTAAGGGTGGTATGATCTAATACCCAGCACCCTTTTTGTACGACTATACCCGTATTTTCTTTTTACCTATAAAAATTTATTTATAAATATTTATTTATTTTCAAAATCCTATTAAACTCAGATCTTATCTTTCATTCCCTCCGGCCTAAGCCGTTTTCCTTTTATTGAAATTAAACAGCAAAACAAATAGTATGTGTATTTTCCCATCTAAAGTCAGCCCTGAACCCAAACCCTAGCTCTAATTATTTATCCTAACCAAAACCCAAGCACATTCTTGTAAATTCCTTTTCTTTTCTTCCGGCCGTTCTTCCTCAGCCCATCCTTCTAATTATTATTTAAATTAATTTTTATTTGCACCAGCCCAACTCTAAAATTCATTAACCCTATATTTTATCCCCATTATTTCTATTATTTTCCCTTCAGCCCGAGCCCACACTTTTCTCCCCAAAACTTAAACATTCAAATTTTTGTGCTGGCCCGGCCCTCTTCTACTATTTTCTTAAACCTCAATTGGCTCTAACTTTGGCCCAGCCCAGCTCAGCCCGGGCCCCCTCTCATTTTGTTTAGTTTGTTATTTTTCTTTTTAAATACGCCGGCCCGGCCCGCTCCCGCGTCCCTCTCTCCAAGCCCACGCTCGCTCCCTCAACCCGACCCGCTTAGCTCCTGTACATCTTCCTCTAACGGCTCTCTCCCCTTCGCACGCGATCCGCTCCCTCCACCGTCGCCCTCGCTCGCGCGAGCGTTACCCACGACGCGCGCATTTCCCCCCACGACCCTCTCTCCTATACCCACTACTCCCTCTTCCTCGCTCGCTCCCTCCCTCGTTCTCGTTTTCCTCCCCTTCTCGCTACACTCCCGACCCTGGCACCCATCACAGAACTCCTCCTCTCTTCATCTGCCTCCTCCCAACACAGCGACCCCCATACCCACACCGTCCTCGTCGTCAACAGCACCACCATCACCTCGTACAACCCACACCCGAGCACCCCCTGTCAAGCGCCCTGCACACCAACCCTGCACCCGAGCTCGGCCACCCCTGTGCCGACGACCGGCGAACCCTTCGTCTCGTCGTCGACGTCCATGGCCTCTCGTCGACCGCCTCATCATCATCATCATCATCATCATCATCCTTCTCTTTCTCTCTCTCACTCTCTATTTCCCTTTCCCTCACTGTCTCTATCTCAGTACACACACACACACACTCTCTCTCTCTCTGTAACTCTCTTTCCCTCTCCCAACACTCTCTCACTCACTGCATCTCTCTCTCTCTCACTCTCAGTTCTCTCTCTCTCTCTATTTCAGTTCTCTATCTCTCTCCCCAACTCTCAGCTCTCTCTCTCTCTCCCTCAGTCTACACTCTCTCTCTGCCTAATCTCTCTCTGTTCTCATTCCCTCTCACTCACTCTCTCTCTCTCTCAGTTCTCTCATTCTCTCTCTCTCTAACACCCGCCCTACCGTCCACCACAGCGAGCAACTCTACGTCAACGACCATCACCCCCGCCGACAAGACCCCAACAACCCAACCGCCGCTGCCGAGACACGAGTTTGAGCCAAGTCGAGTTGCCATGACGCGTGTGCGTCGCGCGTTCATGACGTTACAATCACCGTGCATCCCCGGGACTGATCCAGGCAAGTTCTCTACTTGCTTCATGCTATTTTATCTATGTTACAAATCAACATCGTATATAAATCATGCTTTACTTTTCCGTTAGATTATTCGACACAACTGTTCGATACTTGTTCTCATAGGAAATCATTATCAAGTTAGACGGAACTGGATAAATTACATTGGCCCTTGTAGAGATGGTTAACGTGTGCAAATTTCATTAGAAAATACGACTGTTAAAGATTAAAATGACTACCCCCAAGTTAACCGTAAAACTGGAATTTTATTGTACCTGAAAACCGTTAAATTCACCATAAATCATATACATGCTAGAATGGTGCGTTCGAGGGCTCAAATCGAAGCCAACTCAACGAACTATAACCCTATACTTGTTTCCAGATATTCCTGTACTTAAACCGTGACGATATTTGGATCGGAGTGCGACTCTGGACTGCAGTCCAGAGCGACTCCAGTTTTTGCTTGCTGTTCCGTAATGGTTACCACAAGATCTCCTTAACTTGTAGATTTCAGAACTTCACTGCTCATTATAGGTAAATCTGTTAGCTAGACAACACAATTGGTTTCATTCTGTTTCGTTACCGTTTGATATTTAATCTGTAATTTAATAGATCGGGATACATAACAGTCCCAGCAGAATCAGAACTGACGCATTAGGGTTAAACATTGTATATCTCCTGACGTACAGACGCGATTGACGATCTGTCTATTGAGTTGAAAACCTTACTGAAAACCCTATAATTCATCCACTGTAGCGTCGCTAAAATCTGATCCCAACTAGTATTAAAATGCGTTGCGAAACGGACTTCTGATTCTGAAACCGGAATTCCAGCCGCGAGCGCTTAAAATGAAATGGTTATAACTATTGATCCTGGAACCTGATTGGCTTGAAACCAAATTTGATGGATGGACAACTGAACATACTAATTACTACCTGTTTATTGTTTTGCTAAATTATATATGTACGTCTCATGATAAATCGTGCAAGTGATAGAATACTGTTTTGTGACACCTTAATCGTGCTTATATACTGTTCACGCATCATATCATACCCATATCCTTGTAGTGATAACCTAGTGATATCGTGCATTTACCCAGTGTTAGATTCTAGCGATGATTGTGGCAAGTACATCAGTGTTCGTGTATCCGTGAATAAGTGAAAGTGATACGTACTTGTACACAATCAGTGACCCTATTATTCTATTGCATTGTCGACGTCTGTGGGATGCGTGTACGTGTGACTATAGGTGGAATGGGACATTTATGGAAGCGTTGCACGGGTGTCACAGATAAGACACCAGACACTGCCGTTTATCTTAGGTATTAGTCGGGACATGCTTGATGGAGGTCCTGCCTCCAGTTCTCGCGCAGACTTGTCATGGATCGACTAGTATTTAGGGTGATGGTTAGCGTTTGATGTTGACCACGGGGTGTGGGGTAGTTTAAGTGTGAGTTCAACAGAATCTCGGGAGTCCCATGCCGGCTTATATATTTAGGGAGTTATATGGAGATTTACAGGGTATGTGATATATACACCGTGATATACTTGTTACATGTTGGGCCCGTGGTCCGTTGCCCTTGGGTCCTACCCTTGGGTGGAGGACACTCGCGAGTGGTTGACTCTCACACTTGGACTGACGATAGGCTTAGTGACCTGTACAGTGAGACTTAGAGACTGATAGAGATACTGGCATTTATAATCCTTATATACTGTGTTGGCATACGTGACATATCGTCATACTGCTTTACTGTTCCGCTGCATTGATTACTGCACGTTCATATTCATGCTGTCATTGATTTACTGTTATTCATATCCATTACCACTGATAGAACTATCACTTGATTATATATATATTATATTGCTATTGTGTCGCTCTGACGACCTGAGTATGCATGCTCAGCGTGAGGAGAAGATTTAGCCTATATCAGAACTAGACGTGCATCACAGACTTCTTGACTTGCCATTCCGAGTTACATTCGTTTGTTCCACTTCAGGTCAGTCTTTACTTTGTTTCTTTCAGTTACTGCATTTCTCATTACCTGCGCATTATTTACTGTTTACCATGATAAACTAGAAGCCGAAGTGTGACTACGGTGGGACATTTCCTTGACCGTAGGAGCATGGCTGGCCTTGTCTACCCCTCGTATTCTGTATTTTGGGAAGCGGGGCGTGACACCTACCCAACTCCCCTGCACACCCAACCCACTCACACGCGAGCTCGGCCACCAGCGCCCTCTCGTCGGCGAGTCCCATGGCTCATCGTCGACTCCCCGTACCCGCCTCGTCGTCAGCAGCATCACCATCACTCCATCGACAACACACACCCGAGTCTCTACACCCTTCTCCCTAACTCTCTGCCTCCCCCTGTTTCCTCCTTCTCGCTCTCTCTCCCTCTATCTCTCTCTGCTTCTCTCTCTCTAATCTCTCTCTCTCTCTCTCTCTCTCTCTCTCTCTCTCTCTCTCTCTCCCCCCTCCTCACTATCTCTCTCTTCATGCATCTCATTTTTCTCTCTCTCCCTCTCAGTATTCACTCTCCCTTTCTCACTCAGTTCCCTCTCTCCCTCTAACTGCTTCTCTATCTAACTCTCTCTCTCAATCCCTCTCTGCCCACTCCCTCTCTCTCTAAAGCTCTACCCCCAAGCCGATGTCACCCCTGCACACCGTCGGAGCTCCTAGTTGTTGCCACCTGGATCGCCGCAGTTGAGATACCGAGCCCCAGCTCGTCTCCGCCTACCCGTCACAGTCGAGCTTGAGTTTAGTCGTCGCGAGCCGAAGCCGTGAAACCAAACCACGTCGTTCGTCGGGCGCTCGTGACGTTGCCGCTGTCGTACATCGCCCAAAACGTTCCCAGGCAAGTTCTCTACTTGCTGCATGCTACAGTATGATAATTACACATTATAATCTTGTATATCCTATGTTTTAATTTCTGCCAAATATTACGATGTAACTGTTCGATACATGTTCCCATAGGACAACATCATTTAATTTGACGGAACTAACTGGTATAAGTTGGCCCGTATGGCCGTGAATCTGTGTATGAAATTCGTTGGAAAATATGACCGTTAACGACTAAAACGACTACCCCCAAGTTTGCCTGTAAAACTGGATATTTTCTGTACCTGAAAACCGTAAAAATCACCATAAATTATATACACACTAGAATGATGCGTTCGAGGGCTCAAATCGAATCCAACTCGACGAACTTTAACCCTGTACTAGTTTCCAAATATTCCTGTACTTAAACTAAACGAATATTTGGATCGGAGTGCGACTCTGGACTGCAGTCCAGAGCGACTCCAATTATTGCTTACCGTTCTGTAATGAACACCACCCTATTTCCTAAACTCGTAGGTTGCGGAACTCCGCTGTTTATTGTAGGTGAACCTATTAGCTAGACAACACAAGTGGTTTCATTCCGTTTCGTTATCGTTTGTTATTTAATCTGTAATTTAATAGATCGGGACGCATAACAGTCCCAACAGAATCAGAACTGACATATTGGTATTGAATAGTGTATACCTCTTGACGTACAGACTCGATTGAAGATCCGTCTGTTGAGTTAAAAACCTTACTGATAAACCTAGATTTCATCCAACTGTAGCATCGCTAAAATCTGATCCCAACTAGGATTAAAATGCGTTGCGAAACGGATTTCTGATTCTGAAACCAGATTTCCAGCCGTGAACGCTTAACATAAAATGGCTATAAATAATGACTCTGGAATCTGATTGACATGAAACTAAATTCGATGGATAGATAACTGAACATACAAATTATTACTTGTTTATTGTTTCGCTAAACCGTACACGTTTGATTTATGATAATTTATGCAAGTGGTAAATTGTTGATTCATGACATCCTAAACATGCTTTATATATTGTTTACGCATCACATCTTACACCTGTCATTGCATTGATAATCTAGTGATAACATGCATTTACCCAGTGTTAGATTTTAGTGATGATTGTGGCAAGTACGTCAGTGTTCGTTTATGAGTGATTAAGTGAAAGTGATACGTACTTGTACACAATCAGTGAACCTTATTATTCTATTGCATTGTCGACGTCTGTGGGATGCGTGTACGTGTGACTATAAGTGGTATGGGACACTTATGGAAGCGCTTGCACGGGTGTCACAGATAAGGCACCAGACACTGTCATTTATCTTAGGTATTAGTCGTGACGTGCTTGATGGAGGTCCTGCCTCCAGTTCTCGCGCAGACTTGTCACGGATCGATCAGTATTTAGGGTTATGGGGTAGTTTGAGTGTGAGTTCAACAGAATCTCGGGAGTCCCATGCCGGCTTATATATTTAGGGAGATATATGGAGATTTACAGGGTATGTGATTATCACCGTGATATACATGTTGGGCCTGTGGTCCCTTGCCCTTGGGTTCTACCATTGGGTGGAGGACACTCGCGAGTGGTTGACTCTCACACTTGGACTGACGATAGATTTAGTGACCTGTACAGTGAGACTTAGAGACTGATAGGGATACTGGCATTGATATATCTTAGTTACTGTGTTGACACACGTGGCATATCGTTCTACTGCTTTTACTGTTCCGCTGCATTGATTTACTGCATATGCATATCCATGTTGTCATTGATTTACTGTTATACATATCTATTCCTACCGTTAGAATTGTCACATGATTTTTATATATATTATATTGCTATTGTGTCGCTCTGACGACCTGAGTATGCATGCTCAGTGTGAGGAGAAGATTTAGTCTGGACCAGGATTAGACGTACATCACGGACACCTCGATTTGATATCCAGAGTTACATCCATATTTGTTCCCTCTCAGGTCAGTTCTTGACATTATTTCTTTCAGTTACTGCATTTCTCATTATCTGCGCAATATTTACTGTTTACTTTGAAAAACTAGAAGCCGAAGTGTGACCACGACAGGACATTTTCTTGACCGTAGGAGCATGGCTGGCCTTGTCTACCCCTCGTATTCCGTATTTTAGGAAGCGGGGCGTGACACACATCCATGTCACTTCCTTTCTTTCCTTGTCCAGTAATATATAAAGCACTGGCTCAACCACCGCTACAGCTTCTTCTCGAGCAGCAATTGATCCATAAGTTATGAATATTATAGTTTTGTAAATATTTATGAAAATTAACATGTTATCTTTTTTGTTTTAAATGATGCTTTGGAGGGCTTTTTTTCAACGGCTCCTTGGCTTTAGAGGGGACCACATAATTGGTTGAAAATCTCTCTCGCCGCTGCAATTTGAGAGATTCGAATCCTAGACCTCCACCGAAATGGGAGAGTGTTATTGCCACTTGAGAAAAGGCTCTTCGGCCTTTTGCGGACGTTTTAAAATGGATAATTTTGTCTTTTTGAAAGAGAAAGGGAGCACGTAAAGGGATTTTATCAAGAGAGAGAAGCAGAGAGCTTGTTTGAGTTAGAAGATATCATTTAAACATTTAAATACAGTTTTATTAATGGATAGCCTGAGATGAAAATAGTTTGTAGATGATTTTTCTCTCCTTTTTATGATTTTTCTCCTCAAAAATAAAGCCCTTCTGCATCTATACGAACCGATCGGGCATGGCTCGTATGCTATGAATAGTCTTTTCAAGGCCGCTGGTTCGATTTCTGAAAGGGACGCATTAAAAAAATTGAATGTAAAAGAAAGAGACAAATGTAGTTATGGCCTCAAAAAGGGTGAAAAAAGAGACAAATGCAATTATGGCCTCAAAAAGGGTCTGCATCACGAGAACAGAAATAATAGTGTATCAGTATCTTGCATCGTGCGATGCTTAGTATGTAATTGAATTAATTGCATTATAATATAAATGTCCACCAAATATAAGTATGGGCATGCATGACTCGAATTCAAAACACACATAAATGGTTCGATGATTTTATCAAGGGTTGATTGGACTTTATTGGAGCTAAGCACCCAAAGACAAATGCGTCATTGGCATTTGGCCTAAGGTTCTATAAAATCAAATCAAATTCACAAATAAAAAATATTCAAAAAGAAATGGAAAGAGGACAGGCCTTGACTGATGGAGATATATCTTTAAGAATTGAAGAGCCGGCTTTCCTTTACCATATTATCATAATTCCTCAAACAAAAATACTCTTAAATAATAGGATAAAATTAGAATTGGGATCAAACTTATCATCTACACATAAAATCTTGGAAATCTGGAAAAAAAATCAAACAGGATAAAACAAGCTCAGGTGTTCCCTGCCTCGATCGAAAGAATACTGAGAGGAAAAAAGCAGGAAAAAAAGCAGTGGTTTATATGGCTTTGTTTTTTCTTTAGTTTAAAACGGTGGTTTGTTAATTTAGTGGCTGTAGTTTTAATCCATTATCTAAAGTCAGTTTTAGATGGTGATTTTAAAAAATGATCTAGAGTCAGTTTTAGTCCATGATCTAAAGGTATTTACTGCTAAATAAATGGTTATTGTATTAAATAAGTTCTATATATTTTTGTGTGTTTTTGTCAATCTCTTCTCTTCTCTTTTTCCTTTTTCTCTTTTGCAAAGAAACATGCGGGGATCAATGAATATTTGTTAGACCGCATAAAATAAAAATTTGGGTCCCTCGGGTTTTATAGTTATAATAATAAAGATGAGCGTACTAGACATATGGAACTCGCCCGCTGGGCCCAGTCCCTATGAAATCAATTGCAAGCCGGTGCATGGGGCGGGACATCCGGCACCCATGCTTGGATTTATCTTTGTGTATGCTAGATGAATTACACCGCTGTGTTTGAAATGATTTCAACTAATAGTTTTAGAAACGGAGGCGATATTAACGCAGTTTAATGGTAACGATAAACATTGATTAGCTCAGAAACTAGTTTAGCTATATAGGGTATTAAGGAGTCAATTAAGATTGAAACAAGCGACTAGATTCCATAGAGAAGGATATCCTTAACAAAATTACCTTTTCTATCATAATTTGTCTATCCTGGTAGGCCCATGTATTTGTATGTTCGGTAAACTTTTGGGTAAATAATAACGGACAGGAAAAGTATTGCTCTAAACTTAATGGGCCATATTGCCTTGCCTATTGCTGGTTTATATTAAATAATTTGAAGTCACAAGATAGTAGGCCTAGTGGACTGTGCCATCATTTCTCATCCCAGAAACAATAAAAGAAGTCCGTATTCATCTTATTTCCAAATTCCACTGCATCTAAACGTAGCCATTCACATGCGGCTGAAAATAAATAAAGCTTTATGAAGCAGCGGTCAACCGTAGCCCCATAATAACGCTCATAAGAGGAACAAACAGAGCGCGGGACCTAGGTGGTGGGGTCACACAATCACGGTGATGGGGTTCTTTCGACTCTGACCCTATTTATTTCAACGGATCAATAAATATTCCCTAGAAATTAGAGGACTAAGTTAATAGAAGTTGGATTTAGAAAGTTATAAGAACCGGTCCGAGTTCAAAATATCTGCACAGTGTATTGGAGCCTTAGCCTAACCATGGTGCTTATTCTAATTAAAGAGCAACAGTCTTCTTCTTCCTTTTTTCCCAATGTAAATGAAAACTATGTATTTAATCCCAAAAAAAAACAAAGAGGTAGGCAGTGCCTCGTATTGAGATCAAATCAGAATTAAATTACATGCAATGCTTTACATAGGAGGAAAAAAAATAATTTTGATTCATCGAGGGTTTGTATGTGGATTTTGTTTAATGAAAACTACTTATGTAATCCAAAAAACAGTCATTCTGAAACTCTTTGTTTGTTTTTTAATCCTATCGATGTAATTTTGTTTAATGAGATTTGTGTGATGACAGTGTATACGTCGTCCTGTTTATGGATCTTCATTATAATTTTCCATGCTTAAAAGCTTGATTGTCTATCATATATGTGTCGTGCCCCCTGACTTTGCTTTAAAGTACTGTTCCAAGAAAATGTTTTTACTTCAAAAACGATAAAGGATGCCCAGTGAAAAATATTTGCCGGTAACTTTGCAACATGGAGGTTCAGCCGGTGTTTTTGTATCCTCTAGATTGTGTCAAGACCTGACTTGCCAATGATGCAAAGGCTAGCGGCAATTCGACGGTCTAAGTGATGTTTATAGAAAAACTCCAAAATCGGATGGCCTTTCAGGATCATCCTAGGCAGGGATGGAGCCAGACAATTTATCGTGGAGGACCGAGCACGCTAGTTAAAAAAACATAATCAAATATTAAATCATTGTGATGTACTTGTTTATAAGAAAATAATTAGAAAATTCATCTTCTTATATATTTCAAATTCTGGTCTAATAATCATAGATTCAGTTTAATTATACTGAAAACATTTTTTTGTAAAAATTAAATATAGAAAATACTTTTATTATTAAGCGGTTTGATTGGGAACAGATTATATAGTAATCGAAATATTTTTTTCTTTTGTGTGATCATCTCTTGATGGATTTAAATAATTTATTTCTATCTTTTGTTATAATAATAAAAGAAGACGCTGAGAAAAACAGCACCGCATCTAACATGATAAAAGATCATAAATAAGGCCACTAACTAAACTAGAAAGACACTGCCTCTCCAATTTTGAAAGAACCAAAATAACAGGGAATGAAAAAATTATGTATAAAAGCTGATAACAACATATGCATACTAATTAACACGGTAATACTATATGATACAGTGTTATTTATTGAAAAATCTCCTCAGGCTCATGGCAGAAAACCATCAATACCTTTCAAAATGACAGAAGAATACCATGACCTGACCGACGTTACCGTTAATGTCAAATCACCATTTTACCATTTTCATAATATAATTAATTAATTATAAATTATATTTTAAACAATTTTAATATTTATTAAGTATTAATTAAATAATTAATATGTTCTTTTACGGGAAGCCAAGGGAGGAGCCGGAGCCGGGATCGGAGAGGCGTGGGGAGGTCAGAGGCCGTGGAGGAGGATATCTAGGGACGGCGGTGGGGGAGTGCAGGTGAGAGGTGGGGGCGGTGGAAGGTGGAGCGGCGGCGACGGAGAGGGGGGAAGGTCGGTGAAGGGGAGCGAGAAGAAGAAGACGATGATACAGGGTTGATGGAAATTGATATCTCCTTCAGATGTTGCCTTCCGTTGATCTGCTGATGGCGGCGATAGGTGGCTGAGATTGGATCTGGAGGCTGTCGCTCCTGAAGCGTGTGGATCTCAATGGGTTTGGAGTTGTGGTTGCCGAGCTACGTGCAAGGAAGTCCCGGGGTGGTTGTACTATCGAGGACCCTCCGACGATCAAGTTAGACTAGAGATCCGAGCAGAGTAATGGCTTAGTGGAGTAAAAATGGCTTATTTGAACCGTCTGAAGAAGGGGTTTATATAACGGTAGCAGCAGGCGAGGCAGGCGCGAGAATCACGCCGACCGTTACGCTCCCGACGTCATACCTGTGTGATGAGCGGGACCTCCCATTAATGGCGAGACATGCTTGTTAATGGGGGGCCGTGGTGGCGTGGAACGTAGGATGTGGCCGGCAGAGATCTCGCGTATGGCGAGATTCGCGGGATGGCGGTTACGCCTACAAGCGGTGCTGTTAGACGGTCGATGAGACCGAGGAAGATGACCTTGGCGGGAGAGCTCGCGGAGGAACGGGAGAGCCGAGGTATCTTGGTTCTGTTCGAGCCCGGAGGCGAGCTGAGAGGGCCGAGGAGGCTCGGGCCTGTGATAGCTCGGAGATGAGCTGAGGCCGAGGAGGCCAATTGTGCTAGGGGCTCGGAGGTGAGCCGGCGTTTGCTCGTAGGACGGGCACATGAGTGGTCTGGTCGGTCACCGTAGGTCCTTTCTTGTGAGCCCTGGGACACGTCATCTGCCACGTGTCCTGATTTGGGAGATCACCGATATCGAGCATCATCATTAGCCCCCTCACTCTCGTCCCGACTATCTGACGGATCGGGTCGAGAGTGGTTTGCCGGATCACCCAAGGTGAGCTCCTTTTCGAAGATATCGTCGGGCGTGTCTCTGGGCAATTGGTTGTCTTTTCTGGATGAGACCAACGAATCAGGGCGAGATCCTTTGCACTAAAGAGGGGGCGCCGGATCGTGTGCACTTTTGCTGAAGCGACAGACCACGTGTTGGGTGCCGGTTGGCTGATGTGACGTGCCGCAGGCTTCTGGCGTCCGATGGGACGCCGCCAATGCGCTTGCGACAGGTGGGGAGATCGTGGCCATCGAGAGCACTGAATCGTTTTGGTGGAAGTCGACCGTTGCCGCTGGATGAGGACGCCGGTAGCATAAATAGGGAGGAGGCCCGATCCAGGATCTCTCTCTCTTCATATTTTTCTCATTCTGGGTCTTGTTTGCTCGGCGCTCTTCTTTTAGGTTGGATCTTGCGTTTTCTCTTCTCGAGGACTTCTTCCCATCAGGTTAGATGTCATGCTTCTTCTTCCTCTGAGTCGAGCCTCTTCTCCCTATCGACAGGACAGATGGTTCGATCCCAGATTCTTGGTGCCTTCAGTGCTCAGTCCTGGAGGGAGGACAGCGGTGCGGCCGTGCCTCCGGCTGACTCGAGCTCTGCGCCGGATGTGCCTCCGACGGCGGGGCCACCTACCCCGTCACGAGCTCCTGACGATTGTTCCGGCGGCAGCCAAAGGCGTACACGGGTTCCCGAATCTCAGACGAGGGATGCAGGAGAGGGCGAAGACGGGGTTTCGCTTAGGCGGAAGAGGACGGTCTCTCATGCGCCACCGACAGAGGTCCCGGAGGGGACTCCCATGCAGGAGGGGTACGTCCAGTTCGTGGTCCCGTCGAGGCTTTCCGTTTCCGCCAGCCTTCTTGCTGGTATAGAGGAGTCGGCCGGAGGCCAAATGCCGCGGGGGACCTTGAGGGCCCAAATGGCGGCTATCGCACAGGAGGCGGTTCAGGTATGCACTCCCTCATATGTTACTTCGAGCGACCTTTCCTTAGTTCGGGTGTCCTTAAGTTTCTCTGCCACTTTTCGCCAGGTCCTTCAGCATTGCGCCCTTATTACTCGTATGGATGCCGAGGGGGCTATTCGGGCTGCTAGGTCAGCAAAATAGTCTTTTTCGGAGGTCGAGGGTCTGCGACTTAAGCCGCGTCTAGAGAAGGAAAGGTCGATTGTCCTCAAAGCCCGGTCAGAAGCCGCAGACCTCACCGTTTCAAAGTGCCGGGAGTCCTATCGCCGCCTAAGTGAGTCCCACCGAGTCGTTGAGGCAAAGATGATGGAACTGGGCGATCGCTTTGCAGCCATGAAGAGGGCAAGGGATGCCAGTAGGCGGGATGCCGAGGCGGCGCTTCAGGCGGCGGAGGTTGCCGAGATCTGGGCTAGGAAGGCGGTGACGGATTATAAGGAGTCGGACTAGTTTTACGTCGACCTCGGCGAGGCTTCCGCCAATGCATGGGACAAAGCTCTTGACGCCGTCAAGGAGCAGCTTCCAGAGTTTGCCGACGGTGAGCTCTGCGCTCGGGTCCCACTCTCGGTGCTCACACCTCCGACCGATAGCGATGAAGGGAGTGAGGTCTAGGCGGGGCTAGCTGCCCGACCTTTTTGGTTTTTCCTCCTCTCTCTTTTGTAAGCCTCCAGGCAATTTGATAAGGCTGGGGAGTCCACAATACCCTTGTAAAAGCTTTGACTTTGTGAATAAAGATTTTTTTTGTTTTCGCAGTAGTTTTTGTGCTTATACTTCCTTTTGTTGGAAGACACTTGTATTCGCACAGTACTGCTTTTATGTTCGGCATATTCCTCGTTTAGCGATTACTCGTCGACTTGAATCTGATCACTTGCCGAGTGTGCGAGGACCGGTGGGAAGACGGTATCTCCATGGCCCCGAAATCGAAATGGAGATCGCTAAGACGTTGATAGACCGGATGCCTCTTGTTGAGCTCACATTACTCAGTTGTTGGATAGGCCGTGAGTGGCCTACCAAGGATGGCGCCGTGCGGGGTAGCTGCTCGGTGCCTCTTGTTGAGCTCACATTCCTTAGTTGTTGGAGGGGCCGTGAGTGGCCTACCAAGGATGGCGCCTGTTCATATCATAATATCGCATTTCATATTCCCCAATTCTTATTCTTTTTATAACTAAACAGATGCTTTTGACGCATGTCTGCTGCATATTACAGGATACAGGTTCTTGGAGCGAATACAGTGAAAAAGATGAAAGTTGATACAAAAGCATGACTTTTGGCAAGCAAATAGAAGGGTCCTACTCAAGCCTAGACGGAGAACAATTCACAAGGCAATGCATGGTCCGAAATGTTAAAGGAAACAGTTAAAAGACCACTACAAATTTCACTGAAGAATCTAGGGAAGATCCAGAATCCAAGTAGAGAAAAGTACTGAAGAAATAGAGAGGACAAGACACCAGAATGAAGCTCAAGAAATTGGGTGAGCTGAACTCACCAAAGGGCCGCGGAACCGCACCCCAAGGCCTACCATTGCCGCGGTTCCGCGGCCATTAAGTGCCCGTGTCGGTGTATTTTTCTGGTGTCGGTGCGTTGGTGCGAGGGTTGGGATTTTCCGTGGGCATATCTGTAAAATCACGTGTGCGAGAATCTGTAACCCTAGTTTTCCCTGTTTACTTATAAATTGTAATCACAAGATTGTAAACCCTATGCCTCTTTTCATTTCACAAATTCAGATCTGTTCTGCATTATTGTTTGGAGAGAGCCATCAATAAAAATTAGTAAGTTACTTTTATTTCTTTGCTTTAATTCTCTTTTAATTTAGAATGTCTTTTAATCCCCTAATGAGCGAGTAATCTCCTCGCTTGTTAGGGTTAGCCTTAGGTAAAGGTTTGAGAGATGAGATCTCTCACCCCTTTCATGCCCTTCACACCTAAGAATTAGAACTCCATGCATACACGCACACACCGCTCCTTACGACACCTTACCCCTCGAGGTAACGGTGACACCGTAGTATAAAGGACCGGTTGCGCGTGTTTTCCATGGAGGTTAGGGTAAGGATCGATAAAGGAAGGACAAGAACCTAGAGGAAGAAACATCTTCTCAAAAGATTCTAATCCACTTTATTGATAATTACCATAACATCTAATAGATCTAAAATAAGGTATTGAAAGCGGTGAGGAAACCTTTAATCTCCCAACTTTCTCTAAGCCTAACCCTACCAAGACTTAGATTTAGATTAACTTAGTTTATAGATAGATCCAGGTTTTTTTTAGATTTAATAAATCAATCCAAACAACCATTGGAATCAACTCGTTAAAACACGTAAGAAAATTACACATCCCTATGGATCGACCCGTATTCACCGGCTAGCTGCAAAGTGACGCCGTTTCTGATTACGGTTAACATATATTTTTAAACTAATCAAATGGCGCCGTTGCCGGGGATGGCGTAAAATTTCTTGTGTGTAATTTTGGGTTGATATAAATTTTTAAAATCATAAAAATCTGAAAATAGAAAAAAATACAAAAACATTTTATCAATTTTTATCTGTTTGAAGGGTTTTATTGTTTAAATCTTGCAGGAAAAGCGAAGAATCTCTGATCTGGAAATTTACAGAGGGCAAATCAGAAAAGTGCACATCAGAACAGAGGGGAAATTTGATAACAGAGCAGTGCAATTTTTTCAGAGAGAGATCACCCCAGACGACCGCGCTTCCGCGGCAAAAGTGCGCCCCAGACCGCGGTTCTGCCGCGCTTTGGCCACGTCAGCACCTGAAAATTTGTTGGTTTGTTTTCTTCCTCTCTCCTCTGTCAACCTCCATATATCTTTTGTGAAAACTTTCTGCAGGGTTTTTTTGCGCTAAAAATCTTCTCTCCCCTTCTAAATAACAGATTTTCTGCAGGTTTCTTTGCGCCGCGCTAAAAATTGATTGCAAGTGAATTTAATGTTTTGCATAATTTAATCGGACTTTAAGGGGCTAATTGACCAAACTCAGATTGGGTGGGGATTTCATCACCCTTCCCAGGACCCCAGAAAACACTTAAAGCATTTGCATTGACCACAATTAATTAAAAAAAATACTAGACTCAGCCCTAAGGACATCGAGCTCAATAGGAAAAGGACTAGTATAGGCATCGACCGTTTATCCTAAGCTGACGTTGCGGTGTCTAGGCAAGTGTGTCTAGGCTAGTGGTTATTAATTAGGCCTACTACTGTGGTTCCTTCCCACTTACCTAGCACTTACCTGGCCGCAATTGTCGGTGAAGGTGGTTTGAGGTCCTATTTCTAGCCCTAGTTAGGAGCTGTTTAGCAGACCTAGGTGACCCTAGATTTAGGCCTGATTGTGTATGTGTGGTTGACAGCAATTGTGTCACGAGTCTCTTTTCAAAAACCTCTTTGCAAACATTCTCACATAAAAAAAAAAGAGAAAAATCTTTTCAAAACTTGCAACTTATCGCTAAAGAAAACTTGCAACTCACTTCATTGACATTTTCTTACCTCCACATTCTGTCTTTTATTTTTTTTCTGACTACACTACCCCTTTTAGTGTATGTCACTTTGGACTAGGGATACTAACGCCCGATTAGTCCGTGTTTCGTTGGTACCGACAGACGAACCCTTCGACACCGAAGTCGACATTCCCTCCATTTCCTTACCTCCACCTTCAAATTCTTCTTTCGAAGGTATGTCGGGATTCAACCCCAACAATGTCTTACCGATGGGAATGATTCCACCTCCGTTAGTTGTGAATAACCCGAATCTTCCACCTGTTGTAGCGCCCCAACGAATCGCGCTCTAGGATCTCTTTTACCCCGTCCGCACTTCTTTACCTACCTGTCTTTCACCCCTACCGGCAAATTGGGACAATTTTGAAATAAAACCACATTTCATCAATATGCTGCCAAAATTTCATGGTTTGGAATCTGAAGATTCTTATATCTTTATCAATAAATTCCAAAATGTGTGCGCTATGATGAAAACGACCCAATTAAGTGATGACGCGATAAGGCTAAGGGTCATTCCTTTCACATTATGTGACTTAGCCGAGAAGTGACTATACAGCACAACATCACATTCAATTAGAAATTGGGATGAGTTTGTTAAAGCTTTTCTTAAAAAGTTTTATCCTCATCACAAGACCGCGAGAATTCGCAATGAAATAATACAATTCTCCTAGCTTCCTTCCGAACCATTTTGGAAGTGTTTTGAAAGATTCAAAGACGTACTTGTTCAATGCCCTCATCATGGGATCGAAAGTTGGCAACTTTGCCAAACATTATACGAGAGATTGAACCCGGCAACGAAGCAGTTGCTAGAAACCATTTGTCAAGGTCACTTTCTAACCAAATCTAGTGAGGAAGCATGGTAGTTTCTCGAGGATCTTAGTGAACAAACAATTCAGTGGGAGAGCACAAAGACCACCTCATCTTCTTCTATTGGTCAATCTAGGGCAGGCATACATCAAGTAGATGTGTCGATTGCTATGAAGGCCGAGATGGCCGCACTTATGAAAAAGCTAGAAGCCATTGAGACCAAAATCTCATCGTCTTCTCCTGCCCCTGCTTTACCCCCACGAACTGTTTGTGCTTGTTGTTCGGATCCATCACACCTTACTGAAGAGTGTCCTTATAATCCACCTATTCAAGGACAAGATCAAGTCAATGCTGCCTTTCAGCAACGACAAAGAAATGATCCTTACTCTTCGACCTACAATCCGGGTTGGAGGAGCCATCCAAATTTTGCTTGGAATCAAAATCAGCAACTCCAAGGAAACAACAACTTTCAAAGGCCTCCTCCACAACAACAAGCACTCCAACAAGCTCAAAACCAGCAACCTTTCCAACAACAACCTTATTCAAATCAAACGAACAATTTGGTTCAACCAAATGATGATAAGGTTATCTCGCTAGAAAAAAGTCTAGATGCATTTCTCAAGCAATCTACAGAATCCGCAGCAAGATTTGAAAATTGTGTTCAGTCTTTGATACATAACAATGCTTCACACGATAAAAGTATCAAATCTATTGAGGCACAAATTGCACAATTAACTGCTGCGTTGAGCGAGAGAGAAAAGGGAAAGCTTCCATCTCAACCATTACCAAATCCCGGTCACACACAAAACGTATATCACAATCACAATGTAAATGCGGTGACCATGTTGAGATCCGGAAGAGTGTTGCAGAATAATATGGGTATTAGTAATGACATCCCCGCCGGTGGTTCTTCTTCTTCTTCTTCTTCTTCTCCATCGTCATCTTCTCCTTCTTCTCCTCCTTCTTCTTCACCCTCATTTCCTCCGCTAGAGCCTATTCTCCATTCTTCAAAAGGCTCTTCTTCTTCTAATCCGAACGGACCCACACTGGGATCCGTTCCTACTCCACATTCTACTCCACAGACATTTGACTCAACAAATTTTCAAAATGCTTCATTTCCAAACAGGTTGAGTCCCAATAAACCAACTGCACAAATGGAGAAGATTGTGGAGTTATTTAAGCAGGTTAGCATAAATATACCTCTCTTGGATGCAATCCAACAAGTCCCTTCATACGCAAAAATCTTAAAGGGCTTATGCACCTCGAAGAGAAAATCATCTCAAATACCCAAGAAAGTGCTAGTGGCTAGTGCAGTGAGCAATGCTATTAACCAACCTCAACCCTTACCCCAAAAACGAAAAGACCCCGGCTGTCCTACGATTTCAATCACAATTGGGGATAAGAAAATTAATCGAGCACTTTTATATCTTGGGTCTAGTGTTAACCTGCTTCCCTACTCCGTGTACGAACAATTAGGGGTTGGAGAGTTGAAACCTACTCGTTGTACTCTCCAAATGGCTGATCGATTAATCACCCATCCAAGGGGTGAGCTAGAGGATGTGTTGATCAAAGTTGGGGAGTTCATATTCCCCGTTGATTTTATTGTTATGGATACACAACCTGTTGCTAACTCACGGAACCAAATTCTGGTGATTCTCGGTCGACCATTTTTGGCCACTTCCAATGCTGTAATAAACTGTCGCAATGGCTCCATGACTCTATCCTTCGGAAAGACATCCAGTGAGTTCAATATTTACAAGTTAGGAAGTCTGCCCCCCGTGCCTAAAACTAGTACACGAGAAGTTTGCTCTATTCACGAAATCACGCAGGAGGACTGCGAGCTTGAAAGATTTTTGTTTGATGAGAACAGTTTTGACGCCACTAATGCGTCCCTCCTCGAGCCTACCTCAGTTAACACAACCGATATTGATTATGAATGTTTCACTTTTTCGGATGATGACGACTCACAGCCCGAATATGAGTCTTTTGAATTTTTGGATGAATTAGTTGAACCATCCAAATCGGTTGTTTGCAGTGATTTCGAACCTGTGTTGGAGTCCTTTGGGTTCGAGGTAGATTTCCCAATTTTGCCTACGATTGTTTCACCTCCGAAACTCGAACTCACGCCCTTGCCGTCTCACCTTAAATATGCTTACATAGGTGAGAATGAGACCTTTCCCGTTATCATATCGGCTTCTCTAGCCCTTAAGCAAGAGAACGCCCTTTTGATGGTCTTACAAGATAGGCGGCAAGCTTTCGGTTGGACTATGGCGGACATTGAGGAGATTAGTTCTCTCATAATTGAATATCATATGCATATGATGGATGATGCCAAGTCAATAAAGGATCCACAGAAATATTTTGGGGATATTGTGGTTAGTCAACCTCCTCCTTTAGAAGTTGAACCACCCCCATTTCTTTTAATAAGCAACGAGAATGCCCATATTCCACTGATTGCTGAGCATTCACATTCTCGTTTTGATTCATCACTACCTCCTGTCTATTCACCTCCACATCTTCCATACCACCACTTCTATCTTCCCCAATTCTTTTTGGATCGCTATAACTTATTCTTCCACCAACCGATACTATTTACTGATAAATTTTTCAACTGGTTGGTGTTGACGTTTGGTCTATGCAAAGTTTGGCAGTAATGTCTAACATTGTTTAAATGAAGTTTGGGGGGGCCTTTCTGTATATATTTTTGTTTTTCTTAACGATAAAAAAAAATTATAAATAAATAAACAGGGAAGTGCCGACATTTTGGTGTAGCATGACAGTGAGGACACTGTCAAGTTTAAGTTTGGGGGTATGCTCGGTACGTCTTCTTCCTTCGCATTCATTTGTATATATTTTTGCATTTGCATATTTATTTGAAAACCCATAAAAATTTGAAAGATTTCAAAAATTATAAAAATTAATGTATTCAATTTTGGCTTATTTGACTAGAGTTTGACATATAGGTTAACTAGCTAGGAACAACTAGATCTTAGACTTAGTGAATTAAAAACCCTAAAAATAATCTTCCTTAAAGTTTAACGGTAGAAAGTATATGCCTTGTAGTTTATTTAGAAATAGGCAAATTTTGGGTTCACTTCTTAAGCCAAGTCGAAACGAAGGAAAAATATTGAAGCTTTTATTAGAGTATAAGTTTGAAAAATAATTTCTAGCTTGAGTCTAGACTCTGAAAATGTATACCCTACAATTTGCACTATCACGCACCTTGAAACTTGGAATAGTAGAAGAGATCTTGAAATGTTCTTGTCTAAAGTCCTTAGTGCAATGAAAATGAAAAAAAATATATATATATAAGTGTGAATGAAGAATAAAAAAAATGGACACTGGTTTTTGTGATTACTTAAGGCTGTAAAAAATAGAAAAATATTTAGCGAGGGTGCTTCATCACCTAGTGCCTTAGACCAACTGGTTTGGGAGTCACTGCTAAAGCCTTAGGTGTTGCAAGACTAGGAATTACGCTTTAATGTGCAAACACATCTTGTAATCGGTTGGGTACCTCAAGAAGTATTAACGGTCGCATGAAGAATGTGTAAGCAAAATTCATTAAAAATTCACCAATTAATAAGTACTTTGGACAACGGACAAGGGTATGATTGCTTGATTTGAATTTCCAAGTGTAGGGGTGATTTATACATACACGCAGGGGGTATGTGATTGGAGTTTAGATGAGAGAAATGAATGAAGGATAGAACTTGTATCTTTAATAGAGTTGATAGAAATTCCTAAGTGGAGATGGAACTTTAGAAGGAAAACTTAAGAAATGCCGAAAGCTAAGTAAGTCTATAGGATATATATAATCTTAAGTTAGATGATGAGGAAGTGTGAAGAATTTGGGTGGATAATTTACGGGTCGACGATAATAGAATTCCTTGTTAGAAAACCTTATTGGGGAACAAAAGTCAATGGGCCGAGTTGATATGATTTTGTGGGTGTAATCCGCTGAAAACCCCCAGGAGACAACACTCCTCCTACTAGGGACACCTAGAGGTTTAACGGCTTGTTGCATGTGCTCAGTGCAATCGCGTTTCCCTGCGAAAGTGTGGTTATGATTTTAGTGAATAAAAATAAGTTTGCTCGAGGACGAGCAAAAGATAAGTTTGGGGGTATTTGTTCATATCATAATATCGCATTTCATATTCCCCAATTCTTATTCTTTCTATAACTAAACAGGTTCTTTTGACGCATGTCTGCTGCATATTACAGGATACAGGTTCTTGGAGCGAATACAGTGAAAAAGATGAAATTTGATACAAAAGCGTGACTTTTGGCAAGCAAATAGAAGGGTCCTACTCAAGCCTAGACGGAGAACAATTCACAAGGCAATGCATGGTCCGAAATGTTAAAGGAAACAGTTAAAAGACCACTATAAATTTCACTGAAGAATCTAGAGAAGATCCAGAATCCAAGTAGAGAAAAGTACTGAAGAAATAGAGAGGACAAGACACCAGAATGAAGCTCAAGAAATTGGGTGAGCTGAACTCACCAAAGGGCCGCGGAACCGCAGCCCAAGGCCTACCATTGCCGCGGTTCCGCGGCCATTAAGTGCCCGTGTCGGTGTATTTTTCTGGTGTCGGTGCGTCGATGCGAGGGTTGGGATTTTCCGTGGGCATATCTGTAAAATCACTGTGCGAGAATCTGTAACCCTAGTTTTCCCTGTTTACTTATAAATTGTAATCACAAGATTGTAAACCCTATGCCTCTTTTCATTTCACAAATTCAGATCTGTTCTGCATTATTGTTTGGAGAGAGCCATCAATAAAAATTAGTAAGTTACTTTTATTTCTTTGCTTTAATTCTCTTTTAATTTAGAATGTCTTTTAATCCCCTAATGAGCGAGTAATCTCCTCGCTTGTTAGGGTTAGCCTTAGGGAAAGGTTTGAGAGATGATATCTCTCACCCCTTTCATGCCCTTCACACCTAAGAATTAGAACTCCATGCATACACGCACACACCGCTCCCTACGGCACCTTACCCCTCGAGGTAACGGTGACACCGTAGTATAAAGGACCGGTTGCGCGTGTTTTCCATGGAGGTTAGGGTAAGGATCGATAAAAGAAGGACAAGAACCTAGAGGAAGAAATATCTTCCCAAAAGATTCTAATCCACTTTATTGATAATTACCATAACATCTAATAGATCTAAAATAAGGTATTGAAAGCGGTGAGGAAACCTTTAATCTCCCAACTTCCCCTAAGCCTAACCCTAGCAAGACTTAGATTTAGATTAACTTAGTTTATAGATAGATCCAGTTTTTTTTAGATTTAATAAATCAATCCAAACAACCATTGGAATCAACTCGTTAAAACACGTAAGAAAATTACACATCCCTGTGGATCGACCCGTATTCACCGGCTAGCTGCAAAGCGACGCCGTTTCTGATTACGGTTAACATATATTTTTGAACTAATCAGCGCCGAGCAGGGTAGTTGTTCGGTGCCTCATGGCGAGGGCATGGATCCTTAGTTGTTGGAAGGGCCGTAATTGGCCAACTAAGGATGGTGCCGAGCAGGATAGCTGCTCGGTGCCTCTTGGCGAGGGCTTTGATCCTTAATTGTTGGAGGGGCCGTAATTGCCAACTAAGTGTGGTGCCGAGCAAGGTAGTTGTTCAATGCTTCTTGGCAAGGGCTTTGATCCTTAGTTGTTAGAGGGGCCGTAATTGGCCAACTAAGGATGGTGCCGAGCAGGGTAGCTGATCGGTGCCTCTTGACAAGGGCTTTGATCCCTGGTTTGTTGGGGTAGGGAACTACCGGCCAGAGATAACCGAGCAAGGGCGGGCCCGGTTGCCTCTTGCGAGGGCTTTGATCCTTAAAGACGGGCCGAGCAGCGTTGCTGTCTGGTGCCTCTTGGCGAGGGCTTTGATCCCTGGTTTGATAGGGAGCTACCAGCCAGGGATAACCGAACAAGGGCAGGTCCGGTTGCCTCTGTGAGAACTTTGATCCCTGGTTTGTTGGGGTAGGGATCTACCGGCCAGGGATAATCGAACAAAGGCGGGTTCGGTTGCCTCTTGCAAGGGCTTTTCATCCTTAGCGCGGGTGGGGCTGTAAGTGGCCTACTAAAGATGGCCGAGCAGGGTTACTGTTCGGTGCCTCTTGGCGAGAGCTTTTAGTCCTTGTAACACCCTAATTCATTTATACCAGTTCTTTTATGAGTATTTCTTTATTTATGGTATTTTCTTGATTTACTGTGTTTTGGGTGCGAATAGTGTATTTGACATCTGTAATTGGATCCGACCCGACCCGCTTGCTGGAAACCCGTCTTGATTCCTGTTTATGATTTATCTCGGATTTTTATGGGGATCCGTGCACTTTCATATTTTTTTTGTTTATAATGCATACTGGAATTATATCTGACATCTGCATTTTTTTTAATAAAACAAATAAACTCAAATAAAATATTTTAAAAATATCTAGCATGGCTTGCATGATGCCCCTAACCCTTTCGTAGCATCCGTACACCGTGTTCTCGTCCCGTTCAGTGAAACGGACCCGTTTGGATAGCTACGTGCACGCTACGTGTATCCGTTCTTGGGGGTTTGCATTTTCGTTACCCGGATATCATATTTTTGTTTTGGTTGACACGTATATTAACCGTATTTCAAACCATAATTTTTGACCCGACCCGGGCGTCTTTTCGACTATTTTGTATTTAGTCTAAAACTCAAATTTTATTAATATTATATTCTAACATATATTTTAACAATTTAACTTAAATTTTAAACCTAAAAAATATTTTTTTAAAAATCAAATCTATCCTAACAGTTAATACACAGAAAATCTCATTCTCTCTCTCTTACTATATTTATAATATTCTTTTAAAATTTATTTTAAACCTTTTCCCCATATAATTCTCACGTTCTCTCTCTCTCTCTCTCTCCATCTCTTTCTCTCCTCTTGCGAATCCTATTCACTCCCGAGATCCCGTCACCCCCTTCATCCACTACGCCCATCTACCTTCTTCCTTCCTCCCTCTTTAAATTCTGCCGCCACGAACCCACATAACCCTAACCCTAGCCTCCTCCTCTTCGTCGACGTCGCTCATCTCATCTCTCCCGTTTCTCCCCCTTCGCCTCCTCATTTTCCTCGACCTCCTTCCTCTCCTCTCCTCCCCCTCCAAACCCAAGAACTCTACACACCCACGAGCACGAGAACCCAACCCAACCCGACCTAGCCTCGCCTCGCCGTCGTCCCCTCATCCCGACGACCTCACTTCGTCGACTCCATCTCACCACCATCACCGCTACCTCCTAACATCACCTCTCCCATGCACAGAACCTGACCCCGACATCAAGAAACCCCCACTACACACCTTGCCTCACCTGCTTCTTTGCCGGAGCCCCAACCCCGTCGCCTCCGTGCATTCGTCATCACAACCACCTCCTCGCCTTCCCCTCTATCCCAAAACCTTCTTCTTCTTTTTCTTCTCTTTTCTTTCTTGATTTCTTGTTTCTTTTCCGATGATCACCCGCCGGAGCCGTGCTCGTCGCTGACGATCCGAGTGATCCAGTGAACGTCCCTACCTGTGTGGTTATCCTCTTGCCTTGCCTGGACCGTCCCGCGTGCCGTGTGTGCGTTGCGATGATTACCCGACGTCGGACGTGCCGTACACACCCGTCGTGTGTTTCGCTCAGGTAAGTTTATCTTGCTACATGCTATAACACTTATCTTGCATCCATATGAATAAAAATATCACATGTTGATTGCATTATACATCCATAATAACGTTTTACTATTTTCGGATACCAGTATGCATCCATATCATTTAATATATATGTAGCTGCATCTACAGATCATGTTAATTCATATTACTGCTACATTAGTACCCCATACTTGATAGTGTGCATCCTACATAATCTTGGAGCTGTAAATGTGACCCCTAATCGATATTTGTGCACCCATACCATTAATTATAACTAGTTGCATGCCATGTCACATTATTTCATAATACTGTTATATTTACACTCCATGATTGATAATGTGCATTCTACATAGTCATGAAGCTGTAATTGCAACCCCTGATAGATATTTGAGCATCTATGTTTTATTGTGTATCCATACCATTAATTCATCATATCCAGTTGCATGCCATATTATATTAATTCATATTATTGTTACATTAACACCCCATGCTTGATAATGTGCACCCTACATAGTCATGATGTAACTCCTGATAGATATTTGTGCATCCATGCTTTCACCGTACATCCGTACCTTTACCGTGATTCGATACTTGCTACATTTTACTGTTGGGCACCCACTTGATACATGTACACTACCTGACATGACTTGATATATCACTACTTGACATGTTACCTGATTTTGTTTCTAATACTGACAATCCTGACATGTTGTCCTGATGGACATATCCTGTTGTCTGTATAGACAAACCTGTACCTGCTTGATCCTGTGTTGGCATTAGCTCCAGATTTATCAATACCTGACTTGAACACATAACTTGGGGGTATGGGGAAATCAATGATGAAACCTGACTTGTAACTCGACAGTTCGATGCATATACTGATCAGTTTTACGGGCTAGGCTAGCCCTGGGATGATACTGCTGACATCATTCATGTGTACATGTTACCTGTTTACTGCCTAGCGGCACGTCTCGGATTCAGCCCGAGAGTCTTAACCGTGGTCCCGGGCATGCACGGGATACTATTTAGTTATATCGACGATTCATTAAATTGATTTCACAGATTTGAGAATAGTTAACCCAGTAGCTTAGTTCAGATTACTCACTGCACATCACATATACTTATACCCTTTATTGTTCCTTATTCATTTTACTGTTATACTTTTATTACTATTCATACTCATGCCTGCATATCTTATTACCTCCTGATTATACTACTGTTGATATTATGACGCACTGACGTCTGAGTTTTGCATGACCCAGATTCTCTACCCGTGTCGCAGGCCGAGCAGGAGTACTTCCGTCAACAGGCCGAGCAGTGAGGAGCCTGTTAGTATCTTAGTTTAGTTTTCTTTCTGTACTTTCATTTCCTGATGTGAGCCCGTATTTGGGACGTACTTTCCAGATTGTTATTGTTATTTGGATTTATTGCTTCCACATATTATTTCTTGACTCGTTTATTCAGGCATATGGACATATACTAGATAGTTTATTTTCTATTTTACTGTTCTTGATATCTTATACACAGCCGTAATGTGACTGCGGAGGGGTGTTTCTTAACCACAGGTAGCATGGTTGGCTTTGTCACATATCGATCTTAGCGCACTCTGGGAAGCGGGGCGTGACAGGGTTTGTTTGGTATCAGAGCTATAGGATTTAGATTAATCGGGTTTGATTCTTTTGTAGTTGGGTATTGGACACAATACACGGATCAGGAAACCCGTAATTAGGAACATGTCCTGCCACTTGGTTATTGTGATTCTTAAATCATATCTTTCTCTTGACCCCCATCTTGACGATATGCAAATAACTTTGCATCTCGACTTGAAACTTTTGGTTCCTTATTGTTTCTCTCTATTCTGATACTAGAATTTGGGCGACTTGAACGGAGTTATGTGATTGTAACTATGAACTGCAGCATGGTTATAATGCGGTACTCTATTTAAGTAATTTGGAGTCCTAGTCTTGATTCATTTCCTTATTTTATGGTCATTATATTGCCTTCCTTCTCTCGGTTTCATTGCTTACCAGTTCATATTTTATCGTAAGCTTGGATCCTGTTTACCGTGCTTCTCTTCTTCAGTGTTTGGCTTCAGATGAAGTCATTTCGGGTATCCAACTCGTTTATGTTTTTCCTGCATTAGTATTATTCGATACTGGTGCATCCCATTGTTTTATGTCGTCTAAGTTTATTGCTGCACACTTGATTGCTTGCACGGCTCTGTCTTGTCGTTGGAACATACACACTGGGAATGGGAAGATCATATCTAGTAGCAAGTGCAAGGATTGTCCTGTTGTTATTTGCAGACGGGAGTTATTTGCGGATTTCTTGGTAATCAATACTGGCAGTTATAATGTTGTCTTGGGAATGGATTTTCTCGGCACTTTCCACGCTCACATTGATTGTAAGGCAAAAAAAGTGATTTTCCAGATTCCCGGACATCCGAGTTTGTTTTTGCTGGACGAAGCGGTTCTGTCGGGCCAGTCGAGTTTAGGGCTAGACCGACACACAATGTTCTTTCATCGATGGATGTTGACAAGGAGGAAGCGTCAGCTGTAGTTCGAGAGTTCATGGACGTGTTCGAAGACATCTCGGGTTTATCGCCAAAATGAGATGTGGAGTTCGCGATCGATCTTGTTCCTGGTGCAGCTTCAATCTCAAAGGCGTACTATCCAATGGCACCAGTGGAGTTGGAAGAACTCGAGAAGCAGGTTACCGAATTGCTAGAGAAGGGTTGGATTCGCAGCAGTAATTCACCTTGGGGAGCTCCAGTTCTTCTAGTCAAGAAGAAAGATGGCACAAGGAGAATGTGCATCGATTATCGAGAATTAAACCGGGTGACTATTAAGAACAAGTACCTGATCCCTCGCATTGGCGAATTATTCGAGCAACTTAGTGGCGCGGGGGTATTCTCGAAGCTGGATTTGCGATTCGGATATCATCGGGTTCGAGTTAAATCAGAGGATATTTGCAAGACTGCGTTTCGAACTCGATATGGACATCACGAGTATTTAATGATGCCATTCGGAGTCACGAATACACCGGCGATATTTACGGACTTGATGAACCAAATCTTTTCACCGTTCTTGGACCAGTTATAGTGGTGTTCATCGATGATATTCTGGTCTACTCGAGAAGCCTAGAAGAGTATGCAGAACACTTGAAGATCGCACTGCAGACAATGAGGAAAGAAAGATTGTATGAAAAGATGAGCAAGTGCGAGTTTTGGCTTGAAAAAGTGAAGTTTTTGGGGCATGTCGTATCCGGATATGGAATCGTCGTGGCCTTGAGAAGTTTGCAGCAGTTCAAGATTGGACGATTCCGAAGAACGTAGCAGAGATCAGAAGTTTTCTTGGACTTGCCGGATATTACATAAGGTTCGTAGAGAATTTTGCTCGCTTAGCTGAGCCTTTGACCAAGCTTACGCGAAAGGAGGTACCGTTCGTATGGACGGATGGTTGTGCTTCAGTTTTTGAGGCGTTGAAGTAAAGGTTGATAACCGCTCCTATTTTAACCGTGCTCGACGGTTCTGGAGGATTGGTTATTCACAGCGATGCATCTGGGAAAGGTTTGGGATGTGTTTTGATGCAGCATAGGAAATTTATAGCCTATGCATCGAGACAGTTGAAGACCCATGAGAAGAATTATCCAACTCATGATTTGGAGCTATCTGCTGTGATTTTCGCTTTGAAGATTTGGAGACACTACTTATTGGGCGAAAGGGTCGAAGTATTCACCGATCACAAAAGCCTAAAGTATGTGTTCACACAGAAAGAGCTGAACATGAGGCAGTGTAGATGGTTGGAGCTGATGGCTGACTATGATCTTGATCTCAAATATCATTCAGGAAAAGTTAATGTAGTATCGGATGCGTTTATTCGGTTGCCAGCAATTCGGATGTTGACTGCACAGAGGGAGCTTATCGAAGAGTTTCAAAGATTCGATTTGGAGATCATGCTACCGTATTCTTCGAGACAGTTGATGCAGCTGCAAGTACTGTCGTCGTTGATTGAGAGTATTAAAGCAGCGCAGTCACAGGACCCAAGATTGCAGAAGTTTCGAGAACAGGTTAAAACGGGACTTCGAACGGACTTGTTGATTCATGAAGATGGTTCGTTGCATTATGGTAGCAGTTTGTGTGTGCCGAAAGGAGATATTCACGAAGAAGTTATGAAAGAGGCGCACAGTTCCGCATATTCCGTACATCCAGGAGGCACGAAGATATACCGTGATCTACGACAGCATTTCAGGTGGGAAGGTATGAAAAGGGAGATCGCCCGTTTTGTAGCGAAGTGCTTGGTGTGTCAGCAAGTTATGACTGAATATCAAAGGGTGGCTGGTTTATTGCAACTATTCCCTGCCGAAAACACGGAGATGCGACCGAGCAGGTCCGTCCTGCCTGAATTTCGGGGCAGATGCTAATTGGTTTTATCCGTCCACCTCTCCGAAGATGCCAAGTTGATTTATGGCACCATGTATCGAAGGTTTAAATGGATGCGGCCGATGTAGCAGACTTCGTCAGATTCCCCCTCGTCGAGGGGTTTTTGATTGTGGGGATGCTTTTCCCTGCAGGAGCAAGCCCCTGCAGTTAATTACGCTACCGCATCGTGGTAACCACTTTCTCCTTCTCTATATGGTCACTTCGTGTCGTGTGTGTGTTTGTTTTATATTTGCTTGCCCGTGGATTTTATACGGAAACTAATTTATGTTGTCGCCCGTAGAGCGTGGATTAGTTCGAATCCGTATTTTCTTAGATTTGGGTTTGGGGGTTGGGTTTAAGGATACGTTAGTCTCATTTGAGACTAAGATCAACTTAAACGTTAATTAAGGATACGCTAGTCTAATTTTTAGGCTAAGATCAACTTAACATCATCGTTTAGTCCAACAAGAGAGCAATTAGGTTCTATTGTTTAGTTTAGGGATATTGCGGTCGATTACCAGTTTAAGGACATAGTGGTCCAATGTTAGTTTAAGGACATCTCGGTCCAAGGTTAAAAACATCATAATCCATGAGTTTAAAGACATCACAGTCAAGGTTAAGGACATCATAGTCCGTGAGTTTAAGGACATCACAGTCGAGGTTAAGGACATCATTGTCCGTGAGTTTAAAGACCTCACAGTCAAGGTTAAGGACATCATAGTCCGTGGGCTTAAGGACCCCACAGTCCATGAAATGTATGGTTGTCGGGACCCGTCACCTCTCTACAGACGTTGAAGGATTACAACGACAAATTTCAGAGGAGTTCAGAGATGTACCCTTAAACCGATATGGGTTGAGAGACCTGTAGTCTAATTGGGACTAAGATCTGTGATTTATGAGCATATAAACTCAATTAATCTGAATTGAGGACTTATAGCCAATTTGGGCTAAGTCCATTCAATTACAATGTTCAACATTTGTTTTTGAGTCGTTATATGTTTGTTTTAGCCTAATCCCTTTAAAAATACTAAGCCTTGGTTTGGTCTCTGACAATGTTTTGTCTTTTGTTGAATATTGTGCATTTATCATAGCTCCAGGCTTATTCAAAGAACAGTTTATGTTCTGCCCAAGCGCACATAAAAGCATGTGGCGCACTTGGCACTAGCGCCAGTCGATGAGCGCAGTGCGCTATGGATAAAGCGCTAATGCGCTTAGCGCTTTGCGCCAGATATGAAGCGCTAATGCGCTTTGCGCTAAATATAGAGAGCTGATGCGCTATAGTTGAAGTGTTGAGGCGTTTGGCGCTGGTGCCATATAATGAGCGTAAAGCGCTTTTAGTAATGCAGCGCACACGTGAGGAGCATGTGGCGCGCTTAGCGCCGAGCGCTAGCCAACGAGCGCAGTGCGCTGTGTTTGAAGCGCCATGTCACTGCAGCGCTTTGCGCTAGATGAAGAGCACTAAGGCACTTTGAATTAGGAGCGCTAAGGCTCTTATTAGATTAGGAGCGCTAAGGCTCTTATTAGATTAATTTTGCGCTCTGAAAATTATCTTTTCTTTGATAAGAGATTTTGTCTCAAGATTCTAAGAACAAAGTTCTTAGTTATAGGAGATATTTCAATCTCTTTTTTGATGAAAGGCTTTGTCTTTATGGTTCTATGATCCTAAGAGAATTGAATAATTCTCCTCCCTTTTTATAATGATATGTTCAGAATCTCTTTAGTGAAAGACAATTTGTCTTATAGATCTATGATCTGTGAAAGAAGTAAATACTTCTTTTTATATTGAGACGATTTCATCTTTCTATTCTTTTTTTTTTACCTTGAAAAGAATTGTCTTCTTTTTGCCGAGAGCTTCTTCTTCTTCCTGAGATTTTCTTAAACTTTATGGGGGGGGTTCCTCCCTTTGAGACTTGAAGTCTCAGGGCCTTTATATAGGGCAATATGGTTTGTTCATTCAGTTAAGGAGATCTTTTCTCCAATTGATATGGAGAATTTCCCATCGTTGGATCTTTGATCCAAGGGCTTCTGGTTTACAGAAGATAATCTTCTTGTTTTTTAACAAGATTGGGAAATCTTTCCCCCTTACAGAATTTATTCTGTATTTTAGTGATTTTTAATCACCATTGGATCATTGATCCAACGGTGTTCCAAATTCAGGGCACAATCTTTTCTGTTTGGAAAGATTCAACAGAATTTCATTCTTATTAATTGATGATTTAATCATATCCGTTGGATATTTGATCCAACGGTGAGGAACATTTAGTTCCAGCGCTAGCGCTTATGCGCTCTGCCCATAGTGCGCTACTTGGAGCGCAACGCTCTTAGCACCAGCGCACACGTGCTTTGCACGTGGTGCGCTACTTGTAGCGCAGCGCATCTAGTGCTAGCGCCTATGCGCTTTGCACGGGGTGCGTTGGTTGTAGCGCAGCGCTTTTATAAAAGCGCAGCTTTAATTCAAATTTTGAATTCTGAACAGAGCTTTGCTCTAATTGGGGAAACAAATGCCCCCCACCGTTGCGCTCACGGGGCCCACACGTCGGTGCAGCGATGGCAGCATCTCCACTCTTGGATCAACCGAGGAATTGAAACGGCGCTTAATGCCTATAAATAGGACCCTTGGCTCTTGAGATGACTTCTGTTCATCTTCAATCCTTCTTGAAAATTTATTTTCTCCTTCAGAGCGCAGCTCTTCCTCTTAAGAATTTTCTTAAGGACAGAACTTTGTCAGATTTTTTAGGTAAAAGATTAAATTTTTTTGAAACATCTTTTAGGGTTTCATCCATTAACAGAGCCTTGCTCTTCATAGATTTTTTATCTAAAGAAAATCCTTTTTACGGTTTTATTAACAGAGTTTTGCTCTCTTGGAATCACCAATCTAAAAGGATCTTGCTTATGATTTCTTAATCCATTAATGGAGTTTTGCTCCTTTCAGATCATATGGAAGAACTCTTAAGAGTTTGTTCATGGATCTTGAAGATCAAATTGAAATTTTATTTTTGATGGATTATTCCATCATCTTCTCAGAGCAAGGCTCTTAGGATTTTCTTGAAGAATTTTATTCCTTCATCATTATACTTTGACAGATGTCAATCTGGTGAAGAGCGCTGCTCTCAATAGGAGTTTTACTGCTCTGCCCGAGGGATTTCTCATTTAATGAGAATCAATTGAGGATTTCCTCATTTAATCGGCAGTCTCATCAAATGATGAGGCTGTTGTTTCCCCCAATCAGAGCAAAACTCTGTTTGAATTTCAAAAATTCAAAAATTGAAGCAACGCTTCAAATCCTTTGCGCTGCGCGCAACGCGCCACGTGTCAGAAGCTGATACGTCAGCACAGCGCCCAAGACAGCGCGCCTAATCAGAGCAAGGCTCTATTTAAAACAAAATTAAAGAAAGTAACGTTTCAATTGCGCAAGCGCTGTGCGACATGTGTCAGCGCAATTGCGCAAGCGCAGTAGCGCTGCGCTGTGCACTGCGCGACACGCGTCAGCGCAGTTGCGCAAGCGCAGTCGCGCTGCGCTGTGAGCTGCGCGACACGTGTCAAGCGCTGGTGTATCTGCGCCAAACAGAATTAAAATTCCAGTAAGATTTTTCTGTTCTTATTAAAACAAGAAAATTGTCTTCTGTAAAACAGAAGCTCTTGGATCAAAGATCCAACGGTGGGGAAAATTCCCCAAATCACTCAGAGAATGATCTCTTTAACAAATTTAACAGATTAATGAGCACTATATAAAGGCCCCTAGACCCCAATTCAAAAGGGATCAACATCGACATCATCATCAAGATTGTGAGAAGAACTCAAGAAGAGAAAAAAAGGTAAAAACCTTTATAAAAAAGAAGAATTTCTTCTGAATAGATCATTGATCTAAGAACAAGATCAATGATCTTCAATAAAAAAAAATATAATAATAACAGTGCCTTGCACTTTTTTTTATAAACCATTGGTTCTGGAATCTTAAAGATTCTTCTCTTAAATCCAAAATTGGATTAAGTTATTAAAACAGTGCCTTGCACTTGCAGATTTGCACTGTTGCGCTCCTGGGTTGGCGCAAGCCACCAGAGAGCGCCACGTGTCAGCCATAAAAACCACTTGCGCTATGCACTTTTTTTAAAATAGAGCATTGCTTTTTTAAATTGGCGCAACTCACCAGAGCGCGCCACGTGTCAGCAGCGCAACAGCGCGGCGCACTGGCGCAGCGCACTGCGTTTGCGCTCGCCAGAGCGTGACACGTGTCACCTCCACATGTGCTTGCGCTTAATAATTGGCGCAAAGCGCCTGACAAGCCACATGGCCACTGTCAGTTTGATTAATGCGCTGCATTATTTACAGAAGGGCCAAGCCCAATTAAAAAGGGCCTAACAAGCCAAATAAAATACAATGCATTACTTTAAAAAGGGCAGAACCCAAACAATAACAGATGCTGTGCATCATTTGAAAGGGACAGAGCCCAAATCAAAAAGGCTTAGCAGGCCAGAATAAAATGCAGTGCATTATTAAACAGGGGCAAAGCCCTAGCACAGGCCTAATAGGCCAAACATAAAAACGTTGAATATTCTCAACTGGACTTAGCCCAATCATGGACGTAAGTCCTCAAATTAAATTGACTGAGCAAGACTGCTCTCTTAAATCAATTTACATCCGGTTCAAGGGTACATCTCCGAACTCCTCTGACATCTATCATTGTAATTCTTCAACGACGTCAGATAGGTGACGGGTCCCGACAACCACACATTAATACGGACTGTGGGGTCCTTAAACCCATGGACTTATGCGTCCTTAAACTAATGGACTAATGCGTCCTTAAACACACCCATACGGACTGTGGGGTCCTTAAACCCATGGACTTATGCGTCCTTAAACTAATGGACTAATGCGTTCTTAAACACACCCATACGGACTGTGGGGTCCTTAAACCCATGGACTAATGCGTCCTTAAACTAATATCCGTCCCTAAAATGGGAACAATGGACCACAATGTCCTTAAACTACCTATGGACCACTATGTCCCTAAACTGGAATAATAGAGCCCCCAAATGCTCTTCTGTCGGATCTAAACGATCCCGTTTAAGTTGATTTTAGCCTCAAATATGGCTAACGTATCCTTAAACCTTCAAACAGACTTTAGTCCCAAATTGGACTATAGATCCCCCAATCAACTTTGGTTCAAGGGTACATCTCTGAACTCCTCTGACATCTGTCGTTGTAATCCTTCAATGTCGTCAGAGAGGTGATGGGTCCCGACGGCCATACATGTAATGGATCACCATGTCCTTAAACTGGGAATCGACCACAATGTCATTAAACTAAACAATAGAGCCAAATGCTCTTTTTTCGGATCTAAACGATCCCGTTAAGTTGATCTTATTCTCAAATTAGACTAACGAATCCTTAACTAACGTTTAAGTTGATCTTAGCCTCAAATTTGGCTAACGTATCCTTAAACCAAAACACCAAACCCAAATCTAAGAAAATACGGATTTGGACTAATCCACGTCCTACGGGCGACGACATAAATTAGTCTCCGTATACAATCCACGGCCAACCACAAACAAAACAAACACCCACGACACGAAGTGAAATTCTGGAGAAGGAGAAAGTTGTTACCGCGATGCTGTAGTGTAATTAACTGCAGGGGCTTGCGCCTGCAGGGAAGAGCGTCCCCACAATCAAAAACCCCTCAAGCGAGGGAGAATCTGACGAAGTCTGCTACATCGGCCGCATCCGTCTAAACCTCCGATACACGGTGCCATAAATCAACTTGGCATCTTCGGAGAGGTGGACGGATAAAACCAAATAGCATCTGCCCCGAACCTCAGGCAAGACGTCCCATGTCTTGGCCGCCGTTCGGAGGGGAACAGATTCTGGCACGCCCAGTGGGACCTTTTCCTCTTTCCACTCCACACTTCGCGTGTCGTCTTCGCGAATGAGTCGCGGTTTGTTAATGGTTGCCTTTGGATTTCAAGTTACTAAGATTTGGTCTTTTGCTTGGCGCAGAAATCAAGCATCAATGGCATCCAACAGTTCGAGCTGCTCAAAGTGCCAATGCAACCGACGCTCCACCTCACCTATAGGTGTAGCCTATGGTCCTTAAACGGCCTCCATCCTTGCCATGCCGGTAGAACAGGTGACCCAGGCCACCACCGGCCTATTTTTCGGGACCATGATCCCGCCTGCAAGCTTCACCATGCCAGTGCCCGCACCGGAAGTGCACAAGAAGTCGGTCTTCGACCAGCTCACTACTACAACGGCCCCTTTCAACGGGTCGTCCAATATCAATCCGGCGGCCTCTGTCTTTGCCAGGCTGAACCAGAACTCTGATGGGCCCGCCAAGAGGCCGATGAACCCTGAAATGGCCGTCCCGAGGAAGACAGCCACCTCTGCTGCTGAAGTCATCAAGGCGGCTTCCCCTATTAAAGAGTCGGTCTTTTCAAGGCTGACTATTCCGGCTCCTGCTCCTACCCGAGGGTCTGTCTTTGACAGACTGAACACCGCCACTCAAAAGACAACATCAGTCTTTAAGAGGCTGGCACCGGCAGCGCCTCATTCGGACAGGGGGCAAGACGAAGCTGTCCCTATTGCTGAGTCAGTCCTAACGGCTCGTCATGCTCGACGTCGCCATTGGCGCCGAGTAAGAAAGGCTGGGGGCAACTCCCCCTCTGGGATAACTCCACCGGCTCCGATGGTGGAAGTTGATGCTGCTGTTCCAATTGGGAACAGCTTTGAACCGCTAAGGAGGGTACGCAAGAACTCTCCGACTGCCACACTGAAAAGATCTCCTCCACCTGCGGAGAGAGTTACAGAAACTAAGCTGGAGCAGCCCCCTCAACGGTTGTCCTCCAAAATTTATAAGGTCTGGCGGAGGGTTCAAGATTCCGTAATCGACCAAGATCACTCTCGCCGGCAGAAAAGGGCGAAAGTGCAGGAAGAAAAGAACCGTCCTGACGAACAGCAAAGGACGACAACCGCCAAGGTGCCCGCTGCAACGGCCCCCTCAACTTCAACAGCCTACAAGAGAAGAAGGCTGGAGAAGATCCCCACGCTCGCAGCAAATGTTAAAGGCAGTGAACCTAAACGCCCTAAGTCCGGGGGCATCATGGTACACACGGTATACATGGCGTCTGGTAAAGAGGACAGCCGTACATTTACAGGTCATAGACCGCTTACGTGATCGGTGACCAAAGCTCAGGAGCAACAACAGAAGCTCCAAGAAATGATGAATGCGATGGCCGCACTCACTGGGCCAAAAGAAAGCCCCGAAGCGTCCTCTGATCAACGCCAGGAGCAAGAAACTGACGCTGAATTCCTTCGCAGGATATTGGAGAAGGACAAAGAGGCTGCGGAACAAGCAGCCAACATAAAGCGAATGGCCCTCCTGTTCCAGGACATGGTGGGAATGATGATTCAACAAGATCCTCCTGCTGAAGATCCTCCGATCGTCCTTGAAGACGATAGGGGAGAAACGTCAAATCCTCAACCGGCTCTGTCAACAGCCAAGGAGGAGACAATCTCCAAAGCTGACTTGGACGAATATATAGCTCAGCAGATACGGGTTCATCAGGCGACTGAGGCAGCCGGTCAGGTCGTAAAAACGGGGCGACCATATCCGAGCTGGTATGATCAGATCAAGTACCCGCCGGGTTATACAATATCGAAATTCCATATTTATAAGGGGACGGGCAATCCCCACTAGCATGTTGCCCTGTTCAGGGCGCTTTGCGGCAACACCGGCGGTGATGATAAATTGTTGCTTCGCCAGTTTGTTGGTAGCTTATCGGACACAACATTCGAGTGGTACTCCGAGCTCCCAAACGACTCTATCAAGACATTTGCGGAGATGGAACCGCTGTTTACCCAGCGTTTCGCAGGCGCCAGCGAACGCACCCCGATAACCGCATTGATTAATGCCAGGGTGAAGCCGGGCAAGACGTAGGTCCAGTACGCTCTACGGTGGAGGAACCTATGGTCAAAATGCGAACAACGCATTGAAGAAGCGCCTGCAGTAGGGATGTTTGTGGGAACCCTCGATCCGCAGGCGACCATATCCCAATTCATGATGTTCTTCAAGCCGACTACCTTCCAGGCCCTGATCGACAAGCTAGCTCAAATGGATCGGATGGGCCATAGACCGCCCCCTCCAAAGCCGGACTCTCGAAACGAGAAGGGGAAAGGAAAAGTGATCGTTGTCGCCAATGCTCAATAACAGCCGAGTAACTTGAAACCGGCTGTCGGTCAAAATAATATGCGTCCACGCGTACCCCTTGAGGAAAGGCTAGGACGTCCTTACTCGTTTCCTCGAGATAAAATAAGGAGACTGTTCGAGCTAGCATTGCGCAACCGACTCATAAATCTGCCGGATCCAAGGCGTCCGTCGCAGCCAACTGACGTCAATGATCCCAATTACTGTCCCTATCACCGAGTACTGGGTCATCCGATCGAGGATTGCTACGTCTTTAAAAATTGGATTGAAGACCAGTACCAACAGGGCAAGTTCGCGTTGTCTGAAAGATGGAAGGTGAACCCGCCGCAGCCTCACACCCCTAAAAAGGTGAATGCGCCGGGGGCAACGTGCTCCCTCGTTGAAGAAGCTCCATGGGAGGTTGTGCTATCAGCCAAAACAAAGAGGAAATTGAACGATTTTCAAACATGCCCAGCGATCAGGTGGAAAAACCCGTTGGAACCTCAGATCATTGAAGGGATGTTGAAGCCACGTCCAATTCCAAAGACCGATGGTAGTGGCCCAAGCACTCACAACCAGCCGTCAAAATCTTCGAAGAAGAAGAAGAAGAAATCCAAGAAGCCCGTGAAGCCTGGCGACAAGCGCACAGACTTACAAAAACAAATTGACGCACTGGAGGAGTACAACCAGAAAGTATGGACTCCCATCACACTTTAAGAATTCCTAAACCACGTCTTTCAAGAAGAAGATGATGGGGAGAGCTCGTCGGATGAATCCGAGGAATACGTAGCGAGCTGTCATATGATTTCCCATTCGTTTACAAACGATAAGGAAACTCCTTGCACTGAAAAGCTGGGGGCAGATCCTAAACCGGAAATTCTAGGGCCATCGGATGAAACAATTGACGTATTCCTTAACAAAGCTCTGTTGAAAAGTAAAGCTGATCGGGAACGCGAGGCGGTCATATTTGAAAGGGCCAAGCACCAACGACTTGAAGAAAGAGTTGAGACACTCCCGCTGGAGCAAAATACATCCACCGCAGATAAAAGCAAATTCAAGACGGGGAAAAGATTTGCTAAAGCCATATTAATGGGTATGAAGCTACTACCCTCTGAAGGAAATATTGCTGGTGAAGCAGAAATGCACCCTTCCTACTGCTTGTATCATCGGAAGATTTCGCACCCCACCGAAGAGTGCAAAGCTTTCAATAAATGGTGGCAGGGATATGTTGCTCACCGACAACATTTTAAGCGGGAAAAGCACAAAACTCGTCGGGAGCGGAAAAATACGACCGAAGGGCTTAACAGAACTACCGGCGATTGTCGCATGGTTAATGCCAGGGGATCGCAAGTTCTCACGTTCGGGAGCGACTCTGACGAAGAGATGGCTCTTAGCCCCCTCTTTAAAGAGTCCACCTCGGGAAAAGAAGAAGAGCCGAAGGTCTGCGAAAATATCCGGTTGCGTAATCGTACGCTACCTGAAAAGAATCTTGGAGCCTCAAATAAAAAAGATAAAGGGAAAGAAAAGGTCTCTGAGGATATTGCCCTAGATGACCAAGTCATGGAAGAGCTAACTGCAAAGGACCCGCCGAAGAAAAATAAGGTGGATTACAATGTTCTAGCGCATCTGAGGAAGCTACCCTCGCAGCTCAGCATTCTTGACACCCTTTTACTATCAAAAGAGGCAAGGGATTCATTAATCAAGGCACTACAAGACCCCGAGCAATTCCAAGCTTTCCTTGCCGAAGAAAAGATGAAGGATGAGTTGGAAGAAGTACATACGGCCGATATCACTTTTGGTGACGAGGACCTTCTCCTTGAGACGTGCGAACACAATCGCCCCCTCTATGTTTCAGGGTATTGCCATGATATAAAGATAGGAAAAATCCTGGTCGACAATGGATCTTCCGTTAATCTCCTTAATGTGCGGGTGTTAAAAGAAATCTGCATGAGCGTCCAGCATCTTGCTCAGGATAAGATCACCATCTCCGGGTTCGATTCTCAATCATCAGGAAGTCTTGGATCTGTTATACTGATGCTACGCTTTGGGCTGCTCATCACAGATATTAAGTTTCACGTCATAGACGCCAAGACATGCTACAATGCTCTGCTCGGCCGACCATGGTTACACGAGTACAACCTCATCCCTTCTACACAGCTTCAGTGTATGAAATATTTTAAGGATGATCTCGAGTATACCGTGATGGGAGAACTGAACCCGTTCTCCATGAACGAAGTCCGCAAATATGAAGATGCAAACTACTTCTTACCGGATTTCGAAGACACAGAAAGGTGTCACAAGCCGGAGAATAAAGCTAACGCCACCATCCCTGTCTTCGGGAGTGATACCGAGGAGGAGGAGGAGATAGTTTATTCGGGTCCGCCCCAATACAACAAGCCAGGACCATCTGCTCCTACGTTGATCTTTGGTAGTGACTCGGAAGATGAGGTCCATACTATATTCTCTGCTCGGCCTTCAATACAAACTCCCGCTGACGAAGAGCAAAGTCTGCAAGTCGCCATGGTTCCACTTAAACACTATAAAGAACTGGATGCGCTCGATACCTACAGTGTAGTGGAGCTGCGGACGTTCTATGTCCCTCCTAGGCAAGAGGGCAAAAAGGCAATTCTATTCTACCGCTCTGAAGAGACCAAAGTGGAGAAAGAAATCTGGCACGGTGCGGATCCTACGCTTAACAGGCTTCAGCCTATCCGTCTACCCAGCTATTATACAGAAGGCTTGAAAAGGTTGTTGAAGCGCCAGGGGATATCCTTCAAACAGACCGCTCGAAAAGCCAAATTCTATGACAGGGTCTGGAACGTCCCCGAAACTCAGCACAAGCTGCCTAGTGGGAGGATGGAAATAATCGGGCTCGGATATATTCGGTCCAAGAAACGAGAGCTGCTCCGCGATTGTTACGTCGTACATGACTTCAATGAAGAAGCGGATACCCAATGGGAGGACGCTAACTCTGAACCAGTAAAAGTTCATGATGCAAAGGTGCCCAGTCCGTCGTTCGAAGAACAAATGGACAAGCTTATAAGGGAAGCTGTTCAAAAAGTCCGAGACGACCACAACCGCGAGATGGCCATCTACGAGAAAGCCAAAACGCAATGCCTCCTACAACAGGCCACGAAAGATGAAAGTGCCGCTCCTTGTCAACCTGTGGCAAAAAAGGCTCGACGCAGAGGCAGAAACAAGTCGAAAAGCGAAAGGGGCGCTCGACAGCAACAAAGTGGGACTAAGAAGCCACGCAAGTGGGAATCGAGCGGTCCTGATCTATCCCTCATGAAGAAAATGGGTTGAGCATACTCTTTTCCTCGAGACAAGACAAAGAAGATACTTGACCGAGCTATAAAATATCAGATGCTTACACTGCCCGAGTCCAAGCACCCAGAGCAAGCAGGCGAAGTCTCACACCCAAACTATTGCTCTTATCACCGAGTAATAGGGCATCCTCTCGAAGACTGCTTCATCTTCAAGAATTGGGTCGAAGATCAGTATCAGCTCGGCAAGTTCGCTCTGTCTGACAGCTGGAGGGTAACGCCACCACAAAGGCACGAACCCATGTAAGTTATATGTATGCCCTAGAGGCCATTACTGTACATAGGATGTATATTGTAGTGGATGCTGGGACATATATAGGGAGAACCTTCTTGCTCGACATGATAGTATGCTATCTGGTTGCTCTTTACCTTAACGTGTACACTGATTGTCTCTCTGTTACATGTTGGTAAAGCCTTTAGGATGTGTACTTGACTACCTGGACTATGATGTGGATAATACTAGTGGGGACATGGTAGTCTATAAGTACATCCTTCAAGGTCCCTAGTCGTGGGTGTATCGAGACAGGGCATCGATATACCAGAGTAGACTAGCGTATACCTTCTCGATCCATACCGATGGGCGATGGATGAACCTATATTCATTGGTGTTTGATATCAGAGATGATATACGGGTGCTCAGTGGAGACTGGGTACACTGGACGGACTCGCCGAGAACTCCCAGATGGTATTATATCTTACGTCAGATGGCAGTTCTCTGGTGACACTGGTACAGGTTAGTCTGTAGACCCGAGATCGTCATAGAGTCTTGTGTGATTCCCACTGTGCTTTGATTTCCACCTTAGCACATCCAAGAGGGCGTGCAAAACGGTGGTTTTTGGGTACAGTCCTGAATCACATGGGGGCAATGAGCGATAGGAAGGGATTCGTCTCTCCCGGTATAGGGAGTTGATGTTACGCTGCGTTCGATTGGCTATAACCGGAAATCCCTGGCCAGGGTTGCTGAGATTTACTGGTAAGTGTTACCAGTAGTTTCTCGAACTGTTATAGACCTCATATCGACACGACTTATCGAGCTATTGGGGTCTGACGTTTACCACCCCTAGGTAAGATATGCGACATATCAGACGAACAGACCGGACTGTACGGTAAGTGTTACTGGTTGGATTCACAGGAGTGTGAGCGGGCTTGCTTGTTGATCTTCTGATCGCTCAATACCCGGGTGGCCATTACATTTAGCAGACCGCTTGCGGCTTATGGGTATTTGATATGATCATCACCTACTGCCGGCGTATTGACGAGTCTTTAGAGTCCTACACAGAGGTTTCCTGGCTCAAGCGAAACGAAATAGGAGCGCATATGAGATATGTGCGGGACCGAGAATAATAACAGTATGTGATAATGTATTCTATTCTCGCGATTTGTATCATTGGACGGTTATATGAGATATAGCCGGGTTACCGAATCAAGTGTTGATTCGATACATTGATACACTTGATATTAGTCGGTTATATGCAGTATGACCGGATCATTAAATCAAGTGTTGATTTAATGATTTAATGTATAATTATATATTTGATATATTACTTTACATTAACTAGTATTGGTTCACTTAAGATTATTTTCTCACTAGATTGTGCACATTGTATATATGATATATTTTTGTGCACTTGATTGTATCATGTTTGATGATACATACAAACTTGGGTGTATGTTTGATTTAAACCATGCTTAGGTAAATGGTTAGGGTTTTTATTTATTTATTTATTTTCCTTATTTATTTATTCATTTATTTTAGAGGCAAAAACAAATATGGTGGCTTTCTTTGTTTTCTTCTTGGAGTTTGATGAAGCTTCACCATTTTGTTTTTATTCTAAAACCTAACCATTACCTAAACCCTTGTTTAGTCTCTACACTAGTTAAACTCACCCATGGTTGCATTATGATAACCATCACTTGATTTTCTTTTAAAAAGAATAATTCATAATTCTTTTTCTTTCTTCTTCTTCATCTTCTTCATGAAGAAAAGAAAACTCTTCTTGAAAATTTCTAAGTGATGAATCCAAGTGAGAAATCCAATTCCAAAGTGAACCCACTTCCTATTTCTTCATCCTCTACCACTTGCCATGTTGTATAGGGTGTTTTATTCACAAGTTTCATGACTTTGTGAAGATGGAGCTTGAGTTTGAGTCGCCTCGACGTAGATCATCTTCGGCATCGAAGTCGACGACCTAGCCCGATTATTTCTTCGACGAAACCATCGTTAGAGTCCGGGATCCGATGATCGCAGCGGAGGGACGTCATCATGGAGCTGAAGAAGTGGTGGACCGGATCTACAAAGGTTGTATTTCCATTCACTTTAGAGTAAAGTTGTTTACTTGCTTGCTTTTCGCCTTTACCTCTAGTTAACAATCTAGCATTAGGGTTTCTCGGCATATAATTTTTGAATTTGGCATGGTTGATGCCTTGTGGAACCTCTTGAGTGTGCCTAGGAGCCCTACGGTGGTATCAGAGCCTAGCTAGAGTATTAGGCGATGCGTTAACGAAGTTAAAACCCCGATCGAACCCAAATACGACAAAATACACCCCTCTCTGGTCATTTTTTAAAATCTATGATTTTTCAGAATTAAAAATACCTGAAAAATTCAGCAGGGAAAAATAAGAATTATGGTGAAAAACGAACCCCCAATTCCTTAAGATGGCCGCGGAACCGCGGCAATAAGCCACCTTTGGTGACGGTTCCGCGGCAAGTTAAGCTTATTAGGGACGGTTTTTTGCACAGTAATTCTTGTCTCTGTGGTTACTATTTTATGGGTATTTTTATTCTGACGCAAGTGTTGAGTATTCTGGGGTTTATTTTGTAATTCTCGATTCGATCGGGAATTTTAACCTCGTTATTGTTTTTCCGGATAAATTTAGAACATGTTGAAAAGTTCGACCGGATATAAATACCCACTTTTTTCCCTGTCGGGAAATTTCCAAGTGTTGGATTTTTCCGTGGTTTAAAGACGTTCTAAGTAGTGTAAGTAACGCGATGGATCCTCTAGAAGACAACAAAGCTTAACTCGATTATGTGACCGTCTTGAACTGCCCTTTGAACCTTAGGGTTTGGGGCAGTACGGCGTGCCATATGTGAAGCGTTGGCTTGACCCTTCTACGGCTGGACCGTTGGTACTGAGGCATGAAGTGAATGTTTTTAAACTTATTTCATGTGTTGAGCTGTTTCGGGAAAACTTGGGTGTTTGATTGTTCGATCGGAAAGTTTAACATTTTCTATTTATCTGAAATGTGATACAATATTTGGAATCCACATGTTGTTATGAGATAACTGAATGAATGTTATAAACATAGCATTTTAGTCTCACTTGATCGGTTGCCACGGAATTTTGATGCGATCAAAAGTCCGTCGCAATCACGTAGCATACGCGGATACTCGCCGGATAAACTTAATAGACAGCTACATCCCTTAGCCCCGACCAAGTGACTGTAGGAGAACCCCGTCGCCGAAAGCATCCGTTCGGGTGCTCACGGTAGCGGTGTTCCGCCTTAGTGCACTTCGTCGACGGTATCGGGGGTGCGGCCGTCCACTAAAGTTTGCGACGAGCATTCGTTCTGGATGTCGGGAATCTTGTTGAATTACCCGACTTTATATTGAAAAGAGTTTTCTATAATGAGACTAAAATGCAGGGTTTATAACTGTTAGGCATGCGATGTCTAAGGAATTCATTTGTTTAGGCATGCGATGTCTAAAGCGTTTGCGGATTCCAACTGTTGTAGTTTTACACTTTCTTTTCTGTGACCGTAAGTGTAATATGTGATATCGCCGGTTTCGTTGCTATATGTCAACGACAATTGGGATACACATGTTTACTTACGTTGATGACATGTGATGTTATGTGTTGCTGGATATAATATATTGGATCGTCGTGTTTGAATAGCCGAGGGGTTTTATGTGAGATGAGTGTTTTTCATTTTCATTCATGTAAAAACTTGTATGTAATATTCTTTTATTGGGGCACTTCTAGGTTGCGGAAGATATCACCTTTTGTATATTATTTACTTTTCCGCACCAGGATAGACCCAAAGAGGAGGGCACAAGTAACCGGGTTCTGGAGTCCAGTAGGAGACGAACTCGAGGAGTCGAGTCCGGGTCTCCTAACTCTAGAATTGGTAGGGTTGCTTGCCGCTCTCGTAGGGGTCTAGGGGTGTGGGTTTGGCTATTCATCGCGACCGTGGAATCCGTGTTTTATACAGGCTCGTATTGAAAACACGGACGTCCTAGTATATCCAATGTTTCATATGTTTCTTCTGTTACGATATCTGTGATGTGATCATTTGATATGTTGTAATGGATACTGTATATAGTATATATGATATATTATATAGGCGTTACTTATGTTTTACACCCGCGCTAGCCCTGCCCCGCTCTGCCGTTAGTCGCCTAACCTAACGGTGCATGAGGGGACATCGAGGCGAACACGGATAGCATAAGTGTACGTCGTATTTATCTGTGATGTTTAGGTGGACTTAAATGATGGGACTTCATTAATATGATTAATGAAAGAAAAGAAACCTAAAGATGTTTTGGAATTGAATTTCAAAATTAAAACAGGTAGCTACAGTTCTTACTTTGCACAGTGATATATATGATATATCCCGCACCTTATTCGACGAGGAAAGGGCCGACGATCCCTTCACCGGGAGTGACCCCTTTAGCAATAACTGGCAGATGCTACAACCCTCGGTTTGTCTTTTGATTGCTTTTAAGAGTTTTTACTTTACACAGTGATATATATGATATATATCCCGCACCTTATTCGATGAGGAAAGGGCCGACGATCCCTTCACCGGGAATGACCCCTTTAGCAAAACTAGAAAAGCCTTAAAAACACTCCATTTTAAAATCATTTGATTCTACAACGATATCAAGTTCATTACGCAATAGGTTTTCAGAAAAACCTGTCGTAGCCCTCCGTCATTTCAGATAAGTCCTGCTTAGTATTCGTGCTGCGTTTGTTGACCTTGTCAAGGCGCAGTGTACGGTAGCTAACCAGTATTTATCTGCTTATGCATATGACGCAGATTGGGTTAGGGTAGTCGTACGGCCTTGTTGACCTTGTCAAGGGTCGTGCGGGTGGGTTTGATTCAATCAAGAAATGACGGGTTGAACTTGACTTATGGTCTATGGTTTGTTGACCTTGTCAAGGTCATAGATCGTTTGGGGCAAAATATTATTGGGAATTCAAGTGTTGAAATTCGCAATGAGATTGCATACCTTCTATGAGATAGTTGGATCCCGATACCCGCTGCGAGTAATTGTTACTCCTGAGAGAGTTTTACACATTACAATTAGCCGATCAAGTAGGTGTCTAGAAAGGTGTTAACGAGGTTACGCCTCTGGGAAAACGAGGTTTACTATAATTAGGTTCGTGCGAAAGCACGGGGGACCTCCCTCAAAGTACCGACACTGGCCTGGCTGAAAGATTGGCGAACTTGTAGCATGTAATTAATCCCGGCTAGTCTTTCCTTTTAGGGTTTGAAGGAAGATTTGATAAAAACAGTGGGAGCCATCCTGATTAGATAAAAATAATAACCAATCTATTCTTGCAAGAGCGCACGCAGAGTGTTTTCTTCTCTCTCTCTCCAGGTAGCGACCATATCACGCCTTAATCAAGATAATAATACGGATGTATTGACCGAACCCGCTTGTTATACTGAGCTGGGGAACGTTGGTCCCGCTCCAACTTATAATTGTTATAAGACAGAGCAAGAAATAGGGGAATACCAGGACTCCCATGCCGCCCAAACGAAGAAAGTGCATAAGATGCATCTCCTTCGGGTGCGTTCATTACAAAGAACTGTTTCTCAGTATCCTTTACGTTCTGGGTATGAAATACCGGATCAGGATCCCGCATATGTAATCTGTTACATGGGCTACAGATAGGTAGAGAACTGAGGACGGATGATAAGTTTCATGAGACAGAAAACGGTGCAAGTGTTGCAGCCAAGTCTGTTGGTCACTGTCACCCTGTATTACAAATACGTTGATTCTGAACAAATGTTATTAGATACCGAACCTGATATACAAACTCATATCAATCTCTTTATTCATTAAAGAAGGATATAATTTTGTATTGTTGGATAATGTTTTGAACATTTCCTATATCAAAAGTTGATCGGTTCAGGCACGTTATCTAAAAGCCTTGATGTTCTAAATCAAACTACAGTTCTTAGTATACGGAACACACACAAGAGGAAGAGTTCAGAAATGAACGGATCCTTCTTGAGGTATTGTAGACTAGGTCATATCAATGCGACCCGACTGGCTGAAGTTACATTTAGATGCATATTTAAATCAGTTTGAATTTACATCTCGTGAAACTTACCAGTCATGTCACAAAGATAAGATGACCATAGCTCCGTTTATTGGAAACAGAGAAAGAGTTAATAAACTCTTGGGACTGATACATGATGATGTATGTAAGGTCCCCTGTCTACATATGCCAGGACCGGTTCTTTGTACTTCATTACATTCTCTGATGATCTCTCAAGATTCAGACATATGTTCCTGTTGAAACACAAGTTCGAAGCTTTTGAGATATTCACAGAATATAAGTTAGAAGTAGAGAACCAAAAACCGGGTATAAGTATTATGCTTTATGATAAGATCAGGGAGGAGAATACTTGAGCACGGAAATCCTGAACTATTCTAAAGGAGAATGAGATTCTCTCTTAGCATTACTCCTCCGTATACACCATAGCACGATGGTATATCGGGTTGGAGCAATTGCACCCTTTTCGATATGGTGCGCTCTATGATGAGTACTACTGAGTTAGCTGTTTCCTTTTGGGGGTTATGCACTTGAGAAGCTGCATACCTATTGAATTAGGTTCGAATCAGATCACAGCCTACCACTCCATATGAGATATGGTATGGGAAGAGCCCATGTCTTAAGCTAGTTAAGATTTGGGGTTGACCGGCCTATGTCTAAAAGCAAAATCCGGACAAGCTCGAGGCGAGGTCTGTAATGTAGAACTGGAAAGGTTCCAGCTATACAAACTATAGCAGATGATTTGATAGAACCAAAGGATTCAATAGTTACCAACGAACCTCAGCCTCTCCGCCGATCTAGTAGGGTTCCTCACCCACCTGAGAGATACTTCGGTTTCTCTATGACAGTGGGAGCGAGGATTGCATCATGAGATGATGACCCAACTAGTTTCGTGCTGACCATCAGGAGTAAGACTCTATAAGAATGGCTGGATGCTTAGTGATCTGAGATGGAATCCTTATACACCAACAAAGTATAGACTTTGGTTGCTTTATCTGAAGGGTTAAATCCCCATCAGGAGCAAGTATATCTTGAGAAGATTACTTGGTGTACATGGAAAAGTTGAGACTTTCAAAGCTAGACATGTTAAAGGTTTTCATCATCGACCAGGCGTGGATAATGATGAAACCTTTTTCAGTGGCTATGCTTAAGTCCATCCAGATCCTACTTACCATGACTACGATATCTGGCGGTTGGGTGTTATGACTGCTTTTCTAAAATGATGTTTTAGAAAAGAGCGTTTGTAAGTACACAGCCAGAGGGCTTCGTAGACAGTGGGAGCAGCGGAAACGTGTACAAGATACTTTATAGGATAAAGCAGGCATCACGGAGTTGGAACGTCTGTTTTGATGTAGTAGTCAAAGAGTTTGACATCATCAAAATGGTAGATGAACCTTGTATAAACAAAAAGGTAGTAGGGAGTATGGTGACGATCCTCGTAGAGTACGTGGATGACATACTCTTGATAGGGAAGGAGTTTCCTATGCTACGCTCGATCAATCTCCGCTTATCACAATGATTCTCCACATAGAATCAAAGTGATACCTACAAAATCCTGGGTTTTGGATCTATGAGATAGATCTAAATAGATGTTAGGATTCTCACAAGATATAGTGAGATGGTATCAATCGATCCTGAGGAGAATCACTGGAAGTGTTCTAGGGTGATAAGGATGACTGAATGTCAGTCACAGGCATTGTCTTTACCCTCTATGGAGGGATGGTATGTTGGAAGAGTTCCAAGCTAGATACCGTGACATACTAGACGATTAAAGGCAAGATACGTCGCTACTTATGTTGCTACCAAAGAGGCCGTCTGGGTGTATATTAGTTCATGAGATGAACTTAGTTCCTCCCATTGTGTGACAATGGAGTTATGGCTTATGCCAAGGAACCCCGGTCTCATCAGTGATCCAGACATATTCTAAGGCAGCATCACCTGATCAGGAGATGGTTGATCTCCAAGGAGATCGAGGTTAGGAGAGTAGACTCAGAGGACAACACGGCGGATCCACTCACAAAGGCCTTTTTTCAGAGAGAGACTTTTATGGGATGGTTGAGTATTAGATACTACAACCACTGCTACAGATGGCCCTAGTGCAAGTGGGAGATTGTTAGTTATATGTATGCCCTAGAGGCCATTACTGTACATAGGATGTATATTGTAGTGGATGCTGGGACATATATAGGGAGGACCTTCTTGCTCGACATGATAGTATGCTATCTGGTTGCTCTTTACCTTAACGTGTACACTGATTGTCTCTCTGTTACATGTTGGTAAAGCCCTTAGAATGTGTACTTGACTACCTGGACTATGATGTGGATCATACTAGTGGGGACATGGTAGTCTATAAGTACATCCTTTAAGGTCCTTAGTCATGGGTGTATCGAGACAGGGCATCGATATACCAGAGACTAGCGTATACCTTCTCGATCTATACAGATGGGCGATGGATGATCCCATATCCATTGGTGTTTGACATCAGAGATGATATACGGGTGCTCAGTGGAGACTGGGTACACTGGACGGACTCGCCGAGAACTTCCAGATGGTATTATACCTTACGTCAGATGGCAGTTTTCTGGTGACACTGGTACAGGTTAGTCTGTAGACCCGAGATCGTCATAGAGTCTTGTGTGATTCCCACTGTGCTTTGATTTCCACTTTACCACGTCCAAGAGGGTGTGCAAAACGGTGGTTTTTGGGTACAGTCCCGAATCACATGGAGGCAATGAGCGATAGGAGGGGATTCGTCTCTCCCGGTATAGGGAGTTGATGTTGCGCTGTGTTCGATTGGCTATAACCGAAAATCCCTGGCCAGGGTTGCAGAGATTTACTGGTAAGTGTTACCAGTAGTTTCTCGAACTGTTATAGACCTCATATCGACATGACTTATCGAGCTATTGGGGTCTGGCGTTTACCACCCCTAGGCAAGATATGCGACATATCAGACGAACAGACCGGACTGTACGGTAAGTGTTACTGGTTGGATTCACAGGAGTGTGAGCGGGCTTGCTCGTTGATCTTCTGATCGCTCAATACCCGGGTGGCCGTTACGTTTAGCAGACCGCTTGCGGCTTGTGGGTGTTTGATATGATCATCACCTACTGCCGGCGTATTGACGAGTCTTTAGAGTCCTACACAGAGGTTTCCCGGCTCAAACGAAACGAAATAGGAGCGCATATGAGATATGTGCGGGACCGAGAATTATTCTGAAATTGCTGTACATAAACTGGCAATATCCCCGGACGTCAAGCCAGTCAAACAGGCGCCGAGAAGAATGCGGCTCGAGCTTGAGATGAGCATCAACGCCGAAGTCAAGAAGCTGATTGACTCTGGCTTTATCCAGGAGGTTCAATATCCTGAATGGATCGCCAACATCGTCCCGGCGATGAAGAAAAATGGGACAGTGCGCATATGCGTGGACTTCCGGGATCTCAATAAAGCATGCCCGAAGGATGATTTCCCAGTGCCAGTCACCGAATTGATGATAGATAATACGTCAACTCACGAGGTTTTCTCCTTCATGGATGGCTCATCAGGGTATAATCAGATAAAGATGCATCCCGAAGACTAGAAGCACACCGTCTTCAGGACTCCGCTAGGTATATTCTGCTACAAAGTGATACCCTTCGGTCTTAAGAACGCCGGTGCCACCTATCAAAGGGCCATGACAAAGATCTTCGATGACCTTATACACGAAATCGTCGAATGCTATATCGACGACCTCGTGGTTAAGAGTAAATCATATGAGGAGCATTTAGAGCATCTAAAGACCGTATTTCAACGCCTTTGACAATACAGCTTGAAGATGAACCCTCTTAAGTGTGCATTCGGAGTTTCCTCGGAAAAATTCCTGGGATTCATTGTCCGACACCAAGGTATTGAGATAGATCCGTCAAAGATTATGGCGATCATGGAAATGCCTCCGCCGAGAACTCTCAAACATCTGCGATCTCTTCAAGGGAAGTTCGCGTATATCCGGCGATTTATAGCCAATCTTTCAGGCAAGTGCCGTCCTTACAGGCACCTGATGAAGAAGGGAACCCCGTAAATCTGGGATCACAAATGCCAGAGCGCGCTAGACGAAATCAAGCAATATCTGCAGAACCCTCCAATTTTGGCTGCTCCGGTTAAGAGAAAACCCCTCATTCTTTATACAACCGCTCTCGAAGGTTCCTTAAGCGCATTATGGGCATAAGAGAATGACCAAGGGAAAGAAAGAGCACTCTGCTATTTGAGTCGGGTTCTACTGGGGCCAGAAAAAACTATTCCCCCATTGAAAAACACTGTCTGGCGTTGATCTTCGCGATAACAAAGCTCAGGCACTATGCGTTGGCGCATGAAGTCCGTCTCATTTCGAAGGTGGACCCCCTTAAGTATTTGATGTTGAAGGCCATATTGACAGGAAGGCTCGCTAAATGGGCCCTACTCTTGATGGAGTTTTCAATAACATATCAGCCTCTTAAGGCAGTGAAAGGCCAGGCCATCGCCAACTTCCTCGCTGAGCATCCGATACCTGCCGATTCTCCTCTGAATTGCGATCTTCCAGACGAACATGCGTTTGACGCAATCGACGGTGGTGATAACCGATGGGAGCTTTATTTCGATGGAGCATCTTCCATGAAGAAGTGCAAACAAAGTGCGCCAATAATCAAATCGAGGGTAGGCCTCATCTTCGTGACTCCACAAGGAGGGATAGTGCGCTTTTCTTTCTCCTTAACAGAGCCGAGGACGAACAATAAAGCCGAATACGAAGCTATGATAGCAGGACTCGAGATCGCCATCGACATGGGAATTGCAGACCTCCTTATATATGGAGACTCCCAACTGGTCGTCAATCAAGTAAATGACGACTAGCAAACGTGCAAACAAGAGCTGGTGAAGTACGGCGAAAAGGTGCAGCAACTGTTGACCCAAATTCCCTCCTACACTTTGGAAAACATACCGCGTGCGGAAAACAACAAAGTGGACGCATTAGCCAAGCTCGCTAAAGAACTGGCTGACGAGAATCTCGATGACGTCAGAATTGTGGTACAAAGCCGTCGGGTGCTTGCCCCAGTAGAAATATCTTCGGAATCATCCGAAGAAAAGGGAGCGACTGAGCAGACGACCCTGCAAATAAAAGACCGTGAAAAGGCCGAGGATTGGAGAGAAGTCTTTATAGACTACTTCAAATACCGTCGAACGCCCGAAGATGCGTCCTCAAGACATCAGCTCATAAGACGAGCTCTGTCTTTCGCCTTCGTCAATGATACTCTCTACATTCTCTGTGGTTGAGATGCCTAGGACCCAACGAAGCGAAAAGAGTCGTTAAGGAAGTTCATGACGGGCTCTGTGGTTCTCACCAAGCAGGCCCAAAGATGAAGTTGAAGATTAAACGGATGGGTTACTACTGGCCCACGATGATTCAAGACTGTCTCGAATATGCGAAGCAATGCCACTTATGCCAAATCCATGGAGACTTCATCCACCAGCATCCAAATCCACTACATCCAACGGTGGCTAGCTGGTCGTTCGAAATGTGGGGAACTGACATTGTCGGCCCTATCGAACCAGCATCGTCCAGGGGACATCGTTTCATCCTGGCGGTGACTGACTACTCCTCCAAATGGGCAGAAGCGGTACCGTTGAGGGAAGTGAAGACGGAGAATATCCTCCATTTCTTCAAGACGCACGTCATATATCGGTTTGGAACTCCGCGACGGATCATCTCCGATAACGGGCCAGCCTATAGAAGCCACAAGATCAGTCGCTTCGCGCAACAGCATAACATAGACTAGAGATATTCCTCGGTTTATAATCCGCGAGCTAATGGTCTAGCCGAGGCCTTCAACAAGACCCTGACGAAGATCATGAAAAAGACGGTGTCGTGAAATAAGAAGGACTGGCACGAGAGACTGCAAGAAGATCTCTGGGCATATCGAACTACGTTCAAGGCAGCCACGAACACAACACCATACGCGTTGGTATTCGGTACGGAAGCAGTACTTCCCCTCGAGATAGAGTTACCCTCTCTACGAGTGGCAGTCCACTACGAGCTGACGGACGAAGAAAATGCTCACCTTCGGCTTGAGGAGCTTGATGCCCTTGAAGAAACACGGCTCATAGCGCAACAAAATCTAGAAGCTTACAAAGGAAAGACGACGCGCTCATACGAAAGATTGACCCGGCCGAGGACATTCCGCCAAGGCGAACTTGTGCTAGTGGTCAAAAGGCCTATGATCCCCAATCGCGCCAAGCGGGGAAAATTCGACCCAAACTATGAAGGCCCATACATCATAGACAAAGTCTACCAGGGTGGAGCCTATCTACTCATGGATATGCACGGTGAAAGGCCTTTCAGGCCAATAAACGGTAGATTTCTAAAGAAATACTACGTTTAATGAGCCACAGCCTAGGTCAATGGTAGATGACGACGACTATGTCCGCTCGCTATCTTCCTAAGATCAAACTTTATAAGCAGTAGCCAACCGTTTCCTGGACGGACCGAAACGTCCTTAAACTAATGGCGGACCAAAATGTCCTTAAACTAATGACAGACCGAAACGTCTTTAAACTACTACCGCAGCATCCTTAGGCTGACAAGATGAATAAAAAAAAAAAGAGACGAGAAAAAGAAAATAATAATAAAAAAATGAATGATAAAAAAAACGGTATGTCCATAAACAAAAAGGGCACGGATGAAAACCCGAAAGGGCTCTGTGAGTAAAAACAGCAGGGGCTACCGGCGAGTGTTCATGAAAACCCAAAAGGATGCGACCTCGTAAAAAAAAAGGAAGAAGAAAATAAAAAGAATAAAAAAAAAGTTATGTCCATAAGCAAAATGGGCACGGATGAAAACCCGAAAGGGCTCCGTGAGTAAAAACAGCAGGGCTACCGGCGAGTGTTCGTGAAAACCCAAAAGGGCGCGGCCTCGTAAAAAAAAGAAGAAGAAAATAAAAAGAATAAAAAAAACGGTATGTCCATAAGCAAAATGGGCACGGATGAAAACCCGAAAGGGCTCCGTGAGTAAAAACAGCAGGACTACCGGCGAGTGTTTGTGAAAACCCGAAAGGGCGCAACCTCGTTAAAAGACACTTATAGGGTCCTCTTGACCTTGTAAGGAGAAACCACCCGCGTGCTTACGACTCACAAGGAACAACACACTTAGGGATCCCCACGATTCCTAAGGAGAAAATACACTTGCGAGATCCTCACGACTCGTAAGGAGAACTCTCTTATGAGACCCTCACGGCTAATAAGATTTGAAAGTCTTAAGTTACAGAGACCTAAACCTGTGCTTAAGCAACCCCCACAACTTCCGATATTGGCCTACAAGTGGCTCAATACTGGCCCTTGTATACAATCCACGGGCGCGAATAAACATTTCCCTAATCAAGTCCCATCCGAGACTAGGGATATGTTCACATGGTGAATAACCCTTGTAAATCCTCTCGATTTATGAGGAGAAAATCCTCTTGTAGGATCCTTACGACTTACAGAGGAACAAAGCACTTAGGAATCCTCACGATCCCTAAGGAGAAAATACACCTATAAGATCCTCACGACTTGAAGGGAGAAATAATTTTGTGAGACAATTACGGCTCACGAAGTCAAAAGCCTTAGTCGACAGAACCTTAACCCTGGTCGCTAAGCCACCTTTGGTCAACATCGGCAGAGGCAAATGATGATTCGCTCCTGGTAATATCCCAGTTGTAGCGGTGCTGATGCCGAAATCGGTGTCCAATTTCAGGTTTACGGCGAAAAGCCAGTAGGCTGCACATGCATATGAAATAGCCGAAATGATGGGGCAACTTGCAATAAAAAGCAGCAAGTAAAAATGTATGCATGCAAAATAGCCGAAATGATTGGGCAACTCACAATAAAAAGCAACGAGTAAAAACGAAATAAACAGCCGAAATGATTGGGCATCGCGAAAAATAGCCGAAATGATTGGGCAATCGTGACCTTCGCGATATAAAAGCTGAAATGATAGAGTATCGCGGAAATAAAATAAAAAAAAATGATGATAAAACTTTGGCTCTACAGTTAAGATCACATCGATCCCTATATACAATCCAAGGGCGCAAACAAAGAGGGAACCTTACTTTCCCAACAGGCTCCGCCAGAAAACGAAGCCAAACCTCAACGATTCATCCCAACTCCGAAGAAACCAGTGTCTTCGGCAAACCCCTCAACTCAAGGAAACAAACAATCCTTGACGAGAGCCTCCTGATGCGCGTCGACTCGCAGAGCAACCAGTGTCTCCGTGGGAAATTCTCGACTCGTTTCAACACCAGGGAAACAAATAATCCTTGGCAAATACCTCAACTCAGGTAAACAAACAATCCTTGACGAGAGCCTCATGATGCGCGTCGACTCGCAGAGCAACCAGTGTCTCCGTGGGAAATTCTCGGCTCGTTTCAACACCAGGGAAACAAATAATCCTTGGCAAATACCTCAACTCAGGGAAACAAACAATCCTTGACGAGAGCCTCCTGATGCGCATTGACTCGCAGAACAACCAGTGTCTCCGTGGGAAATTCTCGACCCGTTTCAACACCAGGGAAACAAATAATCCTTGGCAAATACCTCAACTCAGGGAAACAAACAATTCTTGACGAGAGCCTCCTGATGCGCGTCGACTCGCAGAGCAACCAGTGTCTCCGTGGGAAATTCTCGACTCGTTTCAACACCAGGGAAACAAATAATCCTTGGCAAATACCTCAACTCAGAGAAACAAACAATCCTTGACGAGAGCCTCCTGATGCGCATCGACTCGCAGGGTAACCAGTGTCTCCGTAGGAAATTCTCGACTCGTTTCAACACCAGGGAAACAAATAATCCTTGGCAAATACCTCAACTCAGGGAAACAAACAATCCTTGACGAGAGCCTCCTGATGCGCGTTGACTCGCAGAGCAACCAGTGTCTCCGTGGGAAATTCTCGACTCGTTTCAACACCAGGGAAATAAATAATCCTTGGCAAATACCTCAACTCAGGGAAACAAACAATCCTTGACGAGAGCCTCCTGATGCGCGTCGACTCGCAGAGCAACCAGTGTCTCCGTGGGAAATTCTCGACTCGTTTCAACACCAGGGAAACAAATAATCCTTGGCAAATAACTCAACTCAGGGAAACAAACAATCCTTGACGAGAGCCTCCTGATTCGCGTCGGCTCGCAGAGCAACCAGTGTCTCTGTGGGAAATTCTCGACCCGTTTCAAAATCAGGGAAACAAATAATCCTTGGCACCAGGGAAACAAATAATCCTTGGTAAATACCTCAACTCAGGGAAATAAACAATCCTTGACGAGAGCCTCCTGATTCGCGTCGGCTCGTGGAGAAACCAGTGTCTCCGCGGGAAATTCCCAATTCGTCTCAACTTGCAAGATGAAGCCTCAGGTAGCAGGGATTAAAAAACTTGCTTCCTGAACAATGGGATCCTGCAAGTCGATCTAAAACGGTCTCTTGCATACTATTCACGGGTCTCACTCTCCAAAGTCGAGTTTCGACAAGGAGGGAAACAACCACTTACGGGTCCTCTTGACTCGTAAGAGGGAAAAATTCTCTTATAGGATCCCTACGACCTATAAGAGAAAACACACTTAGGAATCCTCACGATTCCTAAGGAGAAAACCCACCTACGAGATCCTCTCAATCCGTAGGGAGAAAAGTCACTGTGAGACCCTCACGGTTCATAGAGTTGAAAAGTCTTAGGAGGCAGATCTGAACCTGCGGCCTAAGCCATCGTTATCTCGTGAAGAAATCAAGGTGCTTACTCTATTATCTGCTAATTGTGACAGCATGCTGATAATAAGAAAAGAAAAAGCAAAGAAATAGCACAAGACATTACAAAAAATGTGTATCTTTTATTCATAAACTTGATTGAGTACAGGATACATTTGTGCTAAAGAATAAAAAATATATATATACATTTTTTATTTACAAGTACAAACGATACAAAGAAGGATAGCTACTGAGGAGGAAGTGTCTTTAACAAATCCGCAAGCCGCTCTCGCACTTCCTTCAGTTCCTCCTCCTGAGTGGCTGCCGTGGCCACCTCCGCTTCCACCTGGGCCCGCTGCTGTAGAAAGATGAAAGTTGCTCCTCGGCCGCCTTCTGGACTGCCTCCTGGCTGGGTGCATCCCGCTCGACAACGTCAAGCTGTTGCCTCAATGATAACCCTTCGGAAAGACATTGCAGAAGGCCCTCAAAGACAATCTTCAGCCGTGCAGCATTGGCCTCCACCCGAGCATGCAGTTGGGCAGACTTGCTCGAAGTCTCACCGCGCTCCTTACGTCTTGAAATGACTTCTTGTTCGAGATGGCGGAAGTAAGAAACACTCTGCTCAATCCACGCTGCCCTTTGATTACTGGCGGCTAAGGTCTCAGGAGCGGGACGCATCGACTCCAGCTGATGCAGGCGTGCCTCAATCTCCCTGCAATGGTTAACCCAAGATGCGATGATGCCCTCGTCATGTGATTCAAGAATGGTAAACGGCAAAGTGGCAGGACATGTTTCCTAATCACGGGCATTCTGATTCGTGTATTGGGTACAATACCCAACTACACAAGAATCAACCCAACTAACCTATGGCTCTGATACCAAAAGAACCATGTCACGCCCCGCTTCCCAGAGTACGCTAAAATGGGCACGTGACATAGCCAACCATGCTACCTGTGGGTAGGAAGCATCCATCCACAGTCACATTATGGCTGGAGAGATATCAAGAACACAATAAAACTATCTAAAACATGTCCATAATCCAGAATAACAGGAGTCAATAATAAATAAATGCGGAAGCAAATGATCCAATACAAATAACTGAAAAGTATGTCCCATAATGCGGGCTCACATCAGGAAACAAATGCAGGAAATAAAACTAACTACTACTGAACTCACAGCTCAGCCTGCTGGATGAAGTACTCCTGCTCGGACTGCAACAGCGGTACGGAATCTGGGCCATGCAAAACCCAGACGTCGGCGCGTCATGTCAACAAGTAATAATAATAACAGTGTAGCAGGCAATGCAATATAACCATGAATAAAACGAGAGTAGCAATAATGTGAATCAAGCAGTGCAGGGTAGTGTGCAGTGGATAACTAAACTGTTCTATCAGGTTTCCTATTCTAGAGTCTTTGAAACCAAATTGATGAATCATCGATGTAACTCAATAGTATCCCGTGCATGCCCGGGACCACGGTCAAGACCCTCGGGGCTGAATCCGAGACGTGCCGCTAGGCAGTAACAGGTAGCAGGATGGGCGAGTGATGTCAGCATCATCACTCCGGGGCTGGCCTAGCCCGTAAGACTGATCAGAACAGGTATCGAACTGTTGAGTTACAAGTCAGGTTTCACCTTTGATTTCCCCATACCCCCAAGTTATGTATGTCGAGTCAGGTATCAGTAATCAAGAACTAATGCCAATACAGGATCAGGTAAAAGCAGGTTTGTCTGGATAGACAACAGGAACGGTCCATGAGGACTACATGTCAGGTTTGTTGGCATTAGACACAAGATCAGGTAACGGATCAGGTCATGGTACATCAGGTCAAGTCAACAGTATACGGTACCATGTCAGGTATATCAATATATACATGTGTAGCAATGTCAGGTCAAGATGTAAACAATATCGTGGGTGTGCTCACAATCAGATATATAATCAAACATGGGTATTAACAACATGAGATAAGCAATGAATTAAGTAATAAGCAGTTTCATTCAATTTACAATACAGTTATCAAATTTGTCACAGAGATGATTCCAAGAGTGCAGTAAGACAAGTATAGCCGTTTAGTCATGTTAACAGATTTAAGAACCCTTAGAGGTGCAATGATTTATGTAACGGTTCAGTACAGCTATTTCAGGTTAAATGCATACAAGTTTCCGAATGGAACAGAACTACAGAGATAAATGCCATAAGCTACGTTAACATTAAAAATGTGATTAAACAGGTAAATATGGTTATCAGGTTCAATTTGCAAACTGTAGGTTCCATGTTTAACAGTAAAATAATATAATGCAATATTGTACCCGAAAATGGGAAATGATTGTACCAAAACTAAAATTTACAGATTTAGGATGTCATAATATATATGTAAATATTGTATAGCATGTAGAAAGGGGTACTTGCCTCGACGGGTCGCGAACCGGGAAAAATGGAACGTAACGTCGGCGGGGAAACTCGCGACGGCCGCTCGGTTCACGGATTGAACTCAAACAACGAACAAAGGAACCACGCGGGTCGGGGTACCTCGCTGGAATGTCGGGTCACGTCATCGGCACGGTCGGAATCCGGCGAGAATGTGAACAGTGCGCGTTAAGAAACTTGCAACAGAAAGGAATAAAGAAGAAAGAGAGGAGGCTTACCATGGGTTGCTCTGTGGTTACAGAGAGGAGACGCGAGAACGACGACGAGGTCGACGGGCTCCGGCGGCGGCCAACAGTGACCGCGGGGGAAACTGCCGATGCAAGAATTTCATTAGCGGAGAAGGAGAGAAGAAAGGGAGAGAGGAGGGAAGTGATCTCACCGAGGGGATGTGCCTGCGAGGCCGGGGACACGGGAACGGGGTCGTCGGCAGCGACAGACGGCGGTTCGACGGGTGCGCAGGGAGTTGCAGGTGGCCGTGGGTCTGGTGAGCAGGTGGCTGGGAACGCGGGGAAAGGAGGAAGAGGGGCTTGGTGAGGTGAGGAGGTGCGGGCGCAGGCGACGGTGGTGCCGGCGTGGGGCTGCGGTGGTGAAGGGTGAAGGCGGCGGTAGCTAGGGTTCTCGCGGGGGTTGGGTTCGCATGAAGAAGAAAGAAAAGGAGGAGGGAAACAATATTTAAAAAAATATAAGGGAGAGATAGAGAGAGATTTGAGGGGGAGAGAAAGAGAGATATGAGGAGAGAGAGAGAGGAAATGGGGCCCACGAGAATTATGAAGCTCGTGATTGGCTGCTAAATAAAATAGAGAAGGATTTTAGAAATCTAAAAAAATATTTATATAGTTATATAATATTAGATAGGTTAAAATATTTAAATATGCGATGGTTTAAAATATATAAAATTTGGGATTTTGGCGCCAAATAAAACATTTCCAAATCGCGCCCGGGTTGGGTCCAAAAATTTGAAATTTAAATAATAGAATTTTAAGCGGGTTCCAAATTTTAAAATTAAGTGTCTTATGATTAAAAAGCATACCCCCAAAACGGACACACATACGCGCGCGTAGCCGTCCAAACTCGCCCGTTTCACTGAACGGGATGAGAACACGATGCACGGACACTACAACGGAGTTAGGGGTGTCAAGTAGGCCAAGATGGATATTTTTAATTTTATTTTAGATGCCAAAAATTGTTATATGCAGAAATGACTTTACCGGGTAAAAATTTACAGTAAGCAACAAACAAGCAAGCTAAATGAAATGAGTACCATATTATGCTCAAACAGCAACAAAAAAAATAGTAGCATTGGGCTCGGGTGTTACATTATACCCAACTACAAAAAGAATTTCGTCCTCGAAATTCCAAGAATACAAAGATAGATAACTACAAGAAAAGGTGAGGAAACTTCTGCCGAATTTCATCTTCTCATTCCCAAGTGGACTCTCTATGCGAGCGATTACCCCAAGAAACAAGCACAAGGGGGATAACCTTGTTCTTAAAAACCTTTTCCCTTCGATCCACAATTTCAACCGGTCGCTCCTCAAAAGTCAAGTCTTCTCGTACTGTTAGCTCCGAATGATCCAAAACGTGTGTTTTATCTCGAACATACTTACGGAGTTGAGATACGTGAAACACATCGTGCATATTCGCCAAGGACTGCGGTAACGCCAGACGGTACGCTACCTCACCAACTCGCTCCAAGATCTCAAAGGGTCCAACGAATCGAGAACTAAGCTTTCCTCGACTTTCAAAACGAATCACCCCTCTAGTCGGTGATATCTTCAAGAATACCAATTCACCCACGGCGAACTCTAGAGGTCTTCTTGACGTGTCAGCCCAACTCTTCTGTCTGTCTTGAGCTGCCTTCATATGATTTCTGATAGTGTTAACCTTCTCAACTGCCTGCACAACCAAATCTGGTCCCAATAATCTTCGTTCACCGACATCATCCCAACAAACAGGTGAACGGCATTTACGACCATACAATGCTTCAAACGGAGCCATCTGGATAGTTGCCTGAAAACTGTTGTTGTAAGAAAACTCCACCAAGTGTAGATAATCCTCCCAAGAACCCTTGAAGTCCAACATGCATGCCCTCAACATATCTTCAAGAGTTTGGACCGTCCTCTCCAACTGACCATCAGTTTAAGGATGATAAGCTGTGCTAAACTTTAATCGAGTCCCCAAACTTTCCTGTAAACTCCGCCAAAAGTGTGATAAGAACCGAGTGTCCCGATCGGACACGATGCTCACCGGTACTCCATGCAACCTTACAATCTCCTGCATGTACCGCTCCGCCAAGGTCTCTGTTGATTGACCAATCCGAAAAGGAATAAAGTGAGCTGCCTTGGTCAACCGATCAACAATCACCCATACTGCATTGTTGCCTTTTGGACTCCGCGGCAAAGCCGTCACGAAATCCATGGTTATATGTTCCCACTTCCACTGAGGAATCGGAAGTGGTTGCAATAAACCAGCAACCCTTTGATGTTCAGCCTTAACTTGCTGACACACCAAGCACTTAGCCACAAAGCGAGCAATCTCCCGTTTCATGCCTTCCCACCAGAAATGCTGTCGAATATCTCGGTACATCTTTGTGCCTCCTGGATGTACAGAATAAGCTGAACTGTGTGCCTCCTTCATTAGCTCTTCACGAACATCACCCTTCGGCACATACAAACGGCTACCATACCTCAACGAACCATCTTCGTGGATCAGTAAATCTGTTCGTAGCCCGGCTTCAACCTGCTCTCGAAACTTTTGCAGTCTAGGATCCTGCGATTGTGCTGCTTTAATATTCCCGATCAATGATGACTGTACTTGTAGCTGCATCAACTGCCCCGTATAATGTGGTAGCACAACCTCCAAGTCAAATCTTCGAAAGTCTGCAACGATCTCCTTCTGCGTAGTCAACACCTGAATTGCTGGTAATCGACTAAGTGCATCCGGCACGACATTGACCTTCCCCGAATGGTACTTAAGATCAAGATCGTAGTCAGCCATCTGCTCCAACCATCTACGTTGCCTCATATTCAGCTCCTTCTGTCTGAACACATACTTCAAGCTCTTATGATCTGTAAAAACTTCGACCCTTTCGCCTAAAAGGTAGTGTCTCCAAATCTTCAAAGCGAAAATCACAGCCGCAAGCTCCAAGTCATGAGTTGGATAATTCTTCTCATGGGTCTTTAACTGTCTCGATACGTATGCTACAACCTTACCGTGCTGCATCAAAACACATCCCAGTCCTTTCCCAGATGCGTCGCTGTGAATCACCAATCCTCCGGAATTATCCGGCACGGTCAAAATAGGGGCGGTTATCAACTTCTGCTTCAATGTCTCAAAAGCTAACGCACAATTATCCGTCCATACAAAAGGTACCTCCTTGCGCGTAAGCTTGGTTAACGGCTCTACCAGATGAGCAAAGTTCTCCACAAATCTTCTGTAGTATCCGGCGAGTCCAAGAAAGCTTCATATCTCCGCAACATTCTTTGGAATTGGCCAATCATGAACGGCTTCAATCTTTTCGGGATCGACGGCAATTCCATTGCCCGACACAACATGCCCCAAAAACTTCACTTCCTCCAGCCAAAACTCGCACTTACTCATCTTCACATACAATTTCTCTTGTCTCAACATCTGCACTGCGATCTTCAAATGCTCAGCATACTCCTCAAAACTCTTCGAGTAAACCAGAATATCGTCAATGAATACCACAATGAACTGGTCTAAGAACGGTGAAAATATTCGGTTCATCAAGTCCATGAATACTGCTGGCGCATTCGTTACTCCGAAGGGCATCACTAAGTACTCGTAATGTCCATACCGAGTTCGGAACGCCGTCTTGCAAATATCTTCTGCTTTCACTCGAACCTGATGATATCCTGATCGCAAATCCAGCTTCGAGAATACCCTCGCGCCACTAAGCTGCTCAAAAAATTCTCCAATGCGAGGGATCGGGTACTTGTTCTTAATAGTCACCCGGTTTAATTCTCGATAGTCGATGCACATCCTTCTTGTGCCATCCTTCTTCTTTACTAGAAGAACTGGAGCTCCCCAAGGCGAGTTACTGCTTCGAATCCAACCCTTCTCAAGCAATTCAGCAACCTGTTTCTTAATTTCTTCCAACTCTACCGGTGCCATTGGATAATACGCTTTGGATACTGGCGCTGCACCAGGAATAAGATCAATTGCGAACTCTACGTCTCGCTTCGGCGGTAATCCCGATATATCGTCAAACACGTCCATAAAATCGCGAACAACCGCCGGCTCTCCACCATTATCAATTTCTATTGCTGCAAGAATATCATTTGTCGGCCTAGCCCTAAACTCGACTGGCCCGACAGAACTGCTTCCTCCAGTGAAGGTAAACTCAGAATGTCCGGGAATCTGAAAAATTACTTTCTTTGCCCTACAGTCAATGTGAGCGTGGAAAGTGCCAAGAAAATCCATTCCCAAGACGACTTCATAGCTGCCCGTATCAATCACCAAGAAATCTGCAAAAAGCTCCCGTCCGTACACAACAACTGTACAATCTTTACATTCCCTACTAGATATGATTTTCCCATTCCCAGTGTGTATGTCCCAGAAACTAGACAGGGTCGTGCATGCAATCGAGTGTGTAGTTATAAACTTGGATGACATAAAACAATGGGATGCACCAGAATCAAATAATGCCAATGCGGGAAAACCATGAACGAGTAGAATACCTGAAACGACTTCTCCTGATGCCTTAGCTTCCTCAGCTGTCAAGGTAAAAGCTCGAGCCTGATTAGGTCCTTGAGTCAGCCGTTTCTGTCCTTGGAACGGTTTCTGCGGAGGCTTCTGAATATCATACCTCGTACGAAGCTTCGACGGACAAGCACCAACTGCGTGATCATCCGCTCCACAAACCAAGCAAAGTCCCAGTCTCCTTCGACACTCCTTCTGCATGTGCCCAGGTAAACGGCAGTAGTCACAAATCACGCTCTTTCTTCGATCAACGATCACAGGCTTCTTCATGGGTGCTACACCTCGACGGTCCACTGGAATACCTCTGCGACCATGAGCTCGGTTAGGTACAAATGCGGGCTTCCTTTCCGCAACTGCTGTCTTCTGCAAGCTCCCTTTCATCCCAGATAAACTCTGCTGTTCCCGGGCTGCCGTAAGAACCTGTGAGAAAGTGGTCAAACCCAGGGAGACAATCTGCCTCTGGATGTCCACATCCAAGCTGCGCATGAACCTCCGTGCCCTGTCTGCATCGTTGGCAACTAAAGGTCCAGCGAATCTGCTGAGTCTCACAATCAGATATATAATCAAACATGGGTATTAACAACATGAGATAAGTAATGAATTAAGTAATAAGCAGTTTCATTCAATTTACAATACAGTTATCAAATTTGTCACAGAGATGATTCCAAGAGTGCAGTAAGACAAGTATAGCCGTTTAGTCATGTTAACAGGTTTAAGAACCCTTAGAGGTGCAATGATTTATGTAACGGTTCAGTACAGCTATTTCAGGTTAAATGCATATAAGTTTCCGAATGGAACAGAACTACAGAGATAAATGCCATAAGCTACGTTAACATTAAAAATGTGATTAAACAGGTAAATATGGTTATCAGGTTCAATTTGCAAACTTTAGGTTCCATGTTTAACAGTAAAATGATATAATGCAATATTGTACCCGAAAATGGGAAATGATTGTACCAAAACTAAAATTTACAGATTTAGGGTGTCATAATATATATGTAAATATTGTATAGCATGTAGCAAGGGGTACTTGCCTCGACGGGTCGCGAACCAGGAAAAACAGAACGTAATGTCGGCGGGGAAACTCGCGATGGCCGCTCGGTTCATGGATTGAACTCAAACAACGAACAAAGGAACCACGCGAGTCGGGGTACCTCGCTGGAATGTCGGGTCACGTCATCGGCATGGTCGGAATCCGGCGAGAATGTGAACAGTGCGCGTCAAGAAACTTGCAACATGAATGGAATAAAGAAGAAGGAGAGGAGGCTTACCAGGGGTTGCTCTGTGGTTACAGAGAGGAGACGCGAGAACGACGACGAGGTCGACGGGCTCCGGCGGTAGCCAACAGTGACCGCGGGGGAAACTGTCGATGCAAGAATTTCATTAGCGGAGAAGGAGAGAAGAAAGGGAGAGAGGAGGGAAGTGATCTCACCGAGGGGATGTGCCTGCGAGGCCAGGGACACGGGAACGGGGTCGTAGGCGGCGACAGACGGCGGTTCGACGGGTGTGCAGAGGGTTGCAGGTGGCCGCGGGTCTGGTGAGCAGGTGGCTGGGAATGCGGGGAAAGGAGGAAGAGGGGCTTGGTGAGGTGAGGAGGTGCGGGCGCAGGCGACGGTGGTGCCGGCGTGGGGCTGCGGTGGTGAAGGGTGAAGGCGGCGGTAGCTAGGGTTCTTGCGGGGGTTGGGTTCGCATGGAGAAGAAAGAAAAGGAGGAGGGAAACAGTATTTAAAAAAATATAAGGGAGAGATAGAGAGAGATTTGAGGGGGGGAGAGAGAGATATGAGGGGTAGAGAGAGAGGAGAGAGAGAGGAAATGGGGCCACGAGAATTATGAAGCTCGTGATTGGCTGCTAAATGAAATAGAGAAGGATTTTAGAAATCTAAAAAAATATTTATACGGTTATATAATATTAGATTGGTTAAAATATTTAAATATGCGATGGTTTAAAATATATAAAATTTGGGATTTTGGCGCCAAATAAAACATTTCCAAATCGCGCCCGGATTGGGTCCAAAAATTTGAAATTTAAATAATACGATTTTAAGCGGGTTCCAAATTTTAAAATTAAGTGTCTTATGATTAAAAAGCATACCCCCAAAACGGACACACGTACGCGCGCGTAGCCGTCCAAACTCGCCCGTTTCACTGAACGGGACGAGAACACAATGCACGGACACTACAACGGGGTTAGGGGTGTCAAGTAGGCCAAGATGGATATTTTTAATTTTATTTTAGATGCCAAAAATTGTTATATGCAGAAATGACTTTGCCGGGTAAAAATTTACATTAAGCAACAAACAAGCAAGCTAAATGAAATGAGTATCACATTATGCTCAAACAGCAACAAAAAAAATAGTAGCATTGGGCTCGGGTGTTACAGATGGGAAGGAGAAGTGTGGGAGCAACACTTGATAAAGATGGTCAAAAAGCACTCCTGAAAGGCACAACAAGTATGACTTTAGTACACAAATTATACGTCTGAAAGACAAGATTAATAAATTGCAAACCCATACCTTCCAACATCTTCGATGGTATGAGAGAGGGCTGAGAGGTGACCACCGCCAAGGCAGTCGTTGAAGGCGCTCCCTCGAGCAGTAGGGCATCGACGCTGGCTGCACCTGCGTTACGAAAAGGTGAACTTGTCAGAAAGGATTGCAAAATAAAAAGGACAGTTACTTAGGATTTACCTGACGAGCTGCCGGCCGAAACGGAGGCCACTCCCTCCTCCATCGACATGAGGCCACCGCCCGTAGCCTCGTCACCCGACTCAATAAGGACCGTTGTCGTGCTTGCAAGACCTGGAGACGGCGGAAGATCGTACACGGGGAGGGCAATGATTGGAACGTTGCCGGACTCTTGGGAGAGAGCGGATAACTCTTCCCTAAGAGTCGTACCCATCTCACCCGCTACTTCTGCGGGCTCCGCGGTCTCCATCGACTCATTCGCCGTCACCACGAGATCGCCGACCTCAAGCGCCTCGTCCGCCGCCACCCTAGGCTCAGTTGTAATGATCATTTCATCTGCTGCCACTTCATGCTCGGCATCAATGACCTTCTCGGCTGCAGACCCCTCAACCTCCATCTCAGGCTCCGAAGACTCAGCGACGTTGCCCACCATCGGCTCAGGTTCGGCAGGTGCCGCCTCCTCTGTTTCCTTGGGTTCAACGGTCTCCGCCTCCCCCTCGGTCGGACTTGGTCCTGTAAGATAAAATATATAAGAACCGATGGCATTATAACTCTTACAACAAAATTTTGAGAGAAATATTACCTGATGTGGATTTATCATTTGCGTTCCGAACCGCGCGCGCCACTTGTCTGCGAGCGGTGGATAGGGCAACGGGGGCCTCTTCGGAAGGAGGATCAGCATGAGGGACGGTGCTGGGGCCCGCTCCCGTAGCCAAAGCAGCCTGGCGCACCTTCGCCTCACGCCTCAACCGCTTCCTTTCCTCCCGGGCCGTTGAAACGGACCTCACCAGAGCCTCTTTCATTGAGGCATCATCGTCCGTATACAGGGATGTCTTCAAATTCTTCAAGGCATCCCTCGTCGACTTGTCGAGTCGAGGCTCTTGCTGCAGCCCCGACGAGACTGGGACTTCGGCAGTTGGCAGAACATCTGCGTCACTTGGCGGGAATGGCATTGAGGTTCCTGCGATAAAAAGGAAGAGGTTAGATCGACCATAACACAAGGTAAATGAAAACTTGATGAATTGAAACTTACTAAGACCCATGGATGCTCTAAGACGCTCCTCCTCTTGGAAAGTCTTCAGGGAAGCGGCGATGGCTTCTTCAGTGGTGATGCCTGTTGGAAGAAAAGAAGGAAGAATGTTAGTCAAAGGCAATAATGAAAATATGATGCAGTAAAAAAAATGTGTGACTGGTGATTACCTGATGCCGCAAGCTTAGCCAGCCACGCATCGCGCCTCGCTAACCGCATTGAAGCTTCGAGGGCGGCCTCTAAGTCCGTGTCATCCGGCGGCATGGCTAATCCCTCGTTAGTCCCATATTCACTCAGGCCCTCACCATAAGAAGCATGGGGTTCCTGACCGAACGCGACGTCTGCGGCGAAGAGCGACTTCTTTTTCTTCTGCCCGCCAACCCTAGGTGCACGCAGGATTGACTTACGCTTAGCAACCATCTTGGGACGGCGAGTCCCGATATCCGCACCCACGCCAGACTTTGGCGAGGCTACAGCCACTGTCTCCAATGGAGCACAGGGCGCTGGAGGTGCATCCGCAATATCGGGGAGCGGCGATTCGTGTGAAGGACTTTGCGCACGCGATGGCCTGGCTCTAACATCTTTTAGAGGAGCAACTACCGGAGTCCTAGGCACCAAAGGAGTGTTACGGTCGGTGCCGGGAGGTGCACCTTTACGATCGACTAACACTCGCCACTCTTCCTTTATAACGGCCCCCGTCGCATGATTGTACCACTTTTTATATACATTAAGGAGTCGTGGAGCGCAGGCCGGGGCACTGATAAAAAAATGAGAACCCGTGTTCAGGCGCATGAAGTGATGCAACGCATTCTCCATCCCTTCTTCATTGGCAGCAGGTTCCGGTAGGAAAGCTTCCAAAGGTACCCCTTGATCGTAGCCTAGTTGTTGGGCGAAACGATACGGGTTATATATCATGAAAATTGCCGCACCGTTCTGCCTGAAGACTAGGAAGCCCGGTCTAATAGAATACAAGTGGAGGGTCACCCGGGCCGTCAAAACTGAAGCTCCATCCTTAAAGGAGTCTTGTAATGGTCGCACCGCTGCGGTGGACGCTTTTCCAATAGTCAATACCTTGTCAATAAAGGACATCCCGGCTCCAACGGTGTGAGGGCGGAGGAGTAAACCCCTGGCGTTCCATGGTGATGGGGTCACAATTGATGCCCCGATCAGCTGTATAATGCGAGGAAAACCACACTTGTCGAAGAACGAGGGCCTTTTATGCATGCCAAAGACACCCGCTGTGTGTAGTTCGAGCCACGATATGAAGTAGTGCATCGGGAAGACCACGTGCAGTACCCCAGGCTCATTGGCATCCGCTGCTCGACTGAGGCCATGATATAGGTGTGCCAAGCCGGCGATCCCAACGGCCACCTTTACCCCAATGGCCATCCGGTGGGCTGGGTAAAAGACAGAGGGCCGTATACGGTGAGAGTGCATTGGGATCGCAAACCAACTCAGCCACAACCCGAGAAATCCTAAGAAAAAGGCCTCCTCTTCCATCCCGGGGGCCGCAATTTCTGCAAAAGACATAGTCGGGAAGTCCGGAAGGAAAAAACCCTTTTGGTCTATCTCCTTCTCCGGCAGGTTGTCCACACCTTGGCCGAAAGGGTCATCCAGGGTAGCGAACTTGGCAGCTTCTGATGAGAGGACGCTTGGACGAAGGAACCGAACGATGAAATCCTCAAAGCTAACTCCGCGACTCCCATGTTCGATGAAAAGGGCCTCATAAATGTTCAACACCTTAATTAAGCTTGAGAATTGGTGTTGAACAGCATTCTCCGGCGTGAGCCCCCTTACCACCGGCTTAGCACCGAAGACGTACTCATCTGTCGAGAGCAACTCCTCATAGTGTTCCCCTATAACCGGAAACCGGATACCTCCGTAAACTCTTCCAGAAAGATTGACACTTCCCGATCCATGGCGAGGAAAGTGTGGGTAGGAATGTTCCACTCTCCAGGAAGGCCTTGAACCACCAGGTGGGGAGCATGGGATATTGGAACAGAGAGACATATACCGCGGTGTACAATCCTAACCTTATCAACTGCGACTTCTTCGTCGACAGGATGTACCGGGCCCACGGCAGATAACCGATCGGGTGACGGGGGATCAGACCAATGTTATATGATTGCCCCCAAGGTCGCGCCTCGCCCTGAAAAATACGGCGTCCTAGGATATCCAAAACCATAGGACGCTGGACCGGAATCGCATCTATGGCGGGATGAAGAAAGCCCTTCGAGGTCCAATCAACCATCTCCACGGCGTACTGCACCGAGGGTGGGGTGGCGTAATGAATCGCCGTGATGGGTTCTGACGGTACGGCGCACGTAAAGCTCCGTCGATCCATGATAATCTGGTTATACCACGACCCCCAAAGGTGGACACTCTTATATTCCGGGTCGTGGTCCTTAATCATAGGCAGGAGTTCGCGGTCCAAAGGCGCTTCGGGAAATCCCTCCGAACGAACGAACGAACAGGAACGAAGTGTCGAAAGACATGGTCACTGCAAAAGAACAAAATAGCCGTCAGTGCCACAATTCCAACGCTTGGCGTTTAAAAATTTTCAATTAATTGAATTTAAGAATTGATTAAATTAAAATTAATCATACCACACTGCAGTGCAGTGGGTAGGGGACCCAATGGGGACCCACAAAATCTGGATGAAAGTGCATCATTTGATAAGACAGCCTCATCATTGGGTGAGACTGTCAGTTAAAGAAAAGATCCCCAAGAGAATATTTTCATCAATGGGGAACCCCTAGAGACAAGGAGAAAATCTCCTCTTTCAGAACAAAGCTCTGTCACAGAATGACACTTGTCAAATTCTGGTGTCAAAGGAATAAAATTCCTTAAAAGAGGATAGCTCTATGGTAATAATAGAAAGGTCCATTAGAAAATTTTTACACTTAAAAGAAATAAAATTTTTGGAATCTTGAAAAATCCATGAAAAACTTATGAAAAATTCTTCATTTTTTTCCAGATCTGAAAGATTTACAGTTGATTCAAGAGCAAAGCTCTGTTCATGGGTTAGAACCCATAAACAAGATCTCTGCAGATCTATAAGTTTTTTAAAGCAAAGCTCTGTTTATGAAACCTCAATAGAGATCTCTTTAGATCAAAAGATCTGTGAGAGCAAATCTCTTTGGTTAAGATTAATTTAAATTAATTTGATTTAAATTAATTTTTACCTAAAGTTTCTAACTTTGGAAATGAGCAAAACTCTGAAGTTCTTAAGCAAGAGCAAAGCTCTGTAGAAAATCAAAAATCTTGAAATGGTGAAGATTTCCTAAGGGCCATAGGTCTTATTTATAAGACACTTGCGCCCCTTCAGCTCACCCCTTGATCTAACGGTCAAGAACTTGCCACCGCTGCACTCACGTGCGCGCCACGTGAGCGAAACAGTGGGGCGGCATTTATTTCCCCAATCAGAGCAAAGTACTGTTGAAATTCAAAATTCAAATTTTAAAGCAACGTTTCAAATCTCGGACGCAACGCGCCACGTGTCGGTGCTGATACGTCAGCGCAGCGTCCAAGAAGGTACGCCCAATCAGAGTAAAGCTCCATTTAAAGCAAAATTAAAGGAAGGAACGCTTCAGTTGCACTGCGCTGTGCGCTGCGCGACACGTGATAGCACAGATGCGCTGCGCTGTGCGCTGCGCGAAACGTGTCAGCGCAGATGCACTAGCGCAGGTGCGCTGCGCGACACGTGTCACGCGCTGGGCCATTTGCGCCAAACAGAATTAAGATTTTAAAGAAATCTTTTTATTCTTGTTAAAATAAGAAGATTTTCTTCAGTAAAACAGAAGCCCTTGGATCAAAAATCCAACGGTGGGGAAAATTCCCCAAATCACTCAGAGAAAGATCTCGTTAACAAATTCAACAAACTTATGGGCACTATATAAAGACCCCTAGACCTCAAATCAAAGGCAGGAACATTCTTTGAGAAATTAAACAGAGAGAACTCTGAGGAAATTCAAAAAAAAAAAGAAGAAAGGTAAAAGACCTTTTAGATAGAAGAATTTCTTCTGATAGATCATTGATCCAAAAACAAGATCAATGATCTTTAATAAAAAACAAAAATAAAAACAGTGCTTTGCACTTTTTATGAACCTCTGGTTCCTAAAATAAGAAAAGGCTTGTTTTTCTTTGATCTAGATTAGATCAAGAAATCAAATAGTGCTTTGCACTTCCTTTATGAACCATTGGTTCTTGAATCTAAAAGATTCTCAAATTAATAGTGCTCTGCACTTGAAAACCTGCACTGTTGCGCTCTTGGGTTGGCGCAAGCCACCAGAGAGCGCCACGTGTCAGTATCTGAACCACTTGCGCTATGCGCTTTAAGATAGAGTTTTGCTCTCTGAAATTGGCACAACTCACCAGAGTGCGCCACGTGTCAGCAGCGCAAGCACAGCGCACTAGCGTAGCGCACTGCGCTTGCATGACACGTGTCGCACTACAAGCGCTTGCACTCTTTGATTGGCACAAAGCGCCTGAAATGCAATGCATTTCTTTTGCTAAAGGGCCAGGTCCAAGTCAAAAAGACCCAGTAGGCCTAATTAAATTGCAAAGCAATAAATGGACAGAGCCCAGGTAAAATTGATGCTCTGCATCTTTTATAAAAGGGCAGAGCCCAAGTAAAATTGATGCTCTGCATCATGGGCAGAGCCCAAAACAAATTGATGCTCTGCATCCTTTATGGGCCGAGCCTAAATAAAAAAAAAGAAATGCAATGCATAAACAAATAAAAATGATGAGCATTTTCCAACTGGACTTAGCCCAATCATGGCCGTAAGTCCTCAAATTAAATTGACTGAGCAAAATTGCTCTCCTAAAATCAATTTATCTCCGGTTCAAGGGTATATCTCCGAACTCCTCTGACACCTGTCGTTGTAATCCTTCAACGACGTCAGAGAGGTGACGGGTCCCGACGACCACATATGAATATGAACTGCGGGGTCCTTAAACTCGTGGACCGAAACGCCCTTAAACTAATATCGGACCGAAACGTCCTTAAACTAATATCGGACCGAAACGTCCTTAAACTAATAATGGACCACCACGTCCCTAAACTGGCGATGGACCACCACGTCCCTAAACTGGAACATGGACCACTACGTCCCTAAACTGGAACAATAGAGCCTCCAAATGCTCTTTTGCCGGATCTAAATGGTCCCGTTTAAGTTGATCTTAGCCCCAAATATGGCTAACGTATCCTTAAACATTCAAATGTACTATAAAACTCCAAATCGACTTTGGTTCAAAGGTACATCTCTGAACTCCTCTAACACATATCGTTATAATCCTTCAACGACGTCAGAGAGGTGACGAGTCCCGACGGCCATATAGTAAATGGATCACCACGTTAAGTTGATCTTAGTCTCAAAACAGGACTAGCGTATCCTTAACGAACGTTTAAGTTGATCTTAGCCTCAATACGGCTAACGTATCCTTAAACTAAAAAAAACCAAATCTAAGTAAATACGGATTTGGATTAATCCACGTCCTAGGGGCAACGGCATTACTCAGTCTCCATATACAATCCACGGGCAACCACAAACAAAACAAACACACACGACACGAAGTGAAATTCTGGAGAAGGAGAAAGTGGCTGCCGCGACACGGTAGCGTAATTAACTGCAGGGGCTTGCGCCTGCAGGGAAGAGCGTTCCCATAATCAAAAACCCCTCAAACGAGGGGGAATCTGACGAAGTCTGCTACATTGGTCGCATCCGTCTAAACCTCTGATACAAGGTGCCATAAATCAACTTGGCATCTTCGGAGAGGTGGACGGATAAAACCATATAGCATCTGCCCCGAATCTCAGGCAAGACGTCCATGTCTTGCGCGTCTTTCGAAGGGGAACAAGTACCTCGAAGGCCTCGCCCAGGTCCTTAGCGTGGTCGGTCGACGAGACTGATTTGACGAGCATGTCGTCGACGTAGAATTCTATGTTCTTGCCGATCTGTGGCTTGAACGTGCGGTTGACGAACCGTTGGTATGTAGCCCTAGCATTCTTAAGGCCGAAGGGCATCACCTTATAGCAGTATACCCCCCGGTTCGTTGTGAATACGTTAAGATCTTCGTTTGCCGGATTCATATGGATCTGATTGTAGCCGGAGAAGGCATCCATGAAGCTCAATAGCTTGTGGTCTGCCGAGCTGTCGACGAGCTGATCAATCCGAGGTAAGGGATAGTTGTCCTTGGGGCAGGCCTTGTTGAGGTCGGTGAAGTCGACGCACATGCACCATTTCCCGCTTGATTTCTTGACCAGGACTACGTTTGCTAGCCATTTCGAATAGGGCACGTTCCGAATGAAGTTGGCAGCGAGGAGCCGATCTACCTCATCCTCGATAACCTTCTGTTTGACCGGGATGAAGCTTCGCTTTTTCTGTCTAACTGGTCGGGCTGTAGAATCAACCCAGAGCTTGTGAGATATAATTTTAGGGTCGATCCCAGGCATGTCAGCAGGCGCTCAGGCAAACACGCCGGAGTTGTTTCTGAAGAAATGGATTAGGTCATCTCGTTGAGTTCCTGCGTCCCGATCTGAACGAGTTTTTCGTCGTCCTCTTCCACGAGGGGGACCTCTGTCAGAGGCTCCACCGGGGTCTCTCGGACCTCAGTTTGCTCATCTCGAGTATCTAGAGAAACCGTGATGTCACCCTCACCCTCGACATCGTCGACCGTTCTCTCCGACGAAGATGTTGCGGTGAAGCAAACCTTCGCAATTCGCTGGTCTCCATAGACCCGACCTATCCCGCCCTGGTCGAGAGGGAATTTCATCACCAGGTGATATGTCGATATCTGCGCCCGGAGGGAGTTTAGCATGGGACGGCCAAGGAGGATGTTGCAGGCCGATGGAATTCTCGCTACGATGAATTCCACCGGCAATGTCCGCGTACGGTTGGCCTCCCCGACGATGAACTGTAGAGTGACCACTCCATCCGCCGGAATGGAGTGGTTGGTGAATCCTGAGAAGACGTGGGAGGTCGGCTTGAGGTCTGCCGCGGTGAGCCCCATGCGGAGGAAGCGGTCGTGGAAGAGAATGTCTACCGAGCTTCCTGAGTCGACCAGGATTCTGTGCACCTCGTATTGATGGACCCGAGCCGTAATCACCAGGGGGTCGTTATGGGGAAAGGATATGCCGTGAAAGTCCCCGTCATCAAAAGTGATCAGCCCGGTCTCCCTTGACCTCTTCGTTGGTCGACTGTCGTCCTCCGCGGCTGGCGCGGGGTGCTGAGTCTCGTATGTACCCAACATACCCCTGGCCGTCATGACCGTGATTTTTGACGAGCCTCGGTTCCCTTTGGTGAGGTTCCTTATGCCTCCCGGTGGGTTTGCTTTTAAGCTACCGCGGAGAATCTCGCGTGCGCGACCATGTCGAGAGAGTGGATGGTGGTCATGCCTGTAAACAGGCGAGCTGACCGCCACCGCTACAGGAGGGACAGGGTTGCGACAAGACTCGGGATGAAGCTCTCTAGCATAATACCTCGGAGCCAAACTTAGTGGTGTCCACCGGGTTTTTAAGTATGTCGGCCCGGTTAAACCGCGGTTGCCGGAAATGATGAGGGGGCGGTCGGCGGCGCCGACGCGGATGAAGTCTTCTCTCCCCTTGTAGGGGTCCTGGTCCCGGGGCAGGAGAGCGGCGACTTAGTGATCTTGCCCCGCCGTTTGGATGCCGATCAGTGCCTCCACAACAAACGTGAGTCGGTCTATCCGGCCGGCGAGGTCGTTGATGGCATTCGGCGGAGGAGGTTCGTCCGCGCCTTCGTTGAGGGGAGGCGGCGGCTGGTGCTTGGATCTTCGTGATGATCGCTCGCCATTTGATTGAGATCGGAAAGTGAACTTTTGTTTTGTGGAATCAAGGTATCCCACAGACGGCGCCAGCTGACGGAGACATGAATCTCCTTCAGATGTTGCCTTCCGTTGATCTGCAGTTGGTGGCGATTGGTGGCTGAGATTGGATCTGGAAGCTGTCGCTCCTGAAGCGTGTAGATCTCAATGGGTTTGGAGTTGTGGTTGCCGAGCTACCTGCAAGGATATCCCAGGGTGGTTATACCACCGAGGATTCTCCGACGATCAAGTTAGACTAGGGATCCGAGAAGAGTAACAGCTTAGTGGAGTAAAAATGGCTTACTTGAACAGTCTGAAGAAGGGGTTTATATAGCAATGGCAGCAGGCGAAGCAAGCGCGAGAATCACGCCGGCCGTTACGCTTCCGGCGTCACGCCCGCGTGATGAGCGGGACCTCCCATTAATGGCGAGACAGGCTCGTTAATGGGGGATCGTGATGGCGTGGAATGTGGGATGTGGCCGGCGGAGATCTCGCGCATGGCGAGATTCACGGGATGGCGGTTACGCCTGCAAGCGGTGCTGTTGGTCGGTCGATGAAACCGAGAAAGATGACCTCGGAGGGAGAGCTCACGGAGGAATAGGAGAGCCGAGGTATCTTGGTTCTGCTCGAGCCCGGAGGCGAGATGGGAGGGCCGAGGAGGCTCGGGCCTGTCATAGCTCGGAGACGAGCTGTGAGGCCGAGGAGGCCAATTGTGCTGGGGGCTCGGAGGTGAGCCAGCGTTTGCTCGTAGGACGGGCACAGGAGTGGTCTAGTCGGCCGCCGTAGGTCCTTACTTATGAGCCCTCTGGGACACGTCATCTGCCACCTGTCCTGATCTGGGAGCCAACCGGCACCCAACACGTGGCCTGTTGCTTCAGCAAAAGGGAACACGATCCGGCGCACCCTCTTTAATGCGGAGATCTCGCCCTGATCCGCTGACATCACCCGGAAAAACAACCGATCGCCTAGGGACACGCCCGACGATATCTTTGAAAAGAAGCTCACCTCGGGCCACCCGGCAAACCACTCTCGACCCGACCCGTCAGCTGGTCGGGACGAGAGTGGGAGGCTAATGATGATACTCGATATCGGTGATCTCCCAGATCAGGAAACGTGGCAGATGACGTGTCCCAGGGCTCACAAGAAAGGACCTACAGTGGCCGACCAGACCACTCCTATGCCCGTCCTATAAGCAAACGCTGGCTCACCTCCGAGCCCCCAGCACAATTAGCCTCCTCAGCCCCACAGCTCGTCTGCAAGCTATCACAGGCCCGAGCCTCCTCGGCCCTCTCAGCTCGCCTCCGGGCTTGAGCAGAACCAAGATATCTCGGCTCTCCCGCTCCTCCACGAGCTCTCCCGCCGAGGTCATCTTCCTCGGTCTCATCGAACGACCGACAGCACCGCTTGCAGGCGTAACCGCCATCCCGTGAATCTCGCCATGCGCGAGATCTCCGCCGGCCACATCCCACATTCCACGCCACCACGATCTCCCATTAACGAGCCTGTCTCGCCATTAATGGGAGGTCCCGCTCATCACGCGGGCGTGACATCGGGAGCGTAACGGCCGGCGTGATTCTCGCGCCTGCCTCGCCTGCTGCCACCGCTATATAAAACCCTTCTTCAGACGGTTCAAGTAAGCCATTTTTACTCCACTAAGTCGTTACTCTGCTCGGATCTGTAGTCTAACTTGACCGTCGGAGGGTCCTCGGTGGTACAACCACCCGGGGACTTCCTTGCAGGTAGCTCGGTAACCACAACCTCAAACCCGTTAAGATCCACAAGCTTCAGGAGCGACAACCTCCAGATCCAATCTCAGCCACCCGTCGCCGCTATCAGCAGATCAACGGAAGGTAACATCTGAAGGAGATTCACACCTCCGTCAGCTGGCGCCGTCTGTGGGATACCTTGATTCCACAAAAACAAAAGTTCACTTTCCGATCTCAATCAAATGGCGAGCAATCATCACGAAGATCCAAGCACCAGCCGCCGCCTCCCCTCAACGGAGGCGCGGACGAACCACCTCCGCCGAATGCCATCAACGCCCTCGCCGGCTGTTCATACCATAATATTGCATTTTCTATTCCCCATTCTTATGCATTTTACAATGAAAACAGGTGCTTTTGACGTATGTCTGCTACATGTTACAGGTTACAGGTTCTTAGACAGAAAACAGTGAAAACGATGTAAAGACGATGAAAAAGTGGACTTTGACAAACAAATAGAGGACTCTTGATCAAGCCTACATCAAAGATAAAATTCACAAAGTACAAGGCAATGCAAGGTCCAAGATTACAAAGCGAACGGTTAAAAGCCCACCATAATTATTCACTGAAGATCTGGAGCTAATGTAGAAGCCCAATTTGTAAAAGAACCAAAGAACCAGAAGCCAAAAAGGACCAAGAACAAAACCCTGAAATTTCAGCATGTGAGCCAACTAAAGGGCCGCGGAACCGCGGCCCAAGCCCACCATTGCCGCGGTTCCGCGGCCAGAAGAAGACAAAAAGAGAATTATTTTTTACCAAAATCAGTGGCTTTGTTGACCGGTCTTCCTAGAGGGCTATTTTTGTAAATGCAAACATGCAAGTCATTGTAACCCTAGGGCTTCCTATTTTCTATAAATAGGGACTCTAATTCATTGTAAACTTTATGCCTCCCTATGCCTCCCTATGCCTCCCTTCATTAATAAATTTCAGCATTCTTTTGGAGAGCATCATTTTTGTAAGTTTTTTTATTTTCAGCCCTAGGTTAATTTTCTATTCTTGCCCTAGATAAATTTAATTCCTTGCCCTAGGTAATTTTTATTCTCTGCCCTAGATAGATGTTTTTAAATTTCCTAATGAGTGAGTAGTTTTCTCGCTTGTTAGGGTTAGGAATAGGGAAGGATTTGAGAGATGAAGATCTCTCATCTCTTTTCTTTGCCAATCTTTTATGAAAATTAGAACTCCATGCATACCTTCTTATTCCGCTCCCTACGGCACTCTACCCTCGAGGTAACGGTGATTCTGTAGTCTAAAGGCCCGGATTTTAAGGTTTTCCATGGAGGTTAGGGTAAAGATTAAGAAAGGAAGGACAAGGATCTAGAGGAAGAATCAATCTTCCCAATCATCCTAATCCCCTTTGTTAAGATTTACCATAACACTAATATGATATATTTAATTAAAGGCAATGGAAAGAGATGTAGATATTTGTTTACCAAATTTTCCCTAAACCTAATCCTAGCAAGTTTCTAATCCTAGTATCATACAACTTCAATTTTTAGATTTAATAATTAATCCGAACACCCTTCGGAATTAACTCGTTAGCGCGATTAGAAAATTCACAATATCCCTGTGGACCGACCCGTACTCACCGGCTAGCTTCATGCGACGCCGTTCTTGATTGCGGTTACAAATATTTTTGATCTATTTTTTAGAAAGCGCAAGCACGCTAAATCACAATCAATCAAATGGCGCCGTTGCCGGGGATGGCGTAGAATTTTCTTTTCGTAATTTCGGGTTAATCATAAAATTTAAAAATTCATAAAAATCTGAAAAATCAAAAAAAATTATAAAAATATATATCATTTGTTATTTTTGGAAAGGATACTTTGTGGTTGAATTTTTTGCAGGATATACAAATTCGGATCTGGAGATTTCCAGAAAGCAAAACAGAAAACGGGATATCAGAACAGAAGAGATTTTAAACAACAGAACAGTGATTTTTTTTTGGAGCAGCGAACCCCCTAAACCGCCGCCTTTCCGCGGCCATAACTTGCTTTAGGCCGCGGAAACGCGCTCTACTTGACGATTCGTCGTGTGAAAAAAAATTTTGGGATCCGCGCCGACTTTACCGCCGCGTAACCGCGGTGGGAACCCCCATTTGGCCGCGGATTAGCTGCGTTCTGGCGACAACATCTTCTGAAAAAATTTCTGTAAGCTTCCCTGTTCTTTCTCTGCAAATATTTCCATATATTTTCTGAAAATTCCTGCAGGATTCCGTGAGCTATAAAATATATTCCCTTCCAAATAACAATCTTGTGCAGGATTTTTTTGGGCCCCGCTTGAACTAAATTGATTGCAAGAAATATTTTGTTGTTGCGTATCTTTTCTCAAATATCTTTTTGCAACAGTTTTTTCCAAATAAAGATTCTTGTGATATGCTTAAGATAATAACTGATTGCAGGTAATATATTTTAGATTGCATATCTTTAATTAAAAATCTTTTTGCAACGATTTTCAAATAAAGAAAAAAAAAAAAAGGGGATAAATCTTTTATAGAAAACTTGCAATCTTTTGCCCCAAATAAATCCTTGCACCATCACCCAACTTTCTTTCTTTGAACCTTTCTTCTTCTAACATGGGTACCCCACATAAAAAATCACTTGCCGAACTTTGGTATCCTGAACCTAATTTTGCGTCGTTCGGCAATTTGTTCGGTCAATTTAAAGACGATCCCTCCATGCCAAAAAAATCGTTGAAAGATCACATAGAGGAGTCTAGGAGAAACAGTTTGACTTTTCAACCCACTTTGTGTCAACCTAGTCAACCTTTACCACCTACATATGTTGACACCACTTTTCCAAGTCCTGCTGTAACTCCTAGGCCGATGTCCATTGCTGAGCATATTGCTCAATCTCGTAGCCGATCTTTCACCCCTCTCCACTCATCTAGTTCTAGGGATCCGCATGATTATTCACCTTCTTATCCGCATGTTGACCCTACCCCAGTCCAAAAACTTTGGTATCCCGAACCTAATTTTGCATCATATGTCAATGTGTTCGGTCAACTTAAAAACGATCCCTCCATGCCTAAAAAATCTCTGAAAGATCACATAGAGGAGTCTAGAAGAAACAGTTTGACTTTTTCACCCACCTTGTGTCAACCGAGTCAACCTTCACCACCTACATATGTTGACACCACTTCTTTAAGTCCTTCTGCCACTCCTAGGCCGATGTCCATTGCTGAGCATATTGCTCAATCTCGTAGCCGATCTTTCACCTCTCTCCACACATCTAGTTCTAGGGATCAACAAGACTATTCACCTTTTTATCCGCATGTTGACCCTACCCCAGTCCAATCACCCACTTCCTACCAGTCCTACCCGACCTTTCCACCTTCACTAGACACTGCTTCTACACAGCCATTAGGGAGTTTCACATATCCAAACAATTTTGAATCTTTTACCGAAACCCCCTTACCAACCAAGTCTAGTTTGGAAGAGGCGTTGGAGGCGTATATCGCAGCAACAAATAAAATGGTTAGGAATGTGGAAGCGTCCGTGGCCACCCTTATGCAACCTAGTGAACCGGTAGCTAGTGTCCCGCTAGCTCCAAATTTTTCAATGTATGAGGCGGCAGTTGGACAGAGTGAGAATGAGAGAGGATTTTCAAATCAAACCTACCCTTACCCAATTGAAACCCACAACTCCTGTTTTCCTTCGATTGCCCCAAATAGATCACCTGTTGAAAATAAAAATGAGTTCTGTGATTTTGTAGTGTTTGATTTGCCAGATTGTGAGAAACCCCTTTCGAGTGAAACCGCACCTAATCCTTTCGATCTTTACACCTCCACTCTAGAACCTACTTTGATAAACATCCATGCTTTTGAGGAGGTGTCTAAAGAAATTGACTTTCACTTGATTAAGGATATAGACGCCGGGAATATTTCGGATGATGAACCTGTCGATTTAATTGAAGTTTTATGTTCAAATCATCATCCCGAGTTATTAAATGTTTCTCCCGAATCTCATATGCGTCTTGATTTTGATGATAATGGCATGGATGAGTTGAATATCGAGGAGAATTATGAGGATAATTATGAGGATAGTCTTGAGGATAATATTGAGGTTGAACCATTTTTATTTGATGTGTCGGATTTTCCAATTCAGTCTTCTGAACCTTTGACTGTTATATCACCCTCCCTCTTTCCCATTGTTCCGACCGAACAAATGACCGCTACGCTTTCTTCTCCTATACCAAGTTCGGCCTACCCATGTTTTCTCACGAATCTTGAGGGATTTGATCCCATTTCTCGACGAGTTGATAGGTTAGCGCAATCGCTTTTAACACATCGGTCATCACAAATTGCGCTAATTTATTCACTCAATTTACACCCTCAAGATCGTACTCCACTTCATTCTTCTTTTCGCCATTCTTCTCCCCCACCGAGACCATATTCTACCATTCTTCTTTCCACACGGTCTCGCGTGCCTTTCATATCTTTTCTTTCCATCCCATTCTTGCACCAGCTATACCATTTCCACGATAAGATTTTTGAATGGTTGGTGTTAACTTTTGGCTTGTGTAAGGCCAAGCTTAAGTTTGGGGGGAACCTTTGTATATATGTATATATATTTTCGTTTTCTTTTTCTATAAAAAAAAAAAAATTTCAAAACATTAAAAATATAAAAAAAAAATTGTAAATAAATAAACAGGGGAGTATCGGCATTTTGACCCTCTTTGTTTAGCATGACAGTGAGGATACTGTCAAGTTCAAGTTTGGGGGTATGCTCGGTACGTCTTCCTCCTTCGCATTCATATGTACATTTTTGCATTTGCATACTTATTTGAAAACCCATAAAAATTTGAAAAATTTCAAAAAAATTATAAAAATTAATGTATTCAATTTTGGCTAATTGACTAGAGTTTGACAAATAGGTTAACTAGCTAGGAAAAACTAGATCTTAGACTTAGTAAATTAAAAACCCTAAAAATAACCTTCCTTAAAGTTTAACGGTAGAAAGTATATGCCTTGTAGTTTATTTAGAAATAGGCAAATTTTAGGTTCACTTCTTGGGCTAAGTCGAAACAAGGGAAGAGTATTAAAACTTTTATTAGAGTATAAGTTTGAAAAATAGTTCCTAGCTTAAGTCTAGATTCTGAAAACGTATACCCTACAATTTGCACAATCACGCACCTTGAAACTTGGAATAGTAGAGGAGACCTTGAAATGCTCTTGTCTAAAGTCCTTAGTACAATGAAAATAAAAGAAAAAAAAAGTGAATAAAAAAAAAATGGACACTGGTTTTTGTGATTACTTAAGGCTGTAAAAATAGAAAAATATTTAGCGAGGGTGCTTCATCACCTAGTGCCTTAGACCAACTGGTTTGGGAGTCACTGCTAAAGCCTTGGGTGTTGCAAGGACTAGGAAGTACGCTTTAAAGTGCAAACGCATTTTGTAATCGGTCGTTGGTACCTCAAGAAGTATTAACGGTCGCATGAAGGATGTGTAAGCAAATTTCATTTAAATTCACCAACTAATTAGTACTTTGGACAATGGACAAGGGCATGATTGCTTGAATTGAATTTCCGAGTGTAGGGGTGATCTATACACACACGTAGGGGTATGTGATTGGAATCTAGATAAGAGAAAGGAATGAAGAATAGAACTTGTATCTTTAATAGAGTTGATAGAAATTCCTAAGTGGAGATAAAACCCTAGAAGGAAAACTTAAGAAATGCCGAAAGCTAAGTAGATCTGCAGGATATATATAATCTTAAGTTAAATAATGAGGAAGTGTGAAGAATATGGGTGGATAATTTGCGAGTCAAAAGATAATAGAATTCCTTGTTAGAAAACCTAATTGGAGAACAAAAGTCAATGGGCTGAATTGATAGGATTTTGTGGGTGTAATCCGCTGAAAACCCTCAGGAGACAACACTCCTCCTACTAGGGACACCTAGAGGTTTAACGGCTTGTTGCACGAGCTCAGTGCAATCGCGTTTCCCTGCGAAAGTGCGGTTAGGTTTTTTGTAGAGAATAAAACAATAAGTTTGCTCGAGGACGAGCAAAAGATAAGTTTGGGGGTATTTGTTCATACCATAATATTGCATTTTCTATTCCCCATTCTTATGCATTTTACAATGAAAACAGGTGCTTTTGACGTATGTCTGCTACATGTTACAGGTTACAGGTTCTTAGACAGAAAACAGTGAAAACGATGTAAAGACGATGAAAAAGTGGACTTTGACAAACAAATAGAGGACTCTTGATCAAGCCTACATCAAAGATAAAATTCACAAAGTACAAGGCAATGCAAGGTCCAAGATTACAAAGCGAACGGTTAAAAGCCCACCATAATTATTCACTGAAGATCTGGAGCTAATGTAGAAGCCCAATTTGTAAAAGAACCAAAGAACCAGAAGCCAAAAAGGACCAAGAACAAAACCCTGAAATTTCAGCATGTGAGCCAACTAAAGGGCCGCGGAACCGCGGCCCAAGCCCACCATTGCCGCGGTTCCGCGGCCAGAAGAAGACAAAAAGAGAATTATTTTTTACCAAAATCAGTGGCTTTGTTGACCGGTCTTCCTAGAGGGCTATTTTTGTAAATGCAAATATGCAAGTCATTGTAACCCTAGGGCTTCCTATTTTCTATAAATAGGGACTCTAATTCATTGTAAACTTTATGCCTCCCTATGCCTCCCTATGCCTCCCTTCATTAATAAATTTCAGCATTCTTTTGGAGAGCATCATTTTTGTAAGTTTTTTTATTTTCAGCCCTAGGTTAATTTTCTATTCTTGCCCTAGATAAATTTAATTCCTTGCCCTAGGTAATTTTTATTCTCTGCCCTAGATAGATGTTTTTAAATTTCCTAATGAGTGAGTAGTTTTCTCGCTTGTTAGGGTTAGGAATAGGGAAGGATTTGAGAGATGAAGATCTCTCATCTCTTTTCTTTGCCAATCTTTTATGAAAATTAGAACTCCATGCATACCTTCTTATTCCGCTCCCTACGGCACTCTACCCTCGAGGTAACGGTGATTCTGTAGTCTAAAGGCCCGGATTTTAAGGTTTTCCATGGAGGTTAGGGTAAAGATTAAGAAAGGAAGGACAAGGATCTAGAGGAAGAATCAATCTTCCCAATCATCCTAATCCCCTTTGTTAAGATTTACCATAACACTAATATGATATATTTAATTAAAGGCAATGGAAAGAGATGTAGATATTTGTTTACCAAATTTTCCCTAAACCTAATCCTAGCAAGTTTCTAATCCTAGTATCATACAACTTCAATTTTTAGATTTAATAATTAATCCGAACACCCTTCGGAATTAACTCGTTAGCGCGATTAGAAAATTCACAATATCCCTGTGGACCGACCCGTACTCACCGGCTAGCTTCATGCGACGCCGTTCTTGATTGCGGTTACAAATATTTTTGATCTATTTTTTAGAAAGCGCAAGCACGCTAAATCAATCAATCACCGGCCGGATAGACCGACTCGCGTCCATCATGGAAGCACTCGTCCGTGTCCAAACGGCAGGGCAAGATCACCAAGTCGCCGCTCCCCCGCCTCGAGACCAGGACTCCTACAGGAGGAGAGAAAACTCCGTCCGCGTAGGCACTGCCAACCGCCGCCTCATCATGTCCGGGGACCGCGGTTTCCTCGGGCCGACGTACTCGAAAACCCGGTGGGCACCGCTAAGTTTGGCTCCGAGGCCTTACGCCAGAGAGTTTCTCCCCGAGTCTCGTTACGCCCCTGTCCCTCCCGAGGCGGTGGCAATCAGCTCGCCTGTCTACAGGCACGACCGGCACCCCCTCTCTCGATGGGGTCACGCACGCGAGACTCTCCACGGCAGCTCAAAAACAACCCCACCAGGGAGCGTAAGGAACCTCACCAAAGGGAACCAAGGCTCGTCGAAAATCGTGGTCATGACGGCCCGGGGTACACCGGGTACATACGAGTCTCAGCACCCTGCGCCAGCCGCGGAGGCCGACAGCCGACCGACGAAGAGGTCAAGTGAGATCAAGCCCATGACTTTTGATGATGGGGACTTTCACGGCATATCCTTACCCCATAACGACCCCCTTGTGATTACGGCTCGAGTCCATTAGTACGAGGTGCACAGGATCCTGGTCGACTCGGGAATCTCGGCAAACATTCTCTTCCACGACTGCCTCCTGCGCATGGGGATTACCTCGGCAGACCTGAGGCTGACCTCCCACGTCCACTCAGGATTCACCAACCACTCCATCCCGGCGGAAGAGGTAATCACTCTACAGTTCAACGTCGGGGAGGCCAACCATACGCAGACACTTCTGGTGGAATTCATCATAGCGAGAATCCCATCGGCCTACAACATCCTCCTCGGTCGCCCCACGCTGAACTCCTTCCGGGCCCAGATATCGACCTATCACCTGGCGATGAAGTTCCTTCTCGACCAGGGCGGGATAGGTCGGGTCTATGGAGACCAACGGATTGCAAGGGTTTGCTTCACCGCAACATCTTCATCGGAGAAACCGGTCGACGATGTCGAAGGTGAATGTGACATCAGGGGTTCTCTTGACACCCGAGACGAGCAAACAGGGGTCCGAGGGACCCCGGTGGAGCCTCTGACAGAGGTCCCCCTCGTAGAAGGGAACGATGAAAAACTCGTTCAGATCGGGTCACTTCTGACAGGAACTCAGCGAGATGACTTGGTCCACTTCCTCAGAAACAACTCCGATGTATTTTCCTGGGCGCCTGCTGACATGCATGGGATCAACCCCAAAATTATATCTCACAAGCTCGGGGTTGATCCTACGGCCTGACCCGTCAGGCAGAAAAACCGAAGCTTCGCCCCGGTCAAACAGAAGGCTATCGAAGACGAGGTGGATCGGCTTCTCGCCGCCAACTTCATTCGTAACGTGCCCTATTCGTAGTGGCTAGCAAACATAGTCCTGGTCAAGAAATCAAGCGGGAAGTGGCGCATGTGAGTCGAATTCACCGACCTCAACAAGTCCTGCCCCAAAGACAACTATCCCCTACCTCGGATAGATCATCTTGTCGACAGCTCGGCAGGGCACGAGCTATTGAGCTTTATGGATGTCTTCTCTGGCTACAATCAGATCCGTATGAATCCGGCAGACGAAGATCTTACCGCATTCACAATGCACCGGGGAGTATACTGCTACAAGGTGATACCTTTCGGCCTCAAGAATGCCGGGGCTATATACCAACGGTTGGTCAACTGCATGTTCAAGCCATAGATCGGCAAGAACATGGGGGTTTACGTCGACGACATGCTCGTCAAATCAGTCTCATCGACCGACCACGCCAAGGAACTGGGCGAGGCCTTCAAGGTACTGAGCAAGTTCAAGATGAAGCTGAACCCCGCCAAGTGCGCATTCGGGGTCACCGGGAGAAGTTCCTCGGTTTCATAGTCACCTACCGTGGAATCGAGACCAACCCGGAAAAAATCGACGCCATCCTCAACATGACCGCGCCCAAGACCAACATCGAGATCATGCGACTAACCGGGTGGGTGGCCGCTCTGAGCCGTTTCATGTCGACGTCTGGAGAAAAGTGCCTCCCATTCTTCAAGACTCTGAGGAAAATCACGAGGTTCGAGTGGTCGGAAGAGCGTCAGACCGCCTTCGACCAGTTAAAGAGGCACCTTGCGACACCGTCGTTGCTCACCCGACCAGTTGAAGGAGACGAGCTATCGCTGTACCTGGCGGTATCCGACCAAGCGACAGGCTCAGTGCTCGTCTGGGAGGCCGACGGAGTACAAAACCCGGTATACTGCGTGAGTCACGTCTTTAAAGACGAAGAGACGAGGTATCTGGCCATAGAGAAGATCGTTCTTGCCCTCATAGTGGCCTCAAGGAAGCTACGACACTACTTCCAGCTGCACACTATCATTGTCCTTACCAAGAGCCGGCTGGGGGCTATCCTCGCCTCACCTGAATCCTCGGGCCGCTTAGAGAAGTGGAGGTGGGAGATGTCACAGTTTGACATAAAATACCGCCCGAGACAGGCCATCAAAGCACAAGCCCTGGTCGACTTTATTGTCGAGTGCACTATTCCCAGCAAGGAACCGGAGCCCGTGCCGACCCTCGCAGATCAGCACCCAAGCTTGGGGAGACCCGACTCGGTCCATGAATGGGTCATCTACATCGACGGGTCCTCAACCGAGGAAGGCTGTGGCACCGGCCTTATCATTCGGGGCCCGAACGAAGCAGAAATGGAATATTCGCTAAAGCTCGGATTCAAGGCTTCAAACAATGCGGCAGAGTACGGGGCTCGGCTGGCTGAACTTCGCATGGCGTCCAGGCTGGGGCTGAGGACAATTCGAATCCGCAGTGACTCGGCCCTGGTCGTTGGCCATGTGACCGGCCACTTCGAAACTCTGGAACCCCTAATGGTGAAATATCTGGTCGAGCTAAGAAAACTTCGGAAGAAATTCGACGAGATCTAGATAGAACAAATTCCCAGGCAGCTCAATGCCCAAGCCGACGCCCTGAGCAAGTTGGCCTCATCCTACTCGGCCAATAACAAGCGGCCTATCCACTTCGAAACCTTGCCACGGCCCAGCGTGAAAGACGGTGCGACAATACTTCATGTGTATACGGCGCAGGAAGATGTCCAGGACTGGAGGAAGCACCTCATGGAATACCTAAGGGACGGTACGCTTCAAAAAGATTGGGGGGCAGCCCGCCGTCTCTGGGCCAAAGCCCGTCACTTCGTCTGGAACAATGAGAACCTCTACAAGAAATTCTTCACTCGGCCCTTACTCCGGTGCGTCGACCCCCACGAAACCGATTACGTCCTCCATGAAATCCACGAAGGGGTCGGCGGCGCACACCAAGGGGCCCGAACCTTAATCCAGAAGGCATTGCTCCATGGGTACTACTGGCCAACTATTCACGAGGACGCCCAGAAGCTCGTCCGAAGATGCAAAAGCTGCCCAACTCCACGGAAGCATACTTCTCCTCCCGGCCACCGAGCTGCTCGCGCTGACCTCCCCATGGTCGTTCGCCCAGTGGGGATTGGACATGATAGGCCAGTTCCCTACCGGCGCAGGCGGGCATAAATATGTTCTCATCGCGGTGGATTACTTCACAAAGTGGATCGAAGCCGTCCCTGTTTCCCCCAATCAGAGCAAAGCTCTTTTTGAATTTCAAAAATTCAAAAAAAATTGAAGCAACGCTTCAAATCCCGTGCGCTGCGCGCAACGCGCCACGTGTCAGAAGTTGATACGTCAGCGCAGCGCCCAAGGCAGCGCGCCCAATCAGAGCAAGGCTCTATTTAAAACAAAAATTAAAGGAAGCAACGCTTCAGTTGCGCGAGCACTGCGCTGCGCGACACGTGTCAGCGCTGTGGCGCTGCGCTGTGCGCCGCGCGACACGTGTCAGCGCAGTTGCGCAAGCGCTGTTGCGTTGCGCTGTGCGCCGCGCGACACGTGTCAGTGCTGTGCGACACGTGTCAAGCGCTGGTGCATCTGCACCAAACAGAATTAAAATTCCAATAAGATCTTTCTGTTCTTGTTAAAACAAGAAGATTGTCTTCTGTAAAACAGAAGCCCTTGGATCAAAGATCCAACGGTGGGGAAAATTCCTCAAATCACTCAGAGAATGAACTCTTTAACAAATTTAACAAATTAATGGGCACTATTTAAAGGCCCCTAGACCCCAATTCAAAAACAACAGAGAGAAAACAAAAATACTCAGAAACAGAGAGAACTCTGAAGAATTGTGATAAGAACTCAAGAAAAGAAAGAAGGTAAAAACATTTATAATAAAGAAGAATTTCTTCTGAATAGATCATTGATCTAAGAACAAGATCAATGATCTTCAATAAAAAAAATATATAATAATAACAGTGTCTTACACTTTTTTATGAACCATTGGTTCTGAAATCTTAAAGATTCTTCTCTTAAATCCAAAATTGGATTAAGTTATTAAAACAGTGCCCTGCACTTGCAAAACTGCAATGTTGCGCTCCTGAGTTGGCCAAGCCACCAGGGAGCGCCACGTGTCAGCTCCAAGACTACTTGCGCTGTGCACTTTTAAGATAGAGCATTGCTCTTTAAAATTGGTGCAACTCACCAGAGCGCACCACGTGTCAGTAGCGCAACAGCGCAGCGCAACAGCGCAGCGCACTGCACTATTGCGCTTGCGCTCACCAGAGTATGACACGTGTCACCACGACAAGCGCTTGCGCTCAATAATTGGCACAAAGCGCCTGACAAACCACTGTCAAGTAATTAATGCACTGCATTATTTACAGAAGGGCCAAGCCCAATTAATAAATGCAATGCATTATTTTAAAGAAGGGCAGAGCCGAAATAGATGCTCTGCATCATTTATAAAGGGACAGAGCCCAAATCAGAAAGGCCTAGCAGGCCAAAATAAAATGCAGTGTGTTTACCCCAATCAGAGCAAAACTCTGTTCAAATTCCAAGGCGGGAAATGAAGCAACGCTTCATCTTCCCCCAATCAGAAATAAAGCTTTGCTTTGAAAATTTAAACTTTAATGAATGAAGCAACGCTTCAGATTCTTTGCGCTGCGTACAACGCGCCACGTGTCAGAAGTTGGTACGTCAGCGCAACGCCCAAGGCAGTGCATCCAATCAGAGCAAGGCTCTTTAAAAAACAAAAGCAACACTCAGTTGCGTAAGCGCACCGCTGCGCGACACGTGTCTGCGCAGTTGTGCGAACACTGTTGCGCAAGCGCACCGCTGCGCGACACGTGTCTGCGCAAGTCTGCGCAAGAACAACTGCGCAAGCGCACCGCTGCGCGACACGCGTCTGCGCAGTTGCGCAAACATAGTTGCGCAAGCCCACCGCTGCGCGACACGTGTCTGCGCAGTTGCGCAAGCACGACTGCGCAAGCGCACCGCTGCGCGACACGTGTCTGCGCAGTTGCGCAAGCGCAGTTGCGCAAGCGCTTCATTATGCGACATGTGTCACTCACCGGGGGAGTTGCGCAAAACAGAATAAATCTTGTTGAAACAAGAAGATTTTCTTGTATAAGGCAGGGGCCTTTGGATCAAAGATCCAACGGTGGGGAAAATTCCCCAAATCACTCAAAAAAAGATTTATGTAACAAATCTAACTAATTTATGAGCACTATAAAAAGGACCCCAGGCCTCATTTCAAAATCATTGAGATCGGATTAAAAAAAAGAGAGAGAAAAGAACTCTGGAGAACTCTTTGAGAATACAAAAAAAAGGTAAAAAACCTTTAAAATAAGAGAAAATTCCCTTAGGAATAGATCATTGATCTAAGAACAAGATCAGTGATCTTCAATAAATAAATAAATAAATAAAAATAATAAAAATAGTGCCTTGCACTTGCTATGAACCTTTGGTTCTCTGAAACAAGAAAAAACTTGTTTTTCTTTGATCCAAATTTAGATCAAGGGATAAAAAGTGCTTTGCACTTCTTGAATCTACAAAGATTCTCAGTGCTTTGTACAAATGCAATGCATTACTTAAAGGGCCAGGCCCAAGTCAAAAAGACCTAACCGATCTAAATAAATTGCAAAGCAATAAAAAGGCAGGTCCCCATTTAAATTGATACTCTGTTTGAGCGAAGCCCAAAATAAATGAGCAGCCCTAGTAAAAGGTCTAACAGGCCAAATGCAAACGGAACATTGAATATTCTCAACTGGACTTAGCCCAATTTTGGCCGTAAGTCCTTAAATTAAATTGACTGAGCAAGATTGCTCCTCCTAAATCAATTCACATCCGGTTTGAGGGTACATCTCCGAACTCCTTTGACATCCATCGTTGTAATTCCTCAACGACGTCAAAGAGGTGACGGGTCCCAACGACCACACATCGATATGGACTACGGGGTCTTTAAACTCGTGGACCGAGACGTCCTTAAACTAATATTCGTCCCTAAACGGGAATGTTGGACCGAAACGTCCTTAAACTAATATTGGACCGAAACATCCCTAAACTAATAACGGACCACTACGTCCCTAAACTGGCGTTGGACCGAAACGTCCTTAAACTAATAATGGACCACCACGTCTCTAAACTGGAATATGGACCGAAACGTCCTTAAACTAATAATGGACCACCACGTCTCTAAACTGGAATATTGACCGCAACGTCCTTAAACTACCTATGGACCACCATGTCCCTGAATTGGAACAATAGAGCCTCCTAATACTCTTTTGCCGGATCTAAACGGTCCCGTTTAAGTTGATCTTACCCCCAAATACGGCTAACGTATCCTTAAACACTCAAATGAACGATAAAATTCCAAATCGACCTTGGTTCAAGGGTACATCTCCGAACTCCTCTGACATCTGTCGTTGTAATCCTTCAACGACGTCAGAGAGGCGACGAGTCCCAACGGCCATATATTAAATGGATCACCCCGTAAAGTTGATCTTAGTCTCAAACAGGACTAACGTATCCTTGACAAACGTTTAAGTTGATCTTAGCCACAACGCGACTAATGCATCCTTAAACTAAAAACACCAAACCCAAATCTAAGTAAATACGGATTTGGACCAGTCCACGTCCTACGGGCGACGGTATTACTCAATCTCCGTATACAATCCACGGGCAACCACAAACAAAACAAACACACACGACACGAAGTGAAATTCTGGAGAAGGAGAAAGTGGCTACCGCGATGCGGTAGCGTAATTAACTGCAGGGGCTTACGCCTACAGGGAAGAGCGTCCCCACAATCAAAAACCCCTCAAGCGAGGGGGAATCTGACAAAGTCTGCTACATCGGCCGCATCCGTCTAAACCTTCGATACACGGTGCCATAAATCAACTTGGCATCTTCGGAGAGGTAGACGGATAAAACCAAATAGCATCTGCCCCGAATCTCAGCGTCAGGACATCGCGGTCCTGTGCGCCGTCCTTCGGAGGGGAACAGATTCTGGCACGCCCGGTGGGACCTCTTCCTCTTTCCACTTCACACTTCGTGTGTCGTCTTCGCGAACCAATCGCGGTTTGTTAATGGTTGCCTTCGGATTTCAAGTTACTAAGATTTGGTCTTTTGCCTGGCGCAGAACTCAAGATTCAATGGCCTCCAACTGCACCAACTGCTCGAAGTGCCACTGCAATGGACACTCCACCTCCCCCGGAGGTGTAGCATATGGGCCCCAAGCGGCTTCCTTCCTCGCTCTGCCGGTGGACCAGGTGACCCAAGCCACCACTGGCCTGTTCTTCGGGACCATGATCCCACCTACAAGCTTCTCTGAGCCCATGCCTGCACTGGAAGTGAACAAGAAGTCGGTCTTTGACCGGCTCACTGTTACGACGACCCCTGTCAACGGGTCACCCGCTACCAAACCGACAGCCTCTGTTTTCACCAGGCTAAATCTGAACTCTAAAATGGCTGTCCAAAGGAGGGCAACAGCTGCTGCTTCAGAAGTCATCAAGGCGACTTCCCCTGTCAAAGAGTCAGTCTTTTCAAGACTGACGATTCCTGCTCCTGCCCCTGCTCAAGGATCCGTCTTCGGCAGGTTGAATATCACCCCTCAGAAGACAACCTCAGTCTTTAAGAGGTTAACACCGGCGGCGCCTCATTCAGACAGGGGGAAAAAAGAAACTATCTCAATCTCTGAGCCAATCCTAACGGCTCGCCGTGCTCGACGTCGCCATTGGCAACGAATGAGGAAGGCAGGGGGCAACTCTCCCTCAGAGCTAACTCCATCGGCTCCAGTGGTGGAAGTCAACGCTGTTGTCCCAACTGGGAACAGTTTTGAACTGCTGAGGAGGGTACGGAAAAACTCTCCAACCGCTACACTGAAGAGATCTCCTCCACCTGCGGAGAGAGTTCCAGAAACGAAGCAAGAACAGCCCCCTCAACGGCTATCCTCAAGAATTTATAAAGTTTGGCGGAGGGTTCAAGACTCCGTAATTGACCCAGGTCACTCTCGTCACCAGAAAAGGGCGAAAGTGCAAAAAGGAAAAGACCATCCTATTGAACAGCAGGGGACAGCAGCTGCAAGGCTGCCCCCTTCAACGGTTCCTTCAACCTCAACGGCCCACAAAAGAAGGAGGCCAGAGAAAACTCCCGCGTCAGCGGCAAAAGTTAAAAATGGTGAACCTCAACGCCCCAAGTCAGTGGGCATAACAGTTCATACGGTTTATATGGCATCGGGAAAAGAAGATAGCCGCATATCAACAGGTTATAGACCGCACACGAGGTCAGTGACCAAGGCTCAGGAGCAGCAGCAGAAGCTCCACAAGATGATGAACGCTATGGCCGCACTTACAGGGCCAAAAGAAACCCCTGAAACGTCCTCGGACGAGCGTCAAGAACAAGAAACGGACGCTGAATTCCTTCGTCGCGTACTAGAGAAGAAGGATAAAGAGGCTGCGGAGCAGGCAGCCAACATAAAGAAGATGGCCCTCCTGTTCCAGGATATGGTGGGTATGATGATTCAACAAGATCCACCTGCTGAAGATCCCCCAATCATTCTTGAAGACGATAGGGGAGAGACGTCGAATCCTCCACCAGTTTTGTCCGCAGCTAAAGAGGATACAATCTCCAAAGCTGATTTGGATGAATACATCGCCCAGCAAATAAGGGTTCATCATGCAACCGAAACAGCCGGCCAGGTCGTGAAAACGGGGAGACCATATCCGAGTTGGTACGATCAAATCAAATACCCGCCAGGTTATACGATTCCCAAGTTCCATGTCTACAAAGGGACCGGCAATCCTCATCAGCATGTTGCCCAGTTCAGGGCACTCTGCGGCAACACCGGCGGTGATGACAAGCTGTTGCTTCGCCAGTTTGTTGGAAGCTTATCGGATACGGTGTTCGAATGGTACTCTGAGCTCCCGAACGACTCTATTAAAACCTTCACGGAGATGGAGCTGTTGTTTACTCAGCGTTTTGCAAGCGCTAGTAAACGCACCCCGATGACAGCACTGATTAACGCCAGGGTAAAACCCGGCGAGACGTGGGTTCAGTACGCTATACGATGGCGGAACTTATGGTCAAAGTGTGAGCAGCGCATTGAAGAAGCTCCCGCGGTGGGTATGTTTGTGGGAACCCTCGATCCACAAGCAACCATCTCGCAGTTTATGATGTTTTTCAAGCCGACTACCTTCCAGGCCTTGATTGACAAACTAGCGCAAATGGATCAAATGGGCCATAAACCCCCTCTTCCAAGGCCAGACACTCGAAATGACAAAGGGAAGGGAAAAGCGATCGTCGTCGCTAATGCTCAACAACAACTGAGCGACTCGAAGCCGGTTGCTCGTCAAAATAATACGCGACCATACGTGCCCCTTGAGGATAGGATGGGACGTTCTTATTCCTTTCCCCGTGATAAAACGAGGAGATTATTCGAGCTGGCGTTGCGCAACAGACTCATAAATTTGCCGGATCCAAAACGTCCGTTGCAACCAAGTGACATCAACGTGCCCAACTACTGTCCTTATCATCGAGTACTAGGCCATCCGATCGAAGATTGCTACGTTTTCAAGAATTGGCTTGAAAACCAGTACCGACAGGGCAAGTTCGCGTTATCTGACAAATGGAAGGTGAATCCCCCGTAGCCCCACACCGCTAAGGGGACGAATACGCCGGGGGCAACATGCTCCGTCATTGAAGAAGCTCCTTGGGAGGTCGTATTATCAGCCAAGACAAAGAGGATGCTAAAACGATCTTCAGACATGTCCAGCGATCGAGTGGAAGAACCCGTTGGAACCGCAGGTCATTGAAGGGATGTTGAAACCACGTCCAACTCCAAGGACCGATGGTGGCGGTTCAAGCACTTGCAGCCAGCCGTCAAAATCTTCGAAAAAGAAGAAGAAGAAATCTAAGAAGCCCGTGAAGCTGGTGACAAGCGCACGGACTTACAAAAGCAAATTGACGCGTTGGAAGAATACAACCAAAAGACATGGACTCCCATTACGCTCCAAGAGTTCCTCAACCACGTCTTTCAAGAGGAAGGAGAGGGAGAAAGTTCGTCAGATGAAGCTGAAGAATGCGTCGCGAGCTGTCATATGATTTCCCATTCGATCACGAACGATGAGGAGACTCCTTGCACCGAAAAGCTGGGGGCAGATCCTGAACCAAAAGTTCTGGGGCCACCAGAGGAAATAATCAACGCATTCCTTAATGAAGCTTGGTTGAAAAGTAAAGCTGATCGGGAGCGCGAGGTGGCTATATTTGAAAGGGCCAAGCGCCAGCGACTTGATGAAGGAGCTGAGACGATCCCGCTGGAGCAAAACACCTCCGCTACCGACAAAAGCCAATTCAAGATGAGGAAAAAGTTTGCTAAGGCCATATCAATGGGCATGAAGCTACCATCCTCTGAAGGAAACATCGCCGGTGAAGTGGAAACGCACCCCTCGTATTGCTTATATCATCGGAAGATTTCACACCCCACTGAAGAGTGCAAAGCTTTCGATAGATGGTGGCAAGGATATGTTGCTCATCGACAACGCTTTAAGCGGGAAAAACGTAAAACTCGTCGGGAGCAAAGAAATACGACCGAAAGGCTTAAAAGAACTGCTGGCGATTGTTGCATGGTTAACACCGGTGGATCACAAGTGCCTACATTCGGGAGTGATTCTGATGAAGAACTAGAACTTGCCCCTCTCTTTAAAGAGTCCGCTTCGAGAACAGAAGAAGAACCAAAGGTTTGCGAAAATATCCGGCTACGTAATCGCACGCTGCCCGAAAAGAACCTCGGACCCTCGAACAGGAAAGATAAAGGGAAAGAAAAGGTCTCTGAAGATATCATCTTAGATGACCAAGTGGTGGAAGAGCTAGCTGCTAAAGACCCACCAAAGAAGAATAAGGTGGATTACAACGTCTTAGCACATCTGAGGAAGCTGCCCTCACAGCTCAGCATTCTTGACGCCCTTTTGCTATCAAAAGAGGCGAGAGATTCGTTGATTAAGGCGCTCCAAGACCCGGAACAATTCCAAGCATGCCTGGCCGAGGAAAAGATGAAGGATGAATTAAAGGAAGTACACACGGCTGATGTTACTTTTGGCGATGAAGACCTTCTACTTGGGACTTGCGAACACAATCGCCCTCTCTATGTCTCGGGATACTGCCATGATATAAAGATAGGCAAAATCCTGATCGATAATGGGTCGTCTGTTAACCTACTCAACGTGCGGGTGTTGAAGGAAATCTGCATGAGCGTCCAGCACCTTGCTCGGGACAAGATCACCATCTCCGGGTTCGACTCCCAATCGTCAAAAACTCTTGGATCTATGATACTGACGCTACGCTTCGGGCTATTCGTCACGGACATTAAGTTCCACGTCATAGACGCCAAGACATGCTACAACGCTTTGCTCGGCCGACTATGGTTACACGTATACAACATCATCCCTTCTACACAACATCAGTGTATGAAGTATTTTAAGGATGGTTTCGAGTATACCGTGACGGGAGAACTGAACCCGTTCTCTGTGAACGAGGTCCGCAAATACGAAGATGCCAAATACTTCTTGCCGGATTTCGAAGACACGGAGAAGTGTCACAAGCCGGAGAATAAAACTAATCCCACCATCCCTGTCTTCGGCAGTGACACCGAGGAAGAAGAGGAGATAGTGTATTCGGGTCCGCCCCAACATAACAAGCCAGGACCGTCCACTCCTACATTGGTCTTTGGTAGCGATTCGGAGGATGAGGTCCATGTCGTATTCTCTGCTCGACCTTCAATACAAGCTTCCGCTGATGAAGAGCAAAGTCTGCAAGTCGCCATGGTGCCGCCCAAACATCATAAAGAACTGGACGCGCTTAATATCTACAGTGTAGAAGAGCTGCGGACATTCTATATTCTTCCCAGGCGAGAAAACGAGAAAGCAATTCTGTTTTACCGCTCTGAAGAAACCAAGGTGAAAAAAGAAATCTGGCATGGCGCGGATCCTGCGCTCAACAGGCTTCGGCCTATCCGTCTTCCCAGATATTATACAGAGGGTTTGAAGAAGCTGCTGAAACGCCAAGGGATATCCTTCAAACAGACCGTTAGAGAGGCCAAATTCTATGACAGGGTCTGGAACGTTCCCGGGACTCAACGCAAACTTCCTAATGGGAGAATGGAAACGAGAGGGCTTGGATACATCCGGTCAAAGAAACGAGAGTTACTACCCGGCTGCTACGTCGTGTATGACCTTGATGAAGAAGCGGATGCTCAATGGGAGGACGCTAATCCTAAGCAAGTGAAGGTTCCAGATGCAAAAGAACCCAGTCCGTCGTTCGAGGAACAAATGGACAAACTTATAAAGAAAGCTGGTCAAAAGGTCCGAGATGATCACAACCGTGAGACGGCCATCTACGAGAAAGCCAAGATGCAACGCCTTCTCCAACAGGCCGTAAAGGATGAAAATGCCGCTCCGTGTCAACCCGTTATAAAGAAGGCTCAGCTCAAAAGCAGAAATAAGTCGAAAGGCCAAAAAGGCACTCAACAACAACAAAGCAGGGCTAAGAAGCCACGCAAACGGGAGTCGAGCGTTATTGATCTATCCCTTATGAAGAAAATGGGGCGAGCATACTCGTTTCCTCGGGACAAGACGAAGAAAATACTTGATCTCGCCCTGAAACATCAAATGCTTACATTGCCGGAGTCTAAACACCCTGAACAAGCAGGCGAAGCCTCACACCCGGACTATTGCTCTTACCATCGAGTAGTAGGTCATCCTCTTGAAGATTGCTTCACCTTCAAGAATTGGGTCGAAGATCAATATCAGCTTGGTAAATTCGCTCTGTCCAACAACTGGAGGGTAGCACCACCACAAAAGCACGAGCCTAAGGCCACGAAAGAAAAACCAGTTCCACATTGGGATTGGAAGCGAATTCGTACCTGTCACATGATAACAATACTACAAGAAGAATCCGAGAACATGGACAGCCTTCCCTGGTGTCTCAAAAACAGCAATGATGAGGTGATCTCAGAATTTCCCCCAGCTCCGAAAGAACTGGAGGATGGAATACATACCACTGCAGATAACCTCAAGAAAATTGAGTTGGGGACGATAAACGATCCGCGACCGACATTCGTCAGCGAGCTGGTGTCTGAAGAAAAGGTGGCTGCGTTAAAAGACGTCCTTGTACAGCATAAAAATTGCTTTGCATGGAACTATTCCGAGATGCCAGGACTTGATCCAGAAGTTGCTGTACATAGACTGGCGATATCCCCGAGTGTCAGGCCAGTTAAACAAGCGCCGAGAAGAATGCGGCTTGAGCTCGAGATGAGCATCAACGCTGAAGTCAAAAAGCTAATAGACTCTGGTTTTATCCAGGAGGTTCAATACCCTGAATAGATTGCTAATATCGTCCCAGTGATGAAGAAAAATGGGACGGTGCGCATATGCGTGGACTTTCGGGATCTCAACAAAGCCTGCCCAAAGGATGATTTCCCAGTACCAGTCACCGAACTGATGATAGACAATACGTCCACGCATGAGATTTTCTCATTCATGGACGGCTCATCAGGATATAATCAAATAAAAATGCATCCTGAAGACCAGAAACATACGGCTTTCCGGTTTAAAGAACGCCGGTGCCACCTACCAAAGGGCCATGATGAAGATCTTCGATGACCTTATACACGAAATCGTCGAATGCTATATCGACGACCTCGTTGTTAAAAGCAAATCATATAAGGAACATCTCGAGCATCTGAAGACCGTATTTCAACGTCTTCGGCAATACAACTTGAAGATGAATCCGCTCAAGTGTGCATTCGGAGTTTCCTTAGGAAAATTCCTGGGATTCATTGTTCGACACCGAGGTATCGAAATAGATCCGTCCAAGATCAAGGCAATCATGGAAATGCCTCCGCCGAGGACTCTCAAACAGTTGCGGTCTCTCCAAGGGAAGCTCGCATACATACGGCGATTTATAGCCAATCTTTCAGGCAAGTGCCGTCCCTATAGCCACCTGATGAAGAAGGGAACCCCATTCGTCTGGGACCAAAAATGCCAAAGCGCGCTAGACGAGATCAAGCAATACCTGCAAAGCCCGCCAATGTTGGCTGCTCCGGTTAAGGGAAAGCCTCTAATTCTTTATACAACTGCTCTCGAAGGTTCTTTAGGCGCGTTATGGGCACAGGAGAATGACCAGGGAAAAGAAAGAGCACTCTACTACTTAAGTCGAGTTCTGCTGGGGGCAGAAAGCAACTACTCCCCCATTGAAAAACACTGCTTAGCGTTGATCTTCGCAATAACAAAGCTTAGACATTACGCATTAGCACATGAAGTCCATCTCATTTCAAAGGTGGACCCTCTCAAATACCTAATGTCAAAGGCCATATTGACGGGACGACTCGCTAAATGGGCCCTGCTCTTAATGGAGTTCTCGATAACGTACCGACCTCTCAAGGCAGTGAAAGGCCAGGCCATCGCCGACTTCCTTGCTGAGCACCCGATACCTGCCGATTCTCCCCTAAAGTGCGATTTGCCAGACAAACATGCGTTTGACGCAGTCGACAGTGGTGATACCCTCTGGGAGCTTTATTTCGATGGAGCATCTTCCATGAAAAAGCACAAATAAAGTACGCCAATGATCAAATCGGGAGTAGGCCTTATCTTCGTGACCCCACAAGGAGGAATAATGCGCTTCGCTTTCTCCTTAACAGAACCGAGAACGAATAATGAAGCTGAATATGAAACTTTGATAGCAGGTCTCGAGATCGCCATTGACATGGGAATTGAAAGCCTCCTCATATATGGGGACTCCCAGCTAGTCGTCAGTCAAGTGAACGGCGATTACCAAACATGCAAACCGGAATTGGTAAAATACGGGGAAAAGGTGCAACAACTGCTGACCCAAATTCCCTCCTATACTTTGGAAAGTATACCACGCGCAGAAAATAGCAAAGCGGATGCGTTAGCTAAGCTCGCTAAAGAACTGGCTGACGAGAACCTCGATGAGGTTAGAATCATGGTACAAAGTCATCGGGTGCTCGCCCCCGCAGAAATACCTTCGGGATCACCCGAAGAGAAGGGAGTGACTGAACAAGCGACCTTACAAATAAAAGACCATGAGAAGGTTGAGGATTGGAAGGAGGTCTTTATAGACTACTTCAAGTCCCACCAAATGCCCGAAGATGCGTCCGCAAGACATCAGCTCATAAAACGAGCTCTGTCTTTCGCCTTCGTCAATGATACTCTATACAAGAGGTCATTCGATTCTCTGTGGCTGAGATGCTTAGGACCGGACAAAGCGGAAAGAGTCGTTCAGGAGGTTCATGACGGAATCTGCGGTTCTCACCAAGCAGGTCCAAAGATGAAGTTGAAGATCAAACGGATGGGCTATTACTGGCCCACGATGATTCAAGACTGCATCGAATATGCGAAGCAATGTCACTCATGCCAGATTCATGGGGACTTCATCCACCAGCACCCAAATCCGTTGCATCCAACGGTGGCTAGCTGGCCATTCGAAATGTGAGGGACTGACATAGTTGGCCCTATCGAACCAGCATCGTCTAGGGGACATCGTTTCATCCTGGTGACGACTGACTACTTCTCTAAATGGGCAGAAGCAGTACCGTTAAGAGAGGTGAAAACGGAAAATATCCTCCACTTCTTCAAGACGCATGTCATATATCGGTTTGGAACTCCGCGACGGATCATCTCCGATAACGGGTCAGCTTACAGAAGCCACAAGATCAGTCGCTTCGCGCAACAGCATAATATAGACTGGAGATATTCCTCAGTTTATAACCCGCGAGCCAATGGACTAGCTGAAGCCTTCAACAAGACATTGACAAAAATCATAAAGAAAACGGTGTCCCGTAATAAGAAAGATTGGCACGAAAGACTGCAAGAAGCTCTCTGGGCATATCGAACTACATTCAAGACGGCCACGAACACAACGCCGTACGCATTGGTGTTCGGTACGGAAGCAGTACTCCCCCTCGAGATAGAATTACCCTCTCTACGAGTAGCAGTTCACAACGAGCTAACGGATGAAGAAAATGCTCACCTTCGGATTGAGGAGCTTGACGCCCTTGACGAAACCCGGCTCATAGCGCAGCAAAATCTGGAAGCTTATAAAGCAAAGATGATGCGCTCATACGAAAGATTGACCCGACCTAGGACATTCCGCCAAGGCGAACTCGTGCTAGTGGTCAAAAGGCCTATGATCCCCAATCGCGCCAAGCGGGGAAAATTCGAGCCGAACTATGAAGGCCCGTACATCATAGATAAAGTTTACCAGGGTGGGGCCTATCTACTCATGGACATGCACGGTGAAAGGCCTTTCAGACCAATAAACGGTCGCTTCCTAAAGAAATACTACGCTTAATGAGCTACAGCCTAGGTCAACGATAGATGACGACGACTATGTCCGCTCGCTATCTTCCTAAGCTCAAGCTTTATAAGCAGTAGCCAGCTTCTCAATAGCGGACCGAAATGTCCTTAAACTAATAGCGGACCGAAATGTACTTAAACTAATAGCAGACCGAAACGTCTTTAAACTACTACCGCAGCATCTTTAGGCTGACAAGATATAAAAAAAAACATATAAAAATAAAATTAAAAAAAAACTCGATGATCGCGTCGCTCCGATTCTGCCAGAGAAAGCTCGATGATCGCCGCGTGGCAGTGACTTCTTGGGCGAGAGCGGGCGACCGTTGAGTTCCGTTGGAGCGCAGCGGACTATATAAGGCTGAAGAAGCACTAGTCTTTCCTTTCCTCGCAAACAGAGCGTCGAGAATGCAGGACTTCCCCTTTACCATCCCAGAGATCATCCACTTTGAAGATGTATACCTCTATGACCAGAACTGCACCGAGGACACGGTGCAGTTGGTATATGGGAGCGTCGAGGACCACTTCGGCCGGCTGCTCCCCCGACGCTCCTCCCCGCTGCAGCTGCTGATGTACTCCATCTGGAGAGCATCACCAGGGCTTTACAACCCCCTGTCCGAGCAGCTCTATGACGAGGCCGTGAGCAAGCTGCAGTCTTTGAGGCGCTTCGGCCTGATCTCCGCGAACCGGCTGGCTCGCTCGGAGGCGCTCGTCCGCGAGTGCTACGAATTGAGGCTCGGGGTCAACGCGCGCGGGGGAAACCGAGGGCAGAGGTTGGATCTCGCGAGGCCTCGGCTGGCGGAGATCTTTACCGAGTATCATGAGCAGTGCTCTCTGCACCCCCTTCCCCCACTGTTGTAATTTTCTTTTTCTTTTTGTATGTATGACTGAGGAGCACATAATACCTTTTTTTTTAATAAATGAGATCTTTCCTTCTTTTTCGTAATGTTCCGTTGGTCCTTATTAAATTAACAATAGACCCTGGGAAGAGTTTACATTGCCCCAAAAGAAAAGTACATGCTAATATATGACCTTATTAGCATTGCCCGAGCTCCCCGGAGGCTTGTTGGTCTCCGTGCTCGGCACCGGGTACGTGGCTTCCCGAGCGCCGGACGGTCATCTGCGGAGACGAGCATGATCTGGCCGATGGTCAGCTCGGCGGGAGGGGGACACTGCTCCTGCTCGCGGTCGGCCTGCCGTTTGTCCTTAAGTAGACGGCGAGGTGCCCTGTAACAACCCCAAATTTCCTATACAAATTTTCTCACAATATTTTTTTCAAAAATCCATAAAGGGGTATTTATTGTCTAAGCACAAGAATTAAGTAATTAATTAGCAATTTAATTATAAGAATGAACTTGTAGCTCATTGGTGATACCTTGTATTGCTGAACCAAGCCACCAGAGTTTAAATCGTATGGCCCACATTATTTTTAATATTTATTTTGTTTTAAATTTTATAGAAGCCCAACAGTCAACACGTGATAACTCCATAATTTTCCACTACACATGAAAAACTAAATATACCAAAGGCTACACCAGACGACCCCCCACCTCCCCGACCTCCGACTCGGTCCGACTCGGTCGACTTGGACAGCGGACCGGTCGACTCGGGCCGGCGCCACCGGCCGGACAGCCGAGTCCCCAACATCAAAATTGGAGCTCTTCATCTTCTAAACCCCCCTGTACACTTCATTTTCCTAGATCGGTTCCAAAAAGGTCATAAAGCCCTATTTACTCCATTTTATTACAATTTATCACATTATTTTTACATTTTTTCAATTTAACTTTTCATATATCCTAACCCTAGCCTAACCCTATAAATACCACCCTTACCCTCTACCCTCTCACCCCTAACTCTGAGCCAACTCTTAAAAATTTCCAAAAAACCTTGTGTACTTTGAAATCGAGCACGAAGCGAAACTACAGCGAAATTCCCTGGCGAACTTTCGGCGATCATTCTAGGAACTCTCGGCGACGAACCGACACACCGGCGATTCCACTTCTTCCATCTCCCTCTAATAGTTGTCCAAAACCCGTAAGTCCCATTTTCTATCTCTCTTTTCTATTCTAAAAATACGGATTTACAAAACCCGATGGAATCGGAACAAATCCGATTTCCGGTTTCCTATAAAATTCCACTTCTCACTAATACAATCTTACTTAAACTTTCTCATGTTAACTATTAAACACTAATCAAACAAATTGATCAAGTTTCATTACATAAAATGATAGCTATTTCCATTCATCGTATTTTTCACTTAAATACCACATTGTTTCAATTATACATTTAACTTTATTAAACCTTGCTATATCTTTAAGTAGATCACGAGGTAACGACCTATCTCCTCACACACTCACATATTAACATAGTACAATAATCTTGGGAACTTAGAATACGGGAAAACAAACATTTTCATTTAAATACCATTTACTTAATAAAACCATTTCTAAAAGATTTGGTATTGAAACAACTTTGCAAATAAATACCACTTCTTATGAAAATAGGATATGTTGTGGACATCAGTCGTTTATCTAAACCTGACTTTGTGGTGTCTAGGCTAGGCAAGTGAGAAAGGTAACTTTAAAAGGCCCGTCTCACAGTGATTCGTGAGCGGATCCCTCCTTTCTTCACTTGTACTTACCTGGCCATAATTGGCGGTGAAGAGGCGATTTGAGGTATCTCACAATTTGTCGCTTTGGACCAGTTAGGAGCAGTCTAGTTGGCTTAGGAGACCCTAGAACATAGAATACGGAAAACGACACTTTTTCATTTAAATACCATGATTAATAAAACCATTTTCCTTAATGATTAGTATTTATATAAATCTTTGCAAAGCGCCGCTACAACCCATTTTGGGGAACCCGTTCAGGATGGTGCGGATTATCGCACACCCTCGGGCTTAGTAGTGCGAGATGCAGAACTCCGCAAGGAATATTCGGTCTCGAAAGATTTAAATACGACATCTTAAGAAAAATGAGATTTCTAGATTATATTAAATATATAAAAAATTATTTTCATATAAATATATGTATATATAACATAAACAAATCTATTTTTGAAGTATTATAAATATTCCACCTTTTCTATAATATCACAAGAATCGGTTTACACTAAAAGACCATGAATTCCATTTAAACAATATTTACACATAAATACCTTTATTTATGGAATTAGGTTATTCTCATTAGAAACATCACTAATATAAAATCTACAATTATTACCACTCTAAAGAAGATAATAATTACTTGGGATTTATCTTGAAAACTATATAAAAAATATTTTTACATAAAACCCTCTCAAGTGTTATAAATTACCCTCAGGAACCTAGTAAATATAGGTTTAAGAAATAATCAAGACTTCGATTTACATTTCTAATTGTCTGACTCGGGTTTGAGTCCATTATAATCTGACTTGAATATGATTCAAGTACAATCTACAGTCTATAATCTACAATCTATAATTTACAATATTATAATTCAACACGAATCCATGAATCTATTATTCCATATATTCAATCTATCAATCTATACAACTTGACTGAACCGAACCATGGATATATATTCCATTTACATGATCATCCAGTTTACATGATTCTACAGTTACATCCGTTTACTGATATTATGGTTTCGGCAAGTCATCCAATTATACAATTCAATTTGCAAGACATTACAATGTAATACAATACTGTCACGACCCGAAATAACTCGTGACTGGCCCTTGAATCATATGAAGTCTATAGGACCCCATCTAATCCAAGTAAGCCAAAGCCCAGAAATCGAAAACCATTTTAAATAATAAATGAAGGAAAAATAGTTTTAAGAAGTGAAGAAATCATGTTTTAAAAGCAAGGTTTTTAAATACGTAAGCCGAATGGGCATTTTTAAAAGTATAGTCTTTTCTTGAAAATTTCGGCAGAGTTTCCTTTGTAAATACTAGCCCCGAACGGGGTACAACAAGAATAATATATATATGCAATGATAAAAGGCATCCCCAAGCGGGAGCTAGCTCTTCGTCAATCGACGGTCACAACCACGCAAGCAATATAATATACAACGCCGAAGGGCGAGGATCAAAACTCAGAAAGAACTTAAAACAGCATGAAAACCGTAATACTACAACGCGCGACTCTAAGGTCGAAATAATACATAACTGATTTCTAAGTCTGAAACAATATACAAGTTTTGGTTGATGGAATTTCTAGATACAATGAACAATACATGTACAATGGTGGTTCTGATACAAAAGAACCCACCTACCAAAGCAAGTCACCCACAAAGGAAGAAGTGTGCCAGAAATGCCGCCATGAAACATGTGCGGCAAAACCTGCAAGAACTGTGGCACAATGGGGGTGAGTTGCCAACTCGTGAATAGAAAATATCTACAAGTAGAAATCGAATGTATGACTCATCCTTGGTCAATACGATCAGATATATAAACCTTAATATGAATAATTCTGAAGCATGCTAAAGCGGCAATGTAACCTCTATGCATGAGTGTAGTGCCAAGTGCTCGTGCCAGTTGTAGGGTGTTTTTCGTCACCCTATTGAGATGGGAATACGCGCGCGCTTGTCAGGCGTACTACAGATTCCCCCTGCCTAGGATAGGCCGGGGTTTATTGATTGTGGGGATCCGAATCTCCGGCAGCCGCGGACTAAGCTGCCGTTAATTACACCTCGCCTTTGGGACGAGGGAACCTCCGATTAACGGGTTAAACTGGTCATGCGAACTCAATGTGCAGTGTACGTGTGTTGTGTTTTGAAAGGGGGGTTTGGATATATTGGGAGCCACGCAGAGTTTTTACGGGGGTCCCGCTAGCAGCCCCCTTGCGGGGTGCGGGGCAGCGCCCCGTTAGAAATTTTTTTCTAACAGGGACAGTGTCGTGGAGCACGTGTGTGTGTAAATATGTATACATATGTATATATATATGTATATATGTATATATATAAAAGAAAGAAAGGGGGAAAAGGCATCCAAAGGATGTGTGGGGGCAGCACCTTGGGGCTGTGCGCCTAGGTGCTGTGCGCTCAGGCGCCAGAGTGCCACGTGTCGGCATGTGGGCGCTCTGCGCTTGAGCGCTGGGCGCTTGAGCGCAAGCGCGCCACGTGTCGGCACGTAGGCGCTTTGCGCTTGAGCGCCTGCACTTGAGCGCAAGCGCGCCACGTGTCGGCACGGGGGAAACTTGCGCTCGAGCGCTTGCGCTTGAACGCAAGCGCGCCACGTGTCGGCACCGGGGCGACTTGCGCTCGGACGCTTGCGCTTGAGTGCAAGCGCGCCACGGGAGCTTTTTGCAAATTTCTTGGTGATTGATACGGGAAGCTATGAAGTCGTCTTGGGAATGGATTTTCTTGGCACTTTCCACCCTTACATTGATTGTAGGGCAAAGAAAGTAATTTTCCAGATTCCCGGACATCCTGAGTTTACCTTCACTGGAGGAAGCAGTTCTGTCGGGCCAGTCGAGTTTAGGGCTAGGCCGACAAATAATATTCTTGCATCAATGGAGGTTGATAAAAGTGAAGAGCCAGCTGTTGTTCGTGATTTTATGGACGTGTTTGAAGATATATCGGGATTACCGCCGAAGCGAGACGTGGAGTTCGTAATTGATCTTATTCCTGGTGCAGCGCCAGTATCTAAAGCATATTATCCAATGGCACCAGTGGAGTTGGAAGAAGTTAAGAACCAGGTTGCTGAATTGCTTGAGAAGGGTTGGATTCGAAGCAGTAACTCGCCTTGGGGAGCTTCAGTTCTTCTAGTCAAGAAGAAGGATGGCACAAGAAGGATGTGCATCGACTATCGAGAATTAAACCGGGTGACTATTAAGAACAAGTACCCGATCCCTCGCATTGGCGAACTTTTTGAGCAGCTTAGTGGCGCGAGGGTATTCTCGAAGCTGGATTTGCGATCCGGATATCATCAGGTCCGAGTGAAAGCAGAAGATATTTGCAGGACGGCGTTCCGAACTCGGTATGGACATTACGAGTACTTAGTGATGCCCTTCGGAGTGATGAATGCACCGGCGATATTCATGGACTTGATGAACCGAACTTTTCACCATTCTTGGACCAGTTTATTGTGGTATTCATTGACGATATTCTGGTTTACTCGAAGAGTTTTGATGAGCATGCTGAGCATTTGAAGATCGCACTGCAGACGTTGAGACAGGAGAAGTTGTATGCGAAGATGCGTAAGTGCGAGTTTTGGCTGAAGGAAGTAAAGTTTTTGGGGCATGTTGTGTCTAGCGATGGAATCGCAGTCGATCCAGAAAAGATTGTAGCAGTTCGAGATTGGCCTATTCCAAAGAATGTTGCAGAGATAAGAAGTTTCCTTGGACTTGCCGGATACTACAGGAGATTTGTGGAGAACTTTGCTCGTCTGGCGGAGCCGTTGACCAAGCTTACGCGCAAGGAGGTACCTTTTGTGTGGACGGATAGATGTGCGTCAGCTTTTGAGACATTGAAGCAGAGATTGATAATAGCCCCTATTCTGACCGTACCAGACAATTCCGGAGGATTGGTGATTCACAGCGACGCATCTGGGAAAGGTTTGGGATGCGTTTTGATGCAGCATGGGAATGTTGTGGCGTACGCATCAAGACAATTGAAGACCCATGAGAAGAATTACCCAACTCATGACTTGGAGCTTGCGGCTGTGATTTTCGCTTTGAAAATTTAGAAACACTGCCTTTTGGGCGAAAGGGTCGAAGTTTTCACAGATCATAAGAGCTTGAAGTATGTGTTCACGCAGAAAGAGCTTAATATGAGGCAACGTAGATGGTTGGAGCTGATGGCTGACTACGATCTTGATCTTAAGTACCATCCGGGAAAGGTTAATGTCGTGCCGGATGCGCTCAGTCGGTTACCAGCAATTCAGATGTTGACTACGCAGAAGGAGCTCGTTGAAGACTTTCGAAGATTTGATTTGGAGGTTGTGCTACCGCATTCTTCGGGACAGTTGATGCAGCTGCAAGTACATTCGTCGTATCGAGAATATTAAAGCAGTGCAATCGCAGGATCCTAGATTGCAAAAGTTTCGAGAACAGGTTGAAGCCGGACTACGAACAGATTTATTGATCCACGAAGATGGTTCGTTGAGGTATGGTAGCCGTTTGTGTGTGCCAAAGGGAGATATTCGTGAAGAGCTTATGAAGGAGGCACACAGTTCAGCTTATTCCGTACATCCAGAAGGCACGAAGATGTACCGAGATATTCGACAGCATTTCTGGTAGGAAGGCATGAAACGGGAGATTGCTCGCTTTGTGGCAAAGTGCTTGGTGTGTCAGCAAGTTAAGGCTGAACATCAAAGGGTTGCTGGTTTATTGCAACCACTTCCAATTCCTCAGTGGAAGTGGGAACATATAACCATGGATTTCGTGACAGCTCTACCGCGGAGTCCAAAAGGCAACAATGCAGTATGAGTGATTGTTGATCGCTTGACCAAGGCAGCTCATTTTATTCCTTTTCGGGTTGGTCAATCAACAGAAACTTTGGCTGAGTGGTACATGCAGGAGATTGTAAGATTGCATGGAGTACCGGTAAGCATCGTGTCCGATCAGGACACTCGGTTCTTATCACACTTCTGGAGGAGTTTACAGGAAAGTTTGGGGACTCGATTGAAGTTTAGCACAGCTTATCATCCTCAAACTGATGGTCAGTCGGAGAGAACGATCCAAACTCTTGAAGATATATTGAGAGCATGCATGTTGGATTTCAAGGGTTCATGGGAGGATCATCTATATTTGGTGGAGTTTTCTTACAACAACAGTTTCCAGGCAACTATCCAGATGGCTCCATTTGAAGCTTTGTTTGGTCGCAAATGCCGTTCACCTGTTTGTTGGGACGACGTCGGTGAACGAAGATTGTTGGGACCGGATTTGGTTGTGCAGACAGTAGAAAAGGTTAACACTATCAGGAATCATATGAAGGCAGCACAAGACAGACAGAAGAGTTAGGCAGATACGTCGAGAAGACCTCTAGAGTTCGCCATGGGTGATTTGGCATTCTTGAAGATATCACCGACTAGAGGGGTGATTCGTTTTGGAAGCCGAGGAAAGCTTAGTTCTCGATACGTTGGACCCTTTGAGATCTTGGAGCGCGTTGGTGAGGTAGCGTATCGTTTGGCGTTACCGCAGTCCTTGGCGAATGTGCACGATGTGTTTCACGTATCTCAACTCCGTAAGTATGTTCGAGATGAAACACATGTATTGGATCATTCGGAGCTGACGGTACGTGAAGACTTGACTTTTGAGGAGCGACCGGCTGAAATTGTGGATCGAAGGGAAAAAGTTCTTAAGAACAAGATTATCCCTCTTATACTTGTTTCTTGGGGAAATCGCTCGCATGGAGAGTCCACTTGGAAACGAGAAGATGAAATCCGTCAGAAGTTTCCTCATCTTTCCTTGTAGTTGTTTGTCGCCTATCTTTGTGTTCTTGGAATTTCGAGGACAAAATTTTTTTCGTAGTTGGGTATAATGTAACAACCGAGTCCAATTCTACAAAATTCAGTTATCGTATGCATGGTGTGTGGTATTTATTTCATTTGTCTTGCTTGACTGTTGCTAATTATAAATTTTACCCCGACAATTCAACTCTGCATATAAAATTTTAAGGCATCTAAAATAAAATTAAAAATACTTGTCATGGCCTATTCGACACCCCTAACCCTGTGGTAGCGTCCTTGCACCGTGTTCTCGTCCCGTTCAGTGAAACGGACGTGCTTGGACGGCTACGCGCACGTGCGTGCGTCTGTTCTTGGGGGTATGCTTTTTAATTGAAAAACACTTCATTTTAATTTTTATATTTCAAATTCAAATTTTTGGACCCGACCCGAGCGCAATTCGGAAATATTTTGCATTTGCGCCAAATCCTATTTTCTAATATTATTCTTTAACCAACGAAAATAATATAAATCCCCGAAATTATTTTTTCCACTTCCTTTAAAAATCTTTTACAATTTTTCTAAACCCCCCAGCCTTTCACAATTCCGTGGGCCCCACGCGTTTTCTCTCTCTCTCTTCCCGATCTCTCCACTAAAATCCAATTTTCTCTCTCCGCACTGTTACTCTCTCTCGCTCGCTCGCTCCTCTCGCGGGATCTCTCTCTCTCTCTCTCTTCTTCTTTTAAATCTCTTCCTTCTCTTCTCAAAGAAAACCGAACTTCTTGATAAAACCCCAGCCGCCTTCCATTCCTCTCGTCGTCGCCCCAACGTCGACGCCATCATCGCCAACCTCGTCGCCTCCTCGCCCTCATCGCTTCCACCTCATCTCCTTCCTCCTTTCCCGAGCTCCTTGCAACTACAGCCGCGCCCTGCACACCCTGCACTTTTGCACCGCCGGATCTGTCGCCGCCGGCGGTCTCGCCTTCGTGCCCCGGCTTTCGTGCAACCTCGGTGAGCACTACCTATCCCTCTCCTTTCTTCTTTCCTTCTCCTTCTCTGTTCATCTCTGTTGCAAAATGTTCTGTTGAATTGCCGGGTATTTTTGCAGTTCGTGCGCCGGAGCTCCGTCGACGTGGTCGACGATCACAACCCTTGCACAGATCATCGTGAGCACCCTCTTCTCCATCCTCCTTCCCTTCTTTCTTCTTGATTCTTCTTTTATCGTTTCATGCATTCTTGAATATTGTATATTCACTGTTTTTGGGTTCGCCGGAATCCGGCCGTGCCGGCGACGTGTCTCGACGATCCAGCGAGGTATTCTGACCTGTGTGGTTCCACTGTTTGTCGTTCGAACCTATTCCGTGCACAGTGCGCGCGTTGCGACCTTTCCCCCGCCGACGCGTGACGTTCCGTCTTCTGTTTCGCAACCCGTCGAGGCAAGTGAAACTTGCTACATGCTATTTTAAACTATTCATATGCTAAATTAATTAATTCCTGTTAAATTCCTAACTAGAATTGTTGGAAATGGATTACAAGTTAACCGTGTAAGGTTCCGTTATAAATTTCGTGATTCCGAACGTGAAACTTAATCTTGCATCTGATTATTTACATCTAACAATCACCTGTACTTGATAGATCACATTGTTTACTGCTATGGTACCCTTTTATCCAGTTTAGCCTACCAGACATTTATGTGCAATTTTAACCGGTCTAATTACAACTGCATTCACTAAACAGATTATACATGTCGTCGCATCTCTGGTACACTCAATATTTATTAACCTATTTCCAGCAGTTACAACTATCATGCTGTATTCACATTATGTTGACATTGTCTGTTAAACACAATTGATAACTGTACAGCTAAATAAACAAATCTGCTTTATTGCTTAACTCATTGATTAGATCATGTTGTTGATAACCATGCTTGATTATTTAACCCTGATTATGCAAGCTAATTATGAGCACACCCATGATATCGTTTACACCTTGACATGACTTGCTACATACATATTGATTGACCCGACATGGTACCGTACACTACTTAACTTGACCTGGTGTACCATGACTTAACCCGTTACCTGATCTTGTGTCTAATGCCATCAAACCTGACATGTAGTCCTCACGGACCGTTCCTGTTGTCTATCCAGACAAACCTGCTTACCTGATCCTGTGTTGGCATTAGTTCTTGATTACTGAATACCTGATTTGACTTACACATACAACTTGGGGGTATGGGGAAATCATTGATGAAACCTGACTTGTAACTCGACAGTTCGATACCTGTTCTGATCAGTTCTAGAGGCTAGGCCAGCCTTGGAATGATGTTGCTGACATCATTCATCTGTACATATTTCCTGTTTTAGTGCCTAGCGGCATATCTCGGATTCAGCCCGAGAATCTGGACCGTGGTCCCGGGTATGCACGGGATACTACTGAGTTACATCGATGATTCATCAATTTGATTTCAAAGACTTTAGAACAGAAAACCTGATAGAACAGTTTAGTTTACCCACTGCACACTACCCTGCACTGCCCTAATTTATATTACTGTTACCCTTGCTTTTTATTCATGTTTATATTCGCATTGCCTGTTACTCTGTTCATATTTTATTACTTGATGACATGACGTGCTGGCGTCTGGGTTTTGCATGGCCCAGATCCGTACCTTTGCTGCAGTCTGAGCAGGAGTACTTCAGCCAGCAGGCTGAGCTGTGAGTTGTCAGCAGTAGTTAGTTCTTTTCTTTTCTGCATTTTTATTTCCTGATGTGAGCCGTATTATGGGACATACATTCCAGTTATTTTGTATTGGATCTTTTGCTTCCGCACTTTTATTATTCTTGACTCATGTTATCTTGGCTTATGGACATATTTTAGATAGCGTTATTTTTTTTCTTGATATCTCTACAGCCGTAATATGACTGTGGATGGATACTTCCTACCCACAGGTAGCATGGTTGGCTATGTCACGTGCCCAATTTAGCGTACTCTGGGAAGCGGGGCGTGACAGGCGGTGGCCGGTCTCACAAGCCACTGGTGTCAGTTGGATCACCTAAGATGTATACAGGTGCTCATTGGGTTATGAGTACACCGGACAGGACTCGCCAGGAACATGCTAGTTGGTCTTATACCTAACGTCAGATAGCAGTTCCCTGGTGACATGTGTACAGGTTAGTACATCGACCTGAGATCGTCATTTGTCTCGTGTGAGTTCCCATTGTACTTTGATTACTACCCTACCACGACTTAAAGGAGTCGTGCAAACAGCTTTTAGTTGGGTACAGTCCCGAGCCACATGGAGGCAGTGAGCGGATCTGCAGGGGTTCGTCTCTCCCGGTATTGGGGGTGAGGTCGCGCTGTGTCTAGGAGAGCCATTACACAAAGCCCTCGGCCGAGAAAGGAGATTTACTGGTAGGTATTCCAGTAGTATCCCAGGGTGTTCTGGGCTGCACTCCGACACGACTTGTACCGCTTTTGGGGGTCTGACTTTTACCAACCCCCTAGGCCCGCCATGCGATGCTCATAGACGAACGGACCGGACTGTATGTATATTGTCACTGACAGGCTCAGTAGGGTGTCAGGATGAGTTCGCTCACAGACGTCCCTTTTAGTCAATAGCTGGTAGCCCGTCACGTATAGCTAATACCTCTGACGTGCTAGTGGTTAAATCCACAGCCAAAATATTGACGAGTCTTTAGAGTCCCCCACAGACAGTTCCTCAAGTTTCGGGCGAAATGCTGTAGAGGCCGTACGGTATTGCATGGATCATGATCGAACGGATAATACTAGCGGGCTTTGGTTTAAGCCGGATCCTAGTATTGTACAGTGTAGATTTTGTCTCGTTGCATTTGTATTCGATCGGAATACAAATGCGGGTATGTATATACAGTCGCGGGGTTTTCCTGTAATTTATTACGGGATCAGTTTTCTGAAGTTGCCAGTTTGTATTCCGTTCCGGCCAGTTTTCCTTTGTTCCTTCATGGCCGGATTTTTCCGATGGAGGGGGTTATTTGCAAGTGTGCAAATTAGTTTTGTGGAGGGTTTATTTGTAAATGGAGAGATTATGATAGCATCTTTGCTTTTTCTTTCATGATGGCTAGCATTAAATGAGATAGGATTTGATTAGAAATGTGTGTGACATTATCTCCACATTTCTTATGGTTACCTCCTCACTCCTCTTGTGCTCACCCCCTTTGTATATTTCCCTCCTCCTCTATTGATTAGGCCGGCCACTTCTTGAGGAATGGGAGAATTCATTTTTTATAAGGAAAAATGTTCATCTCATATTTTTATACTTGCTCAAAATCCCAAGCTCATTTTCCATTGTTGTTTCCTCCATCAAAAGGCAACTTCACAACCCCATGAGACAAACATTACTATACTTAGCCTACAGCATCCTTGGGCACGTCGACTCGCCAACTTCGTGCTCGAGTTGCCTCGGTCCAGAGGTGGGAGCCCGTAAAAGAACCCGGCGATGTGGTGCCCTTTCCGACGAGGAGGTGAAGACCGGATATTCCGCGAGGAGATCGGGACGGAGGCCGAAGACCGAAGGATACGGATCACTCGGTATAGCATTCTATCCCTTCTCTAGTTTGCTAGCATTAGGTTAATGATCACAATCCGGGTTTTTTAGTATGCGGTAGCGCCGGTTTTAAAGTTAAGAAAATTTTTCGTTTCCGCATTTTGGCCTCGGAAAGACGGCCGGGGCGCTACCATAGTCCTACAGAAAATATATAATTTTCTGTATAAAAATAGGCATGTACTTCCTAAAATGAAGTTTCATTCGTGGCCATAGGTGCTAGATTAGAACGGCATGGCCTAACAACTACTTCATGGCCATGAGGTTCCACTGTATCCTTTTAATTGAACTCAATGTATTTATATAAACTTTTCTTTCTTACTTGGTTTTCTCGAAGTGGGACTAAAAAACTTCCTAGAAGAAATTTGGACCTTTTTGGTACTTTAATGCATTTGCTCCAACAGTTATATCTAAGCAAACAAATCCAAAGGTTGTATAACTGATGATGCTCAATATTGGCGATCTCGCTCAGATCATGACACGTGGCAGATGACGTGTCCCAAGACCCAGAAGAAAGGGCCTCAGAGGCCGACGGGGCCACCCTTGTACCCGACCTGCAAGCACAAGCTGGCCCTCCTCGGGCCCCCCTGCAAATTGGCCTCCTCGGCCCCTCGGCTCTCCCCGAGCTGCCACAGGACCAAGACTCATCGGCCCTCCTGCTCGTCTCTGAGCTCCCCAGCCGAGGCTGTCTTCCTCGGTCCCTCCGACCGACTAACCCCACAACTTACAGGCATAACCGCCGCTCCGCAAATCTCACTACACGCGGATTCTACGCCAACAACATCCCACGTTCCACGCCATCACGATCCCCAATGATGGGCGATCAGCTTTCTGCGCGGGCGTGACGTCGGGGGGCGTAACCGCCGGCGAGATTCTCGCGCCCGCTGCTGCGTGCTCCACCGCTATATAAACCCCTATCGCAGAGGGGTCAAGTAAGCCATTCTCAACCCTTTTAAGCCGTTACTCTGCTCGGATCTCATCACTAACTTGATCGTCGGAGGGTCCTTGGCGGTACCAAACCACCACGAGACTTCTTTGCAGGTACTCGACGTTCAACCCTTCAAATCACCAATCTCCCCAAATCCATTGAGACCCACACGCAACAGGAGATCACCTCCAAAATCCACCAGGAGATCGACGGAAGACAACATCTGACGGAGACCCGAAAAGAGCCCCATCAATTGGCGCCGTCTGTGGGAACCAAAACTCCACAAAAAATAAAGTTGGCCTTCCGATCTCCATCCCCATGGCAAGCGATCACCCTGAAGATCCAGATACCAGCCGCTACCTCCCCCTTACCGGAGGCGCGGGTGAACCTCCTCCGGCGACCGTCATCAACGCCCTCGCCGGCCGAATAGACTGACACCCCCTCCCTTGAAGGGGTCGCACAGAGGGGGCTCGGCACGGCGCCTCGAGGGCCACCTCGCCCAAGGATCTAAGCCCTCACTAAGAGGCAGCCCAGCAGCTACCCTGCTCGGCTATCCCTGGAGGGTAGCTTCCCTACCGCAACGCCAGGGATCAGAAAGTCCTCCCAGAGGCAGTCGAGCATGAGGATCCCTCGCTCGGCTATCCTTGGCGGGTAACTTCCCTACCGCAACGCCAGGGATCAGAAAGTCCTCCCAGAGGCAGTCGAGCCCAATGATCTCTCGCTCGGCTATTCCTGGCGGGTAGCTTCTCTACCGCAACGCCAGGGATCAGAAAACCCTCCCAGAGGCAGTCGAGCCCGAAGATCTCTCGCTCGGCTATCCCCAGCGGGCAGCTTCCCTGCCGCAACACCGGGGATCAAAAAGCCCTAGCTGGACGGGCGGGCTGCACCTCGTCAGAGATTCAACCCAGCAGCTACCCTGCTCGGTCGACCCCAGCAGGCAGCTCCCCTGCCGCAACGCCGAGGAACAAAAAGCCCTCCCAGAGGCAGTCGAGGCCCGAGGTTCCCTCACTCGGCTATTCTTCAGGACAAAAGCCCTCGCCAAGAGGCACCGGGCAGTAACCCTACCCGGCCAAGGGTCCTTGGTAGGCTTCTTACAGCCCTATAGCTTTTTCTCGCGCCAAGGACCAAAGTCCTCCCAGAGGCAGTCAGGTCCTTGCCCGGCTATCCCCGGCTGGGAGCTTCCTACCACAACCGACAGGGATCAAAGTCCTCGCCAAGAGGCACTGGGCAGTAACCATGCTCGGTCCCCATCCTGAAGGATCAGAAAGCCCTGTTTCCTGATTTAAAATCAGGAAAGCTTCTGGGAAAAGCTTCAAAAGAGGCCACGTGCTTACACGTGACAGCAGTCACGTGTTAACACGTGACCTACAAAATACAGAAAAAGCGCACTTTGATTCGCTGATCAAGTCAAGGAAAAAAGCTTCAGAAGAGGTCACGTGCTCCCACGTGACCAGGGTCACGTGTCGACACGTGACGTTCAAGGCAGCAAACTCGCTCTCCAATTGAACCAAAGAAAGAAGCGCCAGACAGGGGTCGCGTGCTCATACGTGACCGGGCATCACGTGGTGGCACGTGATGGCTACAACAGCAACCGGAAGATAGCGCAGAAAGGAAGAGGATTCTTTATTCCAAAGGGGGTCACGTGTCTACACGTGACCATGGATCACGTGGTCACACGTGACCGGCTTTCAAAGCCCATATTTTTTTAACGACAGAATTAAATTCTGAAGGAAATTCGAATCTTTCCAAAGGAAAGTAATTATTTGGGACCAATCAAATTAAAGATTCAGAGATGATTAAATATCATCTATCTATGGAAAATCTCGGGTTTGGAAAGATTTCCCCTTTAAATCTAACCAAAATAGCAAGGGAGAATCTCTGGATTTAAAATCCAACGGTGAATAAAATTCACCTAATCATCCAACGGCCCAAAATGAATGATGAATGCAAATCAAAAATCAATGAAGATTCGTCAAAAACTGATTGATTCGGCGGCTTCTCCTATAAATAGGAGCCAAAAGACACAGAGAAATAGGGACATACGCAGAGAAGAAAAGAGAAAAGGAGAAGAGCTTTGATACTTGAAAAAGACTCAGATCTTCTGCAAAAAACCCTAGGTAAGAAAGGGAAAGCTTTTTGGAAAGAAAAAGAATTTAATTCTCAACAGAGTTTAACTCTGAGGCATAAAACGAGAGAGCATATCTCCTCCCTCTTTGATAGAGGATCTGCAAAGTGCACATCTCCCCTTAAGGTTGAGAATTTAATTCTCAATGGGTCGAGATCCTGCCATGCAGATCCAAAACATAGAGAAGGAATGCAAGTATGAGAATTTAACTCTCATAGAACTATAGGAATTTAATTCCTCCTAAGTAAAGTTAGGGTTCGACCCTGTATTATGGGAATTTAATTCCTTCAAAACAAAAAGAAACAGGGTTGAACCCTAATCAAGAACATAGTTTTGTCGAAATAGTGGGAATTTAATTCCTTTAATCATAATCCTCAGAAAAGGGGAGTTTAATTCCTTAAAAGCTTTTAGGGTTTAACCCTATTCGGTTCTTCGCATAAACAAGGAATTTAATTCCCACAGAAAACTCAGATTCAAACTCTGTTCCAGAATATAAGCCTTCAAAAGGAAATAGGAATTTAATTCCTCTGAAATTAAAAGTTCGAGGAATTTAATTCCTGAAAGAGGACCAACAGATCCTCCAAAAAAAACAGCATTGAGGCAGGGTCACGTGTCACCACGTGACCCCCCCCAAAAGCCCTACAGAAAGCCCCTTTGAGGCAGCACCCCACGTGACACACGTGACTTTCAGCAGGAGCCTTAACACATAGGCATTTGAATGCCCGTCACGTGCTAACACGTGACGCTATCAAAGACACAGTAATTTCGGCAGAATCATTGAAGGGAAGGCACTCTCACGTGGGGCCACGTGACCGTTCTTGCTGTAGTGTTTGACACTAAGTTAAAACTCTCGAATCCAGTATTGAAATGCTATCGGGCCTTAGTGTTCAACACTAATTAAAGAATTTTGTTCGTAGTGTTCAATATTAATTGTTTTAATATTCGGCACTAATTTAAGATCCCCATTGCCAGTGTTTAACACTGAGCTGTTTTAGTGCTTATGATCATTTCAAGGCCTTGTTGCTGGTGTTTAACACCAATTATTCTTCTAGTGTTAAACACTAACTTGTCAAACTCATTCCCAGTGTTCAACACTGATTGCTTTGAAGTGTTTAACACTAGTCTATAGCCCAATTGGCTAAAGGGATGGAGGCAAAGCTTCTCCCTCGATGGACTCACAAGGAATCAATATTCCAGACATGATGAGACTTAGCCCAAGCTGGCCATAAGTCCTCGATTCATGACTAATTGGGCCAATGGGCTCATAACATGATTAATCAGTCCTGACCTCAAATTGGGCCAGGGGCTGCTCAAGCCACTCCGGTTCTAGGGTACATCTCTTCACTCCTTTGATACTTGGCATTGTAATCCCTCAATGTCTTCAAAGAGGTGACGGGTCCCGACGACCACCCATGATATGGACTGTGGGGTCCTTAAACTCATACAAATTCCTGGTCACGTGGAATACGGATAATGTCACTCTTTGACCCCGTGGGAAACGTCCAGAGCGGATCCTGGTCCTCGCAGAGCACGGCAGTGAACCCGTGTGAAGCATCCAGAGCGGAGCCTGGTCCTCGCTAAGCACGGCAGTGAACCCGTGTGAAGCATCCAGAGCACATACCGGACTATGGGGTCCTTAAACCCATGGACTACGACGTCCTTAACCTTGACCGAGATGTCTTAAAACTAACAACGGACCGCAATGTCCTTAAACTACCCACGGACCGCAATGTCCTTAAACTACCCACGGACCGCGATGTCCCTAAAACTAGAACAATAGAGCCCTTTCTTATGCTCTTTTGTTGGACCTAAACGGCCCCGTCTAAGTTGATCTTAGCCTTGGAGATGGTTAACGCGTCCTTAGACCTTCAAACATACTGGACTACGAATCCCCCAAATTAATTCCGGCTCAAGGGTACATCTCTGAACTCCTCTGGCATCTGTCGTTGTAATCCTTCAACGTCGTCAGAGAGGTGATGGGTCCCGACAGCCATACAGACGATGGACCACTATGTCCCTAACCTGGAACATTAGAGTCCAAACACTCTTTTGTCGGATCTAAACGATCCCGTTAAGTTGATCTTAGTCACAAAGTTAGACTAACGTATCCTTAACAAACGTTTGAGTTGATCTTAGCCTCGAGTAGGGCTGACGTATCCTCAAACCAAACCCCCCCCAAACCCAAATTTAAGATAATGCGGAGTTGGACTAGTCCACGCCCTACGGGCGACGACATAACTCAGTCTCCGTAAACAATCCACGGGCAATAAAACAAACACCCACGACACGAAGTGACCATCTGGAGAAGGAGAAAGTTGTTACCGCAATGCGGTAGCGTAATTAACTGCAGGGGCTTGCGCCTGCAGGGAAGAGCGTCCCCACAATCAAAAACCCCTCAAACGAGGGGGAATCTGACGAAGTCTGCTACATCGGTCGCATCCGTTTAAACCTTCGATATATGGTGCCATAAATCAACTCGGCATCTTCGGAGAGGTGGACGGATAGCACCAATTAGCATCTGCCCCGAACCTAACGCCTCAGACGTCCCGACGTCCCGGCCGCCGTTCGGAGGGGAACAGATTCTGGCACGCCCGGTGGGACCTTTTCCTCATTCCACTCCACACTTCGTGTGTCGTGATTCGCGAACCAAACGCGGTTCGATAATAGTTGCCCTCGGGTTTCAAGGTACTGAGAACTGGCATCTCGCTTATTGCAGAAAACAAAGGATCGATGGCTTCCACCCCTGCGAAATCCTCCAACTGCTCAGACGGCAATTGCAGCTGACGCTCTGCCTCGCCAGGAGGTATAGCCTATGGACCCCAAGCTGCTTCGCTATTCACAATGCCAGTGGAACAGGTCACTCGCGCCACCACAGGATTGTTCTTTGGGACTATGATCCCGCCGACAAACTTTACCGCTCCAGTGCTGACAAAGGAAACTCTCGGGAAGTCAGTCTTTGATCGTCTTACCCCTGCCGCGGCTCCTCTCAACGAGTCGCCCAACGTCGATGCCTCGGTCTTATCTAGACTGGGCCAGAAATCCTGCGAGCTCATCACGGGGCCTACAATCTCAGAGAAGGCTGCTTTTAAGAAGATGGCCGTTCCCGTTCCCGAAATCGCCAAGGCAACCTCTCCAGCCAAAAAGTCAGTCTTTACAAGATTGACGGCTCCGGCCTTTGCTCCCGCTTCCCAGAGGACATCGGTCTTCGATAGGCTAACGCCAACAACAACCCCCCATCCACACAGGGGGCAAGAAGGAACCATTCTTACTGCTGACCCAACGCCACCCGCTCGACGCGCTCGACGTCGCCATTGGCGCCGAGTAAGGAAGGCTGGGGGCAACTCTCCCTCCGGGCTGACTCCAGCGGCCCCGGTGGCAGAGGTCAATGCTGCTGTTTCAACTCGGAACAGCTTTGAAATGCTAAATAAGGTGCGGAGGAATTCCCCCACGGCAGTACTGAAGAGGTCTCCTCCCTCATTGAAAAAGGTTGAGGAAACAAAACCCGAACAGCCCCGATCTCCTCAACGGCTGTCTTCCAAAATCTATAAGGCTTGGCGGCAGGCCCGAGACTCGATCATCGATCCAAACTTCTCCCGCCAGCACAAGAAGCTGAAAATCCAACCTGAAGCCAGTCACCAAGCTAAGCCCCAAAAAGCCGGTGATCAACTGACTCACAAAAGGAGGAGGCCAAAGAGGACCTCACAGCAAGTAGCGACGACTGAAAGCACTAAACCCAGACGCCCTGAGTCTGGGGGCATGGTGGTGCACACTGTTTACATGGCCTTTGGGAAAGAGGAAAGCCGCACTTCCACGGGCCACCGACCCCTAACCCGATCCGTGACGAAAGCCCAGGAGCAGCAACAAAAGCTTCAAGAAATGATGAATGCTATGGCCGCGCTCACCGGACCAAAAGAAAATCCAGAAACGTCCTCAGACGCACGCCGGGAGGAAGAAACAGACGCTGAATTCCTTCGCCGAACACTGGAGAGAAGGGACAAAGAGGCTGCTGAACAAGCATCCAACATACAACGGATGGGCCTTCTCTTTCAAGACGTGATAGGAATGATGATCCAGCAGGACTCACCCGCCGAGGATCCCCCGATCGTTCTTGAAGACGACCGAGGAGAAACGTCAAATCCACCACCAGCCCTTTCAACGGCCAAGGAGGAGGCAATCTCTAAGGCTGACTTAGCTGACTACATAGCCCAGCAAATCCGAGTTCATCATGCGACTGAGGCAGCTGGTCAAGTCGTGAAAACGGGGCGGCCGTATCCGAGCTGGTACGATCAAATCAAATACCCGCAAGGCTATACGATACCGAAATTCCATGTGTATAAAGGGACCGGCAATCCCCATCAACATGTTGCCCAGTTCCGGGCCCTCTGCGGTAACACCGGCGGTGACGATAAATTGTTGCTTCGCCAGTTCGTGGGCAGCTTATCAGAAACAGCGTTCGAATGGTATTCAGAACTCCCGAACGATTCCATTAAAACGTTCGCTGAAATGGAGTTGTTGTTCACTCAGCGATTTGCAAGTGCCAGCGAACGCACTCCAATAACCGCACTTATTAACGCCAGGGTAAAGCCGGGCGAAACCTGGGTCCAGTACGCTATACGCTGGCGGAACTTGTGGTCGAGATGTGAGCAACGCATCGAGGAAGCACCTGCGGTGGGCATGTTCGTGGGAACCCTAGACCCCCACGCAACTATCTCCCAGTTCATGATGTTCTTTAAGCCAACCACATTCCAGGCTTTAATCGACAAGTTGGCTCAGATGGACCAGATGGGTCATAGACCATCTCCCCCGAAATCGGAACCGCGGAATGACAAGGGTAAAGGAAGGGCAACCTTCGTCGCGAACGCCCAACAGCAACCTAACATCCCGAAATCGGCGGATCAACTGGAGGAAAGACGCCGGTACTATAATGAGAAAATGAAGCGTCCCTACTCGTTCCCGCGAGACAAGACGAAGCGGTTATTCGAGCTGGCGATACGCAACAGGCTTATAAACCTACCAAATCCAAGGCGACCGCCGCAACCCACCGAGGTGAATGACTCCAACTACTGCCCTTACCATCAAACGGTAGGCCATCCGATTGAAGATTGCTTCGTCTTCAAAGGATGGATTGAAGACCAATACCTCCAGGGGAAGTTTGTACTGTCCGAAAAATGGAAGGTGAACCCACCACAGCCGCATGCTCCTAGGAAAGCGGATACACCGGGGGCAACATGTTCTTTTATTGAAGAAGCTCCATGGGAGGTCGTGTTATCAACTAAAACCAAAAGAATGCTGAAAGACCTTCATGCGTGCCCTGCGATCGAATGGAAGGACCCTCTTGAACCTCAAATTATCAAAGGAATGTTGAAGCCCCGCCCAATTATAAAGACTAACGATAAGAGCCCAAATACTCGCGTCCAACCGTCAAAATCTTCGAAGAAAAAGAAGAAGAAATCCAAGAAGTCCGTGAAGCTTGGAAACGAGCACACGAACTTACAGAAGCAAATCGACGCGCTGGAAGAATACAATCAAAAGGCGCGAACTCCTGTCACACTGCAAGAGTTCCTCAACCATATCTTTCAAGAGGAAGATGAGGGAGAGAGCTCGTCGGATGAATCCGAAGGATATGTGGCGAGTTGTAACGTAATCTCCCACTCGTTTACCGATGATGGGAAAACTCCCGGCACTAAGAAGATGGAGGCAGAGCCTGTACCAGAGCGTCCATGGCCAACGGATGAAATGATCGACGCTTTTCTAGACGAGATTCGTCTAAAATGTAAAGCGGACCAGGAGCGTGAGATGACCACGTCGGAAGGAGCCAAATGCGGGCCACTGAACGAAAGAGTTGAACTACCCCTGACAGAGCATAAGGCATCCGAAGCAGACAAGAAGACATTCAAGACGAGAAAAAGGTTTGCCAAAGCCATGTCAATGGGGATGAAGCTACCACCCTCGAAAGGAAACACACACGATGGGGTAGAGACGCACCCTGACTATTGCACATATCATCGGAAAATCTCACATCCCACGGAGGAGTGCGACGCCTTTAAGATATGGTGGCAAGGATATGTTGTTCGTCAGCAACATTTTAAGCGCATGAAACGCAAGATCCGTCGGGAGCGAAGAAGCCCCTGCAGTTAATTACGCTACCGCATTGCGGTAACAACTTTCTCCTTCTCCAGATGGTCACTTCGTGTCGTGGGTGTTTGTTTTATTGCCCGTGGATTGTTTACGGAGACTGAGTTATGTCGTCGCCCGTAGGGCGTGGACTAGTCCAACTCCGCATTATCTTAAATTTGGGTTTGGGGGGGGTTTGGTTTGAGGATACGTCAGCCCTACTCGAGGCTAAGATCAACTCAAACGTTTGTTAAGGATACGTTAGTCTAACTTTGTGACTAAGATCAACTTAACGGGATCGTTTAGATCCGACAAAAGAGTGTTTGGACTCTAATGTTCCAGTTTAGGGACATAGTGGTCCATCGTCTGTATGGCTGTCGGGACCCATCACCTCTCTGACGACGTTGAAGGATTACAACGACAGATGCCAGAGGAGTTCAGAGATGTACCCTTGAGCCGGAATTAATTTGGGGGATTCGTAGTCCAGTATGTTTGAAGGTCTAAGGACGCGTTAACCATCTCCAAGGCTAAGATCAACTTAGACGGGGCCGTTTAGGTCCAACAAAAGAGCATAAGAAAGGGCTCTATTGTTCTAGTTTTAGGGACATCGCGGTCCGTGGGTAGTTTAAGGACATTGCGGTCCGTGGGTAGTTTAAGGACATTGCGGTCCGTTGTTAGTTTTAAGACATTTTTACTTGCTGCTTTTTATTGCAAGTTGCCCCATCATTTCGGCTATTTTTCGTAGGCATGTGTGGCTTGCTAGCTTTTTCGCCGCAAGCTCGGATTTTGGACACCGATTTCGGCATCAGCATCGCTGCAACTGGGATGTTGCCAGGAGCGAATCATCATTTGCCTCTATCGATGTTGAACAAAGGTGGCTTAGCAAACAGGGTTAAGGTCCTGTCGACTAAGGCTTTTGACTTCATGAGCCGTAAGGGTCTCACAAAGGTATTTCTCCCTACAAGTCGTGAGGATCTTGCCGGTGTATTTTCTCCTTAGGGATCGTGAGGATTCCTAAGTGTATGTTCCTCTGTAAGTCGTAAGGATCCTACAAGAGGGTTTTCTCCTTATGGGTCGAGAGGACCTACAAGGGTTGGACTTTGCTGGGGAAATGTTTATTCGCGCCCGTGGATTGTATACAAGGGTCAGTATTGAGCCTCTTGTAGGGCATGTATTGGAGGTTGTGGAGGATTTGCTTAAGAACAGGTTCAGGTTTCTGTAACTTAAGACTTTCAAATCTCATGAGCCGTGAGGGTCCCATAAGAGAATTCTCCTTACGAGTCGTGAGGATCTCGTAAGTGTATTTCCTCCTTAGGAATCGTGAGGATCCCTAAGTGTGTTGCTCCTTTGTGAGTCGTAAGGATCTCACGCAGGTGGTTTCTCCTTACAAGGTCGAGAGGACTCTGTAAGTGTCCTTTAACGAGATTGCGCCCTTTCGGGTTTTCACAAATACTCGCCGGTAGTCCTGCTGTTTTTACTCACGGAGCCCTTTCGGGTTTTCATCCGTGCCCCCTTTGCTTATGGACATACCGTTTTTTTTATTTTTTATTTTTTTTATTTTTATTTTTATTTTTATTTATCCATCTCGTCAACCTAAGGACGTTGCGGTAGTAGTTTAGGGACGTTTCGGTCCGTCGATAGTTTAAGGACGTTTCGGTCCCGCTGTTAGTTTAAGGACGTTTCGGTCCGACGATAGTTTAAGGACGTTTCGGTCCGTCGATATAGGAAGGCCGGCTGCTGCTTGTAAAGTCTGAGCTTAGGAAGTTAGCGAGCGGACATAGTCGTCGTCATCCATCATTGACCTAGGCTGCAGCTTATTAAGCATGGTATTTCTTCAAGAAGCGGCCGTTTACTGGCCTGAAAGGCCTTTCACCGTGCATGTCCATGAGTAGGTAGGCTCCACCCTGGTAGACCTTGTCTATGATGTACGGGCCTTCATAGTTTGGCTCAAATTTTCCCCGCTTGGCGCGATTGGGGGATCATAGGTCTTTTGACCACTAGTACGAGTTCGCCTGGGCGGAATGTCCTCGGCCTGGTCAATCTTTCGTACGAGCGCGTCATCTTTGCTTTGTAGGCTTCTAGATGTTGTTGCGCTATGAGCGGGTTTCATCGAGGGCGTCAAGCTCCTCAAGCCGAAGGTGAGCATTTTCTTCGTTCGTCAGCTCGTGGTGGACTGCTACTCGTAGAGAGGGTAACTCTATCTCAAGGGGGAGAACTGCTTCCGTCCCAAATACCAACGCGTACGGTGTTGTGTTCGTGGCCGTCTTGAATGTAGTTCGATAAGCCCAAAGGGCTTCTTGCAGCCTTTCGTGCCAGTCCCTCTTATTCCTGGTTACGTGAAATAACGCGGAGCGGAGCCTAGTCCTCGCCTAACGCGGCAGTGAACCCGTGTGAAGCATCTAGTGCAAACTTCCTGGTTATGTGAAACGCGGATAACGTCACTCTTTGACCCCGTGGAAAACGTCCAGAGCGGATCCTGGTCCTCGCAGAGCATGGCAGTGAACCCGTGCGAAGCATCCAGAGCGGAGCCTAGTCCTCGCCTAACGCGGCAGTGAACCCGTGTGAAGCATCTAGTGCAAACTTCCTGGTTACGTGAAACGCGGATAACGTCACTCTTTGACCCCGTGGAAAACGTCCAGAGCGGATCCTGGTCCTCGCAGAGCATGGCAGTGAACCCGTGCGAAGCATCCAGAGCGGAGCCTAGTCCTCGCCTAACGCGGCAGTGAACCCGTGTGAAGCATCTAGTGCAAAATTCCTGGTTACGTGGAACGCGGATAAACGTCACTCTTTGACCCCGTGGAAAACGTCCAGAGCGGATCCTGGTCCTCGCAGAGCATGGCAGTGAACCCGTGCGAAGCGTCCAGAGCGGAGCCTAGTCCTCGCCTAACGCGGCAGTGAACCCGTGTGAAGCATCTAGTGCAAACTTCCTGGTTACGTGGAACGCGGATAACGTCACTCTTTGACCCCGTGGAAAACGTCCAGAAGCGGATCCTGGTCCTCGCAGAGCATGGCAGTGAACCCGTGCGAAGCATCCAGAGCGGAGCCTAGTCCTCACCTAACGCGGCAGTGAACCCCGTGTGAAGCATCTAGTGCAAACTTCCTGGTTTCGTGGAACGCGGATAACGTCACTCTTTGACCCCGTGGAAAACGTCCAGAGCGGATCCTGGTCCTCGCAGAGTATGGCAGTGAACCCGTGCGAAGCATCCCAGAGCGGAGCCTAGTCCTCGCCTAACGCGGCAGTGAACCCGTGTGAAGCATCTAGTGCAAACTTCCTGGTTACGTGAAACGCGGATAACGTCACTCTTTGACCCCGTGGAAAACGTCCAGAGCGGATCCTGGTCCTCGCAGAGCATGGCAGTGAACCCGTGACGAAGCATCCAGAGCGGAGCCTAGTCCTCGCCTAACGCGGCAGTGAACCCGTTGTGAAGCATCTAGTGCAAACTTCCTGGTCACGTGGAACGCGGATAACGTCATTCTTTGACCCCGTGGAAAACATCCAGAGCGGAGCCTGGTCCTCGCCAAGCACGGCAGTGAACCCGTGTGAAGCATCCAGAGCAAACACCGGACTGTGGAGTCCTTTAAATCCACGGACTATGACGTCCTTAACCTCGACCGTGATGTCTTAAAACTAACGATCAATTCCCCCGATTCCCTTACGGATTTCGCCTTGGTTTAAGGGTACATCTCTTCACTCCTTTGATACCTGGCGTTGTAATTCCTCAACGTTTCAAAGAGGTGACGGGTCCCTGCAACCAAACACCGGACTGTGGAGTCCTTAAATCCACGGACTATGAGGTCCTTAACCTTGACCGCGATGTCTTAAAACCAACAGCGGACTGTGGAGTCCTTAAATCCGCGGACTATGAGGTCCTTAACCTTGACCGCGACGTCTTTAAACTACGATACCTCGAGAGATCCCTGACTCCGTGAAACGCGGATAAGGATGATCACATCAACACTTGCAGGCCCTCACGACCTGTAAGGAAGAAAAACTCTCTAGTGGGATCCTTACGACTCTCAAGGGAAAACCCGCTTAAGGATCCTTGACGATCTTTTAGAAGAACTCACACCTATGGGATCCTCTCGACCTATAGGGAGAAAGACTCCTTATGAGACCCTCGTGGCTCATAAGACGCAAAGGCCTCAGGAAACAGATCCTAACTCTGAATCCTAAGCCACGGCCGTCTGCAAGAAGATTAAGATAGAATATCCGCAGAATGCATTCAATGAAAAGGAGACACATCATTGGCAAGAAAAATGTATCTTTTATCATAAACCAAAACGGGTACAAAGTACAATTTATGGAAGGAACAAAAAGAAAATACTCTCATCCATGAGTATGTACAAAAAGGAAGAAAAAGATACAAATGGTTCAGGCCGGCGGGCGATTCAGCAACTTGGTCAGCTCATCCTGCTTTTGCTGAGCCACGGCTTCATGACGCAAAGATCTCCAGAAGACGAGCCTCCGCCTGAGCTTGCTGGGCCTGATATGAAGCGAGCCGGGCTTCAAGCTCTTTTTCAGTAACCTTATGAGCCTCAACCCTCTCGCGAGTAAACGTGACGGCTTTATCAAGAGCCACCACCTCTTTGATGGACTCCTGTAGCACCCGCCACAGTTCATACGCTTTATTGGCCCTGGCTGTGAGATTGGCTTGAAGCTCGCCCAGCGCCTTAGAGGCTAGCTCCCTCTCCGAGAATTTGCGGCCAAGCCTCTTTTCACATGACGTCATATTTGCCGCACATCGTGCTAACAGACCTCGCAACTCCGCTTTTGCAACCACGGCTTCTGAGGAAAGGCGAGAACATTCAAGAGCATACAAACAAGCCTCCACCTTCCTGCAGAACTACACCCAGACCCGCACCACCTCCTCACTATGATAGGTGGCGAGAAAAGGAAGAGAGCCGTTGGCTTCAGCGGCAAATGCTTCGGCCGTGGTCGTACTACCAGCACGGAGTTCCTCGATGAAAGAAGATAGGGAGACAAGGCTCAATTGGGCCAATCGCTCTGAAGCCCGCAAGGCATAGGGGGCCGGACGGCATCACAATGCGCGATTCCAGAGCCATGGAAACTGGCATGGGCTGTTCAAGTTTGGCAAAATGTTAGTAAAACTCTTAACGCGGAACGAATGAGATTATAATAAAAATGTCACTCACCGATAGTCATGCAAGTAGGAGCCGAAGGTTCCCCTGGCCCTTCGACGACCTCGACCTCATCGTCGGCTTCCAAAACTATAAGAGACATCAATGTCATTTCGCAAAATAGTAACAATACTATGGTAAAAAAATGGCGAATGACACCAAACCTGCCCAGACGATGAGGACAATGCATTGAGGGGAGATCGCCTGCGGAGCTGCCATCTCCAATAAACGCTGAAATGACTGTCGGGGCGATAGATCCGCGATCGTGGCTGCCAACCGCGCAATTCTGGGAAAAGATAAAGGATTCAGACTATGAAAGGGTTGCTAAATTAAAACACAGAGGAATACCTTCAACAGTCCTCCCATTCTGAGCCGGGGGGATAGCAGCTTCAACGTTCTCCGTCATGACCTCAGGCTCCAACAAAGGGAGAGTAGTCCCGACTACCTCGCCCCCAGCCTTTGGGCCGCTCGCAGTAGGAGTCATTGGGGCGTAGGCCTCCAAGGGAGCCTCCTCCAAAGGGGCAAGCACGCCTTGGCCAAGAACCGCCGCTGGAAATTCCACCGCGAGAGGAGCAGCCTCGTCAGCCCCCTCCACATCCAGCAAGGCTTCATTGGGAGTTTCGGCAGGCTTTAGCTTTAATAGGCCCGTAGGAAGCTCCCCCAGCGTCGAAGATTCTGCATAATCCAAATAAGAATAATGATGTATATGCACAGGCATAAATAGTCGGAGAGACTACAAAGGAAGCACAACGTACCTATACGTAAAGAAGCCCTCAATATGGCTTCTTCAAGCCGCTGCTCCTTCTCAAGGAGGTAGGCTCGCCGGGGTTCAAGCGTAGATTCATGACCGCCAGTTCCACAAAGAGAGTGCATCAGCCGCGTCTTCTGAAGCGGCCTGCTTCAAAGCCCTTTCCCCCCATTCCTCTAAAGGGCCGATAAATCGCCGCCGAATCCACGAAGGGCCTTCGTAAAAAATTACAGCGGGATAAGACTTCTTCGAACCTTGGCATTATGGGACGGGTCTTTCGAACGCCGTAAGGCCTCAGCCAGTTGTGCAGCCTCCTCGTCAGCCGAACTCGGGAAGAGAAGCCCCGTGTCTGACCCTTGCAAGGCCAAGGGTTCGTCTTCAACGACAGGCTCAGATTCACACCACAGAATCAAGCAGGGGAGCAGCCACTTTTCCTCCGTCGTTTAGACCCGGAGCCGGTCGCCGAGGTATGACCGCTTCCTCCCCCCCCGCGAAACCTTAGGGCGGCGCTGGCCCACATCGCCCTCAGCGCCCTCATTCCTGTTACTCTTGCTCGGTGCCAACAACCGAGGATGACATCGCCATTGTCGACGCCACAGAAGGCGGCGCCGCCACCGGCAGGGGTGCTACCACCGGAGCCCCGCTTACCCCGTGAGCGAGAACCCAAAGGCATACCAGCTATCGGAGTAAGGTCTACCCCGGACTCCCCTGGAATGAGCGCGGTGCCAATCTCCCTCAAAGGGAAGCGGACTGGAACCCTCGGTGGTAACTCAGCCCCAGGAGCCAGAGGAGGGGCATCGTGGTCAAGAAGCACCCTCCTTTCCTCGAGAATGATTGGGTTGACCCGATGAAGATACCAACCCGTAAACGCGCCCACGCATCGAGGCATGTACTCAGCTTCAGGGACCATGAAATGAGAGCCGGTGTTCAGCCTCATAAAATGATGAGCAGCATCGCGAACAGCATCAAGCGAAGGGATCGGGGCAACCATAAAAGCCTCGAAAGGAACACCCTGGTCGTACCCGAGCTGCCGGGCAAATCGATGCGGATTGTACCGCATGAAAAGAGCCGCATTGTCCTGGCGAAACACCAAGTAACCCGGTCTGATTGCATACAAATGCGTGGCCTCCCGGGGCTTCAGAGAAGGTGCGTTGTCTTTCGACTGGTCCCAGAGTTGTTGGACGGGACCCGAAGGAGTAGACAAGACCCGATCAGTAAAAACCAGCCCGCCAGCGGTGGCATGAGGAGAAATTAGCACTCCGAATGGCCCCCGAATTGAAGTCGGGTCGGCGGCAGAAGCGTCCACTAGCCGCATAAGTCGTGGAAAAGGGTAGGCATCGTAAAATGAGGGCCTCTGATGCATGGCGAACGCCCCCAATACATGCATTTCGATCCAGGATGTGAAATAATGAAGCGAAAAGTTCACCACATCCACGCCAGGCGTCGAGGTATTAGCCGCGGTGCCCAATCCATTATAGAGGTGTGCCAAGGCCGGGATGCCGATGGCCAACCGCGTCCCCTCAGCAATACGTTGAGCCGGGTAAATGATCGAGGCTCTCATGAAGCGGCGATGCATGGGGATAACGAACCAGCTAAGCCAAACACTGATAAACCCCACAAAGAATGTTTCCTCATCCATACCAGGTGCTGCAACGGATTCAAAAGACATTGGCGACACGATGGGAATATCATGAAGACTAGTAGGAGAAAGCAATAGCAAAGTTTCCTGGGACCATTGGCTATAAAACACATGGGCCCCACAGAATCCGGATGACGGCTCATTGATAATGAGACCAAACAGTTACAATAAAGCGAAAGGGAATATCCTCATTTAATAAAAAATGATGGCCATGCACATTCCCCCAACAGGATCTGCCTCGGGCTCTACAGTGAACCCAACAAAATCAAGGGAATTAAATTCCCACAGAGAGCATCATTACAAAATCCCCATCGCATTAATTGCAGAAGAACAGCCTCGGGCCAAGAGACCCCAAGGAGCCTCTGTGTGAAGAGATTGAGTTCTTCATAGGAATTAAATTCCTTATTAAAAAAAAAGGGGGGAATTAAATTCCCAGAAATAATTTTGATGGAATTAAAGTCCATGGAGTTGAAACGTTGTCATCATCTCCCCAAAGGTCATCTTAACCCTAAGAGATCTACAGTTGAAAGATTAAACAGTTTCATGTTCGTATGGAAAATATTAAGAAAGAAGGGTAAAAACCCTTGTTTTGGATTTAAAATCCAGGAAAATGTGAAGGTCCATCGTTGTCCAAGAACATTACCTGAGGGAAAGGATCCGTCAACAGAGTTAAACTCTGGGAAATGATCAAGACAGAGAACTAAGCTCTGAAAGTGAGAATTAAATTCTCAAAGGGGAAATTCTCAGAGGAAGAAGATGAATGAGCAAAGTGAAGGCTCCTGTGAAGAGACAGCAGTATTTATAGAAAACAATGGAAACGTTTCGTCACCCCAGATCCCCAAAGGAATCCAACGGTCGCGAGAGATGACAGCGTTGCACTCACGTGCTGACACGTGAGAACAACGCTGTGGGGGCATTTGTTTCCTGATTTAAAATCAGGAAAGCTTCTGGGAAAAGCTTCAAAAGAGGCCACGTGCTTACACGTGACAGCAGTCACGTATTAACACGTGACCTACAAAATACAGAAAAAGCGCACTTTGATTCGCTGATCAAGTCAAGGAAAAAAGCTTCAGAAGAGGTCACGTGCTCCCACGTGACCAGAGTCACGTGTCGACACGTGACGTTCAAGGCAGCAAACTCGCTCTCCAATTGAACCAAAGAAAGAAGCGCCAGACAGGGGTCGCGTGCTCACACGTGACCGGGCATCACGTGGTGGCACGTGATGGCTACAACAGCAACCGGAAGATAGCGCAGAAAGGAAGAGGATTCTTTATTCCAAAGGGGGTCACGTGTCTACACGTGACCATGGATCACGTGGTCACACGTGACCGGCTTTCAAAGCCCATATTTTTTTAACGACAGAATTAAATTCTGAAGGAAATTCGAATCTTTCCAAAGGAAAGTAATTATTTGGGACCAATCAAATTAAAGATTCAGAGATGATTAAATATCATCTATCTATGGAAAATCTCGGGTTTGGAAAGATTTCCCCTTTAAATCTAACCAAAATAGCAAGGGAGAATCTCTGGATTTAAAATCCAACGGTGAATAAAATTCACCTAATCATCCAACGGCCCAAAATGAATGATGAATGCAAATCAAAAATCAATGAAGATTCGTCAAAAACTGATTGATTCGGCGGCTTCTCCTATAAATAGGAGCCAAAAGACACAGAGAAATAGGGACATACGCAGAGAAGAAAAGAGAAAAGGAGAAGAGCTTTGATACTTGAAAAAGACTCAGATCTTCTGCAAAAAACCCTAGGTAAGAAAGGGAAAGCTTTTTGGAAAGAAAAAGAATTTAATTCTCAACAGAGTTTAACTCTGAGGCATAAAACGAGAGAGCATATCTCCTCCCTCTTTGATAGAGGATCTGCAAAGTGCACATCTCCCCTTAAGGTTGAGAATTTAATTCTCAATGGGTCGAGATCCTGCCATGCAGATCCAAAACATAGAGAAGGAATGCAAGTATGAGAATTTAACTCTCATTGAACTATAGGAATTTAATTCCTCCTAAGTAAAGTTAGGGTTCGACCCTGTATTATGGGAATTTAATTCCTTCAAAACAAAAAGAAACAGGGTTGAACCCTAATCAAGAACATAGTTTTGTCGAAATAGTGGGAATTTAATTCCTTTAATCATAATCCTCAGAAAAGGGGAGTTTAATTCCTTAAAAGCTTTTAGGGTTTAACCCTATTCGGTTCTTCGCATAAACAAGGAATTTAATTCCCACAGAAAACTCAGATTCAAACTCTGTTCCAGAATATAAGCCTTCAAAAGGAAATAGGAATTTAATTCCTCTGAAATTAAAAGTTCGAGGAATTTAATTCCTGAAAGAGGAGCAACAGATCCTCCAAAAAAAAACAGCATTGAGGCAGGGTCACGTGTCACCACGTGACCCCCCCCAAAAGCCCTACAGAAAGCCCCTTTGAGGCAGCACCCCACGTGACACACGTGACTTTCAGCAGGAGCCTTAACACATAGGCATTTGAATGCCCGTCACGTGCTAACACGTGACGCTATCAAAGACACAGTAATTTCGGCAGAATCATTGAAGGGAAGGCACTCTCACGTGGGGCCACGTGACCGTTCTTGCTGTAGTGTTTGACACTAAGTTAAAACTCTCGAATCCAGTATTGAAATGCTATCGGGCCTTAGTGTTCAACACTAATTAAAGAATTTTGTTCGTAGTGTTCAATATTAATTGTTTTAATATTCGGCACTAATTTAAGATCCCCATTGCCAGTGTTTAACACTGAGCTGTTTTAGTGCTTATGATCATTTCAAGGCCTTGTTGCTGGTGTTTAACACCAATTATTCTTCTAGTGTTAAACACTAACTTGTCAAACTCATTCCCAGTGTTCAACACTGATTGCTTTGAAGTGTTTAACACTAGTCTATAGCCCAATTGGCTAAAGGGATGGAGGCAAAGCTTCTCCCTCGATGGACTCACAAGGAATCAATATTCCAGACATGATGAGACTTAGCCCAAGCTGGCCATAAGTCCTCGATTCGTGACTAATTGGGCCAATGGGCTCATAACATGATTAATCAGTCCTGACCTCAAATTGGGCCAGGGGCTGCTCAAGCCACTCCGGTTCTAGGGTACATCTCTTCACTCCTTTGATACTTGGCATTGTAATCCCTCAATGTCTTCAAAGAGGTGACGGGTCCCGACGACCACCCATGATATGGACTGTGGGGTCCTTAAACTCATACAAATTCCTGGTCACGTGGAATACGGATAATGTCACTCTTTGACCCCGTGGGAAACGTCCAGAGCGGATCCTGGTCCTCGCAGAGCACGGCAGTGAACCCGTGTGAAGCATCCAGAGCGGAGCCTGGTCCTCGCTAAGCACGGCAGTGAACCCGTGTGAAGCATCCAGAGCACATACCGGACTATGGGGTCCTTAAACCCATGGACTACGACGTCCTTAACCTTGACCGAGATGTCTTAAAACTAACAACGGACCGCAATGTCCTTAAACTACCCACGGACCGCAATGTCCTTAAACTACCCACGGACCGCAATGTCCTTAAACTACCCACGGACCGCGATGTCCCTAAAACTAGAACAATAGAGCCCTTTCTTATGCTCTTTTGTTGGACCTAAACGGCCCCGTCTAAGTTGATCTTAGCCTTGGAGATGGTTAACGCGTCCTTAGACCTTCAAACATACTGGACTACGAATCCCCCAAATTAATTCCGGCTCAAGGGTACATCTCTGAACTCCTCTGGCATCTGTCGTTGTAATCCTTCAACGTCGTCAGAGAGGTGATGGGTCCCGACAGCCATACAGACGATGGACCACTATGTCCCTAACCTGGAACATTAGAGTCCAAACACTCTTTTGTCGGATCTAAACGATCCCGTTAAGTTGATCTTAGTCACAAAGTTAGACTAACGTATCCTTAACAAACGTTTGAGTTGATCTTAGCCTCGAGTAGGGCTGACGTATCCTCAAACCAAACCCCCCCCAAACCCAAATTTAAGATAATGCGGAGTTGGACTAGTCCACGCCCTACGGGCGACGACATAACTCAGTCTCCGTAAACAATCCACGGGCAATAAAACAAACACCCACGACACGAAGTGACCATCTGGAGAAGGAGAAAGTTGTTACCGCAATGCGGTAGCGTAATTAACTGCAGGGGCTTGCGCCTGCAGGGAAGAGCGTCCCCACAATCAAAAACCCCTCAAACGAGGGGGAATCTGACGAAGTCTGCTACATCGGTCGCATCCGTTTAAACCTTCGATATATGGTGCCATAAATCAACTCGGCATCTTCGGAGAGGTGGACGGATAGCACCAATTAGCATCTGCCCCGAACCTAACGCCTCAGACGTCCCGACGTCCCGGCCGCCGTTCGGAGGGGAACAAGCCCTCCCAGAGGCAGTCGAGCCCAAGGATCCCTCGCTCGGTTATCCCTGGCGGGTAGCTTCCCCACCGCAACGCCAGAGATCAGAAAGTCCTCCCAGAGGCAGTCGAGCCCGAGGATCCCTCGCTCGGCTGTCCCTGGAGGGTAGCATCCCTACCGCAACGCCAGGGATCGGAAAGCCCTCGCCAAGAGGCACCGAGCAGCTACCCTGCTCGGCCATCCTTCGCAGGCCTCTAACGGCCCCTCCAGCGTCGAGGATCAAAGCCCTCGCCAAGAGGCACCGAGCAGCTACCCTGCTCGGCCATCCTTCGTAGGCCTCTCATGGCCTCTCCAACGTCAAGGATCAAAAGCCCTCGCTGAGAGGCACCGAGCAGCTACCCTGCTCGGCCATCCTTCGCAGGCCTCTCGCGGCCCTTCCAGCATCAAGGATCAAAGCCCTCGCCAAGAGGCACCGAGCAGCTACCCTACTCGGCGCATCCTCAGCGGGCATCCTCCTGCCCATCAGACGCTGAGGATCTTAAGCCCTCACCATGAGGCCGCCGAGTTCCTTCCTGCTCGGCGCATCCCCAGCGGGCATCCTCTTGCCCATCAGACGCTGATGGTCTGAAGCCCTCATCACGAGGCTACCGAGTTTCTTCCTGCTCGGCGCATCCCCAGCGGGCATCCTCCTGCCCATCAGACGCTGATGGTCTGAAAGGCCTCACCACGAGGCCGCCGAGTTCCTTCCTGCTCGGCAAATCCCCAGCGGGCATCCTCCTGCCCATCAGATGGTCTGAAGCCCTCATCGCGAGGCCGTCGAGTTTCTTCCTACTCAGCGCATCCCCGGCAGGCATCCTCCTGCCCATCAGACGCTGATGGTCTGAAGCCCTCACCGCGAGGCGGCCGAATTCCTTCCTGCTCAGCGCATCCCCAGCAGGCATCCTCCTGCCCATCAGATGTTGAGGATCTCAAGCCCTCACCGTGAGGCCGCCGAGTTCCTCCCTGCTCGATGCATCCCCAGCGGGCATCCTCCTGCCCATCAGACGCTGATAGTCTGAAGCCCTCATCGCGAGGCCGCCGAGTTCCTTCCTGCTCGGCGCATTCTCAGCGGGCATCCTCCTGCCCATCAGATGCTGAGGATCTCAAGCCCTCATCGTGAAGCCGCCGAGTTCCTTCCTGCCCGGCCATCCTTAGCAGGCCTCCCATGTCCCCTTCGACGCTGATGGTCTGAAGCCCTCATCGCGAGGCCGCCGAGTTCCTTCCTGCTCGACGCATCCTCAGCGGGCATCCTCCTGCCCATCAGATGCTGAGTATCTCAAGCCCTCATCGTGAGGCCGCCGAGTTCCTTCTTGCTCGGTGCATCCCCAGCGGACATCCTCCTGCCCATCAGACGCTGATGGTCTGAAGCCCTCATCGCGAGGCCGCCGAGTTCCTTCCTGCTCGGCGCATCCCCAGCGGGCATCCTCCCGCCCATCAGATGCAGAGGATATCAAGCCCTCACCGCGAGGCCGCCGAGTTCCTCCCTGCCCGGCGCATCCCCAGCGGACGTCCTCATGCTCATCAGACGCTGAAAGTCTGAAGCCCTCATCGCGAGGCCATCGAGATCCTTCTTGCTCGGCGCATCCCAGCGGGCATCCTCCTGCCCATCAGACGCTGAGGATCTGAAGCCCTCTTCACGAGGCTGCCGAGCCCCTTTCTGCTCGGCGCATCCCAGCGGGAAGCTTCCTACCCAACAGAGACAAGGATCAAAGTCCTCTTTAGAGGCAGCCGAGCAGCTTCCCTGCTCGGCTATCCCCGGCCGGTAGCTTCCCTGCTCCCAACGCCAGGGATCAAAGCCCTCGCCAAGAGGCAACCGCGCAGCTTCACTACCCGGTTATCCTTAGCAGGACTCCTACGACCCCTCCAACGCTAAGGATCAAAGTCCTCCCAGAGGCAGCCGAACCGCTTCCTTGCTTGGCTATCCCTGGCCGATAGCTTCCTTACTCGCAACGCCAGGGATCAAGGCCATCGTCAAGATCAACCGAGCAGCTTCCCTGCTCGGTCATCCCCCGCAGCGGACCCGAAGCCCCAACAAAAGACATCAGGTGATCGAAATCAACTCGACGACCGATTGCTCCACTTGTCGTTCCCGCACTGGACCACGCCCCATCAGATGCCACAGGTCTGCACACGTCGCGTCGGCCAACCGACGCTTGACACGCGGACCGTCGCTTCAGTGGCAGGATGCACGAACCGGCGCACCTTCCTTAAATGCAGAGATCTCGCCCTAATTCGCTGGCAGAAAAGACAGCTGACGGCCATGCGTCCCGACGAAACCTTAGAAGGGAGCTTACCCCGAGCGGCCCGGCAGCCCACTCCTGACCCGACCCGCTAGCTGGTCGGGATAAGAGTGGGGGGCTAGTGATGATGCTCAATATTGGCGATCTCGCTCAGATCATGACACGTGGCAGATGACGTGTCCCAAGACCCAGAAGAAAGGGCCTCAGAGGCCGATCGGGCCACCCTTGTACCCGACCTGCAAGCACAAGCTGGCCCTTCTCGGGCCCCCCTGCAAATTGGCCTCCTCGGCCCCTCGACTCTCCCCGAGCTGCCACAGGACCTAGACTCCTCGGCCCTTTTGCTCGTCTCCGAGCTCCCCAGCCGAGGCTGTCTTCCTCAGTCCCTCCGACCAACCAACCCCGCCACTCACAGGCGTAACCGCCGCTCCGCAAATCTCGCTACGCGCGGATTCTACGCCAACAACATCCCACGTTCCACGCCATCACGATCCTCAATGATGGGCGATCCGCTTTCTGCGCGGGCGTGACGTCGGGGGAGGGGGGGGGGCGTAATCGCCGGCGAGATTCTCGCGCCCGCTGCTGCGTGCTCCACCGCTATATAACCCCCCATCACAGAAGGGTCAAGTAAGCCATTCTCAACCCTTTTAAACCATTACTCTGCTCGGATATCATCACTAACTTGATCGTCGGAGGGTCCTTGGTGGTACCAAACCACCCTGGGACTTCTTTGCAGGTACTCAGCGTTCAACCCCTCAAATCGCCAATCTCCTCAAACCCATTGAGACCCACACGCAATAGGAGATCACCTCCAAAATCCACCAGGAGATCGACGGAAGACAACATCTGACGGAGACCCGAAAAAGAGCCCCATCAATAACCTTGTTTAGTTTGAAGTTAAAACCATTAATTATCTAGATTATTCAATATTGTAGCGTAACAATATTTGGCTCGATATCTACGATGGTCAGGTCTCGATTTAACATAAACGGGTTAATAGCAAGTCCTTAAGGAGATAAATATTTTACTACTATATACTATATATGATATAAACAATCCGAGCCCATACAAATCCTAAATGAGCCAATCTCGAGCCAGTTATGTTCGTGTCCATTCATTAATTCAGCGACATATTCAGCGACATCGGATTTCTGTTCAGCCCGGACTCATGACGTGCAGTTGTCAAACGAGCTGAAAAGGGTTTTTCTAACGAGCGGATCTTAAACTGAGCCCCGAGCCACTGGATGGAGTTGGACTTATTCTCATAGAAATGTCTACAAAAAAGAAATTGAATTAATCAAAAACTTGGCAAGGATAAGATTATTCAAACAAGTAGTCACATGCAGCTGAATCCAAAGATGCGATGTTCGGGCCATTGGCATGTGCTTATTTGGGCCCCACCTCTGCTGCGTGGCTTCTTGCGACCGTGGAGGCAAAACAATAAGTGAGAAAAATTGAAATAAATAATAAATATAAGGGCGAATTGTCAAAAAACACCCAAGCACTTTTCTCCGTTGTCAAAAAACCCTGGCCTCAAAACGGTAGTCAAAGCTCCCCGGAAATTTTTCGTGCGGTATCTACATGGTAGATACTGTTATGTATAACCAATTCATACAAACTATTTAAATATTGCAGGAAACAATTTAGATATCAGAGGCAGCTGCTTAGATATCGCTATCTATTACTTGAATATTGTGGGAAACTAGATATAGCGGAAAACCATTAGATATGACAGGTAAGGTTTTTTTTCTAAAACTAAAAACTTTTTTAAAGGGGTTTTGACTACAGTTTCGAGGCTAGGGGTTTTTTGACAACGGAAAATGGTGCTTGAGGTTTTTTGACAATTTACCCTAAATATAACCGCCCAGGATTTGTGGACAGAAACACAGCATGATTTGCGCGGTTGCGTGTGCTCCAATTGGAAGTCAATGATTAGGTGAGTGCCTTCATAAATACAAAGCACGGGTTCATGGGGAAAACCATGGGGCCTAGCCTTTTGTATTCCATATTGTATATTTGGATCCTTTTCGGTTCTTTTTTAATAATCTTTGAATCGAGTCGGGTGGGTTCAAGTCGCCGAGAGCCGGTTGAAATTCTGTTTGTTTATTGATAGACATTGCTTGAGCTAAAGAGCCGGCCTAGTTTAGCTTATGAGAGAAAGTCGGGTTTGTTGTGCCTCGTTCGCTTATAGCACCGCTCCAAACAATCAATTATTCAATAAAATTCAAGATAAATTTTACCGAGCACCATCGGCGTTTTGGGTTTCTGAGATAGCACCGTTGAACTTTTAAATTGCTATTAAACCCTACTGAACTACCGATATTATGTGAAATCACCGGTTTGATTAACTTGTACATACCATAATTGGACAAAATGATCCCAGACGATCTTATGTTTGTCTCTCCTGTTAAGCTAAACTAGGCCGGCTATTCAAGACAAAATGATCTCAAACTAATCGTCTAAAAAGTATAGCTAAAGATAATTGGAAAAACTATGGCAAAAGAACATGTGCCTGCAACTGGATCATTAGAGATAATCAGATGGATGGATGGTTGGGAATTGATGGCAACAGCCATGGAAGACAAGATCGGCAAGAATTAAGATATCATGCAAATAAGGATCGGAAATAAATGCAAAATTAAAAGAGAGTTTATAAGGAGAAACAGAGATGGCCATGCCAGAAATGGTTTAACAGAAAGGAAAAAAGTGCTTGGAACATGTTTCTATATTAAGAATTTACTCCTGTTTATGTCGGTTTGGATTAAATTTCGTAAGCACTTTCATTGAAATTATGATTTTTAAGAGACACGTTTAAATAATAATAATAGACAACATAAAACCAATTACTATTACCATTATGCAAGAAATCAATAAAGGAAAAAAAACAGCTTTAATAACTTTTCCGTTTTAAAAAAGAGCAAATACCTATTTTCCCACACATATGATTCTATCCCAGAAAGGGAATAATATACAGTGTTGGATAAATCAATTTATCCAACAAATCCGAACCCTTTATTTTAACCGTTAATTAAAATAGCGATTGAAATAAACGGTTCAGATTTAACCGCTGCTTAAAACATAGGCTAAAATATTTAACCGCTGCTTAAAACAGCGGTTCATATTATATAAAAGAGTAAACCGTCCCAACAATTTCAGCGGTTTAGGTTTTTGATATCAAAATTGGGCGATTTTTGCTATCATTTGAACTGTGATTCTTGCCATGTATTCTCTTGATTCTTGAATCGATTTTAAAAGGTAAATTAATTACTTTAATCAGTATATAGTTTGTTATTTTTTGGGGGATTTTTGTTAGGGGTTTCAGATGTAAATTGGGAATTTTTTCGTATGGTTTGAATTACGATTGCTGCTGGGTATTCTCATGTTTCTTGGATCGATTTTATAATATAAATCAATGAGTTCTGTTGTTTCTTCGTCTGTTTTCATTATTATTGTTATTTCTTCTTCTTCTTCTCCTTTTGTCATTAAACATTGATAGTAACCACTACTTTAAGCAGCGGTGCTTATTTGTTGGATCTTTTTTATTTTAACCGCTATTTAAAGCAGCGATCGTGATTTGTTGGATTCCTTTTTCATCTGATGTAGATGTTAACCGCTAATTTAAGCAGTGGTTTTGATTTGATGAATTCTTTTTTTATTTTAACTGCTGCTTTAGGTTTGGTTTAAATATACGGTTCTGGTTTGCTGTATAATTTTATATCCAACGTTGATGCAGCGATGCTTATTTGTTAGATTCTTTTTTATCTTAACCGCTACTTAAAGCAGCAGTCATGTTTGTTGGATTCCTTTTTCATTTAACGTTTATGTTACCGCCATTTTGATGTTGACTGTTTCCTAAAGCAGCAGTTAATTATAACGGTTCTGATTTGTTGTATAAACGTTGAAGCTAACCGTTGTTTAAAATACCGGTTAACATCAACGCTGGATGAAAAAATAATCCAACGAATCATGCCCCCTGCTTTAAGTGGCGGTTAAAATAAAAAAAGAATCCAACAAATATGAACCGCTGTTTAAAGCAGGGAATAACAATGAAAACAAATAAAGAAATAATATAACTCGTTGATTTATGTTATAAAATCGATCTAAGAAATATGAGAATATCCAGCAACAACCGCAATCAAAATCAGAAGAAAAAATTCCCAATTTACATCCTAAAATCCTAACAAAACTCCCCAAAAAATAACAAACCCATACCGATTAAAGTAATTAATTTACTTTATGAAATCGATCCATGAATCAAGAGAACACCCGGCAAGAACCGCAATTCAAATCATTGGGAAAATTGCCTAATTTTGATCTCAAAATCCTAAACCGCTGAAGCTGTCGGGACGATTTTCACTTTTATATAATATGAATCGCTATTTTAAGCAGCGGTTAAATATTTTATCCTATTTTTTAAGTAACAGTTAAATCTGAACCGTTTATTTTAACTGTAACTTTAAACAGCGGCTAAAATAAACGGTTCAAATTTATTGTATAAATTAACTTATCCAAAAGTTGTACCTTGCACCTGAACCGTCTGTCCCTGCGCTAATATCAGAAAAAGGGTAAACCCATAACCCTAGCCGTTAGCCAACGATTGCGACGTTCGTTGTTTACTTCCGGGTTCCGACCAATTGCGTGGGCCAGGGTCAGGTCTGGTCTGGTTCCACCTCTCATTAACGTGATCCAAAGTGCTGGCTCTTGTCAAAGTCTTCGCTGCCCGAACAAACATGAAATTTTCTAAACACCCTTAAACTATTTGATATTATTATACAACTCCTTGAATTGTTATTTCCTCTTGGAGAAATCTTTTTATATATGAGAATAATGGAGGAAAGAGGCCATAGGAGGGAATTCCCTCCTACGGCGTTGAAAAAATACCCCCTTCACCAATTTTTCCGACGATCGGCCCCCATCATCTTCATCGTCATCATCTAAGATGTGCGTACACCAAATTTCATGTGATTCTACAACTTTTTCACCGTTGATTTAGCAATGTAAAAAGTTCTATTGTCGGTAAACCGTTAATTTTGAACCCACTAAATCAACGGTGAAAAAGTTGTGGAATCACATGAAATTTGGTGTACGCACATCTTAGACGATGACGATGAAGATGATGGGGGCCGATCGTCGGAAAAATTGGTGGAGGGGGTATTTTTCCGACGCCATAGGAGGGAATTCCCTCCTATGGCATCTTTTCTCCATTATTCTCATATGAGAACACTCTTTCGGTAGTATTTGTTCAAAATGCGTCCATTTTGGAAGTTGCAATGATGAACTTTTCATTGGATATTCAATATCGAAAAAGGAAATGAAAACATTCTCTTAGATTTTTCCGGTCTGAATATTCAGTAAGCGAAGCATAAAATATATAGACGGAAGTTTTTCAAAACAAAATAAAAGATTCGAGGAGTATACACACACAATGGCTACAAGGGTATATAGAAAATATGAAAGATTGCAAAGGAAATACGTATAAAAGCACGGCGTTTCTTTTTTTCCGCTTTAGCCCTTATGATCCACCAATAAAATGGTGATACTTGTCGGTTTCCTTTTTCTTCCACAGGCTAGCAGCTATCGGTTTTTTCTCTTTTTTTAAGCATAATTCAAATTGATCAATGAAACGGTCATTGATGGAGGCTGGGATCTCAATAGGTTGATTTTGAGGTGAAGGCAAGCTACCTGCAAAAAAGTCCCGTGATGGTTGTGCCACGGTGGACCCTCCGACGGTCAAGTTAGCTGAGAAATTTGAGCAGAGCATCGGCTTATTGGAATAAAATTGCGTTACCTGAGTCGTCTGAGAGAGAGGTTTTTACAGTGGCCGCTTGGAGCAAGTTGACGCGAGATTTTCGCTGTCGATTACGCCCTTGACGTTACGCTTGCGTAAATGACGGGACCCCATTAACGACGAGATACGCGCGTTAATGGGGGATACAGCGGCGTGGAACGCGGGATGTTGGGTGGCGGATATCTCGCTTCTGGCGAGATACGCGGAGCCGTGGCAGAGGCGCTTGGCTTTGCGTCCTTTGTTGCTCGGTAGAACCGGAGAGGTTTAGCTCAGCGGGAGGCTCGGAGGGGAGCGGGAGTCCGAGGAGCTCGTTTCTATGATAGCTTGGAGACCAGCAGGGAGGGCTGAGGAAGCTCAGCATGTAGGAGCGCTCAGAGGTGAGCCCATGGTTATTCGTGAGGCGTGCATAGGAGTGTTCAGGGATCTATCGAAGGTCGGGTCATACCTCGGGACGATAGCTCGAGAGATGCCTCCAATATATGGTGCTTGCCCTGTTTTCGTATGTCCCGGGATACGTCATCTGGCACGTATCATGATTTGGGGAGTTCCCACCTATGAGTATCATACGTCGTCATTTTGATGTGTTGCCTTCGTTCAAGGTTTAATTGGAAGAACCCTTTAGTTTATTTTTATTTTTTATTTTAAAAAACCCGTGAAAACGTCCACTGCGGGACAACGTACCGGTGACGAAGACAAAAGTAACTGGCGAATCAGCCATCCCATCAATGCCAGCTAGCCTCCACTAACCCCCAACCCACCCACTAATTCCTCGGCGCACGTTAGCTCTCCTCACTCGGCGTTCTTCTACGGTTTTTTTTTTGAAATAGAATATTTTTAAATTTATATTATTGAAATAGGATAGTTAAATTTTTTTTTTATGAAAATAGGACGGTTTGGTGGACCCCATCCCCTTCCCAGTTTAAAGGGCGGGTTTTAGGAACCCGTCCTCTACCTATTATAGAGGAGGGCGGGTTCTACCCTCCCTCCCCTCATTTTTGAAGAGGGCGGGCCCGTCCTCTTTAAATTTTTTTTTTATTCATGTGGGGTTCACAAATCACCATATGTTCATAAAAAAATATTTAACTGTCCTATTTTAATAATATAAACTTAAAATCATCCTATTTTAAAAAAAACCCTTCTTCTACTACGCTGCTGCCTCTTGCTGACGTGGCCGACTGTTCTTCCATACAAACTCCACAGGGCCCAGCCTCCTCTTTCCCTCCCAGCTCCACACGGGGAAAAAAAATCTTGCATGTATTTTGTGGGGAAAAGGGCATTTTTTGTGTGTGTAGGATTTGGCTTTGGGGTTAGGGTTTGAGTTTTATTGTTTTTGGGGATGGGGGATCGAATGGTGCCGTTGGCGATGCTGTTGAAGAGGGAAGTGTGGAGCGAGAAGATGGAGAAGCCTGACATACTCCACGGCCAGGCCGGTCAGAGCAAGAAGGGCGAGGATCTCACCCTCATCAAGACCGAGTGCCAGCGTGTCCCCGGCGACGGCGTCACCACCTTCTCCGCTTTCGGGGTAGATAAATTTCTTTCATTTCCATGATTTACTTTGAATTTGTATCTACTGATTTGATTTGATGATCAGTGAATTTACCGTTTTACCCCTGCATAGCCATTTGCACCATCCGGTGGCATTTGCAACCGGGCTTAGCTTGGTTGTTACCAATTTACTCCTGTGAGCGGCCGCAAGTTCGATCCGCGAGGGGGTTGATCCCAAAAAAACGAACAAACAAACATTTGCATCATGAAACGACATCTCATTTTGATTGGACCGGCAGGAAGGCGAAAAATTATTTGAAGATGTTTGGTGCCTCCACAGCATTAGTAGCGGTTGAGGTGTTGGGGATGGATGGAAACGGAGACGAGGAGGAGGCGGCAAAAGCATTAGGAGCATTCGCCTCTTCAGAAGCGTTTCTTCCACCCGTCCGTGCTATGCATCAATAGGAAACGAAAGATATAGTATACTGCCATCAATGAATATATAGTTGAATATGTTAGGATTCTTAGGTCTCAAACAATTCAGATTTTTGAGAAGAAAGAATAAAATAAAAGCACAACCAAACACAAGAAAATTTTCAACTTCTACACTTTTATTCAATTTAATACGAAATACAGAAAATTCTTTTCTTCAAAAAATCCTACACAAACTTCTCTTCAATTCTACTTCTTCTTTTCTTCTTAAAATACCCTAATCAATTTTTATTTATAGGCCTAGAAACCCTAAACCTATTTCTACTAGAATACCTATTTTAACTAATTTAGATCTTATCAAATCTCCAAAAAATAATCTCAAATCTTCAAATATCTTCCAACTAAATTTCCAAAACGAATCTTCACCAAAACAGTCCAAAATTCGGCCTGAGATGGTTTGAGCCGGCCCAAGAAGATCATGAGTCGGCTCATACAAATAAAGAATAAATGAAGATTTCAAACGACTTGTGAGCCAGCTCAATATTGTCCTGAGCCGTCTCACACACATAGGGTTAAGAATACAAGTCAAACTCAACAGAATACTACTATTTTAGTTTTTACATCCAATTAATTTAAACCCGAGTTGAGTAGAATGATCTGAATGTGGAGAATGATGGAAGATGTTAGGCTACTTCTTCCAACAAATGTTTTCGTTATCGTTTCTGCAACTCGTTTGCTGATCAATGAAAATAATCTCCATTTGTGTTGTGGACCAATTCATTATCGGGATAAATAACCTAGCCTGCCTAGTTATATTTGGATATTGTGGTTAAGTTGTTGAGCAATTGGTATGAGGGCCAACACTTATGTCTTGGGTTGGAATTCTGAAAAGGGAGACTACTAAGTCAGCTGCTAGAGTAGAGTGAGAGTCATGCAAAAGAGGAAAATGGGGCTACATGCTGCCAGAGTTAAAGTTATATAGTGAACCTACCCAAAGAGGGAACAGGTTGGTGACCGAGAGTTAAATATCTTACATACCCAAAGGGAATAAAGAATGCTTACTAGCAAATGAAAGTTATTTATAGTTGAGCGAGCCATAAGGAGGAAATGAGGCCTTGATAGGCCGATGATTACAACATCCAAACATAACCACCCCTTAAGTTAGGCATTCAATTATTAGATGCTTAACAATTTGTTAAAATGGTAGATGTTAAGAATATAATTATTTATTATATATATTAGTTATGAGTATATCTAGTTAATAAATATTAGTTATGAATATTTTTTGTTATTAGATTGAGAGACGATCTATAACTCTATATATAGATTTGTATGGACTCTTGTTTAATTAAGCCAATACAATTTTATCTTGATTCTTTTCATGGTATCAGAGCTTTGAAAAGAATTGGAAAAAAACTTAAATCTCCCAAACCCTAACCCTAATTTCCCCCTCCTCAATAGCCGCCGCCCTCTCCTCTACCCTTCGACAACCTGCAGCCCTTTCCAGCGACTTCTCCAGCCCCCTCCAGCCTTCGGCCTCTCCTCCAGCCCCTCCAGCAGCCCTCAGCCCCCTCCTCCATTCACTGCAGCCCTCAGCCCCCTCCTCCATTCACTGCAGCCCTCCAGCCCCCTCCTCCCTTCACCGCAACCCTTTTCTCCGTTCATTAATCCTAATTAGAGAATACATGTTTTGGAGAGAAAGATGGACCTCTTCTATTGATACTTTCATCCATGCATGATGCTAAAGTAACCGGGGACCTAAAACACAACAACAGAAGAATTAGTCGCTGCCATAAAACTAAATAGGCAAGCATTATTAACTGAAAAATGACTCCTGTAGCCCTGCTGACTGTGCATCTGAAATTGGATTTGTCAAATATACAGCGTCTTGTTTTGGCTTTCTGACCAAGCTCTGGATTTTGTTGATTTTTGTTGCTTGTATATCTTATTCTCGCTCTCATGATTTATCTCTGCGCTATTCATCATGGATTCTGATTCGGTCTCAATTACCACTCGTGATCGTTCCTCTATTACTGTTTATGCTTGTGGTCCCCGTACTCATGGTCGTGGCTGTGTTGGTCTTTATTGTTCTTATTGCGGTGGCACTAATCATTGTATAGAGTGGTGTTGGGAGAAGCATAGCTTCCCTGATGATACACCTACAGTTCGCCAAACATTCACATCAGTTTCTACTGTCTGATCTTCTTCTTCTGTCGGCAACTTACCTTTGTCCAATACTGAGTGGAGTCAGTTGCGTCGTCTTCTTTTCTCTGCAGCCTTGCCAACCTTTTTACTCTATCAGGTATATCGTTCTTTTCTCATTCTAATTCACGGGTCGCTGATTCCGACGCCTCTCATCACATGTCTCGTGATGGACCGTTTAATCTTACTTCTACTCCACACAAGTTGATTTTCATGGCTGATGGTAATATCACACCTGTTTCTGGCTCTGCTGATTTATCCCTTCATCTTTACATCTGAAAAATGCTTTAATTGTGCCATCTTTAAAACAAAATTTGCTTTCTATTCGCCATCTTACAAATGATTTTAGCCGCTCCGTAACATTTTATCTATCTCACTTTGTGATACAAGATCTTCTGACGATGCAGCGGATTGGTGGGGGCATAAACAAAATGGAATGTATTATGTTGATCACCTTTCCAGTACGTCTGCAGCTGTTTTTACTATCCAGTGGTATCGGAGATTTGGTCATCCCCCTCTTTCCTCTTTACGTACTATGCTGCTTTCTCTTGATTTATCAGAGTTCAGTTGTGAATCCTGCATTCTTGGTAAACACCGTCGCTCCTCTTTTCCTCATGTTAATAAAAGTCATGATTTACCCTTTCTGTCAGTTCATTCTGATATTTGGGGTCCTTTAAAATTTCCTAGTGTGTTTGGTTGTGGATATTTTGTGACTTTTATCGATGACCATTCACGTATGACTTAGATATTTCTTCTGCATAATAGGTCTGAAATTTTGTCTTCCTTTAAAATTTTCGTGGCTGAGATTGCTAATCAATTTGGTGTACTGGTTAAGCTTCTTTGTTCAGATAATGCTAAGGAGTATATTAGCACGGAGTTTACTGCGTTTTGTCAGACTCATCGTATATTGCATCAAACTTCTTATTCTTATACTCTTCAGCAAAATGGGATTGTTGAGCGAAATAACCGACATTTGCTTGAGCTAGCTCGTTCTCTTGTTTTGCATATGTATGTCCCTAAACGATTTTGGAATGTTGCGGCCTTAACTGCCTGTATTTATATCAATTGTATGCTTTCTTCGGTCCTAGGCAACCGGTCACCTTTTTCTATTTTGTTTCCAAAGGGCAACCTATTCTTGTTCCTTCTAAGGTGTTTGGTTGTCTATGCTATACTCATATTCTAGGTTCTCATATTGACAAGCTTGATCCTAGAGCTACACGTATGGTATTTATAGGTTACTCACGATACCAGAAAAAGTATGTTTGCTTTGACCCTTCCACATCTAAAGTTTGTATTTCTTGTGATGTGACCTTCTTAAAAGATCAAATCTATTTTCAACCACCTGTTACGAACCCTACTCCTACTATTCCTATACCTCACCTGCCTTCCTCAGAGCTTGTCACGCCCCGCTTCCCAGTGTACGGGCAGAGGACGCGACGAGGCCGCAACGTATTTACTGTGAAGTAAATACGCTAAGCGTATCTAAGCAATATAAATATAAATGCACAAGAGACGAGATATAATAAAACATCAACTTTATTTATTCACATTCTTTTTACAATACATGGAAAAGTAAATACAACTGAATGAAAGCAATGCCTAAACAGTGGCATAACAGAAATGAAAAGTACCGAATAAAAATGTGTACAATGAAGCTAGAGCTCTGGGTCGTAGGCAAACTGATCCAAGTCCTCATTACTAGGCTCGATCTCCTGAGTGTCCAGATCACCTGACAACATTCCAAAGAATAAAGAGAAGGAATGTCGTCAGCGAACAATCGCTCGGTAAGTCCCAAAGATGATGGAGAAATAGAATAGATAGAAAGAGAAAGTAGCTTTTAAAGTTGTATTATTTGATTATTTGGTGTTAACGCTGTTGTTTGTAGCTTGGTACAGAAGAATGCCAGTGTATACAAGATGAGTCTCACTTGCCCCGGAGACTAAGGTATCAGGAACTCAAGGAACCGTTTATGCCACGGTATAACAGCAACGGAATACAGGTTAGGTGTCTTATGGTTGCAATCTCATGCCACTTCTAACAACTTCCGTACCAATCTACCCTTTAAACCCCATGATGTCTTGGTTGTATTGTTTGTATTGTATTGCAACTTGTATTGTCTTGTAATATAGATTGTATAATTGGATGACTTGCCGAAATCATGATATTAGTAAATGGATGTAACTGGAGAATCATGGATGTAACTGGAGAATCATGTAAATGAAAGTATATCCATGATTCGGTTTAGTCAATATAGATTGAATAAATTGAATATATGTATTTCAGGATTCATGTTGAATTGTATATTGTAGATTGTACTTGAATCATATTCAAATCAGATTATTAAGAAGAGACTCAGTCTGAGCCAGAACAATTAGAAAAGAAATTGAACTCCTGATTGTTTTGATGTTATCGGTAACCGCTGCACATGGGCGGCATGATTTGTGTCTTTTTCAAAAACGATTACCGTGTTGATAACACCGTTAAGTTGTCTAACTTAAATAGGTAAGCATCCATTTCTCCGGCTCCCTGAGGCTCAAGAGATTGGTCCCTCTTAAACCTATATTTACTAGGGTCTTTAGGGTAATTTATAGAACTTGAGGGTTTTTTTTTTGTAAAAATACTTTTGTATAATTTTCAAAATACACTCCAAGTATTTAATTATCGTCTTTAGAGTTGTCATTGATGTAGATTTTATATTTGTGATATTTCTAGTGAAAATAACCTATTTTTTATAATACATGGTATTTAATTGTAACATTGAACTTGTATGGAATTCATGGTATTTTCATGTAAAGTGATTCTTTTGACTTGGAAAAGTTGGAATAGTGATATTATAACAAAAATAGATATTTTAATGATACATATATATATATATTTATATAAAAATAATTTTAGTATATATTATATTTCTAGAAATCTCATTTTCTTAAGATTTTCGTATTTTAAATCTCTCGAGACCGAATGTTCCTTGTGGAGGTCTGCATCTCGCACTACTAAGCCCAAGGATGTGCGATAATCAGCACCATCCCAGTCGGATTCCCCAAAATGGGTTGTAGCGGCGCTTTGCAAAGATTTATAAAAAATACGAATTCTTATAGAAAACGGTTTTAATAGTTAGTGGTATTTATATGTAAAGTTTTGTTTTCTCGTATTCTATATTCCCGAAAGATATTGTGCTATGTTGCATATGAGTATGTGAGGAGGTAGGGCATTACCTCGTGATCTACTTAAAGGTATAGCAAGATTGTGATGTTTTAAATGTCGGAATTAAACTACATGGTATTTTAGTGAAAAAATACGATAACAATTGAAATATAAATCCTTTTAATATGGAACTTGTTCAATATGACTTGTTAATGTTTAATAGTCAACATGTAAGGGTTTAGTATGATTGTATTTAAGAAAAAGTGAGATTTTTAGGAAGAACCGAATCGGATATCGGATTAACTCCGATTCCGTCGGGTTTTATTAAAAGAAGTTTTAAGACTAGAGAATATAAGGAGGTGGGACTTACGGGTTTAGAGATTATAAGAGAGGAAAAAGGAACGGTAGGAGGCGCTGGTGCGTCGTTTCGTCGCCGGGAGCTCCTAGGGTTGTCGTCGGAATTTCGCCGGAGCTTTCGCCTTTTGCTCACTTCAATTGCACACTAAACTTCTAGGGATTTTCTTGAGAGTTTTGATTAGAATTTTGGAGTAAGGGTGTGTGTCTAGGGGTTGTATTTATAGCGTAAGCCTAGGGTTTAGGGTAGGTGAAAGGGTGAATTGAAAATTGTATTAAAATGTATTAAAAATATAATAAATAGGGTTTTAAAGGGTCTCTGTTACTGGGTAGTATATTTAAAGTATACGGGGGTACATGAGAGATGAAAAGCCACAACTTTCATGTTGGGACTCGGCGGTCCGGCCGAGTCCGGCCGGCGGCGGCCAGAGTCGGCCGAGTCGACGGCCAATTCGGCCGATTCCGGCCGAGTTGTGGGTGCTTTGGGTTCCTCGTCGGTTGGGTATTCTCCTGGGATAGTTTGTTTTATTTGTGTAGTGGGGTTTTTACGAGTTATGCACGTGTAAACCCTTGGACTTCTAAAAGTTTAAAATAAAATAATATTAAAAATAATGTAGGTGATGGGATTTGAACTCTGGTGGCTTGGTTCAGCAGTGCAAGGTATTACCAATGAGCTACAAGCTCCTTTGTGTTATTAAAAAGTAAAACAAACTTATATCTTGTGCTCAGGCAAAAATACATTTTTTCTGTATTTTTTGAAAAATTTGTACAGAAAGTTGTACAGGAAAATTGAGGTTGTTACAGAGCTTGATTTGTTTGTTCAACCTGTGAGCCATAGTTTTCAGCCTCTAGTCTCTTTTCCACATGTGAATCACCATTGTAAGAAAGTTGTCCAACCCCTTCCCACCGATGATTCTTCTGTAGGTATTCTTATACAGTCCACTATTCCTGATTCTCAACCACCGCTGCCTTCAGAAGAAGATCTCTCTTTCTATTGTTATACGCAAGGATAAGCTTTCTTGTACTATTGCACATCCAATTTCTAACTTTATTTTCTATCATAGACTGGCATCATCTGCCCTTCAATTCGTTTCTTTCTTATTTGTCACCACGCAATCTCTGATCAGGAAGCTCTTCAACATCCATGTTGGCATGCGATTATGTTAGAGGTGATTGCCGCACCGCACTCTAATTAGACTTGAAAATTGGTACCTCCTCTTTCGGATAAGAAGCTTGTTTTTGCAGTCAAGCATAATCCAGATGGGATGATTGACCGTCTCATAGCTCGATTAGTGGCCAAATGTTTTACTCAGCGGTATGGTTTGGATTATGTTGACTTTTTCACCGTTACCAAATTGACCTCGGTTCATGTTTTTATATCCTTGGCAGTTTCTAAGTCTTGGCATCTTTATCGGCTTGATGTGAAGAATGCCTTTCTTAATAACGATCTTTTAGAAACTATTTATATACAGCAACCTCCTTACTTTAAACGATCGGGAGAGTCTATGGTTTGTCTTCTACATAAATCGTTGTATGGATTGAAGCAGTCACCGCATGCCTGATTTGAAAAGTTTAGTATAGTTTTACGACAGGTTGGTTTCAAACGTAGTTGCGCCGACACATCTCTCTTTATACAGAATCGTCCTCAGGGCAGTGTAATCGTGCTGATGTATGTTGATGATATTATCATTAATGGAGATGATTCTGCTGGCATCTTTAAGGTGAGAACATTTGGCTTCACACTTCCATACCAAGGATCTTGAGCCACTTAGATATTTTCTTGGAATTGAAGTATCACAGAATTCTGGTAGAATACAGCTCTCCCAGTGCAAGTATGCATTTGATTTTCTATCTGAGATAGGATTTCTAGGATGTAAACCAGCAAACACCCTTATGGATTCCACAGTCAAGCTATCTCGATTGAGCTCTTTCTCGAATCCTCCACTTCCTGACCCATAACGATATTGACGTTAAGTTGAGAAGCTTATTTATCTCACGGTCACTCGTCTTGACATTGTCTTTACCGTTAGCATAGTAAGTCAGTATATGCAGAATCTTTTGACCTCTCACTTTAAGTCGGTTGAGTATATTCTCAGATATATCAAAGGTTCTCCAATACATGGTCTTCTTTACAAACCATCATCTATGTTGTCGCTCACAGCCTTTGCGGATGCTGACTTTGTTGGATACATTGATGATCGTCGTTACACGAGTGACTATTGTGTTTTCTTGGGAGAAAACTTGGTTATGTGGAGTAAGAAGCAAAATGCATGTGCTCGTTCTTCTGCAGAGGCAGAGTATAGATCTATGGCGTATACAACTGTTGAGTTGATGTGGCTTACCTCCCTTCTGATTGATCTTGGGGTTCCTTCCTCTCTTCTGACTACACTCTTCTGTGATAACAAGGTTGCGATCCACATTGTTGAGGATCCAGTTTTTCTTGAGCAGACCAAGCATATTGAAATAGATTGCCACTTTATTCATGACAAGGTGACATGTAAGGTGGTTGCACTCCAACACGTTTCTTTTTCGATTTAACGAGCAGATATTCTTACCAAATCACTTTCTCGACCGGTTTTCACTTGTCTTTTGTCCAAGCTTGGCATGATTGATATCACCAGCTTGTGGGGAGTGTTAAGATTATAATTAGTTATTATATACTAGTTTTGAGTATACTTAATAAATATTAGTTATGAATATATTTTGCTATTAGATTGAGTGCTGATCTATAATTCTCTCTATATAGATTTATATGAATTCTTGTTTAATTAAGCCAATAAAATTTTCTCTTCATTCTTTTCAGTAGAGATGAAACCGGGTTAATGGATAGCTTGCCGCAATGTCTGGGATTCTTAATTATTCATATTAAAATTGCTGTGAAGGCTATCAGTTACTTAATTCTTTCCTGTACAAGATATTATTATGTTTCATGTTGAGAATTTGAGATCATCGTTAGGAATGGATCGACTAGGACACGTCTTTATGGTTGAACTCTTAGTATCAACTTCTGACATGTCTATGACATGTTATTTTGTCAAGGAACATGACAATGCAATCTAAGCTGAATATTGAAAGGTTCCTGATTACGGTGAATAACATAATACAAATTTTAGCAAAACTCACACAAGTTTATGCTAAATTTGTTACCGTTACAATTTTTGTGAAATTTAATATAAATGATGGCATCATATTGATAGAGATGTTGTAAACAATATACTTCCCAAACCTTTCCTTTCCTTGCTCAAGTGCTTAATATTATTTAGCTCTTCCATTATTTATTCTATATAACAATACATTTCATGTGAAGTACATTTGTCAAAACATTTCTTCCTAGGGCGCTAGGGGTACAGGGATATTAAAACAAGTGAATAACCAATATGGGTACAGTGTGGAAATAATTCACATATATCTACCATTTAAGTGAAAGCGGCCTACAGAAAAAGTTTCTTGTCTACATATATTTTTGCTAAATACAGGAGAAACGGAAAGGGTTGCTATCGCTATTTAGGATATGATTTTTTTTTGAATATTCTAATATCTTTGGGTTTTCAGACCCGATTGGGCATGTCCACTACCATATTATTTATATTTTAGAAGAACCAATTAAGCGCTATATTCCATTTGTTATGTATATTTTACCAAAAATATCATGCAATTAATCTATGTTCTAAATCTCTATCCTGATGAAAAGAAGGTATTAAGATAACCATATTTCCAACTAAGTCCTTGTGGATTTTATTTTCCTCTGCAGCTATTTGATGGCCATAATGGATCTGCAGCTGCTACATATGTTAAGGAGAACCTCTTGAACAATATTTTAAGCGCCATTCCTTCAGATCTTAGCAGGGATGAGTGGCTAGCAGCTCTACCACGAGCTTTGGTTGCCGGATTTGTGAAGACAGATAAAGATTTTCAGGAGAAAGGTATGACCATGCAAGCACAGTAATTAATAGTGCCTTTTATGATGTCTCAAAAGTCATTTGTTTTAGAAATTACCGGTTCATAACATCTTTAAGTTGTATTTTGCAAGATGGAGTTCTTCTTCATTAAGAAACCTATTTTATTTATAATATTTATTTAGACTTTAATATTCTTGTGTTGACCAAACATATGTCAGCTTAAAGCAGAGCAAATTTTTCAAGGGAACACTGTGAAGAATTTAAAAAATAATTAGACAACATAGCATTTTGCTTATCGAAATAAAAATAAAATATGCACATTGATTTTAGAATCAATTTATTAGACCATAATCTTTCGCTGAGAGATTATTCTGCTTTTGAGCTACACTAATTCATTTGAACTATATAAGGAAGATGTAACGAAGAAAATTAGTTGATAACAACTACTTCTGTTATTTTTTAAGCTGAGATTTGATCTGCTCTTTCTTGTCAGAAAATTAAGTATAACTGCTTGTGTTATTTTTTTTCCTTCTGAAAATTAGTTGAATGTGATAAAAAAATTAACTGAGCTATAATACACTCTTTCTTGTCAGAAACTATCACTTGCATTTCACTTGATCTTGGTTGTCGCAAGTTTTTTAAAAAAAACTTGCAGCCCTTGAGACTGTTGATATATTTGTGCTGTAGCGACCATAGGAACCAAGAAAGTTCCAGCAACTACTTCTTTTAAATATTCTAAATGGGATGAATATGTCAACCCATCGCATGGGTTCAAGGGAATACATAAAATATCCTTTTATTTTTTAATTAATGAGGGCATAACTATATGAGCCTAGCGAGGATGAGGAACTATTTGAAGGGGGCGTTCACGGGATAGTTTTAGTTTGTAATTTTCTAAGTTACCGGCAGACTTTACTTCATGTTGTGAGCGAAATGTCTGTGTATGGCTAGTATGTGAACCCAGCCTTTGGTTGACTGAGCCCCCATTTCATCTCATATTACTAACTCTCCTTGTGGCCCCCAATTACCATGCCGTAAAAGTTCTCCCGATTCCTTTTCTTTTAATCTCTTTTTAGGGAAATTTTATTGTCATCAATTTGACTAAATACGTTAATTTGAAAAGAAATTTGAGCACAATAATATTCTTGTATCAATGTGAAGAGTGGCAACCGCTTGCAGATGTCAGATTCCTGGTGCTTTTATAAATAATTGTCTCTAAGCTGGAAAAACTTTAACAAGAGCTACAATATTAATGTAATCCAGTAGAAGGAGAATCTTGTAAATTTTTTCTGAGTATATCCCAATATACATATGAGAATAATGTAGAAAAGAGGCCTTTTTCGTTAGGTGGCGTCAAAAAACTACACCCTCCACCGTTTTATTCGACGATCGGCACTCATCATCATGATCTTTATCATCTAAGATGTGGATACACCAAATTTCATGTGATTCCACCACTTTTTCACCGTTGAATTAGCAATGTAAAAAGTTCTATTGTCGGCCAACCGTTAATTTTATACCCACTAAATCAACGGTGAAAATGTGGTAGAATCACATGAAATTTAGTGTATCCACACCTTAGATGATAAAGATGAAGTTGATAAACGCCGATCGTCGAAAAAACGTGGAGGGTGTATTTTTTCGACGCCATAGGAGGAAATTCCCTCCTATGGCACCTTTCCTCAATTATTCTCTCTCTCTATACACACACACACACACACACACACACACACAGTTTTCTATGCTATTCAATGCTTCACAACATGACAGCATTATATATTTTCATCATTGCTGTTCATTTTATGTCTAACTTAAATTCATTAACTTATGATACTTTTTCAGCACAAAAATCAGGCACAACTGTTACATTTGTAATTATAGACGGATGGGTAGTAACCGTAGCATCAGTTGGTGACTCACGGTGCATACTGGAATCCGCTGAAGGCTCGATTTATTGTTTGTCAGCAGATCACAGACTGGATGTTAATGAAGAGGAGTAAGATGGAGCCTCATTAAATTATCTGTTCTTTTTGATGTAGCTTAACATATCTAATAAAGTTATGTTTTGTCTCTCAAAGGGTGGAGCGGGTAACTGCAAGCGGCGGTGAGGTTGGAAGACTAAATCTTGCTGGTGGAGCAGAGGTGCGCTTTTCTATATCTTCTCTATGTACATTGATTCCACCTTTCTTCTTAATTTTTTTTTAATATTTAAGGCTCGGTTCTCTTACTATCTAGGTGCATTATTTTCAAAAGCAGACTCCACAGTCGATTTACAAGTTATTGCTTTTATTAAGTTTAATGTATCAGCGTTGAGCATGAAGACTGGAACAAGGCAATAATGGCCAGGGCACACTATTTACTGTGATATTCCCTGATGTTTTTCCTGAATTGAAGTTACCTCTAACTTTTAACGGGTGCTTCATTTTCTACCCTACCTTGTATTGTAGTTCCACTAACCCATCTCAACGTTCTCATTTCAACTGCACTCACTTTTTAAAAGTTGTTTCTAAAATTGCCCAATACTTCTGACCAATCAAGTTTCGGTAGACAATTTAGTTTGACAAATTGTTATAATTTATGTTTTTTGTATTGCATTTCCATATGTTATCAGGGTTAAATGGTAGCTCTTTGACGTGATACCAAACATTGATTTGCAGATTGGTCCTCTTAGGTGTTGGCCAGGTGGCTTGTGTCTATCAAGATCAATTGGAGATATGGATGTTGGTGAATTTGTTGTTCCTATTCCTCATGTGAAGCAAGTGAAGGTTTGTCTGTCATTTTATTCACATTTATAGTTGCACTGAATCGTGTGTATCTTGTTCTAAGCTGTTAAGTTTACCTTAATATTTCCAACATTATACGATATGTTTTTTTTATGCATCAACAGTTGATATATTCTAGTGTCATTGACTATTGCATATCAGATATTTTTGGTAATATATTATTGATTTGCATAATATACACCACTTGCTATACCCAACATCTACATGTGATTATGTTGATTAGTGTACATATTATGTTCTTGCATAGATATGTCACATGCTGACCCCAAAAGTTTGGGTTAGAGGCTTGTTGTCGTTGCTTCTGCAGATGCTATTGGTGTTGTTTGGATACATCACATAGCAGGATGGATACAGCATGGTTAATGCACATGCCTACCTAGAAGATGTAACTGTAGATGTTGACTTGATCATGGTTGATTGTGTGAAAAGATGCTCATATTAGATTCACTCTTTTTGCTGCCAACTAATGCAGTTCTACAGTAATAATAAGTGATCCGGAGACTCGTTTATACATGTAGAACAAAAAAATTGCATTAGTAAGTCCCCGGTTGCAAATTGGTCTACACTCTAGAAAACAAGAACATTTGATCAACAAAAGATTTGAATGATCAAGTACCTTCATACCCATACCATAAAACCTCTACGTATAGAAAATCAAACGATTTTGATACTTCTAACTAATGCATCAACTAAGCGTAACATGGATGTCTTCTGACTTTTTCAGATAATAAAATGCAAAGTCGTACTTTCATCTACATCCCCAAATTATTCATTTTTATCTTAATTGACCTCCTTTACCCCTTAAATATTTACATGGTAAGGTACATGCTTCCATTGCATCAGCAATACATATAATAAAATTATTTTTGTGCCCTTGACTCCTTGAAGGAGTCGGGGTTCTTTGTCCTCGGCGTATGGTATAAAACTGAGGTTTCTTAGTGACCTTGAGTTTCAGTTCAGGATCAGCGTTCTACTTTGGTGGTTGTCTTCTCCCAATTTCTCATCTTCGACTATATTGCATGGCATATCAATTTATATTTTGACTATAGAGTGAAGAACTAAGCTTGCTAACATAAGCTTTTCAGCAGAGAAAAAAATTGTCCGTTGTGTTTTATGCCATAGCACTCCTGTTAAAAATAATGATTACGCCTTGTTAATTTTCAACAGCTGTCCAATGCTGGAGGCCGGCTTATCATTTCAAGTGACGGTGTATGGGATGCATTATCTTTTGACTCAGCCCTAAACTGTTCTCGTGGATTGCCAGCAGATTCTGCAGCTGCTCGAATTGTTAAGGTACACCTGGATGTTCTTTTCTGTGAAATTTCTCGCTCAATGCTTCTGTTTCTGTTACTCACTCAGTGTTCCCATTTGCAGGAAGCTGTACAGCACAAAGGATTAAGAGACGACACAACCTGTATTGTTGTTGACATATTGCCTCCAGAAAAGATATCTCCTCCAAATCCAGCACCAAAAAAGCCAGGGATGGGAGTATTTAAAGCCATGTTCCATAAAAAGTCATCGGAATCGTCATCGTATTCGGATAGAGATTCTTATGAGCTTGATATGGTGGAGGAAATATTTGAAGATGGATCTGCATTGCTTGCTCAAAGGTTTGTGTCTTGCAGAGTTGATTACATATTAATGTATTGTTTATCTAAACTAGGCAGAAACCCTGTGCTACCTGTGCCATCTGATTGGAATGTTAAATAACACGACAATGTTCAAATCTTCAAAATAGTTCTTGTATAGATCCCTGAACTCGTTCATGTAAAAAAGTTTCAAAAAAGATCACAAAACTCGAATTATTAGAATGCACTTTATCTTGAATAGCAGCGTTCATTCAGGTAAAGGACAGAACAAGAGTAACCGAATATTCTCAGAATACCCCGAGGGTCGAGGATCTGGACAAAACCAATTCAAGGGTTGATAAGGAACAATGGAAAATAATGCTTTGGACAGAATATTCTTTTTTTTCCCCAGAAATATTCATGACGCGGAGTATGCTTGTTGTGTTAATTTCAGGTTAGATTCAAAGCATCCAGTATGCAACATGTTCAAGCTTTTCCAGTGTGCAGTATGTCAGGTTGACATGAAACCTGGTGAGTGCATTTCTGTACATGCTCGCTCATCACAGCATAGGAGGCTATGGACCTGGGATGGCCCTCTCCTCTGCCCAAGTTGCTTTGCGAAAAAAGAAGCCATGGAAGGCAAATGGCATACAAGAGGTATAAAGGCTAGGATTATTCGCATATAACACCCTTCGTCATGGCCCCATCTATTAGCACCCGACACCACTAAGATTGGTATGTGTTCGCTCTAGAATGCCAAATTTGACATGACTGCTGACTAATCCAAAGGTGTCAGGTGCTAATGACAGTTGAAAGGGATACAATAAGTGCCAGATGAGGTATAAACAAAGGGTGTTATATGCAATTAACACTTAAAACTAACTCATTTTCTAGTAAATTATTTCTACTTTTAGGCAAAATAGTTTCTTATCCCCTTCTTTTCACCAATATCTACAGATCCTTCATCTAGAAATGATCACCGACTTGGGTAGTAATTTGCCAAAAGGCGATCCATTTGATATGCATTGATATGAGAAGCTGACATGAATATTGAGGTATATTCTAACACAGATGGCGGCAACAAGAAGAGATCTCATTTACAAAATTTAGATATTGCTGTTGATACCCTAGGTCAGAATCTGCCATTACCCAGCACGAAAATTTCTTGGGGTTTTGTGAGTCATGACCCATCGACTCGCCTACCTGACAAAGTTTTGGGATAATTCAATTCAGTGTAAGGTTGGTTGTCTGTATACGAAACATTTTACAGATGTATAATTTATGTTGTATAAAATTTTACTACTGCTAAAATATGGTGACATTTCATTTTAAGTATTCATTGTAAACACATGAAAGGGTTTAAACCTGATTTGACACGCAGTTACCGGTTGTAATCATATTCAGGAAATCTAGCAGAAATCTATCAATAATATAAATTCCATCTTTTCTCAATCAGCAGTTCTGTTTTTGCAGGGAACCAAAATGCAGCTTTAGGAATGTTGCCTATTGTTTTGTAACATCAAGAAAAACTTTTTTAGGTCATTTTTTAAAAAATTTTGCTCTGCCTGCTGAGTAAAGAGAGGAACAATTGTATCGTTTATCAATTTGATAATTCGTTGTGGTTTCTTTAATATTTGAGGCAACCTGCAATGAAAATTAATTTTCTTCTCAGCAGCAGCACGTTTCTTTCCTTTTTGTTTTCTTTTTGTATTTTTCAGTTGCTTCTTTAAAGAGAGAGAGAGAGGATGTTCTCCTAAGGGGCTGTTTGGTTGCAGGATTATGGATTGCAGGATTATGGAATTTGGATTCCAAAATAGTACGGTTGAAATTTCTGGATTTGGTAATTTGTTGTTTGGTTGGTTTTGGATTCCTAGTATTGGATTTGTAGATCCTTGTAATCTTTGTTTGGTTGGTGAAAAAAAGTGGGATTTAAATTTGAGGATTTTAGAGAGAGATAGAGAGAGAGAGGATTGTTAAATAAATAAAGTGCATGGGCCCCATCTAAAAGTACAATGAATAGTGCCAAATCCTTGAAAATCCTTGAAAATTTTTAGGATTCCATAATCCTTGTTTTGTGGTGGGCCCCCCATAAAAAATAAAGGAATCCTAGAAATCCTAATCTTGCAACCAAACACAAAATTATGGAATCCTAGGATTCCGCAATCCAAAATCCAAATCCAAACCCATAATCCTGCAACCAAACAGGCCCTAAAGTGACTCTGTTTAAGATATTGCAACAAACCCGAAAATTTAAAAATCACTTTTTGACGTTCTTAGATAGCATTTACTTATTTCACAACAGATGTTGTTGGGTGTTTTGTTAAATTTTGCTCCTCATTTATTTTCGAAATAAAAATAACATTTGATTTGGTTTTTAATTGTATAGCATCCCCGTAGATGAACTGTTTAAAAAAACCTCTGGCTGATTGGATATTCTGAAATCAACCCCCAAAGGCTACTAATAATAAAAGGGGATTTTACTTAAAAAAAACCTATCATGCTCGCTAATTGCTAAAAGCTTATTCATACTTAGTATTGACTTAAAAAACCCTCATACATTTAAATTGCACTAAAAAGCCTTCAAACAGACCAGAAATAGATTAAAAAAAATTGCATCTTCCTTTGCTCTATTAGGAGGCTGACGTGAGTATCGGGTTAGGGTTTTAAAACTTTTATAACCTCTTTTCTTGATGGAGGTTTGGATCTCCTTCAGATGTTGTGCTCCGTCGATCTGTCGCGAGCGTTGATGAACGGCTGAGATTGATGTTGAGGGTTGTTTTCCTGAGCGTGTGGATCTCAGTGAGCTTGTTTCGAGGCGAAACCGAGCTATCGGCAAAAGAAGTCCCGGGATGGTTGTACAACCGTGGACCCTTCGACGATCAAGTTGGCCGAGGAACTTGGGCAGAGTAGCGGCTTATTGGAATAAAATTGTGTTACCTGAGTCGTCTGAGAGAGGGGTTTATATAGCGGCAGCCATGGGTTGCGGCCGCGAGATTCTCGCCGGCTGTTACGCCCCTGACGTTACGCCTGCGAGAATAGCGGGATCTCCCATTAATGACGAGATACGCTCGTTAATGGGGGATGCGACGGCGTGGAACGCGGGATCGTGGGGCGGCGGATATCTCGCGTCTGGCGAGATTCGCGGAGCCGTAGCGGAGACGCCGATGATCTGCGTTCTAGGTCACTTAATAGAACCGAGGAAGCCTAGCTCAGGGAGAGGCCTAAAAGAGGGCGGGAGGCCGAGCTGGTTCGGCTCTGGGGTAGCTCAGAGGCGAAGGGCTGAGAAGCTCGGCGTGTAGGAGGGCTCGGCGGGGAGCCAATGGCCGTTTACTTAGCGATCACATGAATGTTCAGGGAATCCTCGGAGGTCGGGTCCAGGCAACCGGACAATAGCCTGGGGGACGCTTCCAATGTGTAGTCCTTGCCCTGTTTCCGTGTGTATCGGGACACGTCTTCTGCAACGTGTCATGATCTGGGGAGCTCCCACTTATGAGCATCATCATTAGCCCCCCACTCTCATCCCGACCTATTTATGGGTCGGGTCGAGAGTGGTCAGATCGGTCACCCGGGCTCAGTTCGTAGTTGAAGTCCCCGTCGGCGCGGATTCCTGAGGTAGTTAGGCGTATCTTTTGATGACATCAGCGGATCAGAGAGGAGATCGTGCATTAAAGAGGGAGCTCGGATTCGATCGTACGTTCGTTGAGGCACCAGACCACATGTCCGACGCCGGTTGATTAACGTAACAGGTCGCCGTTGTCCTCTGCGCTCGAAGGGACACGTTCAATGGTCGTGCGACACGTGGAACGTCGACAGCCGTCGAGCGCGAAGCGTTGTTTTGGCGGGAAACGATCTGCACTGTTGGATGAGTTTGCCAAAACGCTATAAATAGAGGCGGGATCCCCCCAGGGTTCACACTTCGCCATCATTTCCCCATTGCTGCGAGAGATAGCTCGGCGCTCTAGCCTTTAGGTCGGATAGCGCTCTTTCCTTGGAGGACTCCTTCTTTGAATCAGGTTAGATGTCTTCCTCTGAGGAGTCTGTTGAGATAGTTAGGGTAGAGTCTAGGGAGTCTTCCGTTGCTTCTTCCTCTGCCCCATCCGAGTCGAATTCCCCCCGTAGAGTTAGGGTTACTCGGGCTTCCCTTGGTCATGTGACGGGAAGGGTCCCCAAAGCGCGCATCAGGAATGCTCGCGATGTGCCCTCCCTCCTGCGGAATGTGGACGAGCTCACCACGATCCGAGCTCGCTTCCATATTCCCCCTGGCTATTCGCTTCGTTTGGCTAGGGAGGGCAAGAGGGCGGATCAGGTACAGGGCAAGGAGATCGCTTTGTACCTGAATGCCTTTTGGGCTAGATTGCGTCTGCCCTTCTCCCCCGGGGTATGCGGGGCGGTGCAATGTTTTCAACTAGCCCCGGGCCAGCTAGTGCCGAACTCTTGGAGGATTCTCCTCGGGTTCTTGGTCCGGCTGAGACTCGAAGAAATCCCCTTTAGCTTGATCCTTCTCCTTTCCTCCCTTTGCTATAAAAATCATCCCGGCACCCGTAAGGACGAGCCGAGCTGGGTATACGTTTCCTTTAGAAAACATAGGGGAGGGACCGCCGGGTCGGGGGTCGTAGTAGTTCCTTCTTCCATCCATGAATGGAAGGAGAAGTTCATATTTGTCGTGCCACCCGAGGATGAGGATTGGCCTGTGCCTGTACAGTGGCACAGGGCTGACTGCCCGCGGGTGAAACGGCTGTCCTCTCCCGAAGCGAGGGTGGTGTCAGTGTGGGAGCCTATCCAACGGGCCGATGTTTTGCTTTCCGAGCTAGCCCTCAGTTGGGCCGGGCTCAACCCCGCTCGATTTATGGGTAAGTTAGGAGCCTAGGCGACCTGTCTAAACTTACATATTTTCTCCCGTTCTTTCTAGTGTCACCAACTCCCTTTGTGTATTTTCCTTTTTTGCAGAACCGATGGACCGATCCAAATTCCTGACTGCCATGGCCGAGAAGAAGAGGAGGAAGGCCGGAGGCGCCGGCTCGTCCCACCCCGCTTTGAGCCCGGCCCCGTCAACGGCCGCATCGGTTAGGCGTTCCACCACATCCCGAGCTCTGGAGACCAGCTGCGGGGAGAGTCGTAAACATGCTCGGGAGCCGGAGCCCCGGGCTTTGGAGGTAGAGGATGAGGCCGACCCCTTCCCTCTCGAGGCCCCCCTCAAGCGGTACAAAAGGACGGTATCTCGATCTCCGTCCTCCCCGATCTTTGTGCAGGAGGGGGGCGTTTGCTTCGAGGTGCCCTCGGGGCTTTCCGTCGCCGATAGCTTGCTCTCGGAGATGGAATGATCGGCCGGGGCCAAAATCCCCCGGGGGACCCTCAAGGCCCAAGTCGCCGCCATTGCTCAGGAGGCTGTACAGGTCAGTATCCGCTTTCCGTTTAGGCTCTTGCTTTGGATAATTTTTTTCTAACCTCCTCTTTTATCTTCCCTAGGTCCTCTGGCACTGCGTCCTCATCGTCAACACGGAGCACGAGGAAATTTCCCTGGCGATGCAGATGGCTGGCGAGTCTTCTTCGCGGGAGGAGGGCCAGTGCCGAGAGTTGCATCAGGCGAAGGAGAAGATCGCCGCCCTCGAAAATCGGGTGGCCGCCGAGGAGGTAGTGAAATCCAAATGCAGGGAGTCCATCCAAATTTTGAAGGAGTCCAACAAGTCGTCGAGGCTATGTTGAAGGAGGCCAGGGTGCTCAACGCCACGATGAAGAAGAAGCGGGACACCCTTAAGAGGGAAAACGAGGCGGCGAAGGAAGGGATGAAGCTCGCCGACCTCCAGGCTGTAAAGACGGTGGAGAGGTACAAGACGTCGGATTAATTCTACACCGACCTTGCTGACGCCTCGGCCCTCGTCTAGCATCAGGCTCTCGATGCCGTCAAGGCGTTGATGCCGGAGTTTGCTGACGTCGGGCTCCAGCTCGAGTACCCCCTCGAGGATGAGACGCAAGGGGATGCCGCCGGAAGTGCCGCCGGGGGAGAGGCTCCTGGTGGGAGTGTTGGGGATAAGGCGATCACCCCGGCTCTCAGTGCCGAAGCTCCTAGTGGGGGCGCCGAGCCTAAAGCCACCACCCCGGCTACCGATGCTGGCACTGAGCAAATCGAGGTCCTCCCCGGTCCCGAGGCCCGAGCCTTTCTGCCTTCTTCTTTTTTGTTTTGGAATCTTGTAAGCCTTCGGGCAATTTTGTAAGGCTGAGGAGCCTATAATATCTTTGTAAAGACTCCCAAGTTGTGAATAAAACTGTTTTGTAAATTTTGCGTGGCAATGTTTTCTTGTGTGAGCCTGTTAGCGTTTTCCATGCCTGACGAGCCAGACCGCAGGTCGGTAACCGTCCCTTTAGATGCCGATTGCGCGTCGAGTGAAACCCAATTATTTGTCAAGTATGTAAAGGCCGGTGTCCTTATGCCTCCCTCGAGACGACGATTGCTCACTTAAGTTTTGTCGGTTGTGTCTTTCGAGTAGAAAGGTGTAGATTTCCTCATTCCCTTGAGTTGGACCGGTGGCCGTTTCTCTTAGAATAAGTTAGACAAGAGCCTAGTTTGGATTGGTCGACGTTTGCCAAGGTTGAGGTCTTCAGATCCTTAGAGTAGACGGGTAGGAAGTTTCATGTTAAGGACAGACCGAGCAGGGAAGCTATTCGGTGACCTCTTGATGAGAGCTTTGATCCTTGGCGTCGGTGGGCAGTAGCTGCCCGCTAAGGATGGACCGAGCAGGGGAGCTGCTCGGTGGCCTCTTGATGAGGGCTTTGATCATTAGTGTAGTTGGGTAGGATCTACCCGCCGAGGCTGGAATGGACAGGGAATCTGCTCGGTGGCCTCTTGATGAGGGCTTTAATCCTTAGCGTGGTTGGATAGGAGCTACCCGCTAAGGATGGACCGGCCAGGGAAGCTGCTCAGTGACCTCTTGATGAGGGCTTTGATCCTTAGCGTAGTTGGGTAGGAGCTACCCGCCGAGGATGGACCGGGCAGGGAAGATGCTCGATGGCCTCTTGATGAGGGCTTTGATCTTTAGTGTAGATGGGTAGGAGCTACATGCTAAGGATGGACCGGACAGGGAAGCTGCTCGGTGGCCTCTTGATGAGGGCTTTGATCTTTAGCGTAGATGGGTAGGAGCTACTGTAGGGTATTTTTCGTCACCCAATTGAGATAGAAATACACGCGCGCTGGTTAGGCGCATTATAGATTCCCCCTGCTTAGGGTAGGCTGGGGTTTATTGATTGTGGGGATCCGAATTTCCGGCAGCCGCGGACTAAGCTGCCGTTAATTACCTCTCGCATTTGGAACGGGAGAACCTCCAATTGACGGGTTAAACTGGTCATGCGAACTCAATGTGTAGTGTTGTGTTTTGAAGGGGTTTTGGATTTATCGGGGGGCCTGTTTCCCCCAATCAGAGCAAAGCTCTGTTCAAAATTCAAATTTTTAAATGAATCAACGCTTCAGATGCAGCGCCAAGTACGCTGTGCTCTAAGCAGCGCACCATGTGCAAAGCACGGATGCGCTAGCGCTAGGTGCGCTGCACTCTAAGCAGCACACCACATGTGCGCTAGCGCTAGGTGCGCTGCGCTCTAAGCAGTGCATCACGTGCAAAGCACGGATGCGCTAGCGCTAGGTGCGCTGCGCTCTAAGCAGCGCACCATGTACAGAGCACGGGTGCGCTACCGCTGGAACTAAAAACTACCCACCGTCAGATCAAAAATCTAATAATAATGATGAATCACTAATCAATCAGAATTAAATTCTGTTAAGGAAAGATTTCTCAAAAGCTTTCCAAACAACAAAATTGTGCTCTGTAAATCAGAGCACCGTTGGATCATTGATCCAATGGTGATTAAAAATCACTAAAAATACAGAATAAATTCTGTTTAGAAGATTTCCCAATCTTTGTTAAAAACAAGAAGATTACTTTCTGTAAATCAGAAGCCCTTGGATCAAAGATCCAACGATGGGAAATTCCCCAAATCAATTGGAGAAAAGGTCTCCTTAACTGATTGAACCGATCAGCTTGCCCTATAAAAAAGCCCCTATACTTCAAGTCTCAGGAGAGAGAAGCATACAGAGAGAAATCTCCCCATAAGCTTTGAGAGATCTCAAAAAGAAGAGCCAAGCTCTCAGAGAAAGAAGATTTTTCTTCAAGGTAAAAAAAAAGAATGATGATGAACAGAGAGATGAAATCATCTCGTAATTAATTTCAAAAGAAGGATTCTGTAACAACCGAGTTCAGTTATACTAATTTTTGTTCTGTATTTATTATCTGTGGTATTTTATTGATTTATCTTGTTTGGGTGCGAATGGTAGTTTACTTTTACATTGCATTCGACCCGACCCGCTTACTTGAACTGGTTGATTCATATTTATAGACTATCCTGGCTTGTTAAATAGACACGTGCATTTAATGTGGACTGCATATTGATTTTTATTTGGCATCGCACATTTTATCATGTAACATTTTAGATCACGTAAAATAAATTAAAATTGCATTTCATAGCCTGCATGATACCCCTAACCCCGTGGCAGCATCCACGCATTTTGTTCTCGTCCCGTTCAGTGAAACGGACGTGTTTGGATGGCTACGCGCACGTACGCGCATCCGTTCTTGGGGGTATGTATTTTCGTTACCTGAGCATTCGTTTTGAAATTTGAAAGCTGCATATAATTTTCGTATTTTAAATCTAAATTTTTAGACCCGACCCGACCCGGACGCATTTTGAAATATTTTTGTATCCGCCTAAATTCAAATTTATTATTATTTTTTATTTTAAATTTTCCTTTAAATATTTGGTAACTGAACGAATCCATTAGTTTTATAAAAATATAAAATCTTTTAAAATTTTCCTAACAAAATCAGATCCTCTCTCTCTTTCCCCACGAGCCAATCAAAATTTCCTTTTTAATTTGCGCCGGCCCCACACTCGAATCTCTCTTCTCTCTTTCTCTCTCTCCCCACCGCAGTCTCTCTCTCTGGTTTCTCTCTCCTCTCGCGCCTCTCTCTCTCTCATCTCGCGGGCACTGTGGATTCCTCGATTCTACTCACCCCCTCGCGCGATGTGGTCACCTCCCTTCACGAGCCTCCTTCTTTTCTCCCTCTTCTTCTTATTTAAAACCCGAGCCCTCTGCGTAACCCATCGCCGCCTCCTCAAACCCTAACCCTAACTCCTCTGCCCTCGACTTCGCTCCTCAACCCTCATCATCTTCTTCCTCATCCTCTCTCCTCTTCTCCATCATCGAAACCCCTGCACACTCGACTTCCTCTCATCCCCGCACCCACCGCGACGAGAAAACCCATACCCAAACCCTAGTCTCGCCGTCACCACCTCCATCTTCATCTTCTCCTCGATCTTCTTCTCTCCTCTGTCTCCATCTCCTCCCATCCTCCAACCCCAAGCCTTCACCCAAGAACCCCAGCCAACAACAAAAAAAAACCCGAGCCCAAACCCTGAAACCACAGAAACCCTAGACACCGGAACCCTACACCTCTTTCCCATCGCCTCAATCCCTTGGAACCCCTGAGCACTTATCCACAGTAAGTTTTCTCTCTCTCATTCTTCCCTTCTTACCTTTTCTTCTTTTCTATACTTTCTTTCTTTTATATTTTTCTTTCTGTTTTTTTTAAAATGACTGTAGATCGCCGGAGCCGCAACGGCGTCAACGATCCCGACGACCCAGCGAGCATACCTGACCCGTGTGATCCCCTTGTACGTTGTTTGGATCTGTTTTGTGTACCGTGCGCGCGTCGCATCTTTTCCCGCCGACGTGTGACGTTCCGTATACCCGTTTCTTGATCCGTTTAGGCAAGTAAAACTTGCTACATGCTATTCGTATATTTTTATACTTATTTAATTACATGTTAAACCTATAGATTTAATCTAATGTCACATATTCCATTTTAACATTCGATGTCCCATTATATCATTTTAGATCTAGAACTTGAAACATATCATATTGCATTTTAGTTTACAATACGTGGTACCCACGTCCATATTTAAATCACATAATAATTATTTGCACAGCCCATAGTACCCTTTAATAGTTTATACCCTATTGGACCCTCGTTTGCATACATCTAGCCTAATATATATTCAATTGCATCCCTAGATCATTTAATACATATTAATGTGATTTTAACATTCTATATTCGATAAACTGTATTTAATTAATGTTGGAACTATCCCCTTAAACCAAATCGATAACTGTGCATCCATATGCTTTAATCTGTACTTATTTGCATATAACATCACAATGATCCATTTTATTGTTCCATTAGTACCCCATACTTGTTTTGTATACCCATGCTTATTATAGTTTGATTATGAGCACCCACTTGTTACTTGTGCACCCCCGACACGACTTGATACACCTACTACTTGATACGACATGGTACCGTACACTTCTTAACATGACATGATACCTATCTGTTAGGTCCACGTTACCCACCCCGGTTCTTTCGGGGAGGCGGAATAGGTAAAAATCAAAATTTTCTCACAAGGTAACATGGACCATGCATGAAGGATCTTTGCTAAACAAAAACTAACATACTAATTACAAGTTCTAGCTACTATGTAGAATGGTTATACCTATGTCTTGAACTCCTTCTCTTCTTGTTGTGATTCTCCTTCTTGCTTGCTCCTTGTAGTTGCGCAGACGGCTCCTCCTCGTCGTCTTCTCTTTGCCGAAAATAGATCCACCCGAGGGCCTCTACCTTGAGCTCTTACCTCAACCAAGAGGCAACTAGAGTGCTTGGTTTGCTAGACAAAGAACTCTAGAAAGAGTAGAGAGATGCTTTGATGGTTTAGTCTCAAAATCTTATGATTTCCAACACATGGAACACTTAAGCTTTGAGAGGAAGAGGGAGAGCTCCAAACATGAGAGAGAAAGAGCAAGAGAGAATCAGCTACTTTTTGCAACCATACTCTCATATGAGAGAATAATAAATTAATAATAATAATTAAAAAGAAAATGTGATGGTTCATTTGGAATGACCATTTTCATTTCACATTAAATGAATTTTGCAAGAATCAAGAAGCATCTTCTATGTGAAATGATGATGGTCAAATTGTCAACATAAGTTAACCGGTCAACCAAAGTCAAAATGTCAACATAAGTCAAATGGTCAATCTAACCATGGCACAATTATCTTTAATTAATATCATTAATCATATTTCTCATTTTCATTAGGGTTTAGAAAAAGTCAACGGTCAACAACCCTAATGAGAATCCTCTGTCTCTGCTTCTGTCAACTGTGCATACACACCCGCATCCGTGTTCCGAGGAACGCGAATACAATGAGACAAAACCAATCCCAAAACAAATACTAACCCTCTGTGTGGGACTCTAAAGGCTCGACACTACGCTGGCAGTGGGTTTAACCACAGGCCGCAAGCGGTACTAGCTGTACGTAACGGTCCCCAGGTAGATGCCGATAAGAAGACTGATGAGGTGAACCCATCTGAACTCCTACTGAGCCTGAATGCGACAATCTCCATACAGTCCGGTCTGTTCGTCTGAGAGTATCGCATGGCGGGCCTAGGGGGGCGGTAAACGTCAGTTCCCTAATAGCGGTACAAGTCGTGTCGGAGTGTAGCCCAGAACACCCTGAGAAACTACTGGTAACACTACCAGCAAATCTCGCTTGCCTTGGCCAGGGACGACTATGTGTAACGGCTCTTCTAGACACAGCGCGATATCAACTCCCAATACCGGGAGAGACGAATCCTGTCTAAACGTCACTGCCTCCAAGTGCTTCGGGACTGCACCCAACTACTACCTGTTTGCACGACTCAATAGAGCCGTGGTAGGGTAGTAATCTAAGAACAGTGGGAACACACTTGAGGCGAAGTGACAGTGTCAAGTCAACGGACTAAGCTGTACTCATGTCACCTCGGAACTGTTAACTGACGATAGGTATAATACCAACCAACAGTTCCCAGACGAGTCCTGTCCGGTGTACTCGTAACCTAACGAGCACCTGCATACTATCTCCAGTACGACGTACTGATGGCTGTGGGACAGACCATCTCCCCTGCTGGGACGAGAAGCGTATGCACCAGTCTACTCTGGAGTATCGATACCCTGTCTCGATAATCCTACGACTAGGGACCAAAATAAGGATGTGCTTATAAACTACCCAGCCCCCACTAGTGTGATCGCCATCACAACGCCGGTAGTCAAGCAAGGATCCTAAGGGCTCCATCAATATGTTTTTAGCGATATGTTAAAAGAAACATATACACATATTAAGATAGATACAAACCAAGTAGCATACTACTATATCGAGCAAGACTGTTGTAAACCCGTGTATATATCCCAAGCTTCCAAAATGTATTATACAAACTAGTACTATACAATAATGGCCTCTAGGGCATACATATGCAACAATCTCCCACTTGCACTAAAGGCCAGTAATTGGTGTACCGCATACCCAACGTCTGCTCTAAGGCCAGTTGCTGGCGTACCGCATACCCAATAGCTCAGAAAGTCGCTCGAACTGTGTTTGAGGGAGGGCCTTTGTGAATGGATCCGCCGTGTTGGCTTTTGTGTCCACTCTCCGTACCTCGATCTCCTGGCGATCAATGATCTTCCTGATCAGGTGATATCGCCTCAAGATGTGTCTGGACTTCTGATGGGACCTTGGTTCCTTCGCTAAAGCTATAGCCCCATTGTTATCGCAATACAAAGGTATTGGGGTCAACAATGGACGGAACCACCTGAAATTCACTAATGAACTTCTTCATCCAGACCGCCTCTTTTACGGCATCGCTTGCAGCAATGTTTCAACCTCCATCATCGAGTCTACGACGGTATCCTGTTTGGAACTCCTCCAACCCACCGCCCCTCCGTTGAGGGTAAACACAAAACCCGAGACAGACTTGCTGTCATCTTTGTCACTCTTGAAGCTTGAATCGGTAAAGGACTCGACCCTGAGGTCTCCATTACCATAAACCAGGAACATCTCCTTAGTCCTTCTCAGGTACTTGAGAATGTTCTTCACTGCCGTCCTGTGGTCCTCACCTGGGTCTGACTGATACCGGCTCACCACGCTTAGCGCTTAAGCTACATCTGGTCTTATACATAGCATCACATACATTATAGATCCTACCGCCAAAGCGTAGGGTATAGTGCTCATGCGAACTCTCTCCTCGTCAGTCTTAGGAGACATCTTCTTGGAGAGGGTGATTCCGTGCAATACGGGTATATTACCGCGCTCGGAATCTTCCATACTAAATCTCTTTAGTACGGTCTCTATGTACCTGGACTGCGAAAGTCCTAGTAGTCTCTTGGATCTATCTCTGTAGATCTTGATCCCCAGAATGTACGAGGCATCACCCAGGTCCTTCATGGAGAGCCGTTGTGACAAGAATAGCTTGACCGATTATAGCATAGGAATGTCAGTTCCTATCAAAAGAATGTCGTCCACGTACAAGACTGGGAACACGACAGTTCGTCCTACAATCTTCTTATAGACACAAGGTTCATCTTCGTTCTTGATGAAATCAAATTCCTTGATTGCCTCATCAAAACAGATGTTCCAGCTCCGCGATGCCTGCTTTAATCCATAAATGGATTTAAGCAGACACACCTTCCCGCTGCTCCCACTGTCTACGAAACCTTCTGGTTGATCCATGTAAACGCACTCTTCCAAACAGCCGTTTAGAAAAGCCGTTTTTACGTCCATCTGCCAGATTCATAGTCATGGAAGACAGCAATGGCAAGTAGGATCCGAATGGATTTGAGCATAGCCACTGGAGAAAAAGTTTCGTCATAGTCCACACCAGGTCTTTGACGAAAACCTTTTGCAACGAGTCGAGCCTTATAGGTTTCCACCTGCCCATCTACACCAAGTTTCCTTTTGTATATCCATTTGCATCCAACAGGTTTTACCCCAGGTGGAGCAGTATCCAAGGTCCACACTTTATTGGTATACATGGACTCCATCTCGGATTGCATAGCATCCAGCCACTTATCAGAGTCCCTTCTGATAATGGCCTGCCTGCAACTGATAGGGTCATCTTCTTCCAAGATGAAATCTTCTCGATCCCCGTCTATGAGAAAACCGTAGTATCTCTCGGGCGGATGAGAAATCCTACCAGATCTGCGGAGTGGCTGAGGTTTGTCTGGGGTTATTGAATCCTGAGGTTCTGTCAGATCTTCAGTTTCAGTTTGTGGTCGCTGAATTTCTTCCAATTCTACCGTGCTCCCACTAATTTCTTTTGCAAGAAACTCCGTTTCTAAGAAAACGGCATGCTGAGCAACAAACACCTTCTGTTCCTCGGTGTGGTAGAACAGATATCCAAAAACATTCTTTGGATATTCTACAAACTTACATAAAACTGACCGTGCCTCTAGTTTATCTGGTTTATGTGTTTTAACATAAGCCAGACAACCTTATATCTTAAATCTTTTAAGATATGGCCTTTTTCCATTCCATATCTCGAATGGAGTCTTAGGCACTGATTTAGACGGAACGTCATTCAATAGATATGCCGCTGTCAAAAGCGCATATCCCCAAAATGAAAGAGGCAACTCAGTACTACTCATCATGGAGCGAACCATATCTAATAGGGTACGATTCCTCCGCTCCGATACACCGTTGTGCTGTGGTGTATAAGGGGGAGTAAGCTGAGAGAGAATACCATTCTCTTTTAAGTAATCTAGGAATTCCGTGTTTAAGTAGTCCCCTCCTCTATCAGACCGGAGGATCTTGATACTTTTGCCAGTCTGGTTATCTACTTCGTTTCTGAATTCCTTGAATTTCTCAAAAGCTTCAGATTTGTGTTTCATCAGATACACATATCCGAACCTAGAGAGATCGTCAGTGAATGTGATGAAGTACGAGAACCCACCCTTTGCATGTATAGACATTGGACCACATACATCATTGTGTATGAGTCCCAAGAGCTCTGCTGCCCTTTCTCTATGTCCGGTGAACGGAGATTTGGTCATCTTTCCTTTGAGACAAGACTGACAAGTTTTATAAGACGAAAACTTGAACGTATTCAAAAGTCCATCTTTATGCAACTTACTTAGTCTTTTCTCTCCGATATGACCAAGTCTACAATGCCATAAGTAGGATTCGTTCGTATCTGAACTCTTCCTCTTACGTGTGTTTTGTACATTGAGAACTGTATTCTGATTTAGAATGTAGATACCATTACACAGTGTACCTTCTGCAACCAGTACCTTATGAAGGTAGATGTTCATGATATTTTTATCAAGAACAAAGTTGTATCCATCTTTATTAAGTAAAGAAACTGATATGATGTTGCAAACCATGGAAGGTACATTGTAGCAATCGTTAAAAATCATAGTATTGCCATTTGGCAACACAAGGTGATATTCACCGACGGCTGCAGCATTAACTTGTACTCCATTCGCTACTCTGAGCGACATATCACTAGGTGCAACTTTCCTACTTTTTCTCAGTCCCTACAATAAATTACAGATATGAGATCCTGATCCAGTATCAAGTACCCAAGAGGTAGGGCTGACCGTAAAGCAGTTCTCAATTACAAGAACACCTGAAGTAGATGCAAAACTATGATTCTTCTTCAATTGGGTATCCTTGGAATCCATACAATCCTCTTTCCCTTGCTCATACTTGTAGGGTGTTTTTCGTCATCCCATTGAGATGGGAATACGCGCGCGCTTGTCAGGCGTATACTACAGATTCCCCCTGCCTAGGGTAGGCCGGGGTTTATTGATTGTGGGGATCCAAATCTCCGGCAGCCGCGGACTAAGCTGCCGTTAATTACCCTTCGCCTTTGGGGCGAGGGAACCTTCGATTAACGGGTTAAAATGGTCATGTGAACTCAATGTGTAGTGTATGTGTGTTGTGTTTTGAAAGAGGGGTTTGGATATATCGGGAACCACGCAGAGTTTTTACGGGGGTCTCGCTACCCAGATAGCGGGCTGGGGGTCAAGGGGGCTAGCAGCCCCCTTACGGGGTGCAGGACAGCGCCCCGTTAGAAATTTTTTTCCAACAGGGACATTGTCGCGGAGTATGTGTGTGTGTAAATATGTATACATATGTGTGTATATATATATACGTGTGTTGTGTTTTGAAAGAGGGGTTTGGATATATCGGGAGCCACGCAGAGTTTTTACGGGGGTCTCGCTACCCAGATAGCGGGCTGGGGTCAAGGGGGCTAGCAGCCCCCTTGCGGGGTGCGGAACAGCGCCCCGTTAGAAATTTTTTTCCAACAGGGACATTGTCGCGGAGTATGTGTGTGTGTAAATATGTATACATATATATATATATATATATATATATATATATATATAAAAGAAAGAGGGGGAAAAGGCATCCAAAGGATGCGTGGGGCCAGCGCCTTGAGCGCTGTGCGCTTAGGTGCTGTGCGCTCAGACGCAAGCACGCCACGTGTCGGCACGTGGGCGTTTTGCGCTTGAGCGCAGTGCGCCTGAGCGTAAGCGCGCCACGTGTCGGCACGTGGGCGCTTTGCGCTCGAGCGCAGTGCGCCTGAGCACAGCACGCCACGTGTCGGCATGTGGGCGCTTTGCGCTCGAGCGCAGTGCGCCTGAGCACAAGTGCGCCATGTGTCGGTACGTGGGCGCTTTGCGCTCGAGCGCAGTGCGCCTGAGCTCAAGCGCGCCACGTGTCGGCATATGGGCGCTTTGCGCTCGAGCGCAGTGCGCCTGAGCACAAGTGCAACACGTGCGCGCCACGTGTCAGCACGTGGGTGTTTTGCGCTCGAGCGCAGTGCGCCTGAGCGCAAGCGCGCCACGTGTCGGCACGTGGGCGTTTTGCGCTCGAGCGCGGGCGCTGGCGAGACAAAGGGACTTTTAGTCCCAGAACCAGAAGCTATGCTTCAGAAAGGAAATATTTATTATATATATATATCTATGTAAATATATGGAGTTAAACTCCTAAAATGTTTTGGTTGATGAAATGGATTCTTCCTCTTCCTCCTCTGTTGGCTGGATCTTGATGATCAAGAGATGTGAGATTTAAAAATCTCTCCTTTCTGAGATCTAATGGTAGATACAAGTTCCCCTTTGTGGGTTTTGTGGTGGGAGACTTCTTATTTTTTGAAAAGAAAGAGTAAAACTCTTAATTTAATTCAAAAGAAATGAGAAGGTTTAGAACCTTGGAGAAGGAGCAGGAGGCACAAAAGATCTCAGATCTAAAAATTTTTATGGAGAGAATGAAAGTATTACTTTATTCATCATCATGTTGCCTTATATAGGCTTACATATTTGCATATAGCTCCTTGGGCTTTACAAAATGGCATTTTGCCTATCCCATGGCTCATGTGCCATTTTATTTTTGCACATAAGCCATGGGCTTACAAAATATTGGCTTTATGCCCATTTTGCATACATTCATGTATAAAAAATTATATGAAAATTATTTATTACATGATTTTGTTGTTGGCATGGGGAGGCTGGCCGCGGGCTCGACTTGGGCATGGGCCCGCTTGACCTGGGCTTGGGCCCACCTGGCTTGGGGTTGACCTTGACTTTGACTCGGTCAACCGGGGTGTAAATTTTTACCCCAACAAAGTGCCCCCAATCAATAAATGCATACCGCATATTTGAGTTGTGTGCATGAAATTGATGGATCTTGAAGTTGGACTTCGAGGTAGAACATCATTCCAGGGACGGAGCATTATCCCGGGGAGCATGATTCCCGGGGATCAGAGCATCATTCTGATTCGCGGAGCATAATTCTAGGGTTCGAATCATCGTTCCGAAGGGCGGAGCATAATTCCAGGGTTCGGAGCATCGTTCCGAAGGGCGGAGCATGATTCCAGAGATCGGAGCATCATTCCGATGAGCGGAGCATAATTCCAGGATTCGGAGCATCATTCCGAAGGGCGGAGCATAATTCCAGGATTCGGAGCATCATTCCGAAGGGCGGAGCATCATTCCAAGGATCGGAGCATCATTCCGATGAGCGGAACATGATTCCAGGGTTCGGAGCATCATTCCGAAGAGCGGAGCATGATTCCAGGAGATCGGAGCATCATTCCGATGAGCGGAGCATGATTCCAGGGGTTCGGAGCATCATTCCGAAGAGCGGAACATGATTCCAGGGTTCGGAGCATCATTCCGAAGAGCGGAGCATGATTCCAGGGGATCGGAGCATCATTCCGATGAGAGGAGCATGATTTCAGGGGTTCGGAGCATCATTCCGAAGAGCGGAGCATAATTCCAGGATTCGGAGCATCATTCCGAAGGGCGGAGCATGATTCCAGAGTTCAGAGCATCTTTCCGAAGAGCGGAGCATAATTCCAGGGTTCGGAGCATCATTCCGATGGGCGGAGCATAATTCCAGGATTCGGAGCATCATTCCGAAGGGCGGAGCATGATTCCAGAGTTCGGAGCATCTTTCCGAAGAGCGGAGCATAATTCCAGGGTTCGGAGCATCATTCCGATGGGCGGAGCATAATTCCAGGATTCGGAGCATCATTCCGAAGGGCGGAGCATGATTCCAGAGTTCGGAGCATCTTTCCGAAGAGCGGAGCATAATTCCAGGGTTCGGACCATCATTCCGATGGGCGGAGCATAATTCCAGGATTCAGAGCATCATTCCGAAGGACGGAGCATGATTCCAGAGTTTGGAGCATCTTTCCGAAGAGCGGAGCATAATTCCAGAGATCGGAGCATCGTTCCGAAGGGGGGAGCATAATTCCAGGGTTCGGAGCATCGTTCCGAAGGGCGGAGCATAATTCCAGAGATCGGAGCATCGTTCCGATGGGCAGAGCATAATTCCAGAGATCGGAGCATCATTCCGATGATCGGAGCATAATTCCAGGATTCGGAGCATCATTCCGAAGGGCGGAGCATGATTCCAGAGTTCGGAGCATCTTTCCGAAGAGCGGAGCATAATTCTAGAGATCGGAGCATCGTTCCGATGGGCGGAGCATAATTCCAGAGATTGGAGCATAATTCCGATGATCGGCAGACATTCTGACCGAAGCATGATTTCGATGCAGAGGTAGATTCCTAGGCGAAGTATAATTCCGACAAGGGAGGCAAATATTCCGAGGCGAAGCATGATTTTGACACGGGGTATATTCTGAGACGGAGCATGATTCCGGCGCAGAGCTTGTTGGCTGACTTGATTCTGAGATGAAGCATAATTTCGACAGGGAAGGCAGGTACACCGAGGCGAAGCATCATTTCGACACGTGGTGTATTCTGAGACGAAGCATAATTCCGACGAGGAGGTCGTAATCCCGAGGCGAAGCATGATTTCGACACGGGCTAAATTCTGGGACGAAGCATGATTCCGCCGCAGAGATTGTTGGTTTGATTTGATTTGGGTTGACATCAGCATCGCTACACTGGGATATGGTACCAGGAGCGAATCATCATTTGTCATGAGAGGATTTGGGGATTGGTTTTTTTGTTTTGCATCAGCATCGCTACACTGGAATATGGTACCAAGAGCGAATCATCATTTGCATTTGCTTATTAGGAAACGATGGCTTAGGAGACAGGTTTTAGGTTCCTATCGCCTAAGACTTTTCAACTTTGTGAGCCGTAAGGGTCTCACAAAGCATTTTCTCCCTACAGGTCGTAAGGATCCCATAGGTGTATTTTCTCCTTAGGAGTCGTGGGGACTCCTAAGTGTGTTGTTCCTTTGTGAGTCGTAAGGATCTCACGCGGGAATTTTTTCTTCCCAAAGTCGAGAGGACTTTGCGAGTGCATTTCATTTCTTTCTCACGAGTTTGCACCCTTTCGGGTTTTCACAAACTCGCTGGCAGTCCTGCTGTTTTTACTCACGGAGCCCTTTCGGGTTTTCATCCGTGTCCATTTTGCTTGTGGACATACCTTTTTTTATTTTTTTTATTTTTATTTTATTATTTTTGGTGGGACTTTGAATGTGGTCTCACCGGTAGGACTTGGGAGAGATTGGGATTGTTTTACGCCCGTGGATTGTATACGGTTTTGCAGGATGTATGATCCAGACCGTAGGGCCAAAAAAAACATTTTGGGACTTTGTTGGCGTTTGCATCGCTGCACTGGAATATGGTACCAGGAGCGACTCATCATTCGCCATTGGGGTATGGGATTTGGAATTTGGTTAGCGTCTGCATCGCTGCACTGGAATATGGTACCAGGAGCGACTCATCATTCGCCAATGGGGTATGGGATTTGGAATTTGGTTGGCGTCTGCATCGCTGCACTGGAATATCGTACCAGGAGCGACTCATCATTCGCTAATGGGGTATGGGATTTGGAATTTGGTTGGCGTCTGCATCGCTGCACTGGATTATCGTACCAGGAGTGACTCATCATTCGCCATTGGGGTATGGGATTTGGAATTTGGTTGGCGTCTGCATCGCTGCACTGGAATATGGTACCAGGAGCGACTCATCATTCGCCATTGGGGTATGGGATTTGGAATTTGGTTGGCGTCTGCATCGCTGCACTGGAATATGGTACCAGGAGCGACTCATCATTCGCCGTTTTTTTTTTGTTTTTGCATTTTTTTGTTTTACCGCGATTGCTCTATCATTTCAGCTTTTTTTATCGCGAAGGTCGCGATTGCCCCATTATTTCGGCTTTTATTCGCGGTTGCCCCATCATTTCGGCTTTATTTTCATCTTTATTTTACTCGCTGATTTTTATTGCGAGTTGCCCCATCATTTCGGCTTTTCTTTATTTTTCTTTTATTTACACATTTTTTGTTTATTTACATTCCCAGTTTAACGACTTAGAGGTCGATTGTTCCCAGTTTAATGACGTGGTGGTCGATTGTTCTCAGAGAAAGGCAGATGTCTGAGAGAATCGGTTTCACGAAGAACTTCGGTCTCCATTTGTATGAAATTGGCGGTTGCAGCTTGACTGTTTGTTAACACGCCTTTGGACAGTTCTATCTCTCCTGCCTTGTATTGCTTTTCGACCCAATCTTTGAAGACGAAGCAGTCCTCAATGGCATGACCTATCACTCTGTGATAGGGGCAGTATTTGGGGTCGTCGGTCCTATTCGCTTCCTGCGGTCTTTTGGACTCTGACAGTTGTAGACCGTTCTTCAGGGCGTCTTTGAATATTTTACGGATTTTGTCCCTTCTGAAGGAATAGACCTTATCCAGCTTCTTTTTCAGTGGAGATTCTCCTCCCTCTCCGAACATTGGCTTCCGAGGCTGGTTGGCGCTAGGTCCGCTCATCCCTTGCTTATTTCGGTTAGCCGAAGTGTTGAAAGATTCAGAATCATCGGAGTTTCCGCCTTTGCGATTATCGTCCTTCCGGTTTCTCTAGGACCTATTGTTATTTTGAGAATCTGAGGAGGACTCCTGTTTTGAGCGCTCCAGCATCTGGACTTTCCTGGTCAGCTCTTGGAATGTTTTGAGACCCGCGGTGCATAAAAACGGGGCCATCTAATTGTTGAGATTTCCGACGAGGAGACTGACAGATTGGTCCTACTCTATCGGCGGTTCGCATTTGACGGAGAGATTGCGCCATCGGGTTATAAAATCCGTTCTGCTTTCGTCGCTCTTGGGCTTGGTCCTTACGAGCTCGGCAATGGTAATCTTATCGCTGACGTTCATGAACCTCTGCCGAAACAGAGACTCCATTTGGACAAAAGTTGTGACGGAGCCATCCGGTATGCTCGCGTACCAGTCGAAAGCAATATCGGTCAAGCTATTAACGAACCGGCGGAGGAGAAGCGCATCATTGCCCCCAGTATTCCCGCATGAGGCTTTGAAGTGGGCGATATGCTGATTCGCATTTCCCGTCCCATCGAATCTTCCGAATTTGGGGATGACATAGCCGCTAGGAAATTCTACCAGATCATACTGAGCAGGATATGGTCTCCCACTACTGCTGATATCTTTTTGCGCTTCAGCTTCGGCCACCAACGTTTTGACTTTGCTGGCAACCAAATCCATGATTTGATCTTGAGTTAGCAGGCTACTGTCATCGGTAGCCAAGACATTTCCCGAGATAAGATGCGACTGGTTTTCATGTAGTTCGCCCACTTTTGGATTTGAGGGAATAGGCGTCGGCTGCTTTGGGACACCATTTCCCGGTTCACGAGCAGAGCCCTCCGCTTGATTGGGCGGCTGAGAGGCAAGTCGGGCCGTGAGCTGCATCACGACATTCGTCAAGTCATCGATTTTGGAGTAGAGTTTGTCCATCTCCTTGTCTTTGTTTCTGAGCTGCTTTCGGAGCTCTTGAAGCAGCTCTTGCTCCGCGGTCCTGAGGCGGAAAGTCGGCTCTTCTTCGCTTTCCGAGCCTGACTCCTCATGGACCGAAGGGTCTTTCCGCCCATCGTCCTCATCAAGAGGGTTTTCATCACCCAGCAGAGGCAGCTGTTCTTGGGAAGCGGCCACCACATTCAAGCCAGATTGGGTTTGAGATGTGGTAGCCCCGTCCTTGCTCTTGCTGCGCGTGCCCACCGTATAGACAGTGTGGACCACATACCCAGCCATTTCCTCATCGTCGGCGGGGTAACCCTGTTCTTCGAACCTCATGAGGTTCAGCCTGGCAGGAGCCCTAACCCTTTTGTTGGCTCTATATCTGAGCCTTTTCTCCCTCAGTTTCTCGATTTTGAAGGATTGGCGGGCATCCGCTACCCGGGAAGCCATTGTGAGTTGATCAGCGGGGAGCTTAGAGAAGACACCCGATCGAGCATTTGTCAGGGGCGTCGCTGGAGCTTGCTCGGGACGCGTTGTAGCATTGTTGGTGTTGATGGCCTTGCCCCCAGCTGGGGCCAAGGAAAGTCATTCAGATACCGACTTGCGTTTGGGTTGGGGCGCCCTTGAGAACACCACATTTGGTCTCCTGCCTTTCGAGACCGGTTTGTCTACCACCGGGGCTTGAGGAGCTGGGATGGCGCCAATTGGCATGAACATAATAGAGCCGAATGGTAGCAGCGGCTCCTCCCATTGTCGCCCGAGACTGGCTGGAAGGACCGTCCTAGAGTCTATCCTCATCGTGTAGGAGACGGGAGCTAAGTTCATCATCGAAGACATCGTCAGAAGGTGATTGCTTGAAAATCTACATGAAAAAGCATTATTTTTAGTATAAATACAGGTATGTATATTGATTGAGTTCGCATTAACGCTTAACCCGAAATATGGGAGGAGAGATTGGTCCCACCGGGCGTGCCAGAATCTGTAGGGTGTTTTTCGTCACCCCATTGAGATGGGAATACGCGCGCGGTTGTCAGGCGTATACTACAGATTCCCCCTGCCTAGGGTAGGCCGGGGTTTATTGATTGTGGGGATCCAAATCTCCGGCAGCCACGGACTAACCTGCCTGTCACGACCCGAAATTGGCACGTGACGACCCTAATACTACACAACGTCTACAGGCATAACGCAGTAAAAGAAAGCCAAAACCCAGAAATCTAAACCATTAAAAGACAAGAAAAGATAAGAAACATTGTTTAAACCTTTAAAAAACATCTCAAGTATAAATTCTTTAAGTCCAATTTTCTTTCTTGAAAATTTCGGCAGCACCTCCTTTATAAAAACCAACCCCAAAAATGGGTACAACATAAATATAAAGTAAAGCATCCCCAACGGGAGCAAATCCATGCCCAAAGACGGAAAACAACCACCACAACAAATATACGACGCCGTAGCGAAGAAATAGATGACGATAGAAAGGAAACTGTATAAAAGTCAACAAATCCAACATAATATACAACATCGTCCTCACCAAGTCTCTAAGTCAATATGAAAATAGTAGATGGAGAGTACAGGGATACAACGAATATACAATACAACGAATAACCACAAAACCCACATAAGCAAACTGCACACTGTGAGCTGATGCGGTATCCGTAGCAAAAGATGATAAGATGTGTGATAATAGCCTGTCTCTGACTATACTGAGGAACACCTGCAAACACTGTGGCACAACGGGGGTGAGTTGCCAACTCGTGAATAGTAAATAACATATGCAGGTAATCGCAAGTATGCACGTAAAGCGTGAATCTAAGATATGCAATTAACAGTAATAACATGTCATATGAGTGCAGAATAATGGAAAGTACACTAGCAGGTACAACCAATATATATAAAGAAATAATGATATGACAACAGTATGCAATAATAATGCGATAGGGATAAGAGAATGTAAATGTGCAACAATCATGAAAGGTACACTAACATGTACTACTAGTACATGAAGTAGTGCACAAATAGATAAGGTGAGGTATGGAGTGAAGTATGTCATTTCCACGGAATCCTGACATCGTGGTAGGATCACAATCCAGCAAGACAATTTAAATACCAATTCCTCAAATCAGCCCCCAAATTGACTCTCATATCATCTAAGTATCACATCTCCTCAATTGCACAATATCAAGTATATCTCATATATCCCGAATGTACAACCTCAAGTATATCTCACATATATCGAATGTACAATCATCAAGTATATCTCGTATATATCGAATGTACAAAATCAAGTGGATCTCACATATCTCGTATGTACAATATCAAGTAGATCTCACATATCTCGTATGTACAATATCAAGTAGATCTCACATATCTCGTATGTACAATATCAAGTATATCTCACATATCTCGAATGTACAACAGTAAGTAGATCTTACATATCTATCCAGTATCCAATCTCAAATGAATCTCTTATATCCCGAATCAAATCTCCAGCAAAATTCTAACATCCTAGATATAATGACATAAATAAATATGATGAGGTCAATACACATATATTAGCGTCCCATTCCACTAATATTGGTGTAAGGGTATATATAACAGCGGCTCAATCCCCTGTTATATATACAAAGGAGTAATTAGAAATATCATGAAACCAATGTGCCAAGCATCGACACAGAAATGCTGGTCCATCAGGTGCTGTCCCCATGACTGGCCCCCTGATAGGTACGTATCATACGCTATCCCGAAAGCTCGAGTGCCTAGCTCTGACCCTCGCCTCTCGACGTATCCATACGTACATGACTCCCGTCGGTATCCACATGATAGCCGCTGAGTCATTGGTCCTGTCAACGGATAGTATGGTTCCCCTGAGCCTCATCGCCTGACACCACGACATCGTTCTTGCTTCGGGGTACCTCCGGGCCCCACCATGTACCCGCACACGGATCCCTCCTTTCCTCGCGTGGGGTATACACATCATAAACGATAAATCTCATGGTGGCTGCTAAAATATCATATCAAGGAAACCGGGTTTTTCAAATAATGCATAATTTCATGAACTCCCACGGTTCCCGAATCCAGAAAACATCATGAAAAATCCATATAACAATGCGAAAATCCATGAATAAAGTATACGCAACATAAAAACTGTAATGTAAGCGTATAAAGGAAAAGCCGCTAATTAACTGCAACCAGTTAATATAAATATCATGCGGTTCCTAATATCTCCAATTCTTAATGATACAACAATAAGGGTAAATACATAGCTATAACCAGATATATGTGCAACATAAAGGTATAGCAAGATATATGTATCTACCTATAAGTAATGATGTAGTATACCCCCTGGGTATAAGTGAAATAGGTGTGCAAGGTATACCTGTAGTTATGTCATAAAGTGTGCATATACTTATCACTAATGGTACAATACTCTATAGGTATACAGGTAACTAGCATGTAAGTATGTCAGAACATATGTGTAAGCATGTAGGTATACAGGTATGCTATAAGTCAATGCGTAAATAAATATAAATCAAAGTCTCAATGTCCCTAACCAAGCAATATCGTATCTATAAGTGGGTTATGCGTGACATGGCAATTATTGACGGTGTGTATAGCATACAATCAGTGCTCGTGCAACATGAATCGTCAATAATATGTGCAGTGTCCTACTGCTACTAGTGCAGGCATAACTACATCTAAGTAATAGGGTAAAGGTGCAATTCTAACAATAACGTAGAATATGCGACAAGTAATAAAATCTCTAGCCCTGACGCATAACGCCATGCGGGCGATTCCCCTGTAGATGTTAAATCTACTCACCAACGCTCCAAGCTAGGTGAACCCTACCACCTGTTTCCCCTTGTCGTAGCGTTCGAAGTCCCCGCTTGAGAACCTAAAATTTCACAAACACATCACATAAGCATATATTCTACATCGATGAAAAGACATCGAAACGCAAAGAAAACGCTCGGAAAATTACACTGCGCGCTTAGCGCATCTATCGCGCACGATACCAGCCAAAAACCCTAATTGGGGTCGCTAAACTACAAAACACCAAGTCCGGGCCCCGATCGTCCCGATCGCGCAACACAACACAAGAATTACGAGGAATACAATAGATATAACCTCGCAACAACCAATCGAACGCACGTCGGAAAAACCACGAAAACTAGCAAGCAACCTATCGCAATATTTCGCACTAGTTTCAAGCTAATGCATATCTAGCGATTACAAACACCTTAACTAAGCTATCTAAACCATTCCTATATTTTTAACACTCGCTAAATATGTTTTAGCAAAAACCTAGTAAGCTAATTGCATAATTAAACAAAGTGTTCATTAGCAAAAATTAGCATTTCCTACTTGGTTAATCATCTCCAAAACACAAATTAACACTTCAAATGAACACTAAACACTTAACAAAATTTAAGCCTAACATGAATTTCTTAAACCAAATATAAATGAATTAATCATAATTTAAAAACTAAACTAAACACATAATTAGCTAACTAAATTAGCTAGATTTAAGATTAAAGCAAGTATAAAATGATTAAGGTAAGAATTATACCTCCCCAAGAACACCAAAATGAAGCTTAATCCATCATCTTAGCATCAAAACCCATGCTTGTTGAAGAACCAAGAAGGGTTAGTGAAGGAAAAGATGGTTTTATTTTTATTCAGGATTTTTGTGGATTTATTTTGGAATTTTTTTTGAAGAATTTTGAAGAAATCATGAAGAAATGAGCTTGGGAAATATTTTGGACAGAAATTGGAGATAAGGGTCGGCCATGGGGGTGAGGGGGGTATTTTTGTGAATATTTTGTGAAGAAATAGCTAGGAAAGAGAGAAATAAATGCTAATTAAAGCAATTTTGCCACCTTTCACTCTTTTCTTTTCTTTTTTAATCTAAATCCTTTTGCACAAAGAAAAATCTAGATATTTGAAAAGAAGCTTCTAAAATAATTTTAGTGACAAAAAAAAATAAATTTATCCACAAGAGAGAATTTTTCCGATTTACGTGCACAAAATACCACTTAAAATAATATTTTATTTCGGAAAAATTCTATCTGAACCAAAACCTCCCAAATACCTCTAAAGTTCGCGCACAAGCTTTATTTTAGCTAAAAAAAGTGCCGGTAAGTTTATACGGACGTTTGATCGAAATCGGGATAAAACGGGAAAAACCGACAATTTTGCCCTAAAACGGGAAAATTCGCAAAACGATTTCTGAAACGTTACACTGCCGTTAATTACCCCTCGCCTTTGGGGCGAGAGAACCTCCGATTAACGGGTTAAAATGGTCATGCGAACTCAATGTGCAGTGTACGTGTGTTGTGTTTTGAAAGAGGTGTTTGGATATATCGGGAGCCACGCAGAGTTTTTACGGGGGTCCCGATACCCGGATAGCGGGCTGGGGGTCAAGGGGGCTAGCAGCCCCCTTGCGGGGTGTGGGGCAGCGCCCCGTTAGAATTTTTTTTTCCAACAGGGACAGTGTCGCGGAGTATGTGTGTGTAAATATTTATACATATGTGTATATATATATGTATATATGTATATATATATATAAAAGAAAGAGGGGGAAAAGGAATCCAAAGGATGCGTGGGGCCAGCGCCTTGAGCGCTGTGCGCTTAGGTGCTGTGCGCTCAGGCGCAAGCGCGCCACGTGTCGGCACGTGGGCGTTTTGCGCTTGAGCGCAGCACGCCACGTGTCGGCATGTGGGCGCTTTGCGCTCGAGCGCAGTGCGCCTGAGCGCAAGCGCTCCACGTGTCGGCATATGAGCGCTTTGCGCTCGAACGCAGTGCGCCTGAGCGCAACCGCGCCACGTGTCGGCACGTGGGCGTTTTGCACTCGAGCGCTGGGCGCTGGCGAGACAAAGAGACTTTTAGTCCCAGAACCAGAAGCTATGTTTCAAAAAGGAAATATTTATTATATATATATATATATATCTATGTAAATATATGGAGTTAAACTCCTAAAATGTTTTGGTTGATGAAAGGGATTCTTCCTCTTCCTCCTCTGTTGGCTGGATCTTGATGATCAAGAGATGTGAGATCTAAAAATCTCTCCTTTCTAAGATCTAATGGTAGATCCAAGTTTCCCTTTGTGGGTTTTGTGGTGGGAGACTTCTTAGTTTTTGAAAAGAAAGTGTAAAACTCTTGATTTAATTCAAAATAAATGAGAAGGTTTAGAACCTTGGAGAAGGAGCAGGAGGCACAAAAGATCTCAGATCTAAAAATTTTTGTGGAGAGAATGAAAGTATTACTTTATTTATCATCATGTTGCCTTATATAGGCTTACATATTTGCATATAGCTCCTTGGGCTTTACAAAATGGCATTTTGCCTATCCCATGGCTCATGTGCCATTTCATTTTTGCACATAACCCATGGGCTTACAAAATATTGGCTTTATGCCCATTTTGCATACATTCATGTATAAAAAATTACATGAAAATTATTTATTACATGATTTTGTTGTTGGCATGGGGAGGCTGGCCGTGGGCTCGACTTGGGCATGGGCCCGCTTGACCTGGGCTTGGGCCCACCTGGCTTGGGGTTGACCTTGACTTTGACTCGGTCAACCGGGGTGTAAATTTTTACCCTAACAATATGACTGTTGTCGTAAGTTAGAGCCGAACCAACGTTCCCCAGCCCCGAATAAGAATTCGGATCGGTCAAGCAATACATTTTATTATCTTGATTAGGGCGTGAAATGGCTGCTACCTGGAGAGAGAGAAAAGAAACACTCAGCGTGCGCTCTTACAAGATTAGATTGGTTTATTAATTTATCTAATCAGGATGGCTCCTACTGTTTCCTCAAATTCTTCTTCAAACCCTAAAAGAAGAACAAGGATTAATCGCACGTCACAATACTTGCTTAACCTTTCAGCCAGTCTAGTGTTAGTACTTCGAGGGAGGTTTTCCAACGCTTCGCGAAGTTTCTTAATTAAATAACCTCTTTTCCCTAGAGGCGTAGCCCCGCTAACACCGTTCTAGACACCTACATGGTTTATAGCATTGATTGTTAAGTGAAATAATCTCCCGAGAGTAATCCAACCCATTAGTGGGATCGGGATCCAACTATCATTGTGCGATGACCTAGATGGAATCCACTCTAGTCACCACACTCTAGAAGGTATGCTAAATCTGCAAGTTTTAGTTTCTTTAGAAACTCCCGATGTGGTTTTTGCCCCTAACGGTTTATGACATTGACTAGGTCAACAAACCATAAACCGCTAGTCAAGTTCTACCCGTCATTATCTTGATTTCATTAAACCCATCCGTACGTGCCCTTGACAAGGTCAACAAGTCCGCACGACTATCCTAACCAATCACATTGGCAATGCACAGAAAAAATATCACTTAGCTACCGTTTACTACGCTTTGACTAGGTCAACAAACGCAGCACGAATACTAAATAAAACCAATCCGAAATGACGGAGGACTACGGCTGGGTTTTTGGCAAAAAACCCGTTAACGTAATGAACTTGATATCGTTGAAGGAACTTGATTGCCCTTTTTTAAAAATATAGTGGCGAAAACTATTGCTAAAGAGGTCACTCCCTTTGAAGGGATCTCGGCTCTTTCCTCATAGAATGAGGTGCAGGATATTCCAAACTGAATACCTCGATGCAAAGCAAGAATAATCGACTATAGTGAAGTTATTACCCTGACGCAAACTTCTGTCCAAGGGGTCACTCCCGATGAAGAGATCTCGGCCCTTGCCTCGTCGAATGAGGTGCTGGGCATTCATAACCGAATACCTCGACGCAAAACAAAAGAGAACATCCTTGCAATAACAGCTTTTTGAAAATTGTTCCAACAACGTCTTTTAGGTTTGTTTTTCTTTGTATTAATATAATGCGTCTGATTAGTCGAAAATATTGCATCTTTTAGCCGGCAATTTCCTCATCATTTGCATTCATATAAAAGTGTTCGGCATTCATATTTCACATATTAGCAAATCTGTCGCAAAATATCAGATTACATGTGTTAGACCCTAAAACCGGCATTTCTAAGGAAATTGACTACATTTCATGGCATCGCATCATCCCTATATCGCGCAACACTTGTTTTGAGACCTGTGCAGGAAAATCCAGAAGAAAGGCCAAAAATTTATATGGTACCGATCAAACATTACGCCAACTCAATGATTTCAGTTCTGGTACCAATCCAAAAGGCAAAACAAAAATCAACATATCAAAGAAAGGCCCAAGTATCAACCCAAGACCACTGCAAAGAGACCAAGCCCCAAGGAGCCTACATAGTCGCGGAACCGCGGCCGGAGCCGGCTTGCGCCGCGGTTCCGCGGTGGCCTTGCCACGTCAGCACACCAATTTCAGTGTACATTGTTCCCCTCAGCTCCTACACTTCAGAAAGACACTCCAAGTTCTAGAAGACTCCAGAGAATTCTGCCAGTTCAGCAAACTAGGGTTTCTAAGCTTAATTAATCCTAGCTTAAAACCTGTCACGCCCCGCTTCCCAGAGTACGCAAGATTGGGCACGTGACATAGCCAACCATGCTACCTGTGGGTAGGAAGTATCCATCCACAGTCACATTACGGCTGTAGAGATATCAAGAACAAGATAAATAAACTATCTAACACATGTCCAAATCCATAATATCAAGAGTCAATAAACAATAAGTGCGGAAGCAAATGATCCAATACAATAAATAAACAGTACGTCCCATAATGCGGGCTCACATATGGAAATGAAATGAAATAAATGAACTAATCACTAAGGAACTCACAGATCAGCCTGCTGGCTGAAGTACTCCTGCTCGGTCGTCGACAGTGGTAAGGAATCTGGGCCATGCAAAACCCAGACGTCAGTGCGTCATGTCAATCAATAGTATAATATGAACATGGTAATAAGCAATGCAGGGATGAACATGAATAAAGCAGTACTATGAAATAACAGTGCAGGGTAATGTGTAGTGGCAACTAAACTGTCCTATCAGGTTTCTACTCTAAAGTCTTTGAAATCAATTGGTGACTCGTCGATGTAACTCAATAGTATCCCGTGCATGCCCGGGACCACGGTCAAGACCCTCGGGGCTGAATCCGAGACGTGCCGCTAGGCAGTAAACAGGTAGCAGGATGGACGAGTGATGTCAGCATCATCACTCCCGGACTGGCCAAGCCCGTAAGACTGATCAGAACAGGTATCGAACTGTTGAGTTACAAGTCGGTTTCACCTTTGATTTCCCCATACCCCCAAGTTATGTATGTCAGGTCAGGTATTCAGTAATCAAGAACTAATGCCAACACAGGATCAGGTAAAAGCAGGTTTGTCTGGATAGACAACAGGAATGGTCCATGAGGACCCCAAGTCAGGTTTGTTAGCATTAGGCATGAGATCAGGTAACAGGTCGGGTCATGGTACAACATGTTGAGTTGGTAGTAAAGGGTACCATGTCCGGTGCATCGGTAGGTGTAAATGTCATGTGTATCAAGGTCAGGTCAATATGTGACGCAATCGAGGGTGTGCTCTCAACAGGTATACAATCGAATAAGTAACAGCAGCAAGAATTTAAAGTAAACAGCACTAATGGTCATTTGATCACAGTGGTACATGATTATGATGCAGTTGTATTATACTAACAGGTTCGAGCACCCTTGGGGTGCAATAGTCACAGGGTAGCGCAATATTACTAACAACAAGTAATGAAGATATAGGTGTACGATTATCGTCCTCTAAATGACAGAATGATTAACAGGTAATTGTTATTAATGGTTATGGTCGCAAAATACGATTTAGATGGCAGTATTATGATGTATATCATAATTCGTTCAATGAGACAAGTAACTATACTTAGTTAGTATTGCAAGTTTTATGAGTCAAACACTTAATTAGTTTAATGTAGCATGTAGCACGTAATACTTGCCTCGACGGTTTCGCAAACCGGAAAACACGAACGCAACGTCGGCGGAAAACACGCGACGGATGCACGGGCCACGGATCGAGTCCAAACAGCGAACAGCGGAACCACACGGACCAGAATACTTCGCTGGGGAGTCGGGTCGAGTCGTCGGCACGGCCGGATTCCGGCGAAATGTCAAAACAGCGACGAAAGTTAGCGAACACAGTGCATGGACAAAGACGACCAGCGAAGGGAAAAAAGAAGGGAAGAGGTAAGGAGAAACTTACTGGGATAGCAAGGATGGCAACCGCGACGGGGTCGACGGCGATGGGGCGCCGGCGAGGATGCTGCAAGCGATGGGCTAGGGTTGCGGTATGGAAACAGAGAAGAAAGTGGGGATGAAGAGGAGGTGGTCGGGGGCTGGTGCGCAGGGGATGAAGAGATGCCGAAGGTGTCGCAGGTGACGACGACGACGGTCGCCGGCGACTTCTCCGGCCGAACAGGGAAGACACGGGGCAGGCCGAGGTTGCTGCGGCAGCAACGTGTGCACGGGGAGAAGGAGGGAAAGTCGAGGCCGGGAAGAGGAGGCGGAGGCGAGGGTAACGGTGGTGGTGGCGTCGGTGTTGGGGCTGCGGCGGCGACGGGCACGGTGTCGAGGGTTAGGGTCGCGAGGGGTTCTCGTGGCTGGAAAAATATACGTGGCTGGAAAAATATATGAAGGGAGGGAGGAAGCTAATATATAAATAGGAGAGAGAGAGAGAGAGATTTATGAAAGATAGAGAGAGAGGGTACAAGAGGCGGGGCCCACGAGAGAGGAGCCTCGTGATTGGCTGCCAACGAAGAGAAAATTTTAAAAGGAATTTTTTTTTAAAGATTCAAAAGGATTTATTCGCTATAACAGTAACAGTATATATATTATGTAGATTTAATATATTTAATTAAATGGGCATTTCGGCGCTAAATGAAACATTTCCAAATCGCGCCCGGGTTGCGCCCAAATGTTTCAAATTCAAATTATAGGATTTTAAGCGAGTTCAAAATTTTGAAAAGAGGTGTTTAATGATTAAAATGCATGCCCCCAAGTCGGACACTTGCACGCGCGCGTAGCCGTCCAAACTTGCCCGTTTCGCCGAACGGGATGAAATCTCGACGCGCGGATGCTACCACGCGACTAGTGGCGACGAGTAGGACAACATGGATATTTTTAATTTCATTTTAGGTGTTAAAATTTGTTATGTGCCAAAATGACTTAACCGGTTAAAATTTAGCAATAAACACCAAACAACCAGGATAACTGAAATGAGCAATGTATAACACTCAACTAGTAATAGAAATAGTAATATTGGGCTCGGGTGTTACAAAACCTAAGCTAGCTCCTAACAAACTCCTTCTAGAAACTCCTCAACAAACTTTTGGAGGGAATTGTAATTTCAAACCTAGACCTAGGGTTTAGTAAGTCTATAAATAGAAGTCTAGACCTAGGGTTAGGAATATATTCATCTATCCCCAATTCTAGTATCAATCTAGATCCATTCACTCTCTTTTCTTCATCTTCTTCCACAAGTCTAGTGAGAAGACTTGTGTGAAACCCTAATCCTAATTCCAATCAAAAGCCAAGATCCCGAGTACCCCATCAAGCAAGAAACCTTGCAACCTTTTATGAGCGGAGCCGATCTTCAACAGAGGAAGTGGTCCAAGCCGACCCGCGACTTACGGAGCCGAGCGAAGCCAATTCGACAATTTAGTTCTTCCTCTTGTAGTTCTTGAGCGACTGTAATCAAATTGTTGATATAAATAAAATGTGATATTGTTTTATCTTGTTTTCTTTAAATTCTTGCATCATGATTCAATCTAAATTTCTAGTTGTAATTCTTGTCGTGATGTTTGAGTAATACTCCGCTCGTCGAGGAGTCGAGACGATCAATAGAATGATGATGTAACATATCTTAAATCGATTCTTGAATCCTACGAGTTTTGTAAACCCTAGCAAGTTCAAGAACCGACGACCCAATTCGTTGCGATGCTTTCTTGATTGATATCGCTTGAAATTGGGGAGTTACGATCGTTTCTTGAAATTGCTAGAGGCTAGAATTAGAATGATATCGACTAAAGAACAAGGGTTAAATGATGAAACCATAGTTTCATCGAGAAAGCCCTAACTCTCGTCGATCATCATCGATCTAGTATCAATTCTTCGAAGGACAAGAACACGATATCTTGAGATTACATCACGTCTATAGATTCGATCGATTCCTACGAGCTTCATTTAGATTCTTGACATTTGGTTGGAACTATAATCGAAACCCTGATTCTCGATTGTTTATCATTTTCTTGATTCTTGTGACACTTGAAACATTTGATAAAATCTTGAATCATGTTTTCTTTTCTTTTCGCTTAACTTTTCAATTCAAACAAATCAAATATAAAAACGAATCGCACAATCCCTGTGGACGATCCGCACTCGCTTACGATCTACAACTGACACCGTAATTGATTGCGGTCAAATATAATTCTTTGATTGTGAATTTTATTCAATTTTCTAAATACCGACACAAAGAAACTCTTATCGATCAAATGAAACCGTTATCGGGAATCATTTGATGTGATTTACACAGTCTTGAATTTTATAGACAATCAAATGGCGCCGTTGCCGGGGACCATTTGAGTTACTTACACAATCGGAAATCTTTTCAATCAAATGGCGCCGTTATCGGGGACTATTTGATTTGATATTACACATCAAGAATTTAATTCAATCAAATGGCGTCGCTGCCGGGGATTACGCGCTAATTCGTTTCATATTAAAGTTTGAATTGAAAGATTTATTCCATTGTTATTTTGAGCTCAAAATTCGTGCAAACCCTAAACGATTTATTGTGATTCATTGCAAGGAAATCTGGAGCTGTTTGGAAATTGAAGAAATTTTTTGGAAAATTCCAGAGGACTAGGGAAGTGATCAGGAGTATTCTGCAAATTTTCTTTTCAAGAGATCACATATTTCGACCGCGGAAGTGCGGCAATAATACCCATATGCGGCGGAACCGCGGTCTCCTTGAGGGATCACTGTACCATTTTTTCTCTGTAAGCTTCTTACCTTCTCCTCTCTCCTCTTTTTAGCTCCAACTAACAGTTTGTGCAAGATTCTTTGCAAATAATCGCAACTCGCAAATTGAAAAATTAAATTTGTGCGTGTTTTTGTTTCTTGGTTGTTTGCATTCTAATACGGATATTAAGGGGCACGGCCAAATCGAAATTAGGTAGGGATTTCATTACCCTTCCTAGGCCCCGAAAATCGCAAAACTTGCATCCGCATTGACCCACATTAACTAAAAAAAATCTAGAGATGACTCTAAGGACCGTCGCGCTCACTTAGGACAAGAGAAGGCCGTGGGTAATTCATTCCTTATCCGCATTTTCGTGTGGTGTCTAAGGCAAGTGTGTCGAAGGCTAGTGGTTATTAATTGTAGGGTTCCTAGGCACACTAGTGAGGTCTCACAAGGCATCAACCATGCCAATTTTAAAAAATCTAGGTGCCGAGAGACCCGACTACGGATCGTTTGCTAGATGTCTAGGCGAAAAAGCTAACTAGTTAACACTTAACTAATGGGATATCGGAAATACAAACTTTGTAGATCCGGTGCTCCACCTCCATAGCTCCGCAACCAAGTCGTCTCCGCTGTCCAAAAGGAATCCGGGCTCTTGAGTCGGCTTCGTCGGAGAAAAAGCGAGCTAGGTCGTCGATGTCCATGCCGAAGATGATCTACGTCGAGGCATCGCTAAATCAAGCTCCACCTTCACCAAGCCCTAAAAACTTGTGAAGGAAACACACTCTACTACTTGGCAAGAGGTAGAGGATGAAGAAATAGGAAGTGGGTAGACTTTAGAATTGGATTTCTCACTCATCTCATCAAGTTGCCATTGATGGTCAAGCTTTTCTTCACTTGAAGGAAGAAGAAGAAGAAAGCAAGAAGATGATAAAAGTTATGATATGTTAATTAGAAAAGAAAAGAATAATAAACTTATCATAATTTTCACCATGGTTAGGTGTAGAGAATTAACTTAGGTTAGATCAATGGTTAGGGTCAAAAGAAGAAGACAAAATGGTTAAGTGGTCAAAGTTTCATGAAGCTTCAAGAAGAATAAAGAAAGAAAACCATTTTGTTTTTCTTCTTTTATGCTTTAATTATTTTCCAAAATGAATAAGCAAATAATTAAAAGAATATGCAAAACCCTAATCATCATCTTGACCATAGTTTAATTCTATACACTTAACCAAAAACCATGTATCATCAAACATGATACAAGTAAGTGCACAAAACTATATCGTATATACAATGTGCACACCCGAGCGAGAAAATCCATTTAAAGTGAACCGATACTAGTTAATGCAAAGTAATATATCAAATATAATTATGCATTAAATCATTAAATCAACACTAGATTCAATGATCCGGTCATGTCGCACATAACCGACTGTATCATCAGTAACAACTTATCGAATCAACACTTGATCCGAAAACTCGGCTATATCGCATATAACCGATCAATGTCACATCGCGAGAATCGAATACAGTATCACATACTGGTATTATTCTCGGTCCCGCACATATCTCATATGCGCTCCTATTTCGTTTCGCTTGAGCCAGGAAACCTCTGTGTAGGACTCTAAAGACTCGTCAATACGCCGGCAGCAGGTGATGATCATATCAAACACCCACAAGCCGCAAGCGGTCTGCTAAACGTAACGGCCACCCGGGTATTGAGCGATCTGAAGATCGACGAGCAAGCCCGCTCACACTCCAGTGAATCCAACCAGTAAACTACCGTACAGTCCGGTCTGATCGTCTGATATGTCGCATATCTCACCTAGGGGTGGTAAACGTCAGACCCCAATAGCTCGATAAGTCGTGTCGATATGAGGTCTATAACAATTCGAGAAACTACTGGTAACACTTACCAGTAAATCTCAGCAACCCTGGCCAGGGATTTCCTGTTATAGCCAATCGAACACAGCGTAACATCAACCCCCTATACCGGGAGAGACGAATCCCCTCCTATCGCTCATTGCCTCCATGTGACTCGGGACTGTACCCAAAAACCACCGTTTTGCACGCCCTCTTGGACGTGGTAAGATGGAAATCAAAGCACAGTGGGAACCACACAAGACTCTATGACGATCTCGGGTCAACAGACTACTCTGTACCAGTGTCACCAGAGAACTGCCATCTGACGTGAGGTATAATACCATCTGGGAGTTCTCGGCGAGTCCGTCCAGTGTAACCCAGTCTCTACTGAGCACCCGTATATCATCTCTGATGTCAAACACCAATGGATATGGGATCATCCATCGCCCATCTGTATGGGTCGAGAAGGTACACGCTAGTCTACTCTGGTATATCGATGCCCCGTCTCGATACACCCACGACTAGGGACTTTGAAGGATGTACTTATGGACTACCATGTCCCACTAGTATGATCCGCATCATAGTCCAGGTAGTCAAGTACAGATCCTAAGGGCTTTACCAACATGTAACAGAGAGACAATCAGCATACACGTTAAAGTAAAGGGTAACCAGATAGCATACTATCATGTCGAGCAAGAAGTCCTCCCTATATATGTCCCAGCATCCACTACAATATACATCATATGTACAGTAATGGCCTCTAGGGCATACATATAACTAACAATCTCCCACTTGCACTAGGGCCATCTGTAGCAGTGGTTGTGTTATCTCATACTCAACCATCCCATAAAAGTCTCTCTCTGGGAACAGGCCTTTGTGAGTGGATCCGCTGTGTTGTCCTCTGAGTCTACTCTCCAAACCTCGATCTCCCTAGAGATCAACCATCTCCTTGATCAGGTGATACTGCCTTAGAATATATCTGGATCACTGATGGGACCGACGTTCCTTGGCATAAGCCACAACTCCATTGTCTCACAATGGTAGGAACGTAGTTCATCTCATGAACCAATATAAACCTAGACTGTCTCTTTGTAGCATCATAAGTAGCGATGTATCCTGCCTTTATCGTCTAGTATGTCACGGTATCTAGCTTGGAACTCTTCCAACATACCGTCCCTTTACTGAGGGTAAAGACAATGCCTGTGACTGACATTCAGTCGTCCTTATCACCCTGGAACTCTTCCAGTGATTCTTCCCAGGATCGGTTGATACCGTCTCACTACAACTAGTGAAAGTCCTAACATCCAATTAGATCTATCTCATAGATCCAAAACCCAGGATTTAGGAGGTATCACTTTGATCCTATATGGAGAATCATTGTAATAAGCGGAGATTGATCGAGCGTAGCATAGGAAACTCCTTCCCTATCAAGAGTATGTCATCCACGTACTCTACGAGGATCGTCACCATACTCCCTACTACCTTCTTGTTTATACAAGGTTCATCTACCATTTTGATGATGTCAACTTCTTTGACTAATCCAACAAAACAGATGTTCCAACTCCGCGATGCTGCTTTATCCTATAAAACATCTCGTACACGTTTCCGCTGCTCCCACTGTCTACGAAGCCCTCTGGCTGTGTACTTATAGATGCACTCTTCTAAAACATCATTTAGAAAAGCAGTCATGACACCCAACCACCAGATATCGTAGTCATGGTATGTAGCCGTGACAAGTAGGATCTGGATGGACTTAAGCATAACTACTTGAAAAGGTTTCAATCATTATCCACGCCTGGTCAATGACGAAAACCTTTAACAAGTCTAGCTTTGAAAGTCTCAACTTTTCCATATACACCAAGTAATCTTCTCAAGATATACCTGCTCCTGATGGGATTTAACCCTTCAGATATTGCAACCAAAGTCCATACTTTGTTGGTGTATAAGGATTCCATCTCAGATCACTAAGCATCCAGCCATTCTTACAGAGTCTTACCCCCGATGGCCAGCTCAAAACTAGTTGGGTCATCATCCTATGATGTAATCCTCGCTCCCACTGTCATAGAGAAACCGAAGTATCTCTCAGGTGGGTGAGGAACCCTACTAGATCGGCGGAGAGGCTGAGGTTCGTTGGTAACTATTGAATCCTTTGGTTCTTTCAAATCATCAGCTGCAGTTTGTATAGCTGGAACATTTCCAGTTCTACATAACAGATCTTGCCTCGAGCTTGTCCGGATTTTGCTTTTAGACATAGGCCGGACAACCCCAAATCTTAACTAGCTTAAGACATGGGCTCTTCCCTTTCCATATCGCATATGAAGTGGTAGGTAACTGATTTGATTCGAACATATTCAATAGGTATGCAGCTTCTCAAGCGCATAACTCCCAAAAGGAAACATGCAACTCAGTATTACTCATCATAGAGCACACCTTATCACATATGGTGTAATTGCTCCGCTCCGATATACCATCGTGCTATGGTGTATACGGAGGAGTAATGCTGAGAGAGAATCTCATTCTCCTTTAGAATAGTCCAGTATTTCCGTGCTCAAGTATTCTCCTCCTTGATCTCATCATAGGACATAATACTTATACCCGTATTGGTTCTCTACTTCTAACTTATATTCTGTGAATATCTCAAAAGGTTCGGACTTGTGTTTCAACAGGAACATAGGTCTGAATCTTGAGAGATTATCAGAGAATATAATAAAGTATAAAGAACCAGTCTTGGCATGTGTAGACAGGGGACCTTACATACATCAACATGTATCATCCCAAGAGTTTACCAACTCTTTCTCTGTTTCCAATAAACAGAGCTGTGGTCATCTTATCTTTGTGACATGACTGGCAAGTTTCACAAGACGTAAATTCAAAATGATTTAAATATGCATCTAAATGTAACTTCAGCTAGTCGGGTCACATTGATATGACCTAGTCTACAATGCCTCAAGAAGGATTCGTTCATTTCTGAACTCTTCCTCTTGTGTGTGTTCCATATACTAAGAACTGTAGTTTGATTTAGAACATCAACGCTTTTAGATAACGTGCCTGATACGATCAACTTTTGATATAGGAAATGTTCAAAACATTATCCAACAATACAAAATTTTACCGTTTCTTTACTAATAAAGAGACAGATATGATTTTGTATATCAGGTTCGGTATCTAACAACATTCGTTCAGAATCAATGTATTGGTAATACAGGGTGACAGTGACTAACAGACTTGGCTGCAACTCTTGCCCCGTTTTCTGCCTCATGAAACTTATCACCCGTTCTCAGTTCTCCACCTTTCTGTAGCCCTATGTAACAGATTACATATCTGGGATCCTGATCTGGTATCACATACCCAGGACGTAGAGGATACAGAGAAACAGTTCTTTGTAACGATCACACCCGAAGATGATGCATCAGCATGCACTCTCTTCGTTTGGGCGGCACGGGAAATCTGGTATTCCCCAATTTCCTGCTCTGTCTTATAACAATTATAAGTTGGAGCGGGACCAACGTTCCCCAGCTCAATATAACAAGCGGGTTCGGTCAATATTCCGTATTATTATCTTGATTAAGGCGTGATATGGTCGCTACCTGGAGAGAGAGAGAAGAAAACACTCAGCGTGCGCTCTGTCAAGAATAGATTGGTTATTATTTTATCTAATCAGGATGGCTCCCACTGCTTTTTATCAAATCTTCCTTCAAACCCTAAAAGGAAAGACTAGCCGGGATTAATTACACACTACAAGTTCGCCAATCTTTCAGCCAGGCCAGTGTCGGTACTTTGAGGGAGGTCCCCCGTGCTTTCGCACGAACCTAATTAGTGTAAAGCTCGTTTTCCCAGAGGCGTAACCCCGTTGACACCTTTCTAGACACCTACTTGATCGGCTAATTGTAATGTATAAAACTCTCCCAGGAGTAACACTTACTCGCAGCGGGTATCGGGATCCAACTATCACATAGAAGGTATGCAATCTCATTGCAAATTTCAACACTTGAAATTCCCGATAATATTTTGCCCCTAACGTGCTATGACCTTGACGAAAGCCAACAAACCATAGCCCGCTAGTCAAGTTCAACCCGTACATTTCTTGATCGAATTAAACCCACCCGCACGACCCTTGACGAAAGCCAACAAAGTCGCACGACTACCCTAATCCAATCGCATCGTATGCTAGCAGATAAGCAGCATATAGCTACCGCACACTGCACCTTGACGAAAGCCAACAAATGCAGCACGAATACTATATACAACTTATCTGAAATTACGGAGGGCAACGACAGGTTTTTCTGAAAACCTATTGCGTAATGAACTTGATATCGTTGTAGAATCAAATGAATTTTGAAATGGATTGTTTTTTAGGCTTTTCTAGTTTTGCTAAAGGAGTCACTCCCGGTGAAGGGATCGTCGGTCCTTTCCTCGTCGAATGAGATGCGGGATATATCATATATATCACTGTGCAAAGCAAAAACACTTAAAAGCAATCAAAAGACAAACCGAGTGTGTAGCATCTGCCAGTTATTGCTAAAGGAGTCACTCCCGGTGAAGGGATCTCGGTCCTTTCCTCGTCGAATGAGGTGCAGGATATATCACATATACCGCTGTGCAAAGCAAGAACTGTAGCTACCGGTTTTATTTTGAAATTCGATTCTACAACATCTTAGGTTTCTTTTATTTCATTAATCACATTAATGAAGTCCCATCATTTAAGTACCTAAACATCACAGATAGATATGACGTACACTTATGCCATCCGCATTCGCCTCGATGTCCCCTCGTGCACCGTTAGGTTAGGTAACTAACGACAGAGCAGGGCAGGGCTAGCGCGGGTGTAAAACATAAGTAACGTCTATATAATATATCATATATACTATATACTATATCCATCACAGAGTCACAACACAGAGATCGCAGCAGAAGAAACATATGAAATATTGGATATACTAGGACGTCCGTGTTTTCAATACGAGCCAGTATAAAACACGGATTCCACGGTCGTGATGAATAGCCAAACCCACACCCCTAGACCCCTACGAGAGCGGCAAGCAACCCTACCAATTCTGGAGTTAGAAGACCCGGACTCGACTCCTCGAGTTGGTCTCCCACTGGACTCCAGAACCCGGTTACTTGTGCTCTCCTCCTTGGGTCTATCCTAGTGCGAAAAAGTAAATAATATACAAAAGGGTGACAACTTCCGCAACCTGGAAGTGCCCCAATAAAAGAATATTACATACAAGTTTTTACATGAATGAAAATGAAAAACACTCATCTCACATAAAACCCCCGGCTATTCAATCACGACGATCCAATATAACATATCCAGCAACACATAACATCACATGTCATCAACGTAAGTAAATATGCGCATCCCAATTGTCGTTGACATATAGCAACGAAACGGCGATATCACAATATTACACTTACGGTCACAGAAAAGAAAGTGTAAAACTACAATAGTTGGGATCCGCAACCACCTCAGACATCGCATGCCTGACCAAATGAATTACTTAGACATCGCATGCTTAACAATTATAAACCCCGCATTTTAGTCTCAAAACCGAAAACACTTTTCAATATCAAGTCGGGCAATTCAACAAGATTCCCGACATCCTGATCGAATACTCGTCGCAAACTTCAGTAGGCGGCCGCACCCCCCGATACGTCGACGAAGTGCACCAAGGCGGAACACCGCTGCCGCGAGCACCCGAACGGATGCTTTCGGCGACGGGGTTCTCCTACAGTCACTTGGTCGGGGCAATGGGGTGAGGCTGTCTATTAAGTTTACCCGGCGAGTATCCGCGTACGCTACGTGATTGCAACGGACTTTTGATCACATCAAAATTCCGTGGCAACCGATCAAGTGAGACTAAACTGCTATGTTTATAACATTCATTCAGTTATCTCATAACTTTTGTGAATTCCAATTATTGTATCCCATTCCAGATAAATAGAAAATGTTAAACTTTTCGATCGAACAAATCGAACACCTAAGTTTTCCCGATACAGATCAACACATGAAATAAGTCTAACAACATTCAGTTCGTGCCTCAGTACCAACGGTCCAGCCGTAGAAGGGTCAAGCCAACGCCTCACATGTGGCACGCCGTACTGCTCCAAACCCGAAGGTTTAAAGGGCAGTTCAAGACGGTCACATAATCGAGTTAAGGTTTGTTGTCTTCTAGAGGGACCATCGCGTTACTTGCACTACTTAGAACGTCGTTAAACTACGGAAAAATCCAACACTTGGAAATTTCCCGATAGGGGAAAAATTGGGTATTTATATCCGGTCGAACTTTTTAACATATTCAAGAATTTATCCGGAAAGCCACATAGACAAAATTTGATACCCCGATCGAAACACCGAATCCCCTAAGCAATCCCAGAAAATTCAACTCTAGAAAAATTATTAAAAATTCCCAGAAAAATCAACACATAAAACTAAGAATTACTGTATAAAACTATTTAAAAACTGAGGCCGTACGGCCGCGGATCCGCCGCCTGAGCCAACTGTCAGGCCGCGGATCCTCGCCTCCTCTAATGAATCAAGACCTAAAATTTAAACAGTAATTCTTAGATTATTTTACTGATTTTTCTGAATATTTTAAATCTGGAAAAATCCCAGTTTTTCAAAATCGTCCAGAGAGCAATTTTAAGGTTGGGGTTTCGGGTCGTTCGGACTTCAAAATCCGTCTGGACTTCGCCTAAGGCTCTAGCTAGGCTCTGATACCACTGTAGGGTTCCTAGGCACACTAGTGAGGTCTCACAAGGCATCAACCATGCCAATTTAAAAAAATCTAGGTGCCGAGAGACCCGACTACGGATCGTTTGCTAGATGTCTAGGCGAAAAAGCTAACTAGTTAACACTTAACTAATGGGATATCGGAAATACAACCTTTGTAGATCCGGTGCTCCACCTCCATAGCTCCGCAACCAAGTCGTCTCCACTGTCCAAAAGGAATCCGGGCTCTTGAGTCGGCTTCGTCGGAGAAAAAGCGAGCTAGGTCGTCGATGTCCATGCCGAAGATGATCTACGTCGAGGCATCGCTAAATCAAGCTCCACCTTCACCAAGCCCTAAAAACTTGTGAAGGAAACACACTCTACTACTTGGCAAGAGGTAGAGGATGACGAAATAGGAAGTGGGTAGACTTTAGAATTGGATTTCTCACTCATCTCATCAAGTTGCCATTGATGGTCAAGCTTTTCTTCACTTGAAGGAAGAAGAAGAAGAAAGCAAGAAGATGATAAAAGTTATGATATGTTAATTAGAAAAGAAAAGAATAATAAACTTATCATAATTTTCACCATGGTTAGGTGTAGAGAATTAACTTAGGTTAGATCAATGGTTAGGGTCAAAAGAAGAAGACAAAATGGTTAAGTGGTCAAAGTTTCATGAAGCTTCAAGAAGAATAAAGAAAGAAAACCATTTTGTTTTTCTTCTTTTATGCTTTAATTATTTTCCAAAATGAATAAGCAAATAATTAAAAGAATATGCAAAACCCTAATCATCATATTGACCATAGTTTAATTCTATACACTTAACCAAAAACCATGTATCATCAAACATGATACAAGTAAGTGCACAAAACTATATCGTATATACAATGTGCACACCCGAGCGAGAAAATCCATTTAAAGTGAACCGATACTAGTTAATGCAAAGTAATATATCAAATATATAATTATGCATTAAATCATTAAATCAACACTAGATTCAATGATCCGGTCATGTCGCACATAACCGACTGGTATCATCAGTAACAACTTATCGAATCAACACTTGATCCGATAACTCGGCTATATCGCATATAACCGATCAATGTCACATCGCGAGAATCGAATACAGTATCACATCCTGGTATTATTCTCGGTCCCGCACATATCTCATATGCGCTCCTATTTCGTTTCGCTTGAGCCAGGAAACCTCTGTGTAGGACTCTAAAGACTCATCAATACGCCGGCAGCAGGTGATGATCATATCAAACACCCACAAGCCGCAAGCGGTCTGCTAAACGTAACGGCCACCCGGGTATTGAGCGATCTAAAGATCGACGAGCAAGCCCGCTCACACTCCAGTGAATCCAACCAGTAACACTACCGTACAGTCCGGTCTGATCGTCTGATATGTCGCATATCTCACCTAGGGGTGGTAAACGTCAGACCCCAATAGCTCGATAAGTCGTGTCGATATGAGGTCTATAACAATTCGAGAAACTACTGGTAACACTTACCAGTAAATCTCAGCAACCCTGGCCAGGGATTTCCTGTTATAGCCAATCGAACACAGCGCAACATCAACCCCCTATACCGGGAGAGACGAATCCCCTCCTATCGCTCATTGCCTCCATGTGACTCGGGACTGTACCCAAAAACCACCGTTTTGCACGCCCTCTTAGACGTGGTAAGATGGAAATCAAAGCACAGTGGGAACCACACAAGACTCTATGACGATCTCGGGTCAACAGACTACTCTGTACCAGTGTCACCAGAGAACTGCCATCTGACGTGAGGTATAATACCATCTGGGAGTTCTCGGCGAGTCCGTCCAGTGTACCCAGTCTCTACTGAGCACCCGTATATCATCTCTGATGTCAAACACCAATGGATATGGGATCATCCATCGCCCATCTGTATGGGTCGAGAAGGTACACGCTAGTCTACTCTGGTATATCGATGCCCCGTCTCGATACACCCACGACTAGGGACTTTGAAGGATGTACTTATGGACTACCATGTCCCCACTAGTATGATCCGCATCATAGTCCAGGTAGTCAAGTACAGATCCTAAGGGCTTTACCAACATGTAACAGAGAGACAATCAGCATACACGTTAAAGTAAAGGGTAACCAGATAGCATACTATCATGTCGAGCAAGAAAGTCCTCCCTATATATGTCCCAGCATCCACTACAATATACATCATATGTACAGTAATGGCCTCTAGGGCATACATATAACTAACATTAATTAGGTCCACTACTTACGTAGTGGAGTACCTTCCCACTTACCTGGCACTTACCTGGCCACAGGGGGACAAAGAGGCAGTGGAGGATTCTATCCTGCGACTTGTCTTTTGGCAGTTAGGAGCGGTCTAGAGCCGGACGTAGGTGACCACTAGATTCTAGGGTTTTGTGTGCTGCATTTGTTGTGTCGCATCATTTTTTTTCAAAAATCTGTCCCTTTTTCAAAGCAAACACCGCATTCATTCATTACCCCTAATTATAAGCCAACGCTGCCACTTGTACTAACCCTTTTTAGTACAAGATAGGCTGGACACGGGATTCTAGTGCCCGTTTAGTCTGCGTACCCTTTATCGACTCCGAAGTCGATATTTCTCCATTTACTTCTTCTTTACCCATTACCACACCCACACCGATGGATCCACCTCCATCAAACTTCTTTAACACTAATCTGCCACCGTCCGTTGGTGCGCAGAATCTACCCCGCATCTCTCTCCAGGAGAGGTGCTATCCACTTCGAGGTCCTCTTTCAACCTGCTTATCCACACCACCAGCCAATGGGGATAACTTTGAGATTAAACCCCAATACATCAACCTTTTACCTAAATTCCACGGACTCGAGACTGAGGACGCTTACGTTTTCATTACCAAATTTGAAAACGTATGCGCAATGATGGGTACGTCACAACTTTCAGTGGATGCGATGCGTCTACAACTTCTTCCATTTACTTTGTGCGATATAGCCGAGAAGTGTCTATATAACACTACCGCACACTCTATTACGAATTGGGAAGAATTCGTCGCTGCATTCCTTAAGAAATTCTACCCAATACAAAAGACAACTCGAATCCGTAGAGAACTGAATCAATTTGCCCAGCTCCCTACTGAACCATTCTCTAAATGCTTTGAACGTTTCAAGGATCTATTGGTTCAGTGTCCTCATCAAGGCATCCCGAGATGGGAATTGTGCCGAATCATTTATGAGGGCATTAACCCAAACACTAAACAGAGCCTTGAAAACATGTGTCAAGGTACTTTTATGACCAAGGATGATGGGGAAGCTTGGAAGTATTTAGAAGAGTTCGCTGAAAAATCACTACAGTGGGAGAGTGGAACCCAACCATTGAATAGGGGTGGCGTACACCAAATAGATGTGTCCATAGGTGTTCGAGCTGAGATGGCAGCAATGCAAAAGAAGCTCGGCGCTATGGAACACAAATTTTCTGCAGCCTCCCTAAACCCAATGTCGCTCCCCAAAACTGTTTGTGGGTGCTGTTCTGATCCGTCTCATTTAACGGAAGAATGTCCATTAAGCTCTGCGTTTCAAGGTCACGAGCATACAAATGCCGCATTTCAACGACCTAGAAACGATCCATATTCTTCCACGTACAATCAGGGTTGGAGGTATCACCCGAATTTTGCTTGGAACCAAAACCAATCTCTAAACACGGTTCCAAACACGAATAATTTTCAAAGGGCTCTTCCTCCACCACAACAGCAACCCCTTCAACTCACTCAGCACCCCTACCAGTCACAAAACTTCCAAAATCAGGTCAACAATCCTGCACAGTCTAATCCTATACAGTTGTCCTGTTCTGACGAATTCTCTCAATTCACTCAAACCATGAAATCACTTTTATCAAATTTCATAAAGGTTTCGACTGAGCTTAGATCTTCCGTCAGTGAGATAAAGAAAAACTCAGCGTCTCAAGCTGAGAGTATCAGATCGATGGAAGCTGAAATCGCACGCCTTAAAGCCGAAATGAGTGCGAGAGAAAATGGGAAACTTCCCTCTCAACCCCTACAGAATCCTGGGCATTACAATGTAAATGCCGTCACAACGTTGAGATCGGGAAGAGTGCTGAACAATCATGTCGGGGAAGGTATTGATGATATTGAAAATCATATCAATACCCCGGCTGAGACCTTTCCATACACACACACTTCTCCTTCTGATCCTTCTTCTTCTACCACACCACCTTCTCAAGAGCCTATTCTCCATTTCCTACTAGGCTCAACACCTCAACCCAACCCTTATAGTTCTCCACAGACGGTCCTCACACCTCTTTTGGGACCTCGTCTACCCCCTCTTCCTTATCCTATGATGGACCCTGCGCTTATTGCGAAAGCTCCTTACACGGATCGGTTAAGGGGTAATAGAACGAGTCCTCATATGGAGAAAATTATAGAAATGTTCAAACAGGTTAACATCAATATCCCTCTCCTAAACACAATTCAACAAGTCCCCGCTTATGCGAAAATTCTTAAGGACTTGTGCACTAGGAAGAGGAAGACCCAAGTGCCGAAGAAGGTCTTCATGGCTAATAATATCAGCACTACTTTTATTCCCCAGCTACCAAAGAAACGAAAGGACCCAGGATGTCCTACAATATCGATTTCTATTGGGGGTAAAAACATAAATCGTGCTCTTTTAGACCTTGGCGCAAGTGTTAAACTCCTTCCATATTCTGTTTATGAGCAATTAGGGATTGGAGAGCTGAAACCTGCTCACTGCACTCTCTAGATGGCAGACCGCTCAATCACCAAACCAAGGGGTGAATTAGAGGATGTGTTGATAAAGGTCGGGGAATTTGTTTTCCCTGTAAACTTCATTGTACTTGACACACAGCCTGTAGCAAATCCCCGGGGCCAAATTCCGGTGATTCTGGGTCGTCCTTTCCTTGCCACTTCCAACACTGTTATAAACTGTAGAAACGGTTCAATGAACTTATCATTTGGAAATATGACCATTGAACTAAATATCTACAAAGTTGGAAGTCAGCCATCAGAACCCTCTGCTCATATTTTAGATGTGTGCTTTGTCCACGAGATCGCTCCCGATAGTTGTGGAGCTGAGGAACTTTGCTTTACTGATCTCGACGACATTACCACATATCTGTTTGACTTTACACAAGATCTTAGTGAGGACATTTTTTCTACACTTGAGTTCTGCACTCCTGACTTTTCTCCACCCGAGTCTGTATCTTTCACAGGCTCTGAGCTTATTTGTAAATCCAAAAATCACTCAATGATCCCACTTTCTATCATTTCTCCGCCTGAATTAGATCTCAAAATTTTACATTCTCATCTTAAATATGCTTATTTAGGTGAGAATGAGTCTTTACCGATTATAATATCCGCTTCTCTAGAATTAGAGCAAGAGAATGCACTTTTATCGGTATTGAGATCTAACAAAGAGGCGTTTGGTTGGAGTATGGCGGACATCAAAGGGATTAGTCCCTTGATAGTTGAACATCATATACATGTGATGGATGATGCCAGACCAACCCGAGAACCACAGAGACGGTTGAATCCCGTCATGAAGGAAGCTGTAATGAAAGAGATCATCAAATGCCTAGATAATGGTATTATATACCCATCTCCGATAGCCAATGGGTGAGTCCTATACATGTCGTTCCTAAGAAATCCGGCATCACTGTTATAACCAATGAGGCAAATGAGTTGATTCAGACACGCACCCAAACTGGGTGGCGTGTATGTATCGATTATAGAAAACTCAATGCTGCCACGAGGAAAGACCACTTTCCTCTACCATTCATTGATCAAATGCTGGAATGCTTAGCGAGACGAGAGTATTATTGTTTTATGGACGGATACTCAGGCTATAATAAGGTCCCCATCGCCAAAAAGGATCAAGATAAAACCACTTTTACTTGTCCTTTTGGTACCTTTGCTTACAGTCGCATGCCCTTTGGGTTATGCAATGCTCCCGCTACCTTTCAGCGGTGTATGATGGGGATATTCTCTGATATTGTAGAGAATTTTCTGGAGATCTTTATGGATGATTTCTCGATTTTTGGAGACTCTTTTTCCGATTGCCTAGCGAATCTTGACGCTGTTCTTACTCGTTGCAAAGAGAAGAACTTGACTTTGAACTGGGAAAAATACCATTTTATGGTCCAAGAAGGAATTGTTCTTGGACATGTCATTTCACAGAAAGGCATTGAGGTTGACAGAGCTAAGATAGATGTCATTCAAAACCTCCCTCATCCCAAAAGCGTCAAAGATATTCGATCTTTCCTTGGCCATGCGGGCTTTTATAGGAGATTCATTAAGGACTTTAACAAAATTGCTAGACCTTTAACTCTTCTCCTGGCTAAGGATACTACCTTCCATTTTGACTCGGACTGCGATACAGCTTTCGACTCACTTAAACACTCACTCACTTCAGCCCCCATGTTATCATCACCAAACTGGGACTACCCCTTTGAGCTGATGTGTGACACATCCGACTTTGCAGTAGGTGCAGTCTTAGGACAGCACATCGAAAAGATGCCACACGTGATATACTATGCAAGTAAGACCCTGAATGATGCGCAAATCAATTATACAACCACAAAAAAAGAACTTTTAGCGGTTGTATTTGCATTAGAAAAATTCAGGCCTTACTTAATTGGCTCACCTATAGTTGTGTATACTGACCATTCCGCCTTAAAACATCTTCTGGCGAAGAAAGATGCAAAAGATCGACTAATACGTTGGATCCTTCTGTTACAAGAATTTGATCTTGTTATCAAAGATAAGAAAGGATGTGAAAACGTAGTAGCTGACCATCTTTCACGCATCTCTTCTTCCCCTGTGAACCTGCCGATTAATGATTCGTTTCCTGACGAACAACTCTTGAGCGTATCCAATGAACCATGGTTCAGGGATATTGTGAACTATCATGCCACGGGACTAATACCCAGCGATTGGTCAAAACAGGACAAATACAGTTTTCTATCCCAAGTAAAACACTTTTATTGGGACGAGCCCTATTTGTTTAAATATTGTCCTGATCAGATCATTCGCCGGTGTGTCCCGAATGAAGAGTTCAAGAGTGTTCTTTCTTTTTGTCATGATCAGGCCTGTGGGGGTCACTTTGGTCCTAAAAAGACGGCGGAAAAGGTTTTGCAATGTGGATTTTATTGGCTGACCTTATTCACGGACGCATTTGACTATTGCAAGACCTGTACACAATGTCAGTATACGGGTAGAATTTTCCAGAGGAATGAAATGCCGCAGCAATCCATTCTGGTTGTTGAAATATTCGATGTTTGGGGCATTGATTTTATGGGTCCCTTTCCCAACTCTTTTGGAAATTTGTACATACTGCTGGCGGTTGATTATGTCTCAAAGTGGGTAGAAGCCATTCCATGTCGCACTAATGACAAGAAAGTTGTCATTAAGTTCTTGAAAGAGAATGTCTTCTCGCGATTTGGACACCCACGCGCTATTATTAGCGATAATGGGACACATTTCTGCAACAGGTCTTTCGAGACTTTGATGCGGAAATACTCAATCAACCACCGACTTTCTACACCCTATCATCCCCAAACAAGTGGGCTGGCTGAAATCTCAAACAGACAAATCAAACTTATCCTGGAGAAGACTGTTGCTAAAAATAGAAAAGACTGGTTGACCAAACTGACGGATGCTCTTTGGGCATTCCGAACTGCATATAAGACCGACCCAGGGATGTCTCCATATAGGATAGTGTTTGGGAAAGCATGTCATTTACCAGTCGAGATAGAACATAAAGCATTGTGGGCTATTAATGAAATAAATTTTGATCTAAACCTAGCTTGCACCTTTCGGAAGCTGCAACTTAATGAGCTAAGCGAACTCCGCGATGAAGCTTATGATAACGCTGTAATCATAAAGAATAGGACTAAAGTTTTTCACGATAAAAACATTTTGAGGAAAACATTTTCACCTGGTCAACAAGTCCTTCTTTATGATTCACGATTATACCTTCATGCGGGTAAGCTCCGATCTCGATGGAAGGGACCTTTTGTTGTGCGGTCTGTATACCCGCACGGGGCAGTAGAAGTAGAAAATATAAAAAACGGCACATTTTTTAAAGTTAATGGACATAGACTAAAGCCGTATTTTTCCACTGAGCCCACGGAGGAGCTCTTGGTCTTACAAGAGCCAATTTATTTGGATTAAAATTCCTCCGTCTCACCTTCATGTCCAGTATATCATTGCATCATCTTTTGAATGGAGGTGAGTGAAAAGAGTAAGTTTGGGGGAAATTCTTCACTTATATATTTTGCCCCCACTAATAATTCCTCCCAGACTTACAGGTTTTGTAGATATAGCTGTTGGCAACAGTGAGGACACTGTTAAAAACAAGTTTGGGGGAGGTTTATGCTTATTTTTGCATCATTTGCATATCATTTGCATAAGCACAAAACATTTCTTTAAAAACTTATAAAAATTTAAAAATTCTCAAAATCCATAAAAATTTAAAAATTTTCAAGTATAAAAATAATTTTAATATTTACACTTTTTTGTACATAAATAAGATAATAAAAGTTTAGATAGTGAACAATTACATCCATGAGATTAGAAAAATTTAAGAAAACTAAGAAAATTGGAAGTATTCTTATACGAACTAGTAATAAGTAGTTATGAGCCGTTGTCCCAAGGGTTAGTAAGATGAAGGACGTCATTAATCTGAGGATAAAAATAAGTCTGAAAAATAGTTTCTATTCTAGAAGCCAAACATTTTGAACGTTGATACCCTGCTATTCGCACTTACACACGTCTTAAAACCTGGGATAGTAGAGGATACCTTGAAATGCTCTTGTCTTAAAGCCGATGTATGAAGGAAATAAAAAGAAAAAAAAAGTGAATAAAAAAATATAAAGTGGTGAGAAAAATGGACACTGGTTTTGTTATCACCGAGGGCAATAAAAATGTATAGCGAGGGTGCTTCTTCACCTAGTGCCCTAAGGCCAACTGGTCTGGGAGTCACTGTTATGCCTGAGGTGGTGCAAGACGAGGAAAATACACCAAGTAAGCAAGCACAGGAGTAATCGGTCGGTTAGTACCTCAAGAAGTATTAACGGTCGTATGAAAGTGTGTGAGCAATCTCATCTAAATATTCATTAATTAAAAAGTACCGAGGCTGATGGGCAAGAGTATGATAGCTTGAATTGAATTCTCCGGGTGTACGGATGTCCTTTACATACACGCAGGGTTATATGATCGATGTTTGGAAGAAAGATAGGAATGAAAAATAAGACGATGTTTTATTGAGGGAGGACGTGATTTCTAACATCTTTTCATGACCATTAAGATAGGGCTCATGACAACCGAAAAGCTAGTTTAGTTGGAAACCCTAATTTTCAAGGCTTTTCTTTTACAATTCTTTTCTTTAAATGTAAGAATCATTATCTTTCTTTTATTATTGGATTTTGTGGGTGCAATCCGCTGAAAACCCTCAGGAGACAACACTCCTCCTACTAGGGACACCTAGAGGTTTAAAGGCTTGTTGCATATGCTCAGTGCAATCGTGTTACCTACGAAAGTGTGCTAGTTAGTTTTGCTCTTTCTTTATTTTCTCCTTCTCTTTTTAACAAAACAGTTCGCTCGAGACGATCGAAATTAAGTTTAGGGGAATTTGATTAGTCGAAAATATTGCATCTTTTAGCCGGCAATTTCCTCATCATTTGCATTCATATAGAAGTGTTCGGCATTCATATTTCACATATTAGCAAATCTGTCGCAAAATATCAGATTACATGTGTTAGACCTTAAAACCGGCATTTCTAAGGAAATTGACTACGTTTCATGGCATCACATCATCCCTATATTGCGCAACACTTGTTTTGAGATCTGTGCAGGAAAATCCAGAAGAAAGGCCAAAAATTTATATGGTACCGATCAAACATTACGCCAACTCAATGATTTCAGTTCTGGTACCAATCCAAAAGGCAAAAAAAAAATCAACATATCAAAGAAAGGCCCAAGTATCAACCCAAGACCACTGCAAAGAGACCAAGCCCCAAGGAGCCTACATGGCCGCGGAACCGCGGCCGGAGCCGGCTTGCGCCGCGGTTCCACGGCGGCCTTGCCACGTCAGCACACCAATTTCAGTGTACATTGTTCCCCTCAGCTCCTACACTTCAGAAAGACACTCCAAGTTCTAGAAGACTCCAGAGAATTCTGCCAGTTCAGCAAACTAGGGTTTCCAAGCTTAATTAATCCTAGCTTAAAACCTAAGCTAGCTCCTAACAAACTCCTTCTAGAAACTCCTCAACAAACTTTTGGAGGGAATTGTAATTTCAAACCTAGACCTAGGGTTTGGGAAGTCTATAAATAGAAGCCTAGACCTAGGGTTAGGAATATATTCATCTATCCCCAATTCTAGTATCAATCAAGATCCATTCACTCTCTTTTCTTCATCTTCTTCCACAAGTCTAGTGAGAAGACTTGTGTGAAACCCTAACCCTAATTCCAATCAAAAGCCAATATTCCGAGTACCCCATCAAGTAAGAAGCCTTGCAACCTTTTATGAGCGGAGCCGATCTTCAACATAGCAAGTGGTTCAAGCCGACCCGCGACTCACGGAGCCGAGTGAAGCCAATTCTATAATTTAGTTCTTCCTCTTGTAGTTCTTTAGCGACTGTAATCAAATTGTTGATATAAATAAAAGGTGATATTCTTTTATCTTGTTTTCTTTAAATTCTTGCATCATGATTCAATCTAAATTTCTAGTTGTAATTCTTGTCGTGATGTTTGAGTAATACTCCGCTCGTCGAGGAGTCGAGACGATCAATAGAATGATGATGTAACATATCTTAAATCGATTCTTGAATCCTACGAGTTTTGTAAACCCTAGCAAGTTCAAGAACCGACGACCCAATTCGTTGCGATGCTTTCTTGATTGATATCGCTCGAAATTGGGGAGTTACGATCGTTTCTTGAAATTGCTAGAGGCTAGAATTAGAATGATATCGACGAAAGAACAATGGTTAAATGATGAAACCATAGTTTCATCGAGAAAGCCCTAACTCTCGTCGATCATCATCGATCTAGTATCAATTCTTCGAAGGACAAGAACACGATATCTTGAGATTACATCACGTCTATAGATTCGATCGATTCCTACGAGCCTCATTTAGATTCTTGACATTTGGTTGGAAATATCATCGAAACCCTAATTCTCGATTGTTTATCATTTTCTTGATTCTTGTGACACTTGAAACATTTGATAAAATCTTGAATCATGTTTTCTTTTCTTTTCGCTTAACTTTTCAATTCAAACAAATCAAATATAAAAACGAATCGCACAATCCCTGTGGACGATCCGCACTCGCTTACGATCTACAACTGACACCGTAATTGATTGCGGTCAAATATAATTCTTTGATTGTGAATTTTATTCAATTTTCTAAATACCGACACAAAGAAACTCTTATCGATCAAATGAAGCCGTTATCGGGAATCATTTGATGTGATTTACACAGTCTCGAATTTTATAGACAATCAAATGGCGCCGTTGCCGGGGACCATTTGAGTTACTTACACAATCGGAAATCTTTTCAATCAAATGGCACCGTTATCGGGGACTATTTGATTTGATATTACACATCAAGAATTTAATTCAATCAGCGTCCCATCAATTAATCCTACCATTGCAGAAAACAACGAAAATATGACGTACGCTTATGCCATCCGCATTGGCCACGGGGCCCTGTCATCACCCGTTAGGTTACTTAACTAACGACAGAGCGGGGGCTGGACTAGCGCGGATGCAAAACATAAGCAACACCTACTAGATATCATATATAGATATATACATTCGTCAGATGCAATGATAGCCATTCCAGATCATAGATGAACACATTGGATATGCTAGATATCCGCGTTTCGATCGAGCCTGCAACGAAAGACGGATTACACGGCCGCGATGAATAGCCAAACCCCACCCTAGACCACTACGGGTGTGGCAAACTACCCGCCAAGTACCCGAAGTGAAGCAATCTCCCTCAACAATGTGAGTAGGCCACTCGGCACTTCGAGATACCCGGTAGTTTGTGCACCCCACCTTGGGTCTAGCCCAGGAGCAAAAACAGTAAAATAAATAATATACAATGGCGGCTACAACCTCATCCCGGATGTGTGGCCATAAAATAATATTACATCAATTTACATATTACATCAAATGAAAGATAATGAAACGCTCATCTCACAAACCCCAGCTATTCATCCGCGATAATCCAACAAGTTCATATACACAATCCAACAACATTACAGATCACAGATATGCACAACCCCCACTAATCGACGTATAGCGATTAGTCAACGTTCAGTGCATATATCACCTTACAGATATAACCATTTAGCAAAAGTTTGTAGAACTTCGATCAAAATACCAATTTGTAACTACCCCAAACACAACATTGTTCTCTGGAAATTCTGGGCAGAAACAAAATATTTTAAAAATCACAGAACACCAAACTGAACAAACTGCAGCAAACCCGAGTCGCGGCGGAGTCAACTCGGCCGCGGATCCGCGGCGAAACGTGTGGTTTCGCCGTGGTTCCGCGGCGCGTTGACCGAGTCGTAGGCTCGTTTTTGCTGCCTGTTCCTGAAAAACCCTGCACCAATTTTTAAGGTATGTGGAATTACTTTTAGAGCAGTTTTAAAAATCGGCAGAAAGTGCATGATTTTAGATGAATTTTGCGATTTTTTCAAGATCGAAGTTCTAAACACTTTGCTAACAGTTAGTTGTTGTTTAGCTAGGCTATGATACCACTGTTAGGTCCACGTTACCCATCCCGGTTCTTTCGGGGAGGCGGAATAGGTAAAAATCAAAATTTTCTCATAAGGTAATATGGACCATGCATGAAGGATCTTTGCTAAACAAAAACTAACATACTAACTACAAGTTCTAGCTACTATGTAGAATGGTTATACCTATGTCTTGAACTCCTTCTCTTCTTGTTGTGGTTCTCCTTCTTGCTTGCTCCTTGTAGTTGCGAAGACGGCTCCTCCTCGTCGTCTTCTCTTTGCCGACGATAGATCCACCCGAGAGCCTCTACCTTGAGCTCCTACCTCAACCAAGCGATAACTAGAGTGCTTGGTTTGCTAGACAAAGAACTCTAGAAAGAGTAGAGAGATGCTTTGATGGTTTAGTCTCAAAAGCTTATGATTTCCAACACATGGAACACTTAAGTTTTGAGAGGAAGAGGGAGAGCTCCAAACATGAGAGAGAAAGAGCAAGAGAGAATAAGCTACTTTTTGCAACCATACTCTTATATGAGAGAATAATGAATTAATAATAATAATTAAAAATAAAATGTGATGGTTCATTTGGAATGGCCATTATCATTTCACATTAAATGAATTTTGCAAGAATCAAGAAGCATCTTCCATGTGAAATGATGATGGTCAAATTGTCAACATAAGTCAACCGGTCAACCAAAGTCAAAATGTCAACATAAGTCAAATGGTCAACCTAACCATGGCATAATTATCTTTAATTAATATCATTAATCATATTTCTCATTTACATTAGGGTTTGGAAAAAGTCAATGGTCAACAACCCTAATGAGAATTCTCTGCCTCTGCCTCTGTCAACTGTGCATACACACCCGCATCCGTGTTCCGAGGAATGCGAACACAATGAGACAAAACCAATCCTAAAACAAATACTAGGATCTGGCTTAAACTAAAGCCCGCTAGTAATAACTGCCCGGACACCAAACGTGCACAAGTGCGCGGATGTGAACGAACCCCGTTGCAAAACCATGCGAACTCTACTCTGTTTTGCCCAAAGGCGAATAACTCTCTGTGTGGGACTCTAAAGGCTCGACACTACGCTGGCAGTGGGTTTAACCATAGGCCGCAAGCGGTACTAGCTGTACGTAACGGTCCCCAGGTAGATGCCGATAAGAAGACTGATGAGGTGAACCCATCCGAACTCCTACTGAGCCTGAATATGACAATCTCCGTACAGTCCGGTCTGTTCGTCTGAGAGTATCGCATGGCGGGCCTAGGGGGGTAAACGTCAGTCCCCTAGTAGCGGTATAAGTCGTGTCGGAGTGTAGCCCAGAACACCCTGAGAAACTACTGGTAACACTGCCAGCAAATCTTGCTTGCCCTGGCCAGGGACGACTATGTGTAATGGCTCTCCTAGACACAGCGCGATATCAACTCCCAATACCGGGAGAAATGAATCCTGTCTAACCGTCACTGCCTCCAAGTGCTTCGGGACTGCACCCAACTACTACCTGTTTGCACGACTCAATAGAGCCGTGGTAGGGTAGTAATCTAAGAACAGTGGGAACACATTTGAGACGAAGTGACAGTGTCAAGTCAACGGACTAAGCTGTACTCATGTCACCTGGGAACTGTTAACTGATGATAGGTATAATACCAACCAACAGTTCCCAGACAAGTCCTGTCCAGTGTACTCGTAACCTAACGAGCACCTGCATACTATCTCCAGTAAGACGTACTGATGGCTGTGGGACATACCATCTCCCCTGCTGGGACGAGAAGCATATGCACCAGTCTACTCTGGAGTATCGATGCCCTGTCTCGATAATCTTACGACTAGGGACCAAAATAAGGATGTGCTTATAGACTACCCAGCCCCCACTAGTGTGATCGCCATCACAACGCCGGTAGTCAAGCAAGGATCCTAAGGGCTCCATCAATATGTTTTTAGCGATATGTTAAAAGAAACATTTACACATATTAAGATAGATACAAACCAAGTAGCATACTATTATATCGAGCAAGACTGTTGTAAACTTGTGTATATATCCCAAGCTTCCAAAATGTATTATACAAACTAGTACTATACAATAATGGCCTCTAGGGCAAACATATGCAACATATACTACCTGACTTGACTTGAGGTACCATGGCTTTCTCTGTTACCTGATCTTGTCACTAATGCCAACAAACTTGACCTGTTGTCCCTACGGTCATTTCCTGTTGTCTATCCAGACACACCTATACTTGCTTGATCCTGCGTTAGCATTAGCTCCGGATTTATTAATCCCTGACTTGAACATATATAACTTAGGGGTATGGGGAAATCAATGATGAAACCTGACTTGTAACTCGACAGTTCGCTTACTTATACTGATCAGTTTTAGAGGCTAGGCCAGCCTTGGGATGGTGTCGCCGACATCATTCATCTATACATATTTCCTATTTTAGAGGCTAGGCCGGCCTTGGGGTGATGCTGCTGACATCACTCATCGTTACATACTACCTTTTAGTGCCTAGCGGCATGTCTCGGCTTCAGCCCGATAATCTTCACCGTGATCCCGGGCACGCACGGGATACTATTGAGTTACATCGATGATTCATCAAAATGATTTCAAAGACTTGAAAGTAGTTAACCCAATAGACCAGTTTAGATTACTCACTACACATTACCCCACTGTCCTTACTTATGTCACTGTTATGCCTGTTTTATCATTTATACTCATACCTGCATGTATTGCTACCCCTGTTTATAGTATTGCTTGATATTATGACGCACTGACATCTGGGTTTTGCATGGCCCAGATCCCTTACCTTTGCTGCAGTCCGAGCAGGAGTATTTTGTTAGTTATATGTATGCCCTAGAGGCCATTACTGTACATACGATGTATATTGTAGTGATGCTAGGACATATATAGGGAGGACTTTCTTGCTCGACATGATAGTATGCTATCTGGTTATACTTTATCTTAACATGTACTCTGATTGTCTCTATGTTACATGTTGATAAAGCCCTTAGGATATGTACTCGACTACTGGGACTATGATGAGATCATACTAGTGGGGCCACAGTAGTCGACGAGTACATCCTATAACTGTTCCTAGTCGAGGGTGTATCGAGACAGGGCATCGATGCACCAGAGTAGACTAGCGTATACGCATCTTGACCCATATGATGGGCGATGGATGATTCCATATCCATCGGTGTTTGACATCAAGGATGGTGTACGGGTGCTCAGTGGAGACTGGGTACACTGGACGGACTCGCCGAGAACTCCCAGATGGTATTATACCTCACGTCAGATGGCAGTTCTCCGGTGACACTGGTACAGAGTAGTCTGTTGACCCAAGATCGTCATAGAGTCTTGTGTGATTCCCACTGTGCTTTGATTTCCATCATACCACGTCCAAGAGGGCGTACAAAAAGGTGGCTTTTGGGTACAGTCCCGAATCATATGGAGGCAATGAGCGATAGGAGGGGATTCATCTCTCCCGGTATAGGGAGTTGATGTTGTGCTGTGTTCGATTGGCTATAACCGGAAATCCCTGGCCAGGGTTGCTGAGATTTACTGGTAAGTGTTATCAGTAGTTTCTCGAACTGTTATAGACCTCATATCAACACGACTTATCGAGCTACTGGGGTCTGAAGTTTACCACCCCTAGGCGAGATATGCGACATATCAGACGACGAGACCGGACTGTACGGGAGTGTTACTGTTTGGATTCACAGGAGAATGTACAGGCTTGCTTGTTGATCTTCTGAGCGCTCAATACCTGGATAGCTGTTACGTTTAGCTGACCGCTTGCAGCTTGTGGGTGTTTGATATGATCATCACCTACTGCCGGCGTATTGACGATTCTTTAGAGTCCTACACAGAGGTTTCTTGGCTCAGGCAAAACGGAGTAGGAGCACATATGTGATATGTGCGGGACCGAGGATAATGCGATATGAGATACCGTATTGTATTCTCGCGATATTTGATATCAGCCGGGTCATCGGATCAAGTGTTGATTCGATGAATCGGTACGGATAAATATTAGTCGGTTATATGCGATATAGCCAGATTGTCGGATCAAGTGTTGATTCGATAATTTAATGTATAATAATATATATGATATATTAAATGACATTAACTAATATTAGCTCACTAAAAGATTCTTTTTCTCACTCGGATAATACATTGATATATATGCGATATATGTTAATTGTATTATTTTATTTGGTTACAATAAATATTATATATGTGATATATAATATTGTAACATGATATGATAAATAATGCAACATGTTTAGTAGAGATTAAACAAGATTAGGGTTTGATTTGGGTTAATGCTTTCTAGATGATTCTAGAAGGTTTAGTTTTGTTTTGTGAAAGATATTTTGTTATGACTCATTCTTAACTCAACCCAAACCCTAACCCTTGGTCAATTCTCTACAATAGTTAAGTTAACCATGGTTGCATAATTCATCATTATCTCTTTTGCATTATTCATCACAAAAAGGAATTCTATTATTGTTCATCTTCTTCCTTCATCTTTCTTCATGAAAAAGCTTGCTAGCTTTTTTCAATGTGATGAATAAATATGAGAAAAAGATAAATAAAGAGAGCAAAAATCCTACTTCATCATCCTCATCTTCCCTTGCCATTTAGATGAGGGTGTTCACATCATTTCATGAGTGTTATCTTGTGTTAACGGAACTTCAAGGTAGATCATCTTAGTATCGAAGATCGGAAGCAAAGGTTGCATCTTTCTCTTCGTGGAACCTCTCAAGAGTCCGGATCCCGATGATCGCAGCGAAGGGACCACAACACGGAGCATATGAAGTGTAGGACCGGATCTACAAAGGTTGTAATCCCTCTCACTTAGTGTTAAAATGTTTAGCATGTTAGTTTTCGCCTAATCTCTAGTCTAAAGATCCGTATTCGGGTTGTTCGGCACGGCTAAATTTTTAATCGGGCATGGTTGATGCCTCGTAGACCCTTGTGCGCGTGCATAGCAACCCTACATATTTCAGTCAGCAGGCTGAGCAGTGAGGACTTGCTAGTAGTTAGTTCATTTTACTTTCGGTATTTTCATTTCTGATGTGAGCCCGCATTATGGGACGTACATTCCAGTTTATTCTTGTATTGGATCTTTTGCTTCCGCATTATTTTATTCTTGACTCGTTTTATTCTGGCTTTTGGACATGTGTTAGATAGTTTATTATTGTTCTTGATATCTCTACAGCCGTAATGTGACCGTGGAGGGATATTTCCTATCCACTGGTAGCATGGTTGGCTATGTCACGTGCCTATCTTAGCGTACTCTGGGAAGCGGGGCGTGACAGATTCACTTCTGTAAAAGATCATATATCAACATAACAAAAGTCTTTCATAAAGAGATCAAAAGATCTCACCATAAAAGAAGAAAAACATAATTCTTCTCACAGATCATAGATCTATAAGACTCAGGTCTTTTCATAAAGAGATCATGAACATCTCATTATAAAAAGGGGAGAATAATTCAATTCTCTTAAAGATCATAAATCTATAAAGGCAAAGCCTTTCATCAACATAAGAGATTGGAAATATCTCCTACAAAATAAGAACCGTTGTTCTTAGATCTTGAGACAAAGTCTCTTTTAAAAGAACATAAATTTATTTCTCAGATTATAAAATTGATCTGATGCGCTTTGCGCTCTTGAACTGCGCTCTTGGACTGGCGCTCAGCGCCAAGCATGACACGTGTCCGGCACGTATGCGCCACTTAACAGTTAGCGTTTTTCTCTTTTGAACTAGCGCATAGTGCTCATGGGCTGGCGCTCAGCGCCAGGTGCACCATGTGTCACTCACGTGTGCGCCACTGAACTAATAGCGCAATGCGCTCATAAATTAGCGCTCTGCACTCATAAACTGGCGCAATGCGCCCATCATCTGGCGCTTAGCGCCAAGCGCGACACGTGTCCTTCACGTGTGCGCTACTCGGCAGAAGCGTGTTGCGCTCTTTGACTGGCGCAAAGCGCCAAGCGCACCACGTGCCCCTCACGTGTGCGCCGATAGAACATAAATTGTTCTTTAATAAGCCCAGAGCTATGATGAATGCCCAGCATTCAATAAAAGACAAAATATTGTCAGAATTCAAGTCAATGCTCAGCATTGTTAAAAGGGCCAAGCCCAAGCAAATGCTTAGCAGCCCTAAATAAATGTTAAACATTTTAACTTGATTGGACTTAGCCCAAGATTGGCCATAAGTCTTCAACTCATATTAATTGAGCCCATCTGCTCATAAATATTTTAACAGATCTTAGCCCTAAATTGGACTATAGATCTTTCAACCAACTCACATTGGTTCAAGGGTACATCTCTGAACCCCTCTGATATATGTCGTTGTAATCCTTCAACGTCTTCAGAGAGGTGACAGGTCCCGACAACCATACATCCCATAGACTATGACGTCTTTAAACCGGACTGTGGGGTCCTTAAACCTATAGACTATGATGTTCTTAACCTCGGACTGTGGGGTCCTTTAAGACCCATGGACTATGATGTTCTTAACCTCGGACTGTGGGGTCCTTTAAAACCCATGGACCATGATGTTCTTAACCTCGGACTGTGGGGTCCTTTAAAACCCATGGACCATGATGTCCTTAACCTCGGACTGTGGGGTCCTTTAAAACCCATGGACTATGATGTCCTTAACCTTGGACCGAGATGTCCTTAAACTAACATTGGACCGTAATGTCCTTAAACTAATCGACGACCGCAATGTCCCTAAACTAAACAATAGAGCCCAAATGCTCTCTTTTTGGATCTAAACGATCCCATTAAGTTGATCTTAGTCTAAAATTAGACTAACGTGTCCTTAACAAATGTTTAAGTTGATCTTAGTCTCAAATGAGACTAACGTATCCTTAAACCCAACCCCCAAACCCAAATCTAAGAAGATACGGATTTGGACTAATCTACACCCTACGGGCGACAACATAAATTAGTGTCCGTATACAATCCACGGGCAACCAAAAAACAAAACAAACAACCACGACACGAAGTGACCATCTGGAGAAGGAGAAAGTGGTTACTGCGATGCGGTAGCGTAATTAACTGCAGGGGTTTGCGCCTGCAGGGAAGAGCGTCCCCACAATCAAAACCTCCCTCAAATGAGGGGGAATCTGACGAAGTCTGCTGCATCGGCCGCATCCGTTTAAACTTTCGATACACGGTGTCATAAATCAACTTGGCATCTTCGGAGAGGTGGACGGATAGCACCAATTAGCATCTGCCCCGAAATTTAGGCAAGACGGACCTGCGCGGTCGCGTCCCCGTGTTTTGGAGGGAAACAGATTCTGGCACGCTCGGTGGGACCTTTTCCTCTTTCCACTCCACACTTCATATGTTGTGTCCGTGAACGAATCGCGGTTTGATATGGTTGCCCTTTGGTTCGAGGTACTAAGATTTGGTTTTGCTCTCGTGCAGAAAAAGAAATGGCCTCCAACTGCTCCAACTGCAACTCCAGCTCCCGTTCCGCCTCATCTGGAGGTATAACCTACGGGCCCCAAGCAGCCTCACTGTTCAAGATGCCGGTAGAGGAAATAACTCAGGCTACCACTGGACTATTCTTCGGGACCATGCTCCCACCCATGAACTTCAATGCCCCTCTGCCGTTGCAGGAAGCGCCAAAGAAGTCGGTCTTTGATCGACTTACCACTACTGCGGCCCCTCTCAATGGGTCGTCCAGCTCCAACGCCTCAGTCTTTGACAGACTGGGCCAAAGCTCATTTGGGCCCATGAAGAAGCCCGCGATACCGAAAAGAGTTATCCCTAAGCGGATAGCCATTCCTGCTTATGAAGTCGTCGAAGCGGCTTCTCCTGCCAAAAGGTCGGTCTTCACAAGACTGACTGTTCCGGCTCCCGCTCCATGCGAAGTCCTAAAAGCTGCTTCCCTGCCCAGAGGTCTGTCTTCGATAGATTGGACATCGCTTCTCAACGAGCATCGGTCTTTAAGAGGCTGACGCCGGCGACAACTCTTCGCCAAAACAGGGGGCATGATGAAGTCACCCCTACAGCTGAGACAATCCCATCCACACGACATGCTCACCGTCGCCACTGGCGTCGAGTGAGGAAGGCTGGGGGCAACTCCCCTTTAGACTGACTCCGCCAGCTCCTATGGTGGAAATCGATGCTGCTGTTCCGACTGGGAACAGCTTTGAACCGCTAAGGAGGGTGCGCAAAAACTCTTCAACTGCCGTGTTAAAGAGATCTCCTCCACCTGTGGAGAATGCTACAGAAAAGAAGCCGGAGCAGCCACCTCAACGGCTGTCCTCCAAAATTTACAGAGTCTGGCGACAGGTCCAGGAATCGGTGATTGACCAGAATTACTCTCGCCGATCAAAGAAGATTAAAGCTCGGCAAGAAAAGAGCCATCCCGTGGTACCCCATAAGATGGCATCCGTCTGAGTGCCCGCTGCAACGGCTCCCTCAACGTCAACCGCTCACAAGAGAAGGAGGCCGGAGAAATCCCCTGTGACCGCGGTAAACTGCAAAGACGCTGAGTCTAAACGCTCCAAGTCTGGGGGTATGGTAATACATACCGTTTATATGTCTTCCGAAAAAGAGGAAAGCCGTGCTTCCACGGGCCTTCGACCGCTTACTCGATCGATAACAAAGGCTCAGGATCCGCAACAGCAGAAACTACAGCAGATGCTAACTGCAATGGCCGCACTCACTGGGCCGAAAGACAATCCGGAGACCTCAGAACAGCGTCAGGAACAAGAAACTGATGCTGATTTCCTCCGAAGAATGCTCGAGAGGAAAGAAAAAGAGGCCGCGGAACAGGCGGCCAACATAAAACGAATGGCTCTTTTGTTCCAAGACATGGCTGGGATGATATTACAGCCGGAACCTCCAGCTGAAGACCCCCCGATTATCATTGAAGACGATAGAGGGGAGACATCGAACCCTCCTCCGGCTCTTTCAGCAGCCAAGGAGGAGACCATCTCCAAGGCCGCTCTGGATGATTACATCGCTCAGCAGATTTGAGTTCACCAGGCGAATGAAGTGGCCAGGCAGATTGTTAAGACTGGACGGCCATATCCATGCTGGTATGACCAAATAAGGTACCCGCCGGGATATACGATCCCTAAATTCCATGTATATAAAGGGACGGGGAATCCGCATCAGCACGTCATTCAATTCAGAACCTTGTGCGGCAACACTGGAGGTGATGATAAACTTCTGCTCCATCAGTTTGTTGGTAGCTTGTTGGAGACGGCGTTCGAGTGGTATTTTGAACTTCCAAATGACTCTATCAAGACATTTGCGGAGATGGAGCTGCTGTTTACACAGAGATTCGCAAGCGCTAGCGAGCGCACCCCGATCACCGCATTGATTAACGCCAGGGTAAAGCCAGGCGAAACATGGGTTCAATATGCAATACGGTGGCGGAACTTATGGTCGAAGTGCGAGCAGCGCATCGAAGAAGCGCCTGCGGTGGGCATGTTCGTGGGTACTCTTGATCCGCAGGCGACTATCTCCCAATTTATGATGTTTTTCAAGCCCACCACCTTCCAAGCCCTGATTGACAAACTGGCTCAAATGGACCAGATGGGTCACAGGCCTTCCTTTTCGAAGCCGGAGCCGCGAAATGAAAAAGGGAAAGGGAAAGCGACCTTCGTTGCCAATGCTCAACAGCAGCCCGGTGGTCCAAAATTAACGGATCGCTTAGACGAGAGACGGCGATACTATAATGAGAAAATAAAGCGCCCTTATTCGTTTTCCCAGGACAAAACGAAGAGATTGTTTGAGCTAGCTGTGCGCAACAGGCTCATTAATTTGCCGAGTCCAAAATGCCCATTGCAACCCGGTGAGACTAATAGTCCCAATTATTGCCTCTACCATCAAGCGGTAAGCCATCCAATTGAAGACTGCTTTGTCTTTAAAGGCTGGATCGAATACTAATACCAACAGGGCAAGTTCGTACTGTCTGAGAAGTGGAAAGTAAGCCTGCCTCAACCACATGCTCTTAAAATGGAGGACACATCGGGGGCATCGTGCTCTTTTGTTGAGGAAGCTCCATGGGAGGTTGTTCTTTCAGCCAAGACGAAAAATGCTGAAGGATCTCCAAACATGCTCGGCGATCAGTTGGAAAAATCCATTGGAACCCGAAGTCATCAAGGGAACGCTAAAACCGCGTCCAACTCCAAAAATTGGTGGTGATAGCCAAAACACTCACACCCAGCCGTCAAAGTCTTCGAAGAAGAAGAAGAAGACTAAAAAGCCCGTGAAGCCTGGTGACAAGCGCACGAACCTAAAAAACAGATTGATGCGTTGGAAGAATATAATCAGAAGGCGCGGACCCCAATCACGCTCCAAGAATTTCTCACCCACGTCCTTGAGAACGGAGATGATGACAATGGAGAAAACTCGTCAGACGAGTCTGAGGATTACGTGGAAAGTTGTCATGTGATCTCTCACTCATCAATAAACGGTGAAGAAGCTCCTGACACAGAGAAATCGGGGGCAGATCCTGAGCCAGAACTTCTAAGACCATCAGATGAAATGATCGATGCATTCCTGAACAAAGCTCTTCTTAAAAGCAAAGCTGATCGAGAGTGCGAGATGTCCATATTTGAAAAGACCAAATGTCGGCGAATGTACGAAAGGGTTGAAACACTCCAACCAGATCAAAGTACACCGGCTGCAAATAAAAGCAGGTTCAAGACGAGGAAAAGGTTCGCCAAAGCCATATCGATGGGAATGAAGCTGCCACCCTCTGAAGGAAACACTACTGATGAAGCGGATATACATCCTAACTACTGTCTATATCATCGAAGGATTGCTCACCCTACTGAAGAGTGCATAGCCTTTAAAAACTGGTGGCAGGGATATGTCGCTCACAGGCAACACTTTAAAAGGATGAAGCGTGAAGCTCGTCGACAGCGGAAAAGCGCGATAAATGAGCACAAAAGAACTGCCAGCAACTGCTATATGGTTGACTATGGGGTATCGCATGTCCCCACTTTCGGGAGCGACTCTGACGAGGAAATGACTCTTGGCCCTCCCTTCAAAGAATCCACCTCGGGAAAAGAGGAAGAACCTAAGAGTTGCGAGAACATTTAGCTGCGCAATCACACATTACCTGAAAAGAATTTCGGACCCGCAAATAAGGGATCGAATAAAAAGGATAAGGGGAAAGTAAAGGTCCCTGAAGACATCGCCCTAGATGATCAAGTCGTCAAAGAGCTGACAGCCAAGGTCCCGCCAAAGAAAAGTAAGGTGGGCTGCAACGTTCTGGCACAGTTGAGGAAGCTACCTTCGCAGCTAAGCATTCTCGATACCCTCTTATTATCAAAAGAAGCAAGAGATTCTCTGATCAAGGCATTACAAGAGCCCGAACAGTTCCAAGCTTTTCTTATCGAAGAAAAGATGAAGGACGAGCTCGAAGAAGTACACACGGCCGATATCACTTTCGGCGATGAAGATCTCCTCCTTGGGACGTGTGAGCATAACCGTCCCGTTTATGTCTCCGGGTACTGTCATGATGTCAGGATAGGCAAAATCCTGGTTGACAATGGGTCTTTCGTTAACCTCCTCAATTTAAGAGTGTTGAAGGAAATATGCATGAGCGTTCAACACCTCGCTCGGGATAAGATCACTATCTTCGGGTTCGACTCCCAGTCATCGCGGATGCTCGGGTCTGTGATACTGACGCTGCGCTTTGGGCTGCTAGTCATTGACATCAAGTTTCACGTCATTGACGCTAAGACCTGCTATAACGGTTTGCTCGGCCGGCCTTGGTTACACGAGTACAACATCATCCCTTCTACACAACATCGGTGTATGAAGTATTTCAAGGATGGTCTCGAGTATACTATGACAAGGGAACTAAACCCATTCTCCGTGAATGAAGTCCGCAAATATGAGGATGCCAAGTACTTCCCGCCAGATTTCGAAGACACAGAAAGATGTCGCAAACCGGAGGACAAGAACAAGCTATCACCACTATTTCGGTCTTCGGGAATGATACCGAGGAGAAAGAAGAAATAGTTTATTCAGGTCCTCCCCAATACAACAAGCCGGGACCGTCCACCCCTATTCTGGTCTTCGGTAGCGACTCGGAAGATGAGGTCAATGCCGTATTCTCTGCTCGGCCATCAATACAAGCCTTCGCTGATGAAGATCGAAGTTTGCAAGTGACCATGGTTCCACATGAGCATTACAAAGAGCTCGATACACTTGAAACTTTTAATGTGCAAGAACTGCAGACATTCTACGTCCCTCCCATGCGAAAAGATGAAAAGTGGGTCCTCTTTTACCGATCCGAGAAAACCAAAGTGGAGAAAGAAATTTGGCATGGTGTGGATTCTACACTTGATAGGCTCCAACCCATTCGTTTGCCCAAATATTACACAGACGGATTAAAAAGACTGTTGAGGCGCCAAGGCATACCCTTCAAACAGACCGCTCGACAAACCCAGTTCTATAACAGGATCTGGAGCATCCCCAGAACTCAGCGAAAGTTGCCTAACGGGAGAATGGAAACGATCGGGCTTAGGTATGTTCAATCTAAGAAACGGGAGCAATTCCACGGCTGCTACGTCATACATGACTTCGATGAAGAAGGAGATGCTCTGTTGGATGATGCTAACCCTGAACCAAAACGAGCTCCCGTCGTGAAAATGCTAAGTCCGTCGTTCGAAGAACAAATGGACAAGCTTATAAGGGAAGCGGGTTAAAAGGTTCGAAACGACCATAATCGCGAAATGGCCATCTATGAGAAAGCCAGAACGCAGCGCCTCCTTCAGCAGGCTGCAAAAAAGTGACGATGCCTTTCGTCGCCAACCTGTCACACAAAAGACCCGACGCAGAGGCAAAAGTAAATCAAAGAGCGAAAAAAACGTTCGACAACGACAAAGCGGGACCAAGAAGCCAGACGATCGAGAATCGAGCAACCAGAATTCGTCTCTTATAAAGAAGATGGGTCGAGCATACTCCTTTTCCCAAGACAAAACTAGGAAAATATTCGATCTTGTCATAAAACATCAAATGATGACGCTCCCGGAGTCTAAGCACCCCGAGCAAGCAGGCGAGGTCTCTCACCCGGACTATTGCTCCTATCACCGAGCGATAGGACATCCACTCGAAGACTGTTTCATATTCAAAGACTGGGTAGAAGACCAGTATCAGCAAGGCAAGTTCGCTTTATCAAGCAGTTGGAGGGTAACCCCACCGTAGAAGCATGATCCCAAAGCCATGAGAGTAGAGCCGGATCAACGTCGGGCTTGGAAGCGATCTCGTACCTGTCAAGTGATAACGCTGTCAGAAGAAGAACCCAAGAATATGGATGACCTCCCATGGTGCTTCGAAAACGATGATGACCAGATGATCTCAGAGTTTCCACCAGCACCAAAAGAGCTGGAAGATGGAATACATACTACTGCAGATAACCTCAAGAAAATTGACTTGGGGACGGCAAATGACCCGCGTCCGACATTCGACAGCGAGCTGTTGTCTGAAAAAAGGGTGGCTACGCTAAAATACGTGCTCATGCAGTATAAAGATTGCTTCGCATGGAACTATTCTAAGATGCCGGGATTAGATCCAGAAATAGTCGTCCACAAATTGGCGATATATCCGGACGTCAAACCGATCAAACAAGCACCGAGAAGAATGCGGCTCGAGCTTGGGATGAGCATCAACGCCGAATTCAAGAAGCTAATCGACTCTGGCTTCATCCAAGAGGTTCAGTATCCTGACTAGATCGCCAATATTATCCCAGTAATAAAGAAAAATGGGACGGTGCGCATATGTGTAGACTTCCGGGATCTCAATAAAGCTTTCCCGAAGGATGATTTTCCTGTACCGGTCATTGAGCTGATGATAGATAATACGTCCACTCATGAAGTCTTCTCCTTCATGGACGGATCATTAGGATACAATCAGATAAAAATGAATCTCGAAGACCAGAAGCATACCGCTTTCCGCACTCCTCTGGACATATTCTGCTACAAATTGATGCCTTTCGGTCTAAAGAACGCTGGTGCCACCTATCACAGGGCCATGATGAAGATTTTCGATGACCTCATACATGAAATCGTCGAATTCTACATCGACGACCTCGTAGTTAAAAGCAAATCATACGAGGAACATTTAGAGCATCTGAAGGTCGTGTTTCAGCGCCTTTGGAAATATAACTTGAAGATGAACCCTCTCAAATGCGCGTTCGGAGTTTCCTCAGGCAAGTTCCTAGTATTCGTTGTCTGACACTGATGTATCGAGATAGACCCGTCGAAGATCAAGGCGATCATGGAAATGCCTCCGCCAAGGACTCTCAAGCAACTGCGGTCTCTCCAAAGAAAGCACGCGTATATCCGATGATTTATAGCCAATCTCTCCGGCAAGTGCCGTCCTTACAGTCGCTTGATGAAGAAGGGAACCCTGTTCGTCTGGGATCGCAAATGCCAAAGTGCACTGGACGAAATTAAGCAATACCTGCAGAATCCGCCAGTACTGGCCGCTTCCGTTAAAGGAAAAACTCTCGTCCTGTATACAACAGCCCTCGAAGGTTCCTTAGGCGCGCTGTGGGCACAAGAAAACGACCAAGGGAAGGAGAGAGCCCTCTACTATTTGAGTCGAGTTCTCCTGGGGGCAGAAAACAATTACTCCCCCATTGAAAAACACTGCCTGACGTTGATCTTCGCGATAACGAAGCTTAGACACTATGCGTTGGCGCACGGGGTCCATCTCATATCAAAGGTGAATCCTCTCAAATATTTGATGTCTAAGGCTATATTAACAGGATGGCTCGCCAAATGGGTCTGCTCTTAATGGAATTCTCGGTGACATACCGACCCCTAAGGCAGTGAAAGGTCAAGCCATCGCTGACTTCCTCGCTGAGCATCCGATACCTGCCGACTCTCCCTTGAACTGTGAACTGCTAGATGAGCACGCATTTGATACGGTCGACGGGGGGAGAAGAGATAATGATACCCGATGGGAACTTTACTTCGACGGAGCATCTTCCATGAAGAAGTGCAAATAAAGCACCCCCATAATCAAATCAGGGGTAGGCTTCATCTTCGTGACTCCACAAGGAGGGATAATGCGCTTTGCCTTCTCCTTAACAGAGCCAAGGACGAACAATGAAGCCGAATACGAAGCTTTGATAGCAGGTCTTGAGATCGCCGTCGACATGGGAATTGAGAATCTCCTCATATACGGAGACTCCCAGCTGATCGTTATCCAAGTAAAGGGCGACTATCAAACGTGCAAGCCAGAGCTGGTGAAGTACAGCGAGAGAGTGCAGCAACTGCTGACTCAAATTCCTTCCTACACCCTGAAAGCATACCGCGTGCGGAAAATAGCAAGGCAGATGCATTAGCCAAACTCGCTAAAGAACTGGCCGACGAGAACCTCGATGACGTGAGGATCATTGTACAAAGCCGTCGGGTTCTTGCACCGGCAGAAATATCTCCGGAGTCTTCTGAAGAAAAGGAAGCTACCGAGCAAACAGACCTACAAATAAAGGACCAGGAAAAGGCTAAGGATTGGAGAGAAGTGTTTATAGACTACTTCAAATCCCGTCGAACACCTAAAGATGCGTCTTCGAGACATCAGCTCATGAAACGAGCTCTATCTTTTGCCTTCGTCAATGATACTCTGTATAAGAGATCATTTGATTCTCTATGGCTAAGATGCCTGGGACCTGAAGAGACAAGGAGAGTCGTCCAAGAAACTCACGACGGACTCTATGGCTCTCATCAAGCCGGGCCGAAGATGAAACTAAAAATCAAAAGAATGGGCTACTATTGGCCCACGATGATCCAGGACTGCCTTGAATACGCGAAGCAGTGCCACTCGAGCCAGGTTCACGGGGATTTTATCCAACAGCATTCGAATCCACTACATCCAATGGTGGCTAGCTGGCAGTTTGAAATGTGGGGGACTGACATAATCGGCCCCATCGAACCGACATCGTCTAGAGGACATCGATTCAACTTGGCAACAACTGATTACTTCTCCAAATGGGTAGAATCAGTACCGCTGAGGGAGGTGAAGACGGAGAATATTCTCCATTTCTTCAAGACACACGTCATTTATCGGTTTGGCACTCCGCGACGGATTATTTCCGATAACGGACCAGCCTATAGAAGCCACAAAATCAGCCGCTTCGCACAACAACATAACATAGACTAGAGATATTCATCGGTCTATAATACCCGAGCTAACAGTCTAGCTGAGGTTTTTAACAAGACCTTGACGAAGATCGTAAAAAAGATGGTGTCTCAAAATAAGAGGGACTGGCACGAAAGACTTCATGAAGCTCTCTGGGCATATCGAACTACGTTCAAAACAGCCACGAACACAATGCCGTATGTATTGGTATTCGGCACAGAAGCGGTACCCCCCTCGAGATAGAGTTACCTTCTCTACGAGTGGCGGTTCATTACGAGCTAACAGACGAAAATAATGCTCACCTTCGGCTTGAGGAGCTTGACGCCCTTGATGAAACACGGCTCATGGCGCAACAAAATCTGGAGGCTTATAAAGCAAAGATGACGCACTCATATGAGAGATTGACTAGGCCGAGAACATTCCGCCAAGGCGAACTCATACTAGTGGTCAAAAGATCTATGATCCCCAATCGTGCCAAACGGGGAAAATTCGAGCCGAACTATGAAGGCCCTTACATCATAGACAAGGTTTACCAGCGTGGAGCCTATTTACTCATGGACATGCATGGTGAAAGACCTTTCAAGCCAATAAACGGTCGCTTCCTGAAAAAAATACTATGCCTAATGAGTTACGGCCCAGGTCAACGATAGATGACGACGCCTATGTCCGCTCGCTATCTTCCTAAGCCCAAAACTCTATAAGTAGTAGGCATCAACGAACCGAAATGTCCTAAAACTAACAACGGACCGATATGTCCTTAAACAAACAACGGACCGAAATGTCCTAAAACTAACAACGGACCGAAAGTACTAAAACTAACAACGGACCGATTAGCATCTTCCCCGAAATTCAGGCAAGACGGACCTGCGCGGTCACGTCCCCATGTTTTGGAGGGGAACAGGACCCCGCAGAGTTTTAAGGGGGTCCCTCTACCCGGATAGCGGGTTGGGGGTTAAGGGGGCTAGCAGCCCCCTTGCGGGGTGCGAGGCAGTGCCCCAGTAAAAATTTTTTTAAGGGAGGGACAGTGTTGTGGGGTGTGTGTGTGTGTGTATAAAAAGGGGAAAAGCACCCAAAGGACGTGTGGGACCAGCACCTCACGTGCTTAGCACGCGAGCGCTGGGCGCTTAGGCGCTAGCGCATTACGCGCTTGGCACGTGAGCGCTGGGCGCTAGGCGTTCGAGCGCTAGCGTTTCATGTGCCCGGCACATGGGCGCTGGGCACTTGAGCGCTAGCGCATCACTTGCCGGGCACTTGGGCGCTGGGCATTTGGGCGCTGGGCGCTTAAGCGCAGGGCGCTCGAGCCCTAGCGCCTCACGTGCCCGGCACGTGGGCGCTGGGCGCTCGGGCACTTGAACGCAAGGCGCTCGAGCGCTAGCGCGAGCGCATCACGTGCCCACCACGTGGGCGCTGGGCGCTTGAGCGCAAGGCGCTCGAGCGCTAGCGCTTCACGTGCCCGGCACGTGGGCGCTGAGTGCTTGAGCGCTCGGGCGCCGGTAAGAAAAATGGGCTTTTAGCCTCAGAAATTGGATTTAAACTTCCGAAAGAGGATTTAGAGTGGAGTTAAACTCTTAAGATATTTTTGGAGATGATGAAAGGGGCTTCTCCCTTGAGCTCTGGATTTTCCCAAAGTGGGATTTTGGGGAGATGGGTCTCCTTCTTCTTCCCCTCGGTTGGCCGGATCTTGGATGAAAAGGGGGGTGATTTTAAAAATCTCTCCTTTTTAAGATCTGATGGAAGATCCAAGCTCCCCTTTGTGGGTTTTGTGGTGAAAAACTATTTAGTTTTGGAAAAGGAAGAGTAAAACTCTTTGATTTAATTCAAAAGAAAGAAGAAGGTTTTAGAATCTTGAGGAAGGAGAAGATCACAGATCTTGATTCTTTTTGGGAGAGAGAAAAATTTATTGAGATATTTTCATTATCTTTGCCTTTATAAGCTATACACTTTACACATAGCCTACTAGGCTTCGCAAAATGGCATTTTGCCCATACCATGCCTCATGTGCTATTTCTTTTTGCACATAAGCCATGGGCTTTACAAGAATTTGGCTTTATGCCCATTTTCTTACATTTAAAAAAATAAAAGAAAATAAAAGAAATACACCAAAATTATTTATTACAAATTTTTATTTTGGCATGGGGGGAGGCCGGCCGCTTCATATTCGGGCTCGACCTGGGCGTTGGCCCACTTGACCTGGGTTTGGGCCCACTTGTCTTGGGGTTGACTTTGATTTTGACTTGGTTAACCGGAGTGTAAATTTTTTGTTAGTGTATATGCCCTAGAGGCCATTACTGTATCATACTAGCTTGTATATTACTTAATGGAAGCTTGGGATATTCACAGTTGTATAGACAATCTTGCCCAAAATGGTAGTATGCTACTTGGTTTGTCTCTACTTCAATATGTGCATGTGTTTCTTTTAGCATATCGCTTTTATATATATTAGTAGAGCCCTTAAGATCTTTGCTTGATTACCAGTATTGTGATGGCAGTCATACTCGTGGGGGCTGGATAATCCATAAGCACATCCTTATACATGTCCCTAGTCGTAGGACTATCGAGACAGGGCATCGATACTCCGGAGTAGACTAGCGTATACGCTTCTCATCCCAGCGGGGGAGACGGTCTGTCCCACAGCCGTCAGTACGTCGTACTTGAGATAGTATGCGGGTGCTCGTTAGGTTACGAGTACACTGGACAGGACTCGTCGGGAACTGTTGGTTGGTATTATACCTATCGTCAGTTATCAGTTCCCAAGTGACATGAGTACAGCTTAGTCCGCCGACTTGACACCGTCACTTCGCCTCGAGTGTGTTCCCACTGTACTTAGATTACTACCCTACCATGGCTTAAAGGAGTCGTGCAAACAGGTAGTAGTTGGGTGCAGTCCCGAAGCACTTGGAGGCAGTGACGGTTAGACAGGATTCGTCTCTCCCGGTATTGGGGGTTGACATCGCGCTGTGTCTAGGAGAGCCATTACACGAGTAGTCCCTGGCTAGGGCAAGCGAGATATACTAGTAGGTTTCCAGTGTTATCTCAGGGTGTTCTGGGCTACACTCCGACACGACTTGTACCGCTATTAGGGGACTGACGTTCGCCACTCCCTAGGCCCGCCATGCGATGTATCAGACGAACAGACTGGACTGTACGGAGATTGTCACATACAGGCTCAGTAGGAGTTCGGATGGGTTTACCTCATCGGCCTTCTTATCGACATCTACCTGGGGACCGATACGTACAGCTAGTGCCGCTTGCGGTCTATAGTTAAACCCACTACCAGCGTAGTGTCGAGTTTTTAGAGTCCCACACAGAGAGTTTCCCTGCACTGAGCGAAACGTGTAGAGGCCGTATGGTTTTACGGCAGGGCTGCGATCACTTACGTGCACTTGTGTGCGTATGCTGTTCGGGCAGGCAATACTAATGGGCTTTGGTTTAAGCCGGATCCTAGTATTGCACGGATGGATTTGTTTTGTCTTCTATGCATTCGCATTCTACGGAATGCGGATGCGGGTGTGTATGCACAGTTTTGAGGAGCGATGAAGGAGCAGGTGCCTCATTAGGGCTTTGGCAGTTGGTTCGGCCAAAACCGTTATGTGGCAGGCTCGTTGGGGTTTTGGCAATTCGTTCGGTCAAAACCATTATGAGCCGGAGACATTATTTTACTAATCCTTTTTGTGATAATTTTGTGATGGCTAATTGCATTTACCATTATACCACCTTGACCTCTCTTGACTTTGTTGACCCGTTGACCGGAGTTGACCATTGACCTTCATGAGAGGTCTACACTCTTCTTTGGATTTTCTTTTTCTTTTTGATTATGAAAATGGTCAATTCAATGTAGCATCAACTTTATCATGATAGGATTTGTAATGATGTTGTTTTACTATTATTGCAACCATAGTGCCTTTTTCTTTTGTGATGATATTCATTTTCTCATTCTCATTCTCTCTCTTAGAAAAGAAAAAGAGAAAGAGCTCCATGGTTGCAAAACTCTCCTTCTTCTTCCTCCTCTTGATTTCTTCTTTTGATCTCATGTGTTAAGAGAAAAAGATCCCACAAAGACAAGCACTTCCATATATCTCTACTACACAACCTAGGGCATCTAGACTAGCGATCTCGTTGCCCTAGTTGCCTCGGCTCGAGGTGGAGCTCGGTGTATATCTTTCGGGTGGATCGTCTTCGACTCAAGGAGGCCGCGGAGGTGACCAAGATCCGGATCATTCCTTGGAGCTTGGATGGACGAGTGGGACAGCGGAGAGAAGACCCGAAGGACCGGTTTCGTGAGGTATAATTTCTACGGTATAGTAGTTAAAGCCTCTAGTAGTTTGTTAGTTTCTAGTTTAGCAAAGATCCGGCTTTTAGTCCATGTTGCCTTGCGCTTAAAAATTTGTTTTTCGCCGTTTCCGCCTCCCCGTAAGAACCGGGGTGAGCAACGTGGACTTACAGTGGTATCAGAGCCTAGCTAAACATAAACTAGCAAGTAAGCAAAGTATTTAGAATATCGATCGGAAAAAAATCGCAAAACACATCCGACAAAAACCAACTTTCTGTCAATTTTTTATACTGTTCAAAAAATTATTTGACATGCATGAAAAATTGTCTCAGGGTTTTTATAAAACACACAGCAAAATTGAGCCTCTGACTCGGCCAACCCACCGCAGAAACGCGGCCAAACCATGGGTTTGGCCGCGGATCCGCGGCCGAGTTGACTCGGCCGCGACTCTGTTTTACTGCAGTGTTCTTACTGTGTTGTTTTGGGATTTTTAATACAGTCTGTTCTACCCAGATTTCCAGAGAACAAAATGACTTTTGGGGTGGTTACAAATCCGTATTTTGATCGATATTCCGTACACTTTGGCTAATGAATATTTTCTGTGATGTGATATATGTATTGAACGTCTGCTAATCGCTATACGTCGATTAGTGGGGGTTATACATATCTGTGATCTGTAATGTTAATGGTTTGTGTATATGAACTCGTTGGATTGTCGCGGATGAATAGCCGGGGTGGATGTGAGATGAGAGTTTCTTTTTCTTTCATTCATTGTAAAATTTGTAAATTGATGTAATATTATTTGTATGGCCGCACAACCGGATCGGGGTTGTAGCCGTCATTGTATAATTTCTTTTTACTGTTTTTGCTCCTAGGATAGACCCAAGGAGGGGTGTACAAACTACCGGGTATCTCGAAGTGCCGAGTGGCCTACTCACGGGTTGAGGGAGGTTGCTTCGCTTCAGGTACTTGGCGGGTAGTTTTACGCACCCGTAGGGGTCTAGGGTGGGGTTTGGCTATTCATCGCGACCATGTAATCCGCTTTTCGTTGCAGGCTCGAACGAATCGCGAATTCCTAGTATATCCGAAGTGTTCATCTGTGATCTGGATTGGCTATCATTGCTATATATCTATATATGATATCTATTTAGGTGTTGCTTATGTTTTGCATCCGCGCTAGTCCAGCCCCCGCTCTGTCGTTAGTTCAGTAACCTAACGGGTGATGACGGGGCCCCGTGGCGAATGCGGATGGCATAAGCATACGCCATATTTTGGTTGTTTTCTGCAATGGTAGGATTAAATGATGGGACGTATTGGAATTAATGCAAGAAAATAAACCAAGTAAAAGTCGTTGGAATACTTTCAAAACCACTCGGTTCTTTTCAAAAACCAGCTTTTTAAACGCGGAGCTCGAACCACTCCTTTTAAAAGCTATCTCGTTCCATCGATTATATCATGTTCACTACGTTCACGGTTTCGCCAAAACCATTCGTAGCCCTCCGTCATTTCGTATGGATAGTCAATAGTATTCAAGCTGTGTTTGTTGGCCAAAGTCAAGGCACGGTGTTTGGTAGCTATTGGGTATTCATATGTAGCATAGATAGATGCGTTGGTTTGGGACAGTCGTACGGCCTTGTTGGCCAAAGTCAAGGGTATGTGCGGGTGGGTTCAAATTAACCTGGATAATGACGGGTAGAACTTGACATGTGACTTATGATTTGTTGGCCAAAGTCAAGGTCATAAGAGCATGGGGCAAAAATCCACATCGGGAGTTTCAAAAGTACTGAAACTTGCTAGCGCTACATACCATTTGGAGTGTGATGATTCTGGTAAGATTCCTTCAGTTTTGTCACGCGATGATATTTGGATCCCGATCCTATTGTGAGTATATGCTACTCCTCGGGAACTTTTTCACTTAACGATCAATGCTATAAACCAAGTAGGTGTCTAGAAAAGTGTTAGCGGGGCTACGCCTACAGGGAAAAGAGGTTACTTAATTAATGAACTTCGCGAAAGCGTTGGAAAACCTCCCTCGAAGTACCAACACTGGCCTGGCTGAACGGTTAAGCAAGTATTGTACGGTGAGATTGATCCCGACTAATTCTTCCTTTATGGTTTGAGAAGGGATTCGAGAGACAGTGGGAGCCATCCTATTTAAATAAATTAAAAACCAATCTAACTTGCAAGAGTATCATGCTGAGTGTTTTTTTCTCTCTCTCTTAATTGCAGCGACCCAGTGACCGCACCTAGGTTACATCTAGATAATAAAATGACTGAATCTGACTGTTATGACTGGCAAAGGTCTGTCCAGATGTCCATTGCCCATGACAAGCTGGGACACCTCTTGACTGATCCAACCCCTGCCGTCTCAGGTCCAGTTTCCCCTGTCACGGATATTGATATCCGTAGGACATCGGAAGAACACTGTGCGAAAGCCAAGTGCCTCGTGTTAGCCTCAGTTGATGGTGTAAACCAGAGGCAGCACGAGAAGATGGACTTAGTTTCTATCTTCCTCCATAACAAAGATTTATATGGAGAGCAATCTCGTATCGCAAGATATGAGACCTCGAACGAATTGCTTCAAGCGAGGTTGGCTATCGGGTCATCTGTAGGGGGCAACGTCCTTACAGAGACCAGCTCTTTTGAGCTCATGGACCTGAAGACCACGTTGAAGAACGGGTCAGATGCTGACTTAGTTCAACAGTCTCTACCTACTACCCTGAAGGAAACCAGGAAAGTAGAAAGAAAGGGAAGGGCAGAAGTTTCGGGAATGGATGTAGTAAAAGAGGGATGTTCCTATTGTTACGGGAATGAACATGGGCAGAAGAATTGCAGGGCTTGCAAAGCCAGTAGCCAGAATTTGAAGCATGTTGTGGCTTCGGCTTCGGGTGTGTTTGTAATAGAGAACTGTATGTCAGTTAACCCTATTACCTGGGTATTGGATACCGGATCAGGATCTCATATCTGTAATTCGTTACAGGCTCTGAGAAACCGTAGGGTTATCAAGAAAGGTGATATGACTCTCGGGGTTGCTAACGGAATGAGCATGTATGCTGAATCCGTAGGGGAATATCATCTAGGACTGACAACTGGGCAGATATTGATTATGCGTGACTGTTTTTATATACCAGGTGCGACTTGTAATATCATATCTGTATTCTTACTTTCTAAGGAAGGATATGATTTTACTTTTGTAAGCGATGTAGTAAACATCCACCTAAATCAAGTTCTGATTGGGTCAGGTATATTGAAAAACGGTATATACGTTTTGAATCAAGCTCAGGTCTTCAGTGTCCAGAACACACTTAAAAGAAAGTCTCCGGAATTAAATCAGGCTTTCTTATGGCATTGTAGACTGGGTCACATTAATGAGACACGGTTAATAAAGCTACATAACGAAGGATACTTGGATCCGTTCGAGTATCAGTCTTATGCCACTTGTGAATCTTGTCTCATGGGAAAGATGACAAAGACTCCGTTTACTGGACACGGAGAAAGAGCGAGCGAGCTCTTGGGACTCATACACAGTGACGTGTGTGGTCCAATGTCTACACATGCGCGAAGTGGTTATTCATACTTCATTACTTTCACAGATGATTTCTCTAGGTATGGGCATGTCTTCTTGATGATGCACAAATCCGAGGCCTTTGAGAAATTTCAGGAATACAAGAATGAAGTTGAAAAACAAACAGGCAAAAGTATCAAGATACTGAGATCTGATCGAGGTGGTGAATACTTGAGTGGCGAGTTTCTGGGCTACTTAAAAGAGAATGGAATTCTCTCTCAGCTTACTCCTCCATACACAACACAACGGTGTATCGGAAAGGCGGAATCGAACCCTATTGGATATGGTTCGTTCCATGATGAGTAAGGCTGAGTTGCCGCGATCTTTCTGGGGTTATGCACTAGAATCAGCTGCATATCTTTTGAACCGAGTTCCAACTAAGACTGTGCCTACTACACCATATCAGATGTGGTGTGGGAAGAAACCCTATCTTAATCACATTAAGACAGGGGGATGTCCAGCTTTTGTCAAAAAGCAGCATGCGGACAAGCTCGAGACACACTCAGTACAGTGTAAGTTTGTGGGATACCCAAAGAACTCCAAAGGGTATCTTTTCTATTACGCAGAGGAACAAAAGGTTTTTGTTTCTCGTCATGCCCGCTTCTTGGAAACTGAGTTTTTAGAAAACCAGATAAGTGGGAGCACAATAGAACTGGAAGAAATTCCAGAACCACGGGCTATTACTGAAAGCTTAGTAGAACCAGAAGGTTCGAAAGAACAGGACATCCCAGCACCACTCCGCAGGAGTAGTAGGCAGTCTCATCCGCCCGAGAGATACTACGGTTTTCTCATATACGGGGATAGAGAGGATTGCACTATGGATTATGGTGAGCCTACTAGCTTCCAGCAAGCCATTCAGAGCGGTGACTCGGTAAAATGGCTGGATGCAATGCGGACCAAGATGGAGTCCATGTACACCAACAAAGTTTGGACTTTGGACTTTGCTCCAGAAGGGGTAAAACCCGTAGGCTGCAAATGGATCTTCAGAAAGAAGATTGGTGTAGATGGGCAGGTTGAGACCTATAAAGCAAGACTTGTTGCAAAGGGTTTTCGTCAAAGACCTGGTTTGGACTATGACGAGACCTTTTCTCCAGTGGCTATGCTGAAATCCATTCGGATCCTTCTTGCCATTGCTGCCTTCCACGATTATGAAATCTGGCAGATAGACGTAAAGACGGCTTTCTTAAATGGAAATTTGGAAGAGTGCGTCTATATGGATCAGCCGAAGGGATTCATTCAGAGTGGGGGCAGCGGTAAAGTGTGCAAGTTGCTCAAGTCCATCTATGAACTGAAGCAGGCATCGCGGAGTTGGAACATCTGCTTTGATGATACTGTCAAGGAATTCGACTTTATCAAAAACCCAGATGAACCATGCATTTACAGTAAGATTGTAGGGAGAACTGTGGTATTCCTCGTCTTGTACGTGGATGACATTCTCCTAATAGGAAATGATATTCCTATGCTACAGTCAGTCAAAGGATTCTTGTCGCAGAGGTTCTCCATGAAGGACCTGGGCGATGCCAACTACATTCTGGGGATCCAGATCTATCGTGATAGATCTAAGAGGATGTTGGGACTTTCACAGTCAAGGTACATTGACACCATACTGAAAAGATTCGGTATGGAAGATTCCAAGTGCGGTAATTTACCGGCTTGTCACGGGATCACCCTCTCCAAAGAGATGTCTCTCAAGACTGACTTGGAAAGGGATCGCATGTCTATTATACCCTACGTTTCTGCGGTAGACTCTATAATGTATGCGATGTTATGTACCAGACCAGATGTAGCATACGCATTAAGCGTTGTAAGCCGGTATCAGTCGAACCCAGGGGAGAAACACTGGATAGCGGTAAAGAACATTCTCAAGTACCTGAGAAGGACTAAGGAGATGTTCTTGGTGTATGGCGGAAAAGACCTCCAGCTCGAGGCCTTTGCTGACTCTAGCTTCCAGAGTGACAAGGATGACTCCAAGTCCATGTCGGGTTTTGTCTTTACCCTCAATGGAGGGGCGGTTTGCTGGAAGAGTTCCAAGCAGGAGACCGTTGCTGACTCAACTATGGAAGCGGAGTACGTAGCTACTTGCGATGCCGCAAAGGAAGCTGTCTGGATGAAGAAATTCCTCACGGAGCTTCAGGTGGTTCCTACCATTGTTGATCCAATACCGCTGTATTGCGACAACAACGGCGCTATAGCTTTAGCGAAGGAACCCAGGTCCCATCAGAAGTCCAGGCACATTTTGAGGCGGTACCACCTGATCAGGGAAATCGTAGATCGCCGGGAGATCGAGGTGAAGAGAGTAAATACGGAGAATAACACTGCAGATCCACTCACGAAGGCCCTACCCCAGACTCAGTTCGAGCGGCTGATCGAGATGATAGGTCTTCGATACGCCAGTACATGGCCTTAGTGCAAGTGGGAGATTGTTAGTGTATATACCCTAGAGGCCATTACTGTATCATACTAACTTGTATATTACTTAATGGAAGCTTGGGATATTCACAGTTGTATAGACAATCTTGCGCAAAATGGTAGTATGCTACTTGGTTTGTCTCTACTTCAATATGTGCATGTGTTTCTTTTAGCATATCGCTTATATATATATTAGTAGAGCTCTTAGGATCTTTGATTGATTACCAGCGTTGTGATGGCAGTCATACTCGTGGGGGCTGGGTAATCCATAAGCACATCCTTATACAGGTCCCTAGTCGTAGGACTATCGAGACAGGGCATCGATACTCCGGAGTAGACTAGCATATGCGCTTCTCATCCCAGCGGGGCAGACGGTCTGTCCCACAGCTGTCAGTACGTCGTACTTGAGATAGTATGCGGGTGCTCGTTAGGTTACGAGTACACTGGACAGGACTCGTCGGGAACTGTTGGTTGGTATTATACCTATCGTCAGTTATCAGTTCCCAGGTGACATGAGTACAGCTTAGTCCGCCGACTTGACACTGTTACTTCGCCTCGAGTGTGTTCCCACTGTACTTAGATTACTACCCTACCACGGCTTAAAAGAGTCGTGCAAACAGGTAGTAGTTGGGTGCAGTCCTGAAGCACTTGGAGGCAGTGACGGTTAGACAGGATTCGTCTCTCCCGGTATTGGGGGTTGACATCGCGCTGTATCTAGGAGAGCCATTACACGAGTAGTCCCTGGCCAGGGCAAGCGAGATATACTGGTAGGTTTCCAGTGTTATCTCAGGGTGTTCTGGGCTACACTCCGACACGACTTGTACCGCTATTAGGGGACTGACGTTCGCCACCCCCTAGGCCCGCCATGCGATGTATCAGACGAACAGACTGGACTGTACGGAGATTGTCACATACAGGCTCAGTAGGAGTTCGGATGGGTTTACCTCATCGGCCTTCTTATCGACATCTACCTGGGGACCGTTACGTACAGCTAGTGCCGCTTGCGGTCTGTGGTTAAACCCACTGCCAGCGTTGTGTCGAGTCTTTAGAGTCCCACACAGAGAGTTTCCCTGCACTGAGCGAAACGTGTAGAGGCCGTATGGTTTTACGGCAGGGCTGCGATCACTTACGTGCACTTGTATGCGTATGCTGTTCGGGCAGGTAATACTAGTGGGCTTTGGTTTAAGCCGGATCCTAGTATTGTACGGATGGATTTGTTTTGTCTTCTATGCATTCGCATTCTACGGAATGCGGATGCGGGTGTGTATGCACAGCTTTGAGGAGCGATGAAGGAGGAGGTGCCTCATTAGGGCTTTGGCAGTTGGTTCGGCCAAAACCGTTATGTGGCAGGCTCGTTAGGGTTTTCGCAATTCGTTCGGTCAAAATCATTATGAGCCGGAGACATTATTTTACTAATCCTTTTTGTGATAATTTTGTGATGGCTAATTGCATTGACCATTTGACCACCTTGACCTCTCTTGACTTTGTTGACCCGTTGACCGGAGTTGACCATTGACCTTTATGAGAGGTCTACACTCTTCTTTGGATTTTCTTTTTCTTTTTGATTATGAAAATGGTCAATTCAATGTAGCATCAACTTTATCATGATAGGATTTGTAATGATGTTGTTTTACTATTATTGCAACCATGGTGCCTTTTTCTTTTGTGATGATATTCATTTTCTCATTCTCATTCTCTCTCTTAGAAAAGAAAAAGAGAAAGAGCTCCATGGTTGCAAAACTTTCCTTCTTCTTCCTCTTCTTGATTTCTTCTTTTGATCTCATGTGTTGAGAGAAAAAGATCCCACAAAGACAAACACTTCCATATATCTCTACTACACAACCTAGGGCATCTAGACTAGCGATCTCGTTGCCCTAGTTGCCTCGGCTCGAGGTGGAGCTCAGTGTATATCTCTCGGGTGGATCGTCTTCGACTCAAGGAGGCCGCGGAGGTGACCAAGATCTGGATCGTTCCTTGGAGCTTGGATGGACGAGCGGGACAGCGGAGAGAAGACCCGAAGGACCGGTTTCGTGAGATATAATTTCTACGGCATAGTAGTTAAAGCCTCTAGTAGTTTGTTAGTTTCTCGTTTAGCAAAGATCCGGCTTTTAGTCCATGTTGCCTTGCGCTTAAAAATTTGTTTTTCGCCGTTTCCGCCTCCCCGTAAGAACCGGGGTGAGCAACGTGGACTTACATTTTTACCCCAACAAATTAACCCCATCAATAAATGCACACCATACATGTGGGTCGTGTGCATGAAATTGATGGATCTTCTTTTACGTGGAGGTGACTTAATTCGGTTCTCGCTTTTTGGAAAGCTGGCACTGCCCTTTTTACGACATGGACGATCGATGCTGCCCTTTTAACGACTTGGACGGCCGATGCTGCTCTTTTTGAAACGTGGATGGTCGATGCTGCCATTTTAGCGACGTGGACGGTCGGTGCTGCCCTTTTAGCGACTTGGACGGTTGATGCTACCCTTTTAGCGATTTGGACGGTTGATTCTGCCCTTTTAGCAAGTTGGACGGTTGATGCTGCCCTTTTCGCGACTTGGACGGTCGGTTCTTCCCTTTTCGCGACTTGGACGGTCGGTTGCGCCCTCTTCGCGAATTGGACGGTCGGTTTTGCCCTCTTTGCGACTTGGACGGTCGGTTCTGCCCTTTTAGCGACTTGGACGTTCGTCTCTGCCTTTTTTGCTACTTGGACGGTCGGTGCTGCCCTTTTAGCGACTTGGACGGTCGGTTCTGCCCTTTTAGCGACTTGGACGCGACGTGGACGGTCGGTTCAGCCCTTTTCACGACTTGGACGGTCGGTGCTGCCCTTTTAGCGACTTGGACGGTCGATTCTGCCCTTTTAGCGACTTGAACGTTCGACTCTGCCCTTTTTGCGACTTGGACGGTCGGTGCTAACATTTTAGCGACTTAGACAGTCGGTTCTGCCCTTTTAGCGAATTGGACGGTCGGTGCTGCCCTTTTAGCGACTTGGACGGTCGATTCTGCCCTTTTAGCGACTAGGACGGTCGGTTCTGCCCTTTTCGCGACTTGGACGGTCAGCTTTGCCCTTTTTGCGACTTGGACGGTCGATGACTTGATTTCCCTCGTTCCCAGTTTAACGACTTAGGGGTCATCTGTTCCCAGTTTTACGACTTAGAGGTCATCTATTCCCAGTTTAAAGACTTAGGGGTCGTTTAGATTGGAGTTTGGAATTTTGGGGTTAGGGTAGGCATCAGCATTGCTAACATTGAAGTACATGTGCCAGGAGCAATTCATCATTTGCCTTTTCCTGTTGGGGGGCGATGGCTTAGGAGACAGGTTTAGGTCCCTATCACCTAAGGCTTTTCAATTTTATGAGCCATAAGGGTCTCATAAAAGCATTTTCTCCCTACGAGTCGAAAGGATCTCGTAGGTGTACTTTCTCCTTAGGAGTCGTGAGGACTCCTAAGTGTGTTTTTTCCTTTGTGAGTCGTAAGGATCCCACGAAGGTGTTTTCTTACGAGTCGTGAGGATCACGTAAGGTTTGTTCTCCTCATGCATCATGAGGACGCATGAGTAGGTCTTCCCAAATGGAGCATAATTCCAAGGGCGGAGACTGGCCGTTGGTCGGGTGATTGCAATAGGGCATGAGTATGATGAGAATTATTTGAGCCCGTGGATTGTATACGGTAGCCAGTTTGGGGACCAACCGTAGGGCCGGGGGAATTTTGGAAAATTGGATTTTGGTTGGCGTCTGCATCGCTGCACTGGAATATGGTACTAGGAGCGACTCATCATTCGCCATCGGGGCATTCAGAGTTTGGTTGGCGTCTGCATCGTTGCACTGAAATATGGTACCAGGAGCGACTCATCATTCGCCGTTTGGAGACTTGGAATTTAGATCTTGTTTGGCATCAGTATTGTTGCACTGGAATAATGCCAGGAGCAACTCATCATTTGCCCCGAGAGGACTTAGGATTTGGTTTTTGGGTCGGCATCAGCACCGCTAACACTGAAGCGTAACGCCAGGAGCGACTCATCATTTGCCATTTCCCGTTGGGGAGCGATGGCTTAGGAGACATGTTTAGGACCCTGTCACCTAAGACTTTTCAATTTTATGAGCCGTAAGGGTCTCATAAAAGCATTTTCTCCCTACGAGTCGAGAGGATCTCGCAGGTGTATGTTCTCCTTAGGAATCGTGAGGATTCCTAAGTGTGTTGCTCCTTTGTGAGTTGTAAGGATCTCACACAGGGATTTTCTCCTTACAAGGTCGAGAGGACTTTGCGAGTGTATTTTATCTCTTTTCACGAGTTTGTGCCCTTTCGGGTTTTCACAAACTCGCTGGCAGTCCTGCTATTTTTACTCACGAAGCCCTTTCGGGTTCATCCGTGCCCGTTTTGATTGTGGACATACCCCTTTTTGTGGGACTTTAAAAGTAGTCTCACCGGCAGGGCTTGGGAGAGATAGGGGTCATTTACGCCTGTGGATTGTATACGGTTTTGCAGGATGTATGATCCGGACCGTAGGGCTGGTGTGCTCAATTCGCCTGCGACTTGGAGCGTTCACGCGTAGTATTTCTTGAGATATCGGCCATTGATGGGTGGCATGGGCCTTTCTCCCTCGGCACTTATTAGTTGGTAAGATCCTCTGTCGAACACTTTCTCGATGACGTATGGTCCTTCCCAGTTTGGCTCGAATTTTCCCTAGGCATGTTGATTGGGGATGATCGGTCTTCTGAGGACCAACACCCAATTCACCTTTCTTGAATGCGCGGAGACGGGTCATTTTGTTATAGACCCGTGACATTTGGGCTTGGTATAGCTCCAGATTTTGCTGCACCGCGAGCCTCTTTTCTTCGAGGGCGTCAAGCTCTTCCAGCCGAAGGAGCACGTTTTCCTCCTCCGTCAATTCGTGCTGAACGGCCATTCTTAAGCTTGGAACTTCGACTTCGAGGGGGAGGACCGCCTCCACTCCAAAGAGCAATGATTATGGAGTAGACTGAGTTGGAGTACGGTGCGTGGTATGATATGCCCACAACGCCTCGTGAAGCTTGAGATTCCAGTCTCTCTTGTGGGCTGAAGCATTTTTCCTCAAGAGATTGCATAGAGACTTATTGAAGGCTTCGGCAAGCCCATTGGCTCTTGGATTATAGATGGAAGAATATATCCAGTCTATCTTGTGTTGAGTAGCGAATCTTGAGACTTTGAAGCTCTTGAAAGAAGGCCCGTTGTCAGAAATGATTCTTCTTGGTGTACCGAAAAGGTATAAAATATTATGCTGGAAGAACGTAAGAATATTTTCTGTCTTGACTTCTTTTAGCGGGACAGCTTCAGCCCATATGGAGAAATAGTCAGTTGCGGCCAATATGAACCGGTGGCCTCTGGATGACGGGGGATCAATTGGGCCAACTATGTCGATGCCCCAGACTTCGAAGGGCCACGACGCCACCGTAGGATGCAATGGATTGGGATGCTTGTGAATGAAATCACCGTGAATTTAGCAGATATGACATTTCTTTGCATGCTCTTCTCAATCTCGTATCATGGTGGGCCAGTAATACCCAAGCCGTTTAATTTGAAGTCGCATCTTGGGGCCAGATTGGTGAGCACCGCAAACGCCCGAGTGAACTTCTTTCATGACTTTCTGGGCTTCGGTCGATGACAGACATCTGAACCAGAGTTGGTCATATGACCTGCGGTATAGCGTGTCATTTACAAACACGTATCAGAGAGCTCTCTTCTTCAGCGGAATTCTTGCAGATTTTCCTTCGGGCAGCTTGTCGTATTGGAGGTACGCTATGAAGGGTTCTCTCCAATCGGGCTCGTCTTGGATGATCGAAGCTTCTACGGCAGGACTGCTCTTCTGTTCCGCGCTTTCCTCTTCTTGTAGAGAGACTGGGGGTAGAATTTGCCGGTTCCAGACTGTGATCAGAATTTCGTCCATGTCAGGATCAGCCAGGTCCTTGGCTAAGCGAGCGAGTACGTCAGCATTTCCATGCAATGCTCTAGGGACTCTCATTAGTTCAATGTGACTGAACCATTTCATGAGTTCCACCACTCGGCCTCTGTACCGAGTTAACTCGGGTTTATATATCTTATAGTCGCCGCTTACTTGGTTGAAGACAAGCTGGGTGTCACCGTAAACCCGTAGCCGAAGAATTTCCATTTCTATGGTGAGCACTAGACCAGCTATCAGAGCCTCGAACTCAGCCTCGTTGTTTGTACGAGGCTCGGTGAGAGCAAAAGAACGCCGTAGGGTTCCCATCGATGGCGTGATGAACACCAATACTATCCCTGCTTTTATCTCCGGGACGCTTGATTTGCTAGAGGTCCTTATTGATGAGGCTCCATCGAAGTTGTCACGCCCCGCTTCCTAGAGTGCGTTAAGATCGACACATGACAGAGCCAACCATGCTACCTGTGGCTATGAAACATCCCTTCATAGTCACATTACGGCTGTCTATAAGATATTAAGAACAGTAGAAATAAAATAAACTATCTAGTACATGTCCATGAGCCAGAATAAACGAGTCAAGAAATAAATACGGAGGCAATAGATCCAATAAACAATAATAATCTGGAAAGTAAAACTGAATACTAACTGGATCCTCACTGCTCGGCCTAACGGCGGAAGTACTCCTGATCAGCCTGCGACAAAGATAGAGGATCTGGGCCATGCAAAACCCCGACGTCAGTGCGTCATAATATCAATAATAATATAATCAGGGTGTAACAAGTCATGCAGGCATGAGTATGAACAATAATAAAAGTATAACAGTAACACGAATAAGAAACAGTGAAGGGTATAAGCACATGTGACGTGCGGTGAGTAATCTGAACTAGACTACTGGGTTAACTACTCTCAAGTATCTGAAATCAATTTAATGAATCGTCGATGTAACTCAATAGTATCCCGTGCGTACCCGGGACCACGGTCCAGACTCTCGGGGCTGAATCCGAGACGTGCCGCTAAGCACAAACAGGAAACATGTACAAACGAATGATGTCAGCAACATCATTCCGGGACTGGCCTAGCCCCTAAAACTGATCAGTATAAGCGTTGAACTGTTGAGTTACAAGTCAGGTTTCATCATTGATTTCCCCATACCCCCAAGTTATGTGTTCAAGTCAGGTATTGATAAATCTGAAGCTAATGCGAATACAAGATCACGCCAGAATAGGTTTGTCTATACAGACAACGGGATATGCCTATCGAGACAACATGTCAGAATTGTCAGCATTAGAAACAAGATCAGGTAACATGTCAAGTAGTGATATATCAGGTCATGTCAGGTAGTGTACATGTATCAAGTCATGTCAAGTAGTGGTGTATCAAGTCGTGTCAGGTCGTGTACATGTATCAAGTCATGTCAAGTAGTGGTGTATCAGGTCATGTCAAATAGTACACAATGTAACAAATGGGTGCCCAACAGTAAGATGTAGCAAGTATGGAATCAGGGTAAAAGTACGGATGTACGATAAAAGCATGGATGCACAAATAACAATCAGGGTTACATCATGACTAAGTAGGATGCACAATTATCAAGCATGGTGCACTAATACAACAGCAACATGAAATAATATGGTCTCGGCGTGCAACTAGATATGTAATAAACCGTACGGATACAGACGGATACTACAAAACTGTAAATCGGTAAAATTTGCTGAATATTAAAACACAAGCACTATTATTTATTAAATAGATATTGATATAATAATATTAACATGGATAACATATTCAAACCGATTAATAACTATAAAAGTGGTATTGATTAACCATGCACAAGAAGGTTCCGTTCAGAAATTCAGCGTCACCCTAATTTGCAAAATAGCTTAAAAATAACAAACGTTCTCCAAAAGGAACGTGTCTTATACCAAAACAAAGATAATTCAATAAGGTTTTCATTTTTATAAGTTGAAGTACCTCAGGTTGTTCCTACGAAAAGTTATGAACATTCGAAATTGAAAGTTTGCTGCTGGAATTTCCCTGGACAGCAGTTTAGAGATATTTTCATTTGCATTTTATATTATTTAACAATTTATTTTGAAGGTAAATATTTCATAAAGTTATATTATTCTGAGTTAGCTTCGTAACGAACTAAAGAACGTATACTAATAATTTGTTTATGATTTATAATGAATTTTATAAGGTAAGGTGTACAGTAAATTTCAGATTTGTCGTATCCGCTTTACAACGACGTTTCATGTGTAAACTATAATATTTGCAAATTATATTTTGTATAACATTATAAAATGCAGATTATAAACTAATTAAAGATAATAATAAGAAATATTACGACGATATATATTTTAAATGATATGGGTGCAAGTGGGTATCCGAAAACGGTAAAACTTTAATATGGATGTACAGTACAATCAACATGTGATATTTTTATTCATATGGATGCAAAATAAGATACATAGCATGTAGCAAGATGAATTAGCATGCGACTAGATATGTAAATAGTGATATGGATGCATACGGATGTCCGAAAACAGTAAAACTGTAAAATGGTAATGTGGGATGCATAACTAAACATTATGTGATGTTATTATTCAAATGAGTACAATATATTGTAGTCTAGCATGTAACAAGATAAATTTGCATGCACTAGATACGAAATAAGTTGTACGGATGCAAACGGACGTCGTAAAACTGTAAAACTATAACATGGGATGCATAATTTTAAATACATGTATTATACTTATTCAAATGGATGTAAATATAGTATCATAGCATGTAGTAAGGTAAACTTGCCTCGATCGAATCACGCGACGGATACGCACGGCACGTCCGACATCGGTAAATCGTCGCAACGCACACACGGCACGTGGGACGGGTCCAGGCAAGGCAGGAGGATGATCACACAGGCAGGGTACGTTCACTGGATCACTCGGATAGTCAGCGACGAGCACGGCTCCGGCGGTGATCACCGGAATCAAGAAACAAGATCAAGAAAAAAAAAGAAGAAATAAGAAGAAGTAAGAAGAGGCTGTGTATTAAATAAGGAAAGAAAAAAATTAAATAAATAAAAAATATATAAATGTATGTATATATATATATATATATATATATATATATGTATGTATATATATATATGCAGAGGAGAGAGAGAGAAAGGGTTTGTTAGTTTGTTAGGAAATTAGTTTAGATTTAAATTTAAAAAAATCTTTTATTAGTTAACTAAATTTTAATTTGTATCAGTTTATAAAATTAATATTATATAAATAAAATTTGATATTCTGGTAAATACAAACATAGTCCAAAACATGCCCGGGTCGGGGCCAAAATTCGGTTTTAAAATACGAAAAATATACATATCGACCAAAATTAAAGTTGGATATCCGGGTAACGAAAATGCATACCCCCAAGAACGGATGCACGCACGTGCGTGTAGCCATCCAAACAAGTCCGTTTCACTGAACGGGAAGAGAAAAAGATGCGCGTATGCTACCACATGGTTAGGGGTATCATGCAGGCCATGCTATGTATTTTTAAAATACTTTATGTGACTTAAATGTTATATTAAAATGCAGATGCCAGGTAAAATGCTAGTATACAAATGAAAGTGCATAAGTCCACGTATCAAGTCAGGATAAATCATAAACATGAATCAAGACTGGTTTCAAGCATGTGGGTCGGGTCGGATGCAAATACAGATTTCAAATATACTCTTCGCACCCAAAACACAGTAAATCAGGAAAATACCATAAATAAAGAAATACATGAACTAGAACTGGTATAAATGAACTAGGGTGTTACATTATACCCAACTACAAAAATATTTCGTCCTCGAAATTCCCCAAAACAAGAAAAGATAAACAATTAAGAATATACAAGAAGACGTCTGGAAACTTCTGTCGAATCTCGTCTTCTCGTTCCCAAGTCGATTCTCCATGCGAGCGATTCCCCTAAGAAACAAGTAGGGACAACCTTCTTCTTAAGGACCTTTTCTCTTCGATCAACAATCGACATCGATCGTTCCTCAAAGGTCAAATCCTCTCTTACAGTCAGCTTCGAATGATCCAGCACGTGTGTTTCATCTCGAACATGCTTACGGAGTTGAGATACATGAAACACGTCATGAACATTCGCCAAAGATTGTGGTAAAGCCAATCGATAAGCCACTTCTCCAACACGCTCCATAATCTCGAAAGGCCCCACGAATCAAGGATTAAGCTTGCCTCGACTCCCAAAACGAATCACTCCTCTAGTCGGTGATATCTTCAAGAACACAAGATCACCAACAGCGAACTCTAGAGGTCTTCTCGATGTATTGGCCCAACTCTTCTGCCGATCTTGCGCTGCCTTCATATGATTCCGGATAGTACTAACTTTCTCCACGGTTTCCACGATCAAATACGGTCCCAACAATCTTCGTTCTCCAATATCGTCCCAGCAAACAGGTGAACGACACTTGCGACCATACAATGCTTCGAATGGAGCCATCTGAATAGTCACCTGAAAACTATTGTTGTACGAAAACTCCACCAAGTGTAGATAATCCTTCCATGAACCCTTAAAGTTTAACATGCAAGCTCTCAACATGTCTTCAAGAGTTTGGATCGTTTTCTTCGACTGGCCATCTGTCTGAGGATGATAAGCTGTGCTAAACTTCAATCGCGTCCCCAAACTTTCCTGTAAACTCCTCCAGAAGTGCGATAAGAATTGAGTGTCACGGTCGGACACGATACTTATAGGTACACCATGCAATCTCAAAATCTCCTGCATGTACCGTTCTGCTAACGCTTCCGTTGATTGACCAACTCGAAATGGTATGAAATGAGCTGCCTTGGTCAATCGATCAATAATCATCCAAATTGCATTGTTGCCCTTTGGACTCCGCGGTAAATCAGTCACGAAATCCATGGTTATATATTCCCATTTCCATTGAGGAATTGGAAGTGGTTGCAATAAACCAGCAACCCTTTGATATTCAGCCTTAACTTGCTGACACACCAAGCACTTCATTACAAAACGGGCAATCTCCCTTTTTATGCCTTCCCACCAGAAATGCTGTCGTAGATCACGGTATATCTTTGTGCCTCCTTAATGTACGGAATATGCGAAACTGTGCGCCTCCTTCATAACTTCTTCGCGAATGTCTCCTTTCGGCACACACAAACGGCTACCAAAATGCAGCGAACTATCTTCATGAATCAACAAGTCCGTTCGAAGTCCAGCTTCAATCTGTTCTAGAAACTTCTGCAATCTTGGGACTTGTGACTGCGCTGCTTTAATACCCTCGATCAACGACGACTGTACTTGCAGCTGCATCAACTGCCCCGAAGAGTACGGTAGCACGATCTCCAACTCAAATCTCCAAAAGTCTTCGATACGCACTTTCTGAGCAGTCAACATCCGAATCGCTGGCAACCGACTAAGCGCATCCGGCACTACATTAACTTTTCCCGGATGGTACTTAAGATCAAGATCATAGTCGGCCATCAGCTCCAACCATCTACGCTGCCTCATGTTAAGCTCTTTCTGTATGAACACATACTTTAGGCTTTTATGATCGGTGAATACTTCGACTCTTTCGCCCAATAAGTAGTGTCTCCAAATCTTCAAAGTAAAAATCACTGCTGCTAGCTCCAAATCATGAGTCAGGTAATTCTTCTCATGGGTCTTTAACTGTCTCGATGCGTAAGCTATAACTTTCCCATGCTGCATCAAAACACATCCCAAACCTTTCCCAGATGCATCGTTGTGAATTACCAATCCTCCGGAACCGTCTAGTACGGTCAAATAGGAGCGGTTATCAATCTCTGCTTCAACGCCTCAAAAACTAACGCACATTTATCCATGCATACAAACGGTACTTCCTTGCACGTAAGCTTAGTCAAAGGCTCAGCCAAATGAGCAAAATTCTCCATGAACCTTCTGTAATAGCCGGCAAGTCCAAGAAAACTTCTGATCTCTGCTACGTTCTTCGGAATCAGCCAATCTCGAACTGCTGCAATCTTCTCGCGATCAACGACGATTCCATCTCCGGATACGACATGCCCCAAAACTTCACTTCTTCAAGCCAAAACTCGCATTTGGTCATCTTCGCATATAATCTTTCTTGCCTCAATGTCTGCAGTGCGATCTTCAGGTGTTCCGCATGCTCTTCAATGCTCCTCGAGTAGACCAGAATATCATCGATGGACACCACTATAAACTGGTCCAAGAACGGTGAAAAGATTCGGTTCATCAAGTCCACAAATATCGCCGGTGCATTCGTGACTCCGGATGGCATCACTAAATACTCGTAGTGTCCATACCGAGTCCGGAACGCGGTCTTGCAAATATCCTCTGATTTAACTCGGACCTGATGATATCCGGATCGCAAATCCAGCTTCGAGAATACCCTTACGCCACTAAGCTATTCGAACAATTCGCCAATGTGAGGGATCGGGTACTTGTTCTTAATAGTCACCCGGTTTAATTCTCGATAATAGATGCACATCCTCCTTGTGCCATCTTTCTTCTTTACTAGAAGAACTGGAGCTCCCCAAGGTGAATTGCTGCTGCGAATCCAACCCTTCTCAATTAATTCGGTAACCTGCTTCTTGACTTCTTCCAACTCCACTGGTGCCATTGGATAGTACGCCTTTGAGATTGGCGCTGCACCAGGAACAAGATCGATCGCGAACTCCACATCTCGTTTTGGAGGTAAACTCGAGATATCCTCGAACACGTTCATGAACTCTCGAACGACAGCTGGCGCTTCCTCCTTATCAACTTCCATTGATGAAAGAACACTGCTTGTCGGCCTTGCCTTAAACTCGACTGGCCCGACAGAACTGCTATCTCCAGCAAAAACAATCTCCGGATGTCCGGGAATCTGGAAAATCACTTCCTTTGCCCTATAATCAATGTTAGCGTGGAAAGTGCCGAGAAAATCCATTTCCAAGACAACATCATAGCTACCAGTATTGATCACCAAGAAATCTGCAAAACATGAACTGGTAAGCAATGAAACTGAGAAAACCAAGGTAATAAAATGACCATGGAACAAGAAAATGAATCAAGACCAGGACTCCAAGTTATTTAAATAGAGTACCGCATTGTAACTATGCCGCGGTACATAGTTACAATTACATAACTCCACTCAAGTCGCCCAAATCCTAGTATCAGAATCGAAGGAATAGGACGGGATAAACAATAAGGAATTAAGAAGATTTCAAGCCGAGATGCAAAGTTGTTTGCATATCGACAAGACAAAGGGTCAAGAGAAAGACATGATTCAAGAATCACGATAACAATGTGGCAGGACATGCTCCTAGTTACGAGTAGTCTGATTTGTGTATTGGGTCCAATACCCAACTACAAAAGAATCAAACCCGATTAACTTAAATCCTATGTCTCTGATACCAAACAAACCCTGTCACGCCCCACTTCCCAGAGTGCGCTAAGATCGGCACATGACAGAGCCAATCATGCTACCTGTGGCTAGGAAACATCCCTCCACAGTCACATTACGGCTGTCTATAAGATATCAAGAACAGTCGAAATAAAATAAACTATCTAGTACATGTCCATGAGCCAGAATAAATGAGTCAAGAAATAAATGCGGAAGCAATAGATCCAATAAACAAAAATAATCTGGAAAGTAAAACGGGATACTAACTGGATCCTCACTGCTCGGCCTAACGGCGGAAGTACTCCTGATCAGCCTGCGACAAAGGTAGAGGATCTGGGCCATGCAAAACCCAGACGTCAGTGCGTCATAATATCAATAATAATATAATCAAAAGGGTAACAAGTCATGCAGGCATGAGTATGAACAGTAATAAATGTATAACAGTAACACGAATAAGAAACAGTGATGGGTATAAGCACATGTGACGCGCGGTGAGTAATCTGAACTAAACTACTGGGTTAACTACTCTTAAGTCTTTGAAATCAATTTAATGAATCGTCGATATAACTCAATAGTATCCCGTGCGTACCTGGGACCACGGTCCAGACTCTCGGGGCTGAATCCGAGACGTGCCGCTAAGCACAAACAGGAAACATGTACAGACGAATGATGTCAGCAACATCATTCCGGGACTGGCCTACCCCCAAAACTGATCAGTATAAGCGTCGAACTATTGAGTTACAAGTCAGGTTTCATCATTGATTTCCCCATACCCCCAAGTTATGTGTTCAAGTCAGGTATTGATAAATCTGAAGCTAATGCCAATACAGGATCACGCCAGAATAGGTTTATCTATACAGACAACGGGATATGCCCATCGAGACAACATGTCAGAATTGTCGGCATTAGAAACAAGATCAGGTAACATGTCAAGTAGTGATATATCAGGTCATGTCAGGTAGTGTACATGTATCAAGTCATGTCAAGTAGTGGTGTATCAAGTCGTGTCAGGTAGTGTACATGTATCAAGTCATGTCAAGTGGTGGTGTATCAGGTCATGTCAAGTAGTACACAATGTAACAAATGGGTGCCCAACAGTAAGATGTAGCAAGTATGGAATCAGGGTAAAAGTACGGGTGTACGATAAAAGCATGGATGCACAAATAACTATCAGGGTTACATCATGACTAAGTAGGATGCACAATTATCAAGCATGGTGCACTAATACAACAGCAACATGAAATAATATGGTCTCGGCGTGCAACTAAATATGTAATAAACTGTACGGATACAGACGGATACTATAAAACTGTAAATCGGTAAAATTTGCTGAATATTAAAACACAAGCACTATTATTTATTAAATAGATATTGATATAATAAAACTAACATGGATAACATATTCAAACCAATTAATAACTATAAAAGTGGTATTGATTAACCATGCACAAGAAAGTTCCGTTCAGAAATTCAGCGTCATCCTGATTTGCAAAATAGCTTAAAAATAACAAAAGTTCTCCAAAAGGGATGTGTCTTGTACCAAAACAAAGATAATTCAATAAGGTTTTCATTTTTATAAGTTGAAGTATCTCAGGTTGTTCCTACAAAAAGTTATGAATATTCGAAATTGAAAGTTTGCTGCTGGAATTTCCCTGGACAGAAGTTTAGAGATATTTTCATTTGCATTTTACGTTATTTAAACAATTTATTTTGCAAGTAAATATTTCATAGAGTTATAGTATTCTGAGTTAGATTCGTAACGAACTAAAGAACGTATACTAATAATTTTTCTATGATTTATAATGAATTTTATAAGGTAAGGTGTACAGTAAATTTCAGATTTGTCGTATCCGCTTTGCAACGACGTTTCATGTGTAAACTATAATATTTTCAAACTAAATTTTGTATAACATTATAAAATGCAAATTATAAACTAATTAAAGATAATAATAAGAAATATTACGACGATATATATTTTAAATGATATGGATGCAAACGGGTATCCGAAAATGGTAAAATTTTAATATGGATGTACAGTGCAATCAATATGTGATATTTTTATTTATATGGATGCAAAATAAGATATCTAGCATGTAGCAAGATGAATTAGCATGCGACTAGATATGTAAATAGTGATATGGATGCATACGGATGTCCGAAGACAGTAAAACTGTAAAATGGTAATGTGGGATGCATAACTAAACATTATGTGATGTTATTATTCAAATGAGTGCAATATATTGTAGTCTAGCATGTAACAAGATAAATTTGCATGCACTAGATACGAAATAAATTGTACGGATGCAAACGGACGTCGTAAAACTGTAAAACTATAACATGGGATGCATAATTTTAAATACATGTATTATATTTATTCAAATGGATGTAAATATAGTATCATAGCATGCAGCAAGGTAAACTTGCCTCGATCGAATCACGCGGCGGATACGCACGGCACGTCCTACATCGGTAAATCGTCGCAACGCACACGCGGCACGCGGGACGGGTCCAGGCAAGGCAGGAGGGTGATCACACAGGCAGGGTATGTTCACTGGATCACTCGGATAGTCAGCGACGAGCACGGCTCCGGCGGTGATCACCGGAATCAAAAAACAAGATCAAGAAAAAAAAAGAAGAAAGAAGAAGAAGAAGTAAGAAAAAGAGGCTGCGTATTAAATAAGGAAAGAAAAAAATTAAATAAGTAATATATATATATATATATATATATGCAGAGTAGAGAGAGAGAAAGGGGTTGTTAGTTTGTTAAGAAATTAGTTTAGATTTAAATTTAAAAAAATCTTTTATTAGTTAACTAAATTTTAATTTGTATCGGTTTATAAAATTAATATTATTTAAATAAAATTTGATATTCTGGTAAATACAAACATAGTCCAAAACATGCCTAGGTCAGGTCTAAAATTCAGTTTTAAAATACGAAAAATATTTATGTCGACCAAAATTAAAGTTGGATATCCGGGTAACAAAAATGCAGATCCTAAAGAATGGATGCACGCACGTGCGCGTAGTCATCCAAAAAAGTCCATTTCACTGAACAGGACGAGAACAAGATGCGCGGATGCTACCACTGTAGGGTTACTAGGCACTCTGACAAGGGTTAAGGAAGTATCAAACATGCCCGTTTCAAATTTTAGCCGTGCCGAATAACCCTAAACAAGATCGTTGTTAGAAAATTAGGGTTTCATATGCAAGTAAACTTCGTTTACAACTAAGTGAATACGAAATACAACCTTTGTAGATCGGTCCTTCACTTCTATAGCTCCTTATTGAAGTCTCTTCGCTGCGATCGTGGTTCTCCCGGACCTTTGCATGGCTTCACGAGGCGAAAGACGCGTCCTTGCTTGAAATCTTTGAGGACGAAGATGATCTACGTCGAGGGGATGCCAACCCAAGCTTCTACTTCACTAACTTGAGAATTAGTGAAGCAAACACCCTAAACTAAAGTGCTAGTCTAGTAGAGGATGGAGAAATAAGAAGTGAGTTCTCTTTAGAATTTTATTTCTCACAATCTTTCTCACTTTTGATCAAACCCTAGCAAGCTTTTTCTTTTTAACAATGAAGAAAAAGATGAACAAAAGAAAAAGATGAGGATAACGATCAAGTGAGTAAGCTAACCATGGTGAGTGAGTATCGTATACTAACTCATGTAGAGACATAACCATGGCTAATAGTTATGGTTGGGTTAAGAAATATCCATAGTAAAAACAAATTTAGTGGAATTAGTCAATGCATCCACAAGCTTCCACAAGCTTCATGCATTTAGCTAATCCTCCACTAATTTTGTAATTACTTTGAATATTAAAATCCAACATAAATAAATAGCATGGTGTAAGTCTCATACACCCAAGTCATGTGTATCATCAACCATGATACAAAAAAGAAAACACAATTTTAATATATATTATATATATTAAAGTTGTGCTTATGTGAGAAAAATCCATAAGTTAACATGTGTTAGTTAATGTAAACTAGTATATCTAATATACAATTATACACTAAATTATTAAATCAACACTTGACTTAATAATCCGGTCATATCTCATATAACCGACTAACATCCATTGTATCGACTTATCGAATCAACACTTGATTCGATAATCCGGCTATATCATATATAACCGACCGATACAAAAAGTCGCAAGAATAGAATACGGTATCACATACACGCATTATTCTTGGTCCTGCACATATCACATACGTGCTCCTATTTCGTTTTGCCTGAGCCAGTAAAACCTCTATGTAGGACTCTAAAAACTCGTCAATACGCCGGCAGTAGGTGATGATCACATCAAGCACCCACAAGCCGTCAGCGGTACTAGCTGAACGTAACGGCTACCCGGGTATTGAGCGATCAGAAGATCAGCAAGCAAGCCCGCTCCAACTCCTATAAAAGCCTGCCGGTAACACTTCCCGTACAGTCCGGTCTCCTCGTCTGATATGTCGCATATCAAGTCTAGGGGTGGTAAACGTCAGACCCCAATAACCGATAAGTCATGCCGATATGAGGCTCATAACAGGTCGAGAAACTACTGGTAACACTTACCAGTAAATCTCTAAATCAGCCCTGGCCAGGGACTTCCCTGTTACGGCCAATCGAGCACAGCGCAACATCAACCCCCAATACCAGGAGAGACGAAACCCCTCCTATCGCTCATTGCCTCCATATGACTCGGGACTGTACCCAAAAACCACCGTTTTGCACGCCCTCATGGACGTGGTAAGGTGGAAATCAAAGCACAGTAGGAATCACACAAGACTCTATGACGATCTCGGGTCTACAGACTAACCTGCACAAGTGTCACCAGAGAACTGCCATCTGACATGAGGTATAATACCATCTGGGAGTTCTCGGCTAGTCCGTCCAGTGTACCCAGTCTCCACTGAGCACCTGTATACCATCTCTGATGTCAAACACCAATGGATATGGGATCATCCATTGCCTATCTCATGGGTCGAGAAGCGTATACGCTAGTCTACTCTGGTATATCGATGCCCTGTCTCGATACACCCACGACTAGGGACCTTGAAGGATGTACTTATGGACTACCATGTCCCCACTAGTATGATCCGCATCATAGTCCAGGTAGTCAAGTACACATCCTAAGGGCTTTCCCAACATGTAACTATAAGACAGTATAAAGAGACAAGTATACATGTTAAGATAAAGAGCAATCAGATAGCATACTATCATGTCGAGTAAGAAAGTCCTCTCTCTATATGTCCAAGCATCCAATATAATATACATCATCTGTACAATACTGGCCTCTAGGGCATACATACAACGAACAATCTCCCACTTGCACTAGGGCCAGCTGCTATAGCATCGCATACCAAGCATCCCGAAGAGTCTCTCAAACTGTATCTGGGGAATGGCCTTCGTGAGTGGATCCGCTGTGTTGTTCTTCGTGTCAACCCTCCTGACCTCGATCTCTCGGCGATCAATTATCTTCCGGATCAGGTGATACCGCCTCAGAATATGCCTGGATCGCTGATGGGACCTGGGTTCCTTGGCCAAAGCCACTGCTCCATTGTTATCACAATACAAAGGTATTGGATGCTCAATGGATGGAACCACTCCAAGTTCAGTAATGAACTTCTTGATCCAGACAGCCTCTTTGGCAGCATCGTTGGCAGCGATGTATTCAGCCTCCATCGTCGAGTCTGCCACGGTTTCCTGCTTGGAACTCTTCCAGCTAACCGCCCCTCCGTAAAGGGTAAAGACAAATCCTGAGTGCGACTTAGAGTCATCCTTATCACTCTGGAAGCTCGAATCGGTAAAGGAGTCCACTTGGAGTTCTCCGTTACCATACACCAAGAGCATCTCTTTAGTCCTTCGTAAGTACTTGAGAATGCTCTTCACAGCTGTCCAGTGACTCTCTCCAGGATCAGCTTGATACCTACTCACTACATTTAGTGAGTATGCTACATCGGGTCTGGTATATAGCATCGCGTACATGATAGGGCCTACAGCCGAAGCATAGGGTATCCCTTGCATGCGAGCTCTCTCCAAATCAGTCTTGGAAGACATATCTTTGAAGAGAGTGAGCCCTGAGATCGTGGGTAAAAATCCACGTTTGGACTCTTCCATACTAAACCTCTTTAGTATGGTGTCAATGTACCTGGATTGAGACAATCCCAATATCCTTTTAGATCTATCTCTATAGATCACAATTCCCAATATGAAGGAGGCATCACCAAGATCTTTCATTGAGAATCTTTGTGATAAGAATAGCTTGACCGATTGCAGCATAGGAATGTCATTTCCTATCAAGAGTATGTCGTCGACGTACAATACGAGGAAGACAACCTTACTCTCTGCCACCTTCTTGTAGATACAAGGTTCATCTACATTTTTGACGAAATCAAACTCTTTGATAGCGACGTCAAAGCAGATGTTCCAATTCCGCGATGCTTTCTTTAATCCATAAATGGATTTAAGCAGCTTGCACGCCTTCCTGCTGCTCCCACTATCTACGAAGCCCTATGGCTGAGTCATGTACACGCACTCTTCTAAATCACCGTTTAGAAAGGCGGGCTTAACATCCATTTGCCAGATTTCGTAGTCATGATATGCAGCGATGGCAAGCATGATCCGGATGGATTTAAGCATAGCCACTGGAGAAAAGGTTTCGTCATAGTCCACACCTGGTCTTTGACGAAAACCCTTTGCAACAAGTCTAGCTTTGAAAGTCTCCACTTTCCCATCTACACCAAGTTTTTTTCTTGAAGATCCACTTGCTCCCAATGGGTTTTACCCCTTCAGGAGCATCTTCCAAAGTCCATACTTTGTTGGTGTACATGGATTCCATCTCGGACCGCATTGCATCCAGCCATTTCACTGAGTCCCCACTCGTGATGGACTGCTCGAAACTAGTTGGGTCATCATCAACCATGATGCAATCCTCGCTCCCACCATCCATGAGAAAACCGTAGTATCTCTCAAGTGGGTGAGGAACCCTACTAGATCTGTGGAGTGGCTGGGGTTCATCGGGAACTACTGAATCCTCTGGTTCCACCAAATCTTCTGTTGTGGTTTGTACAGCTGGAACCACTTCCAGTTCTACCTCAGAGCCACTAATCTCTTTTGCAAGAAATTCCTTTTCTAAAAAGGTGGCGTGTTGAGCAACAAACACTCTTTATTCCTCACTGTGGTAGAAGATATACCCTCGCGAATGCTTGGGATATCCAACAAACTTACACAAAACAGACCTTGCCACGAGTTTGTCCGGTTTTTGTCTTTTGACATAAGCCGGGCAACCCCATATATTAATAAAATTAAGATGTGGTCTCTTCCCCTCGCATATCTCATATGGGGTGGTAGGCACAGATTTGCTAAGAACCCTATTCGGTATGCTGCTGTCTCCAGTGCATATCCCCAGAAGGAAATAGGTAACTTAGCTATACTCATCATAGAGCGCACCATATGTAATAGGGTGTGGTTCCTCTGTTCCGATACACCGTTGTGCTGTGGTGTATATAGAGGAGTTAGCTGAAAGAGAATCCTATTCTCTTTTAGGAAGTCCAGGAATTCATTGCTCAAGTATTCACCTCCTCAATCAGATCGAAGGATTTTAATACTTTTCCCGGTTTGGTTCTCGACTTCTTGTTTATATTCTCTAAATTTCTCAAAAGCTTCTGATTTTTGTTTCATCAGGAACACATATCCGAATCTAGAGAGATCGTCAGTGAATGTAATGAAGTACGAAGAACCATCCCTGGCATGTGTAGACATAGGACCGCATACATCACTATGTATCAATCCCAAGAGTTCGGTAACTCTTTCTCCGTGTCCCGTAAACGGAGTTTTGGTCATCTTGCCTTTGAGACATGACTGACAAGTGTCATAAGATGAAAATTCAAACGGATTTAAATATCCATCCTTATGCAACTTAGCTAGTCGTGTCGCATTGATGTGACCCAGTCTACAATGCCACAAGAAGGATTCGTTCATTTCTGAACTCTTCCTCTTGTGTGTGTTTGTTATGCTCAGAACTGTTGATCGATTTAGAACATAAATGCCATTGCACAACGTGCCTGATCCAACCAACTTTTGGTTAAGGAAAATATTCATAACATTATCCTGTAATACAAAATTATATCCCTCTTCACTCAATAAAGAAACCGATATAATGTTGCATATCAGGTTCGGCATGTAATAACATTCGTTCAGAATCAATGTATTACCAGTTGGCAATACAAGGTGATATTCCCCGACGGTTTTAGCTGCAACAATTGCACTATTTCCAACTTTTATGTCTTTATCACCTTCTCCAAGTTCTCTACCTTTCCTAAGCCCATGTAACTGATTACATATATGGGATCCTGACCCGGTATCAAATACCCAGGACGTAGAGCAAATGGAGAAACAGTTCTCTGTAACGAACACACCCGAAGAAAATGCATCAACATGTACTTTCTTCATTCGGGTGGCATGGGGATCCTAGCACGCCACGTGTCGGCATGTGGGCGCTTTGCGCTTGAGCTCTGGGTGCTTGAGCGCAAGCGCGCCACGTGTCGGCACGTGGGCACTTTGCGCTTGAGCGCAGGGCGCTGGAGCGCAAGCGCGCCACGTGTCGGCACGTGGGCGCTTTGCGCTTGAGCGCTGGGCGCTCGAGCACCAGCGCGCCACGTGTCGGCACATGGGCGCTCTGCACTCGAGCGCTAGCGTGCCACGTGTCGGCACGTGGGCGCTCGGCGCTTGGGCGCCGGCGAGAAAAAGGGGTTTTTAGTCCCAGAACCAGAAGCTATGCTTCAGAAAGGAAATATTTATTATATATATATGTATGTATGGAGTTAAACTCCTAGGATGTTTTGAAGCTGATGAAGGGGGTTCTTCTTCTTCCTCCTGTTGTTTGGCCGGATCTTGAAGATCAAGAAGTAGGAGATTTTAAAAAATCACTCCTTTTTGAGATCTGATGGGAGATCTGAGTTCCCTTTTGTGGGTTTTGTGGGGGAAAACTACTTAGTTTTGGAAAAAGAAAGAGTAAAACTCTTGATTTAATTCAAAAGAAATGAGAAGGTTTAGAACCCTGGAGAAAGAGCAGGAGGCACAAAGAACCCTAGTTTTTGGGGGAATGAAAAGTCTTTTTTTTATTCATCATCATGTTGCCTTTTATAGGCTTACATATTTACATATAGCCCCTTGGGCTTTACAAAAATGGCATTTTGCCCATCCCATGGCTCATGTGCCATTTCATTTTTGCGTATAAGTCATGGGCTTACAAAATATTGGCTTTATGCCCATTTTGCATACATTCATGTATAAAAAATTACATAAAAATTATTTATTACATGATTTTGTTGTTGGCATGGGGAGGCTGGCCGCGGGCTCAACTTGGGCATGGGCCCGCTTGACCTGGACTTGGGCCCACCTAGCTTGGGGGTTGACCTTGACTTTGACTCGGTCAACCTGGGTGCAAATTTTGACCCCAACAAAGTGCCCCCCATCAATAAATGCACACCGCCCATTTGAGTTGTGTGCATGAAATTGATGGATCTTGAAGCTGGACTTTGAGGTGGAACATCATTTCGGGGCGGAGCATCCTTCGGGGAGCATGATTCCCGGGGATCGGAGTATCATTCTGATTTGCGGAGCATAATTCCAGGGTCAGAGTATCCTTCGGAAGGGTGGAGCATGATTCCAAGGATCGAAGCATCATTCCGAAGAGCGGAGCATGATTCCAAGGATCGGAGCATCATTCCGAAGGGCGGAGCGTGATTCCAGGATTCGGAGTATCATTCCGAAGAGCGGAGCATGATTCCAAAGATCGGAGCATCTTTCCGATGAGTAGAGCATGATTCCAAGGATCGAAGCATCATTCCGAAGAGCGGAGCATGATTCCAGGTGTTCGAAGCATCATTCCGAAGAGTGGAGCATGATTCTAGGGGTTCGGAGCATCATTCCGAAGAGCGGAGCATGATTCCGAAGAGCGGAGCATGATTCCAGGGGTTCGGAGCATCATTCCGAAGAGCGGAGCATAATTCCAGGATTCGGAGCATTATTCCGAAGAGCGGAGCATGATTCTAGGGGTTCGGAGCATCATTCCGAAGGGTGGAGCATGATTCCAAGGATCGGAGCATCATTCCGAAGAGCGGAGCATGATTCCAAGGATCGGAGCATCATTCCGAAGGGCGGAGCGTGATTCCAGGATTCGGAGCATCATTCCGAAGAGCGGAGCATGATTCCAGGGATCGGAGCATCATTCCGATGAGCGGAGCATGATTCCAAGGATCGGAGCATCATTCCGAAGAGCGGAGCATGATTCCAGGGGTTCGAAGCATCATTCCGAAGAGCGGAGCATGATTCTAGGGGTTCGGAGCATCATTCCGAAGAGCAGAGCATGATTCCAAGGATCGAAGCATCATTCCGAAGAGCGGAGTATGATTCCGGGGGTTCGGAGCATCATTCCGAAGAGCGGAGCATAATTCCAGGATTCGGAGCATCATTCCGAAGAGCGGAGCATGATTCTAGGGGTTCGGAGCATCATTCCGAAGAGCGGAGCATGATTCCAAGGATCGAAGCATCATTCCGAAGAGCGGAGCATGATTCCAGGGGTTCGGAGCATCATTCTGAAGAGCGGAGCATAATTCCAGGATTCGGAGCATCATTCCGAAGAGCGGAGCATAATTCCAGGGATCGGAGCATCATTTCGATGAGCGGAGCATGATTCCAAGGATCGGAGCATCATTCCGAAGAGCGGAGCATGATTCCAGGGGTTCGAAGCATCATTCCGATGAGCGGAGCATGATTCCAGGGATCGGAGCATCATTCCGATGAGTGGAGCATGATTCCAGGGGTTCGAAGTATCATTCCGATGAGTGGAGTATGATTCCAGGGATCGGAGCATCATTCCGATGAGCGGAGCATGATTCCAAGGATCGGAGCATCATTCCGAAGAGCGACAGACATTCTAACCGAAGCATAATTTCGATGCAGAGGTCGATTCCCAGGCGAAGCATAATTCTGACAGAGGCGAAGCATAATTCTGACAGGGAAGGCAAATACTCCGAGGTGAAGCATGATTTCGACACGGGATACATTCTGAGATGGAGTTTGATTCCGGCGCAGAGCTTGTTGGCTGACTTGATTCCGAGACGAAGGATAATTTCGACATGGAAGGCAGATACACTGAGGCGAAGCATTATTTCGACACGGGGTAATTCTGAGATGGAGCTTGATTCCGGTGCAGAGCTTGTTGGCTGACTTGATTCCGAGACGAAGCATAATTTCGACAGGGAAGGCAGATACACCGAGGCGAAGCATTATTTCGACACGGGGTATATTCTGAGATGGAGCTTGATTCCGGTGCAGAGCTTGTTGGCTGACTTGATTCCGAAACGCATAATTTCGACAGGGAAGGTACATATCCCGAGGCGAAGCGTGATTTCGACACGGGGTAAATTCTGGGACGGAGCATGATTCCACCGTAGAAGTTGTTGGTTTGATTTGATTTGGGTTGACATCAGCATCGCTACACTGGAATATGGTACCAGGAGCGAATCATCATTTGCCATGAGAGGAATTAGGGATTTTGTTTTGGTTCGGCATCTGCATTGCTGCACTGGAATAATGCCAGGAGCAACTCATCATTTGCCCCGGGAGGATTTGGGAATTGGTTTTTCTTTTCGGCATTTGCATTGCTGCACTGGAATAATGCCAGGAGCAACTCATCATTTGCCCCAGAAGGATTTGGGAATTTGTGGCTTAGGAGACAGGTTTAGATCCCTATCACCTAAGTCTTTTCAATTTTATGGGTCATGAGGGTCCCATAAAAGCATTTTCTCCCTACGGGTCGTAAGGATCCCGTAGCTGTATTTTCTCCCTAGGAGTCGTGAGGACTCCTAAGTGTGTGGCTCCTTTGTGAGTCGTAGGGATCTCACGCAGGAATTTTCTTCTCACAAAGTCGAGAGGACTTTGCGAGTGCATTTCATCTCTTTTTCACGAGTTTGCGTCATTTCGGGTTTTCACAAACTCGCCGGAAGTCCTGTTGTTTTTACTCACGGAGCCCTTTCGGGTTTTCATCCGTGCCCCTTTTGCTTATGGACATACCTTTTTTTTATTTTCTTTGTTTTTTTTTAATTATTTTTGGTGGGACTTTGAATGCGGTCTCACCGGTAGGACTTGGGAGAGATTGGGATCGTTTTACGCCCGTGGATTGTATACGGTTTTGCAGGATGTATGATCCAGACCGTAGGGCCGGAAAATTTTAGGACTTTTTTGGTGTCTGCATCGCTGCACTGGAATATGGTACCAGGAGCGACTCATCATTCGCCATTGGCGTATGGGATTTGGAATTTGGTTGGCGTCTGCATCGCTGCACTGGAATATGGTATCAGGAGCGACTCATCATTCGCCACTGGGGTTTGGGGAGCGATGGCTTAGTAGACAGGTTTAGATCCCTATCACCTAAAGCTTTTCAATTTTATGGGCCGTGAGGGTCCCATAAAAGCATTTTCTCCTTATGAGTCGTAAGGATCCCGTAGGTGTATTTTCCCCTTGGGAGTCGTGAGGACCCCCAAGTGTGTTTTTCCTTGGTGAGTCGTAAGGATCCCACGAGGTTTGTTCTCTTCATGCATCGTGAGGACACATGAGTGGGTCTTTCCAATGGAGCATAATTCCAAGGGCGGAGACCAGCCGCGTAACTGGTGATTACAATAGGGCATGGGTATGATGAGAATTATTTGAGCCCGTGGATTGTATACGGTAGTCAATTTGGGGACTGGCCGTAGGGCTGGGAGAGTTTTGAGAAATTGGATTTTGGTTGACGTCTGCATCGCTGCACTGGAATATGGTACCAGGAGCGACTCATCATTCACCGTTGTTTTTTTTTTTTGCATTTTTTTTGTTTTACTACGATTGCTCTATCATTTCAGCTTTTCTTATCGCGAAGGTCACGATTGCCCCATCATTTCGGCTTTTATTCGCGGTTGCCCCATCATTTCGGCTTTATTTTCATCTTTATTTTACTCGCTGATTTTTATTGCGAGTTGCCCCATCATTTCGGCTTTTCATTATTTTTCTTTTATTTACACATTTTTTTATTTACATATATGTATATATATATATTTGCATTCCCAGTTTAACGACTTAGAGGTCGACTGTTCCCAGTTTAATGACGTGGTGGTCGATTGTTTTCAGAGAGAGGCGGATATCTGAGAGAATCAGTTTCACGAAGAACTTCGGTCTCTGTTTGTATGAAATTGGCGGTCGCAACTGGACTGTTTGTTAACACGCCTTTAGACAGTTCTATCTCTCCTGTCTTGTATTGTTTTTCGACCCAATCTTTGAAGACGAAGCAGTCCTCAATGGCATGACCTATCACTCTGTGATAGGGACAGTATTTGGGGTCGTCGGTCATATTCGCTTCCTGCGGTCTTTTTGACTCTGGCAGTTGTAGACCGTTCTTCAAGGCGTCTTTGAATATTTTACGGATTTTGTCCCTTCTGAAGGAATAGACCTTATCTAGCTTCTCTTTAAGTGGAGATTCTCCTCCCTCTCCGAACACTGGCTTCCGAGGCTGGTTGGCGCTAGGCCCGCTCATCCCTTGCTTATTTCGGTTAGCCGAAGTGTTAAAAGATTCAGAATCATCGGAGTTTCCGCCTTTGCGATTATCGTCCTTTCGGTTTCTCCAGGACCTATTGTTATTTTGGAAATCCGAGGAGGACTCCTGCTTTGAGCGCTCCAGCATCTGAACTTTCCTGGTCAGCTCTTGGAATGTTTTGAGACCCGCGGTGCATAGAAACGGGGCCATCCTGTTGTTGAGATTTCCAACGAGGAGACTGACAGATTGGTCCTGCTCTATCGGCGGATCACATTTGACGGAGAGATTGCGCCATCGGGTTATAAAGTCCATGCTGCTTTCGTTGCTCTTGGGCTTGGTCCTTACGAGCTCGGCAATGGTAATCTAATCGCTGACGCTCATGAACCTTTGTCGAAACAAAGATTCCATTTGGACGAAAGTAATAACGGAGCCATCCGGTATGCTCGCGTACCAGTCGAAAGCAATATCGGTCAAGCTATTAACGAACTGGCGGAGGAGAAGCGCGTCGTTGCCCCCAGTATTCCCGCATGAGGCTTTGAAGTGGGTGTAGGGTTTCTAGGCACTCTAACAAGATTCTATAAGGCATCAACCATGCCCGTGTTGTCCTCTGAGTCTACTCTCCTAACCTCGATCACCCTGGAGATCAACCATCTCCATGATCAGGTGATACTGCCTTGGAATATGTTTGGGTCACTGATGGGACCGGGGTTCCTGGGCCAAAGCATACACTTCCATTGTCACGCAATGGTAGGAACCTAGTTCATCTCATGAACTAATGTACACCCAAACTTCCTCTTTGGTAGTATCTTTGATAGCGATGTCACCGGGCTTTATCGTCTAGTTTGCCACGGTATCTAGCTTGGAACTCTTTTAATATACTGTCCCTCTACTGAGGGTAAAGACAATGCCTGCGACTGACATTCAGTCGTCTTTATCACCCTGGAACTTTTCCAGTGATTCTCCCCAGGATCGATTGATACCATCTCACTATACCTAGTGAGAATCCTAATATCCATTTAGATCTATCTCATAGATATAAAACCTAGGATTTAGGAGGTATCACATAGATCCTATATGGAGAATCCTTGTGATAAGAGGAGATTGACCGTGTGTAGTATAGGAAACTCTTTGCCTATCAAGAGTATGTTGTCTACGTACAATACGAGGATGACCGCCTTACTCTCTACTACCTTTTTATATGTACAAGGTTCATCTACCATTTTGATGAAGTCAAACATTTTGACTACCACATCAAAACAGACGTTCCAACTCTGCGATACCTGCTTTATCCTATAAAGCAACTTGCACACGTTTTCGCTGCTCCCACTGTCTACGAAGCCCCCTGGCTGTGTACTTATAGACGCTCTCTTCTAAATCAATATTTAGAAAAGCAGTCATGACATCCAACCGCCAGATATCGTAGTCATGGTATGTAGCCATGGCAAGTAGGATCCGGATGGAGTTAAGCATAGGCACTGGAAAAGGTTTCATCATTATCCATTCCTGGTCGATGATGAAAACCTTTAACAAGTCTAGCTTTGAAAGTCTCAACTTTTCCATCTACACCAAGTAATCTTCTCAAGATATACTTGCTTCTGATGGGATTTAACCCTTCAGATATAGCATCCAAAGTCAATACTTTGTTGGTGTACATGGATTCCATCTCAGATCGCTAGGCATCCAGCCATTCTTACAGAGTCCCCACTCTTGATGGCCTGCTCGAAACTAGTTGGGTCATCATCTCATGATGCAATCCTCGCTCCCACTGTCATCGAGAAACCGAAGTATCTCTCAGGCGGACGAGGAACCCTGCTAGATCGGCGGAGAGGCTGAGGTTTGTCGGAATCTATTGAATCCTTTTGTTCTACCAAATCATCTACTGTAGTTTGTATAGCTGGAACTCCTTCCAGTTCTACCTCATGACCGTTAATTTCTTCATAAGAAATTCCCTTTCACAAAGGTGGTATGTTGAGAAACAAAACATATTTTGTTCCTCTGTTAGGTAGAAGATATTCTTTTGCGAATGCTTGGGATATCCAACAAACTTCTACAGAACTGACTTTGCCTCGAGCTTGTCTGGATTTTGCTTTTAGACATAGGCCGGACAACCCCAAATCTTAACAAACTTAAGATATGGGCTCTTCCCATTCCATATCACATATGAAGTGGTAGGCAATGGATTTGATTGGAACCCTATTCAATAGGTATGCATCTTCTCAAGTGCATAACTCCCAAAAGGAAATAGGAAACTCAGTAGTACTCATCATAGAGCGCACCATATCACATAGGGTGTGATTGCTCCGCCCTGATACACCGACGTGCTGTGGTAGATACGGAGGAGTAATGCTGAGAGAGAATCTCATTTTCCTTTAGAATAGTCCAGGAATCCCGTGCCCAAGTATTCTCCTCCATGATCACATCAAAGGACATAATACTTATACCCATTTTTGGTTCTCTACTTCTAACTTATATTCGGTGATTATCTCAAAAGTTTCGGACTTATGTTTCAACAGGAACATATGTCTGAATCTAGAGAGATTATCAGTGAAAGTAAGGAAGTACAAAGAATCAGTCTTGACATATGTAGACTGGGGACCTTCATACATCACTATGTATCAGTCCCAAGAGTTCTCTAACTCTTTCTCTGTTTCCAGTAAATGGAGCTATGGTCATTTTATCTTTGTGACATGACTGGCAAGTTTCATAAGATGTAAATTTAAACAGATTTAAATATGCATCTAAATGTAACTTAGCTAGTCGGGTCGCATTCATATGACCTAGTCTACAATGCCTCAAGAAGAATTCGTTCATTTCTGAACTCTTCCTCTCGTGTGTGTTCTGTATACTAAGAACTGTAGTTTGATTTAGAACGTTTATTCTTTTAGATAACGTGTCTGAACGGATCAACTCTTGATATAGGAAATGTTCAAAACATTATCCAACAATACAAAATTATATCCTTTCTTTACTAATAAAGAGACTGATATGATGTTGTATATCAGATTCGGTATCTAATAACATTCGTTCAAAATCAATGTATTCTGGTAATACAGGGTGATAGTGACCAACAGACTTGGCTGCAACACTTACACCGTTTTCTGTCTCATGAAACTTATCACCCGTTCTCAGTTCTCTACCTTTCTGTAGCCCATGTAACAAATTACATATGCGGGATCCTGATCCGGTATCTCATACCCAGGACATAAAGGATACTGAGAAACAGTTCTATGTAATAAACATACCCGAAAAAGATGCATCATCATGCACTTTCTTCGTTTGGGCGGCATGGGAAATCTGGTATTCCCCAATTTCCTGCTCTGTCTTATAACAATTATAAGTTGGAGCGGGACCAACGTTCCCCAGCTCAGTATAACAAGTGGGTTCGGTCAATACATCCATATTATTATCTTGATTAAGGCGTGACATGGTCGCTACCTGGAGAGAGAGAGAAGAAAACACTTTGCGTGCGCTCTTGCAAGATTAGATTGGTTATATATTTTATCTAATCAGGATGACTCCCACTGTTTTTATCAAATCCTCCTTCAAACCCTAAAAGGAAAGACTAGCCGGGATTAATTACACTCTACAAGTTCGCCAATCTTTCAGCCAGGCCAGTGCCGGTACTTTGAGGGAGGCTCCCCGTGCTTTCGCACGGACCTAATTAAAATAAACCTCGTTTTCCCAGGGGCGTAACCCCGTTGACACCTTTCTAGACACCTACTTGATCGGCTAATTTAAATTGCAAGACTCTCCCAGGAGTAACAATTACTCGCAGTGGGTATCGGGATCAAACTATCTCATAGAAAGTATGCAATCTCATTGCAAATTTCAACACTTGAAACTCCCGATAAAGGTTTTTACCCCAAGTTCTTATGACCTTGGCTATGGTCAACAAATCATAATCACTAGTCAAGTTCTACCCGTCATTTCGTGATTAGTTAGACCCACCCATATGACCCTTGGCTAAGGTCAACAAAGTCACATGACTGTCCTAACTAATCGCATCGTATGCTATGTAGGAAGACATCACTTAACTACCATACACTGTGCCTTAACTATGGTCAACAAACACAGCACGAATACTAAGTACTTGTTCCCCTCCGAAAGACGGCGCGACATGGCGTCTTGCCTGAGATTCGGGGCAGATGCTAATTGGTGCTATCCGTTCACCTCTCCGAAGATGCCAAGTTGATTTATGGCACCATGTATCGAAGGTTTAGACGGATGCGTCCGATGTAGCAGACTTCGTCAGATTCCCCCTCGTTTGAGGGGTTTTTGATTGTGGGGACGCTCTTTCCTGCAAGCGCAAGCCCCTGCAGTTAATTACGCTACCGCATTGCGGTAACAACTTTCTCCTTCTCTAGATGGTCACTTCGTGTCGTGGGTGTTTGTTTTGTATTTTGTTGCCCGTGGATTGTTTACGAAGACTGAGTTATGTCGTCGCCCGTAGGGCGTGGACTAGTCCAAATCCGTATTATCTTAGATTTGGATTTGGGGGTTTGGTTTGAGGATACGTCAGCCATACTTGAGGCTGAGATCAACTCAAACGTTTGTTAAGGACACGTTAGTCTAACTTTGAGACTAAGATCAACTTAACGGGATCGTTTAGATCCGACAGAGGAGCGTTTGGGCTCTAATGTTCCAGTTTAGGGACATAGTGGTCCATCGTATGTATGGCCATCAGGACCCGTCACCTCTCTGACGACGTTGAAGGATTACAACGACGGATGTCAGAGGAGTTCAGAGATGTACCCTCGAGCCAGAGTTAATTGGGGGGATTTATAGTCCACTCTGTTTGAAGGTTTAAGGATACGTTAGCCATCTTTGAGGCTAAGATCAACTTAAACGGGACCGTTTAGATCCGACAAAAGAGCATGCGGGGGCTCTATTGTTCTAGTTTAAGGACATTGGGGTCCATGGGTAGTTTAAGGACGTTGCGGTCCATGGGTAGTTTAAGGACATTGCGGTCCATTGTTAGTTTTAAGACATCTCGGTCAAGGTTAAGGACGTCGTAGTCCATGGGTTTAAGGACCCCACAGTCCATTGTTAGTTTTAAGACATCTCGGTCAAGGTTAAGGACGTCGTAGTCCATGGGTTTAAGGACCCCACAGTCCATTGTTAGTTTTAAGACATCTCGGTCAAGGTTAAGGACGTCGTAGTCCATGGGTTTAAGGACCCCACAGTCTATTGTGTGCTCTGGATGCTTCACACGGGTTCACTGCCGTGCTCTGCGAGGACCAGGCTCCGCTTTGGACGTTTTTCACGGGGTCAAAGAGTGACGTTATCCGCGTTCCACGTAACCAGGAATTTTGCATTAAACATGGGTTTAAGGACCCCACAGTCCATATCAATGTGTGGTCGTCGGGACCCGTCACCTCTTTGAAGACATTGAGGGATTACAATGCCAAGTATCAAAGGAGTGAAGAGATGTACCCTAGAACCGGAATGGCTTAAATAGTCTTTGACCTAATTTGGATCAAGACCGATTAATTATGTTATGAGCCCATTGGCCCAGTTAATCACAAATTGAGGACTTATGGCCATCTTGGGCTAAGTCCAATTAGGAGAGGCTTTGCCTCCATCCATTTAGCCAATTGGGCCAAAGCCTAGTGTTAAACACTACAGAGCAATCAGTGTTGAACACTGGGAACGAGGTTGACAAGTTAGTGTTTAACACTAAAAGATATTCGGTGTTAAACACCAGCAACAAGGCTTTTCAAATTAGTGTTAAACACTAAAACAGATCAGTGTTGAACGCTGCAAATAAAGCTTTTTGATTAGTGTTGAACACTAAGGCCCAACAGTGTTTTAACACTGGGTTCGAGAGTTTTAATTTAGTGTTAAACACTAAAGCAAGAGGGGTCACGTGGCAGCACGTGAGAGCGCCCTCCCTTCATTTATTCTGCTGAGATTATCGCATATTTCAGAGCATCACGTGCCATCACGTGATGGGCATTCAAATGCCTATGTATTAGAGCTTCTGCCGAGGGTCACGTGGGTCACGTAGGGTGCTGCCTCAAAGGGGCTTTCTGTAGATCTCTTGGGGGGGTCACGTGGTGACACGTGACCCTGCCTCTATGTATATTGTTTTAGAGGATCTGTTAATCTTTTCCAGGAATTAAATTCCTCGTAGGGTTAAACCCTGACAGTAATTTCAGAGGAATTAAATTCCTACTTTCTCTTAAAGGTTTATATTCCGAATAGAGTTGGACTCTGAATTTTCCGCAGGAATTGAATTCCTCATTCATGTGAAGAACCAAATAGGGTTAAACCCTAATAAAAGCTTTTTAAGGAATTTGAACTTCCAACCTCTGTTAAATTATGATTAAAGGAATTAAATTCCCGCTGTTTCAACAGAACTAGGTTCTTAATTAGGGTTAAACCCTGTCTCTTTTTGTTCTGAAGGAATTAAATTCCCATGATACAGGGTCAAGCCCTAATTTTATTTTAAAGGAATTAAATTCCTATAGTTCTGTGAGAATTAAATTCTCGTGCTTGCATTCCCTCTCTATGTTTTGGATCTGCATGGCAAGATCTCAACCCATTGAGAATTAAATTCTCAACTTCAAGGGGAGATGCGCACTTTGCAGATCCTCTATCAAAGAGAGAAGAAATACGTTCTTCTGTTTTATATATCAGAGTTAAACTCTGTTGAGAATTAAATTCTCTTTCTTTCAAAAAGCCTTCCCATTCTTACCTAGGGCTTTCTTTTGCAGAAGATCCAAGTTCCTCGAAGTATCGAAGCTCTCTTCCTTTTCTTTTTCTCTCCCTGTCTCTGTATATATCTCTGTGTCTCTTGGCTCCTATTTATAGGAGAAGCAGCCGAGTCAATTAGTTTTTTGACGAATCTTCCTTGAGATATTTGATTTGCATCCATTATTTGTTCTGGACCTTTGGATTGTTAGGTGAATTTTATTCACCATTGGATTTCAAATCCAGTGATTCTCCTTTGTGATTTCTGTTAGATTTAAAGGGGAAATCTTTCCAAGTTCGGGATTTTCCCATAGATAGATGATATTCAATCAGCTTTAAATCTTTAATTTGATTGGTTCCAGATAATCGCTTTCCTTTGGAAAGATTCGAATCTCTTTCAGAATTTAATTCTGTTAACAAAACGGGCTTTGAAAGCCGGTCACGTGTGACCACGTGACCCATGGTCACGTGTGGGCACGTGACCCCCTTGGAACGAGCCTTCCTCTTTCTTTTTGCGCTCTGTCTTCTGTTTGCTGCTTAACCGTCACGTGCCACCACGTGACCCCTGGTCACGTGTGAGCACGTGACCCTTGTTTGGATTCTTTTTCTTGGTTTAACTGGAGAACAATTCTGATGTTTTGAGCGTCACGTGCCAACACGTGACCCCTGATCACGTGGGAGCACGTGACCTCTTTTGAAGCTTTTTCCTTGATTTGATCAGGGATCCGGTGTGCCCTTGACGCTTGCATTTAAATGTCACGTGTCGACACGTGACCCTGGTCACGTGGGAGCACGTGACTCCTTCTGAAACCCCTTTTCTTCAATGTAGTCAGGAAACTGAACTTGCCTTGATGATGTGTTTAGGTGTCACGTGCCAACACGTGACTGCTGGTCACGTGTAAGCACGTGACCCTCTTCTGAAGCCTTTCCCAGAAGCTTTCCTGATTTTAAATCAGGAAACAAATGCCCCCACAGCGTTGTTCTCACGTGTCAGCACGTGAGTGCAACGCTGTCACCTCTTGCGACCGTTGGATTCCTTTAGGGATCTGGGGAGATGAAACGTTTCCATTGCCTTCTATAAATACCTCTGTCTCTTCATAGGAGCCTTCACTTTGCTCATCTTCTTCTTCTGAGAACTTTTTCCTTGAGAATTTAATTCTCGCTTCCAGAGCTTAGTTCTCTATCTTGAAACAATTTTCAGAGTTTAACTCTGTTCGAAAAGATTTCTCTTCCTCAGGTAATGTTCTTGGACAAACGATGGACCTTCACATTCCTCTGGATTTTAAATCCAAAACAAGGGTTTTTACCCTTTTTTCTTCATGTTTTCCCATGAGAACCGCTTAACCTTCAAACTGTAGATCTTTTAGGGTTTAGATGATCCTTGGGGAGATGATGATGGCGTTTCAACTCCATGGAATTTAATTCCATCAAATGTTTCTGGGAATTTAATTCCCTTTTCTTAATAAAGAATTTTAATTCCAATGAAGGACTTGATTTCTTCATGCGGAGGCTTCCTGGGGTCTCTTGGCCCGAGGTTGTTCTTCTGCAATTAATGCAATGGGGGTTTTGTAATGATGTCTTCTGTGGGAATTCAATTCCTTTGATCTTGTTGGATTCATTGTAGAGCCCGAGACAGATCCTGTTGGGGGAAATGTGCATGGTCATCATTCTTTATTAAATGGGGATATTCCCTTTGTTTTATTGTAACTATTTGGTCTCATTATTAATGAGCCGTCATCCGGATTCTGTGGGGCCCATGTGTTTTGTAGCCAATGGTCCCAGGAAACTTTGCTGTTGCTTTCTTCAACTAGTCTTTATGTTCATGCATGAATATATATTGCTAACTTTTCTTTTAACGGTCATCCTTTACTGGATTTCAGGTGCAATGGCTTCTGTTCCACGCTTTCCCTTTTCTCGCTCGGAGGCTGCTTTTCCTCAGTCACCATCTGATGAGGAGGCGATGGCGATGATTCGGGCCCATGACCCGAACTGCACCAACCTTCTTCAATGGGGATCTTGGTACAGTCAGATTATTTAGGGTCGCCGGAGTTTTCTTTGCGCGGTGCCGGCGGAACCCACTTTCCCATTTTTACCGATGGATCCTCCGAGGACAGTTTTTGCTGTGGAAATGCCCAACTGGACTCCAACGGGGAGGTTGGAGCCTTCGACGACCGGCATACCGAATCATCCGATCCTGGCCATAGACATCTTGGGACGGCGTATCTGCCAGGGTGAGGCCCACCCGTGGGGGCAAATTTATAAGATAGGGCTCACTCCTAGGCATCCTACGGGCTACCTTCTCTGGGCTCGTTACATCCTTTCTGCCCATCGGGCACGGTTGCAGAAAGTCGGGCTTTATCAGGCCATATACGCGTCACTCTTCCATTATAAGTCCCCGCATGCCTGGTGGGTTAAGGCGTTTTTAAACCAATGGAATCTTTCTACCAACACCTTCATCCTAGGAGATCGTGAGGTCTCGATCTCTCTTGCAGAATTTTATGAAATCTCGGGATTGCCGATCAGGGGTGCACTGTATGAGGAGTTGTTGCCTCCTGACGAGTATGTCTTTGAGCCCGAGTCTGCACCGGCTGACGGCTTGTCTGTTGAGAACGCCGTTCGCCACAAGCGCCCCAGCTTGATCAAGGCGCTGGGTATTTTTGATCGATTGTTCACTGAATCTGAGGAGCAGGGTGTTACTTTTAAAAGCTTCATTTCCTGCTTCCTTCGTGAGGACGTCATATCGAAGACTGCTCCGAAGTTTGCTAACATCAAAGACCCCTTTGGGTTTGGTCCGAAGAAGCTACCGACCGCTGAATCGGACCTGCCACAATATTATATTCCCATCGTGTCGCCGATGTCTTTTGAGTCCGTTGCAGCACCCGGTATGGATGAGGAAACATTCCTCGTGGGGTTTGTCAGTGTTTGGCTTAGTTGGTTCGTTATCCCCATGCATCGCCGCTTCATGAGAGCCTCGGTCATCTACCCGGCTCATCGTATTGCTGAGGGGACGCGGTTGGCCATCGGCCTCCCGGCCTTGGCGCACCTCTATAATGGATTGGGCACCGTAGCGAATACCTCTACGCCTGGCGTGGATGTGGTAAACTTTTCGCTTCATTATTTCACGTCCTGGATCGAAATGCACGTATTTGGGGCTTTTGCCATGCATCAGAGGCCCTCATTTTACGATGCCTACCTCTTTCCACGACTTATGCGATTAGTGGATGCTTCTGCCGCCGACCCGACTCAGTTCGGGGCTATTCGGGTGCTGATTTCTCCTCATGCCACCGCTGGCGGGTTAGTTTTTACTGATCGGGTCTTGTCTACTCCTTCGGGTCCCGTTCAACAACTCTGGGACCAGTCGAAAGACAACGCACTATCTTTGAAGCCCCGGGAGGCCGTGCATTTGTATACAATTAGACCGGGCTACTTGGTGTTTCGCCAGGACAGTGCAGCTCTTTTCATGCGGTATAATCCGCATCGATTTGCCCGACAGCTTGGATACGACCAGGGCGTTCCTTTTGAGGCTTTTATAGTTGCCCCAATCCCTTCGCTCGATGTTGTTCGTGATGCCGCACATCATTTCATGAGGCTGAATACCGGCTCTTATTTCATGGTCCCTGAAGCCGAGTACATGCCCCGATGCGTGGGCGCGTTTACGGGTTGGTATCTTCATCGGGTCAGCCCAATCATTCTTGAGGAAAGGAGGGTGCTTCTCGGCCACGATACCCCTCCTCTGGTTCCTGGGGCTAAGCTACGACCGAGGGTTCCGGTCCGCTCTCCTTTGAGGGAGATTGGCACCGCGCTCGTTCCGGGGGAGTCCAGGGTAGACCTCACTCCAATAGCTGGTATGCCCTTGGGTTCTCGATCGCGAGGTAAACGGGCCCCAGTAGTAGCACCCTTGCCGGTGGCGACACCGCCCCCCGTGGCGTCGACAGTGGCGATGTCGTCCTCGGTTGTGGCACCGAGCGAGAGTAACAGGGATGAGAGCGCTGAGGGCGATGTGGGCCAGCGCCGCCCTAAGGCTTCGCGAGGGAGGAAGCGGTCATCCTCAGCGACCGGCTCTGGGTCTAAACGGCGGAGGAAAGCGGCTACTGCACCGCTTGATTCTGTGGTGGAGTCTGAGCCTATCCTTGAAGACGAACCATTGGCCTTGCAAGGGTCAGACGCCGGACTTCTCTTCCCGAGTTCAGCTGATGAGGAGGCTGCACAGTTGGCCGAGGCTATACGGCGCTCAAAAGACGCGTCTCATAACGCCAAGGTTCCGAAGAAGTCTTATCCCGCTGTAATTTTTTACGAAGACCCTTCGTGGATTCGGCGGCGATTTATCGGCCCTTTGGAGGAATGGGGGGAAAGGGCTTTGAAGCAGGCCGCTTCAGAAGACGCAGCTGATGCACTCTCTTTGTGGACCGGCGGTCATGAGTCTACCCTTGAACCCCGGCGAGCCCACCTCCTTGAGAAGGAGCAGCGGCTTGAAGAAGCCATATTGAGGGCTTCTTTGCGTATAGGTACGTTGTGCTTCCTTTGTAGTCTTTCCGATTATTTATGCCTGTGCATATGTATCATTATTCTTATTTGAATCGTGCAGAATCTTCGACGATGGGGGAGCTCCCTACGGGCCCATTAAAGCTAAAGCCCGCCGAAATTCTCAATGAAGCCTTGCTGGATGTGGAGGGGGCTGACGAGGCTGCTCCTCTCACGGTGGAACTTCCAGCGGCGGTTCTTGACCAGGGAGTGCTTGCCCCTTTGGGGGCCGCCGCCCCAATGACTCTTACTGAGGGCGGCCCAAAGGCTGGGAGCAAGGTAGTCGGGACTACTCTCCTTTTGTTGGATCCTGAGGTCACGGCGGAGACCGTTGAAGCTGCTATCCCTCCGGCTCAGAATGGGAGGAGTGTTGAAGGTATCCCTCTGCGTTTTAATTTAGCAACCCTTTCATAGTCTGAACTCTTTTATCTTCCCCAGAATTGCGCGGTTTGGCGGCCACGATCGCGGATCTGTCGCCTCGACAGTCATTTCAGCGTTTATTGGAGATGGCAGCTCCGCAGGCGATCTCCCCTCAGCGCATTGTCCTCTCGTCTGGGCAAGGTTGGTGTCGTCCATCCCTTCTCATAGCATCGTCGTTATTTTGCGTACTGACATTGATGTTTTCTACAGTTCTGGAAGCCGATGATGAGGTCGAGATTCTCGAAGGGCCAGGGGAGCCTTCAGCTCCTACTTGCACGACTGTCGGTGAGTGACATTTCATTGCACTCTCACTTGTTCTTTGCTTAAGAATTTTGTTGACGTCTTCCAAATTTGAACAGCTCTGCCAGTCTCCACTGCGTTGGAGTCGCGCATTGTGATGCCACCCGGCCCTTATGCCTTGCGGGCTTCAGAACGCTTGGCCGAATTAAGCCTCGTCTCCTTGTCGTCTCTGATCGAGGAGCTTCGTGCTGGCAGCAGGACCACGGCTGAAGCATTCGCTGCCGAGGCTAACGGTTCTCTTCCTTTTCTTGCCACCTACCACAGCGAAGAGGTGGTGCGAGTCTGGGTGGAGTTCTGTCGGCGGGTGGAGGCTTGCCTGCATGCCCTCGAATGTTCTCACCTTTCCTCGGAGGCCGTAGCTGCAAAGGCGGAGTTACGGAGGCTGGTAGCACGGTGCGTGGCAAACATGACGTCATGTGAGAAGAGGCTCGGTCGCAAGTTCTCGGAGAGGGAGCTAGCCTCCAAGGCGCTGGGCGAGCTTCAAGCCAATCTTACAGCCAAAGCCAACAAAGCGTATGAACTCTGGCGGGTGCTTCAGGAGTCCATCAAAGAGGTGGTGGCTCTCGATAAAGATGCCATGTTCACTCGTGAGAGGGTCGAGGCTCATAAGGTCACTGAGAAAAAGCTCGAAGCTCGGCTCGCTTCGTATCAGGCTCAGCAAGCTCAAGCGGAGGCTCGTCTTTTGGAGATCTTGCGTCATGAAGCCGTGGTCCAACAAAAGCAGGATGAGCTGACCAAGCTGCTGAATCGCCCGCCGGCTTGAAACGTTTGTATCTTTTTCTTCCTTTTTGTACATACTCATGGATGAGAGTATTTTCTTTTTGTTTCTTTCATGAATTGTACCTTGCACCCATTTTGGTTTATGAATAAAAGATACATTTTTTTTTCTCAATGATGTGTTTCCTTTTCATTGAATGTATTCTGTGAATATTCTATCTTGATCTCCTTGCAGGACAGTGATGGCTTAGGATTCAGGGTTAAGATCTGCTTCCTAAGACATTTGCATTTTATGAGCCACGAGTGGTTTTATAAAGAGTTTTTCTCCCTACAGGTCGAGAGGATCCCACAGGTGTAAGCTTCTTCTTAAAGATCGTGAGGATCCTTAAGCGGGTTTTCCCTTGAGAGTCGTAAGGATCTCGCAAGAGAGTTTTTCTTCCTTACAAGTCGTGAGGGCCTGCAAGTGTTGGATGCGGTCACCCTTGTCCGTGTTTTACGGAGTTAGGGGTTTCTCAAGGTATCGTAGTTTAAAGACGTCACGGTCAAGGTTAAGGACCTCATAGTCCGTGGATTTAAGGACTCCACAGTCCGCTGTTAGTTTTAAGACATTACGGTCAAGGTTAAGGACCTCATAGTCCGTGGATTTAGGGACTCCACAGTCCGGTGTTTGGTTGCAGGGACCCGTCACCTCTTTGAAGACGTTGAGGTATTACAACGCCGGGCATCAAAGGAGTGAAGAGATGTATCCTTAAACCAAGGCAGAATCCGTAGGGAATCGGGGTGGTTGATCGTTAGTTTTAAGACATCACGGTCGAAGTTAAGGACGTCATAGTCCGTGGATTTTAAGGACTCCACAGTCCGGTATTTGCTCTGGATGCTTCACACGGGTTCACTGCCGTGCTCTACGAGGACCAGGATCCGCTCTGGACGTTTTCCACGGGGTCAAAGAGTGACATTATCCACGTTCCACGTAACCAGGAATTTCGCACTAGATACTTCACACGGGTTCACTGCCGCGTTAGGCGAGGACTAGGCTCCGCTCTGGACGTTTTCCACGGGGTCAAAGAGTGACATTATCCGCGTTCCACGTAACCAGGAATTTTGCACTAGATGCTTCACACGGGTTCACTGCCGCGTTAGGCAAGGACTAGGCTCTGCTCTGGATGCTTCGCACGGGTTCACTGCCATGCTCTGCGAGGACCAGGATCCGCTCTGGACGTTTTCCACGGGGTCAAAGAGTGGCATTATCCGCGTTCCACGTGACCAGGAATTTTGCACTAGATGCTTCACACGGGTTCACTGCCGCGTTAGGCGAGGACTAGGCTCCGCTCTGGATGCTTCGCACGGCTTCACTGCCATGCTCTGCGAGGACCAGGATCCGCTCTGGACGTTTTCCACGGGGTCAAAGAGTGACATTATCCGCATTCCACGTGACCAGGAATTTTGCACTAGATGCTTCACACAGGTTCACTGCCGCGTTAGGCGAGGACTAGGCTCCGCTCTGGACGTTTTCCACGGGGTCAAAGAGTGACATTATCCGCGTTCCACGTAACCAGGAATTTTGCACTAGATGCTTCACACGGGTTCACTGCCGCGTTAGGCGAGGACTAGGCTCCGCTCTGGATGCTTCGCACGGGTTCACTGCCATGCTCTGCGAGGACCAGGATCCGCTCTGGACGTTTTCCACGGGGTCAAAGAGTGACATTATCCACGTTCCACGTGACCAGGAATTTTGCACTAGATGCTTCACACGGGTTCACTGCCGCGTTAGGCGAGGACTAGGCTCCGCTCTGGACGTTTTCCACGGGGTCAAAGAGTGACATTATCCACGTTCCACGTAACCAGGAATTTTGCACTAGATGCTTCACACGGGTTCACTGCCGCGTTAGGCGAGGACTAGGCTCCGCTCTGGACGTTTTCCATAGGGACAAAGAGTGACATTATCCGCGTTCCACGTAACCAGGAATTTTGCACTAGATGCCTCACACGGGTTCACTGCCGCGTTAGGCGAGGACTAGGCTCCACTCTGGATGCTTCGCATGGGTTCACTGCCATGCTCTGCGAGGACCAGGATCCGCTCTGGACGTTTTCCACGAGGTCAAAGAGTGACATTATCCGCGTTCCACGTAACCAGGAATTTTGCACTAGATGCTTCACACGGGTTCACTGCCGCGTTAGGCGAGGACTAGGCTCCGCTCTGGGTGCTTCGCACGGGTTCACTGCAATGCTCTGCGAGGACCAGGATCCGCTCTGGACGTTTTCCACGGGGTCAAAGAGTGACATTATCCGCGTTCCACGTAACCAGGAATTTTGCACTAGATGCTTCACACGGGTTCACTGCCGCGTTAGGCGAGGACTAGGCTCCGCTCTGGATGCTTCACACGGGTTCACTGCCATGCTCTGCGAGGACCAGGATCCACTCTGGACGTTTTCCACGGGGTCAAAGAGTGACATTATCCGCGTTCCACGTGACCAGGAATTTTGCTGAATCTATCCGCATTTCACGGGATGGAGGTTTGACTATTGGCGATATGTATACCACCGAGCCATGGAACTAGGAGTTGCCGCTGTTCCGCTTAGCTTGAAGTTGTGTCCGTTGTTACGAAACGAATGTTGGGCTGATCTCTAGGTCGCTTGTGGCCCGTCGAGATTCGGCTTCTTCTTCTAATGAAACCTGGGGAGGAAGAGTGCGACTCCTTCTTTGTTTGCGCCCCTGGATTGTATACAGGGATTGATGTAGTATCACCTGTAGGGCATACATTTTATTTTTATTTTATTTCTTTCTTCCACGATGCTCTATCGTTTCAGCTTTTATGTCGCGAAGGTCGCGATTGCCCCATCATTTCGGCTAATTTTCGCGGTGCCCAATCATTTCGGCTATTTTTCTTTTTTACTCGCTGCTTTTTATTGCGAGCTGCCCCATCATTTCAGCTATTTTTTTTTATGCATACATTTTTACTTGCTGCTTTTCATTGCAAGTTGCCCCATCATTTCGGCTATTTTGTAGGCATGTGTGGCTTGCTAGCTTTTCTTTTGCCGCAAGCTTGGATTTTGGACACCGATTTCGGCATCAGCACCGCTGCAACTGGGATTTTGCCAGGAGCGAATCATCATTTGCTCCTGTCGATATTGAACAAAGGTGGCTTAGTAAACAGGGTTAAGGTCCTGTCGACTAAGGCTTTTGACTTCATGAGCCGTAAGGGTCTCACAAAGGTATTTCTCCCTACAAGTCGTGAGGATCTTGCAGGTGTATTTTCTCCTTAGGAATCGTGAGGATTCCTAAGTGTACGTTCCTCCGTAAGTCGTAAGGATCCTACAAGAGGGTTTTCTCCTTATAGGTCGAGAGGACCTACAAGGGTTGGACTTTGCTGGGGAAATGTTTATTCGCGCCCGTGGATTGTATACAAGGGTCAGTATTGAGCCTCTTGTAGGGAAATATCGAAGGTTGTGGAGGATTTGCTTAAGAACAGGTTCAGGCTTCTGTAACTTAAGACTTTCAAATCTCGTGAGCCGTGAGGGTCCCATAAGAGAATTCTCCTTACGAGTCGTGAGGATCTCGTAAGTGTATTTTCTCCTTAGGAATCGTGAGGATCCCTAAGTGTGCTGCTCCTTTGTGAGTCGTAAGGATCTCACGCAGGTGGTTTCTCCTTACAAGGTCGAGAGGATTCTGTAAGTGTCCTTTAACGAGGTTGCGCCCTTTCGGGTTTTCACAAACACTCGCCGATAGTCCTGCTGTTTTTACTCACGGAGCCCTTTCGGGTTTTCATCTGTGCCCATTTTGCTTATAGACATACCGTTTCTTTTTATTCTTTTTCACTTTTTTTTTACAAGGTCGCGCCCTTTCGGGTTTTCACGAACACTTGCCGGCAGCCCTGCTGTTTTTACTCACGGAGCCCTTTCGGGTTTTCATCCGTGCCCACTTTGCTTATGGACATACCGTTTTTTTTATCATTTTTTTTATCTATCTCGTCAACCTAAGGATGTTGCGGTAGTAGTTTAGGGACGTTTCGGTCCGTCGTTAGTTTAAGGACGTTTCGGTCCGTCGTTAGTTTAAGGACGTTTCGGTCCGCCGTTAGTCTAAGGACGTTTCGGTCCGCCGATAGTTTAAGGACGTTTCGGTCCGCCGTTAGTTTAAGGACCTTTCGATCCGTCGATAGTCCGTTAGTTTAAGGACGTTTCGGTCCGTCGATAGTTTAAGGACGTTTCGGTCCGTCGATAGTTTAAGGACGTTTCGGTCCGTCGTTAGTTTAAGGACGTTTCGGTCCGTCGATAGTTTAAGGATGTTTCGGTCCGTCATTGTGGGAAGGCCGGCTGCCGCTTATAAAGTCTGAGCCTAGGAAGATAGCGAGTGGACATAGTCGTCGTCATCTATCATTGACCCAGGCTGTGGCTTATTAAGCGTAGTATTTCTTTAAGAAGCGGCCGTTTATTGGCCTGAAAGGCCTTTCACCGTGCATGTCCATGAGTAGGTAGGCTCCACCCTGGTAGACCTTGTCTATGATGTACGGGCCTTCATAGTTTGGCTCAAATTTTCCTCGCTTGGCGCGATTGGGGATCATAGGTCTTTTGACCACTAATACAAGTTCGCCTTGGCGGAATGTCCTCGGCCTGGTCAATCTTTCGTATGAGCGCGTCATCTTTGCTTTGTAGGCCTCTAGATGTTGTTGCGCTATGAGCCGGGTTTCGTCGAGGGCATCAAGCTCCTCAAGCCGAAGGTGAGCATTTTCTTCGTTCGTCAGCTCATGGTGGACTGCTACTCGTAGAGAGGGTAACTCTATCTCGAGGGGGAGCACTGCTTCCGTCCCAAATACCAACGCGTACGGCGTTGTGTTTGTGGCCGTCTTGAATGTAGTTCGATAAGCCCAAAGGGCTTCTTGCAGCCTTTCGTGCCAGTCTCTCTTATTCCTGGAAACGGTCTTTTTTATGATCTTCGTCAAGGTCTTATTGAAGGCCTCGGCCAGACCGTTAGCTCGTGGGTTGTAAACCGAAGAATATCTCCAGTCTATACTGTGCTGCTGTGCGAAGCGACTAATCTTATGGCTTCGGTAGGCCGGCCCATTATCGGAGATAATCCGCCGTGGAGTTCCGAACCGATAGATGACGTGCGTCTTGAAGAAATGGAGGATATTCTCCGTCTTCACTTCCTTCAGTGGTACTGCTTCTGCCCATTTGGAGAAGTAATCAGTTGTCGCCAGGATAAAACGGTGTCCCCGGGATGATGCTGGCTCAATGGGGCCGACTATGTCAGTCCCCCATATTTCGAATGGCCAGCTAGCTACCGTTGGGTGCAGTGGATTCGGATGTTGATGGATGAAGTCTCCATGAATCTGGCATGAGTGGCATCGCTTCGCATACTCGAGGCAGTCCTGGATCATCGTGGGCCAGTAGTAACCCATCCGTTTAATTTTTAACTTCATCTTTGGGCCTGCTTGGTGAGAACCGCAAAGTCCGTCATGAACTTCCTGAATGACTCTTTCTGCTTCGTCAGGTCCTAAGCATCTCAGCCATAGAGAATCAAACGATCTTTTGTATAGAATATCGTTGACGAAAGCGAAGGATAGAGCTCGTTTCATGAGCCGATGTCTTGAGGACGCTTCTTTGGGCATTCGGTGGGACTTAAAGTAGTCTATGAAGACTTCCCTCCAGTCTTCGGCCTTCTCATGGTCTTTTATTTGTAGGGTCGTCTACTCAGTCGTTCCCTTTTCTTCGCATGATTCCGGAGATATTTCTGCCGGGGTGAGCACTCGACGGCTTTGTACCACGATTCTGACGTCATCGAAGTTCTCGTCAGCCAGTTCTTTAGCAAGTTTAGCCAACGCGTCTGCCTTGCTGTTTTCCGCGCGCGGTATGTTCTCCAAAGTATAGGAGGGAATTTGGGTCAATAGTTGTTTCACCCTTTCGCCGTACTTCACCAACTCCGGCTTGCACGTTTGGTAGTCACCATTTACTTGACTAACAACCAGCTGAGAATCCCCGTATATAAGGAGGTCTTCAATTCCCATGTCGATGGCGATCTCGAGGCCTGCTATCAGAGCTTCGTATTCAGCTTCATTGTTTGTCCTCGGCTCCGTTAAGGAGAAGGCGAAGCGCATTATCCCTCTTTGTGGAGTTGCAAAGATGAGGCCTATCCCTGATTTGATCATTGGGATACCTTGTTTCTGTTTCTTTATGGAGGACGCTCCATTGAAATAGAGCTCCCATCGGGTGCTTTCGCCGCTAATCGCATCAAATGCATGCTCGTCCGGCAAATCACAGTTCAGAGGAGAATCGGCCGGTATCGGGTGCTCGGCGAGGAAGTCGGCAATGGCCTGGCCTTTTACTGCCTTGAGAGGTTGATACGTTATCGAGAACTCCATCAAGAGCAGGGCCCACTTAACGAGTCGTCCCGTCAATATGGCTTTCGACATCAAATATTTGAGAGGGTCCACCTTCGAAATAAGACGGACTTCATGTGCTAATGCGTAATGTCTAAGCTTTGTTATTGCGAAGATCAACGCCAGGCAGTGCTTTTCAATGGGGGAATAGTTGCTTTCTGCCCCCAGCAGCACTCGACTTAAGTAGAAAAGTGCTCTTTCTTTCCCCTGATCGTTCTCTTGTGCCCATAATGCGCCTAAAGAACCTTCGAGGGCGGTCGTATAAAGAATGAGGGGTTTTCCCTTGACCGGCGCGGCCAACACCGGAGGGTTCTGCAGGTACTGCTTGATCTCGTCTAGTGCACCTTGACATTTGTGATCCCAAACGAATGGAGTTCCCTTTTTCATCAGGTGGCTGTAAGGACGGCATTTGCCCGAAAGATTAGCGATAAACCGCCGAATGTATGCGAGCTTCCCTTGGAGAGACCGCAACTGCCTGAGGGTTCTTGGCGGAGGCATTTCCATGATCGCCTTAATCTTTGATGGATCTATTTCAATACCTCGGTGTCGAACGATGAATCCCAGGAATTTGCCCGAGGAGACTCCAAACGCACATTTGAGGGGATTCATTTTCAAATTATATTGCCGAAGGCGTCGAAATACAGTCTCCAGATGCTTTAAATGATCTTCGTATGACATGCTCTTTACTACGAGGTCATCGATATAGCACTCGACGACGTCGTGTATGAGGTCATCAAAGATCTTTGTCATGGCCCTTTGATAGGTAGCGCCAGCGTTCTTTAGACCAAAGGGCATAACCCTGTAGCAAAATATACCCAAAGGGGTACGGAAAGCGGTGTGCTTCTGGTCTTCGGGATGCATCTTTATCTGATTGTATCCTGACGACCCATCCATAAAGGAGAAAACCTCGTGAGTGGACGTGTTATCTATCATTAGCTCGATTACTGGTACTGGGAAATCATCCTTTGGACAGGCTTTATTGAGATCCCTGAAATCCACGCATATGCGTACCGTCCCGTTCTTCTTCATTACCGGGACGATATTGGCGATCCAGTCGGGATATTGGACTTCTTGGATAAATCCAGAATCGATCAACTTCTTGACTTCGGCGTTGATGCTCATCTCAAGTTCGAGTCGCATCCTCCTTGGCGCCTACTTGACTGGCTTGATATCTGGGGATATTGCTAATCTATGCACAGCAATTTCCGGATCTAATCCTGGCATCTCGGAGTAGTTCCACGCGAAGCAGTCTTTATGCCGTAGAAGCACATTCTTTAACGCAGTCACCCTCTCTTCGGATAACAGCTCGCTGACAAATGTCGGTCGCGGGTCGTCTGCCGATCCCAACTCAATCTTCTTGAGGTTATCCGCAGTAGTATGTATACCATCTTCCAATTCTTTCGGAGCGGGCGGAAATTCCGAGATCACCTCATCATCGCTGTTCTCAAAGCACCGGGGACGGTCATCTACGTTCTCGGGTTCTTCTCTTAATATCGTAATCGTATAACAGGTGCGAACCCGCTCCTTGGACTGAGGTGGACCCGGTTCTGCTCTTGCGGCCTTGGGCTCATGCTTTCACAGCGGCGTCACCTTCCAGCAGTCGGATAAAGCGAATCTGCCCCGTCGGTACTGGTCCTCGACCCAGTTCTTGAAGGTGAAGCAGTCTTCGGTAGGATGTCCTATGGCTTGGTGATAAGAGCAATAACTCAGATGAGAAGCCTTGCTAGCTTGCTCAGGATGTCTAGACTCTGGAAGCGCGATCATTTGATGTTTTATAGCGAGCTTGAGTAACTTCTCCGTCTTGTCTCGGGGGAAGGAGTATGCTCGACTCATCTTCTTTATGAGGGACAAACCCGAGCCGCTTCTTGATTTATTTCCGTCTCTGTGTCGGGCCTTTCGTACAGCGGATTGACGAGGATAAGCGTCTTTGTCTTTTGCAGCACGTTGAAATAGACGTTGCGTCCTGGCCTTCTCGTAGATGGCCATTTCGCGGTTGTGGTCTTCCCAAGCTTTCTGACCCACTTTCCTGACAGGCTTGCCCATTCGTTCTTCAAACGACGGACTCGGCGCTTTAATCGCGGGGTCTAGTTCTGGTGGGGGGTTGGCATCTCCTGACAGGGCGTCCTCCTCTTCATCAAAGGTATATATAGCTTAGCTGCTGTGAGCCCTTTCCCGTTTTTCAGCTCTTGCGTATCCAAGCACGAGTGTTTCTATCTTCCCATTGGGCAATTTGCGTTGAGTTCCGGGGACATCCCAAATCCTGTTGTAGAACCGAGCCTGCCGAACGGTCTGTTCTAAGGGTACTCCTTGGCGCTTCAGTAGCTTCTTTAATCCATTTGTATAGTATCTGGGCAGACGGATGGGTTGGAGCCTGTCAAGTGTAGCATCCGCGCCATGCCAGATCTCTTTCTCTATTTTCGACTCTGAGGATCGGTAGAATAGGATCACCTTCTCATCCCTTCGCCTGGGAGGGACGTAAAATATTCGCAGGTCCTGCACATTGTGAGCCTGAAGCATGTCGAGATCCTTGTAGTGTTCCCGCGGTACTATGGTGATTTGCAGACTATGGTCATCGCCAGGGGGTGCTTGTATTGACAGCCGATTGGAGAACACAGCATTAACTTCATCTTCTGAATCACTTCCGAAGACCAACACGGGGGCGGGCGTCCCCAGGTTGTTGCGTTGAGATGGCCCTGCATAAACTATCTCTTCCTCTTCTTCGGTGTCACTTCCGAAAACGGGGATGGTGGCGACGGTTTTGTTCTCCGGGTTGCGACACCTTTCTGTATCCTCGAAATCTGGCAAAAAGTACTTTGCATGTTCGTATTTGCGGACTTCGTTCACGGAAAATGGGTTTAACTCACCTGTTACGGTATACTCGAAACCATCCTTAAAGTACTTCATACACTGATGTTGTGTAGAAGGGATGATATTGTACTCGTGTAACCAAGGACGACCGAGTAAGGCGTTGTAGCAGGTCTTGGCGTCAATGACATGGAATTTGATGTCTGTGACGAGAAGTCCAAAGCGTAATGTTAGTATCACAGATCCGAGAGTCCGTGACGATTGTGAATCGAAACCGGAGATAGTAATTTTGTCACGAGCGAGGTGTTGCACGCTCATGCATATTTCCTTCAACACCCGAACATTAAGGAGATTGACGGAGGATCCATTATCCACCAGGATCTTGCCTATCTTGATATCATGGCAGTATCCGGAGACATATAGGGGACGGTTGTGGTCGCACGTCCCGAGAAGGAGGTCTTCATCACCGAAAGTGATGTCGGCTGTATGTACTTCCTCCAGTTCATCCTTCATCTTTTCAGTGGCGAGGAACGCTTGGAATTGCTCAGGTTCTTGTAATGCCTTAATTAGTGAGTCTCGCGCTTCTTTTGATAATAGGAGGGCATCGAGAATGCTAAGCTGAGAAGGTAGCTTCCTTAGGTGCGCGAGGATGTTATAGTCCACCTTACCCTTCCCAGGAGGGTCTATGGCAGCCAACTCTCTCATGGCTTGGTCATCTAAAGTGATATCTTCAGTGACCTTTTCCTTTCCCTTATCCTTTCTATTCGCGGGCCCGAGATTCTTTTCTGGGAGTGTGCGATTGCGCAGCTGAATGTTCTCACAGGCTTCCGATTTCTCCTCTTTCTCTAAAACAGATTCTTTAAAGAGAGGGCCCAGAGCCATTTCTTCATCAGAGTCGCTCCCGAAGGTGAGAACTTGTGACCCCCTGGCGTTAACCATGTGACAGTTGCCAGTAGTTCTGCTGTGCCCATCGATGGTACTTCTTCGCTCCCGACGGATCTTGCGTTTCATGCGCTTAAAATGTTGCCGACGAGCGACATATCCTTGCCACCATATCTTAAAGGCGTCGCACTCCTCCGTGGGGTGTGATATTTTCCGGTGATATGCGCAATAATTAGGGTGCCTTTCCACCCCATCGTGTGCGTTTCCTTCCGAGGGCGGTAGCTTCATCCCCATTGACATGGCTTTGGCAAACCTTTTTCTCGTCTTGAATATCTCTTTGTCTACTTCGGATGCCTTTCGCTCTGGCAGGGGTAGTTCAACTCTTTCGTTCAGTTGCCCGCATTTGGCTCCTTCCGACGTGGTCATCTCACGCTCCTGGTCCGCTTTACATTTTAGACGAATCTCGTCTAGAAAAGCATCGATCATTTCGTCTGTTGGCCATGCGCGCTCTGGTACAGGCTCTGCCTCCAGCTTTTTAATGCCAGGAGTTTTCCCATCATCGGTAAACGAGTGGGAGATTACGTTACAACTTGCCACATATCCTTCGGATTCATCTGACGAGCTTTTTCCATCATCTTCCTCTTGAAAGATGTGGTTGAGGAACTCTTGCAGTGTGACAGGAGTTCGCGCCTTTTGATTGTATTCTTCCAACGCGTCGATTTGCTTCTGCAAGTTCGTGTGTTCGTTTCCAAGCTTCACGGGCTTCTTGGATTTCTTCTTCTTTTTCTTCGAAGATTTTGACGGTTGGGCGTGAGTATTTGGGCCCTTATCGCGAATCTTCGTAATTGGGCGGGGCTTCAACATTCCTTCGATAATTTGAGGTTCAAGAGGGTCCTTCCATTCGATCGCAGGGCACGCATGAAGGTCTCTCAGCATTCTTTTGGTTTTGGTTGATAGCACGACCTCCCATGGAGCTTCTTCAATAAAAGAACACGTTGCCCCCGGTGTATCCGCTTTCCTAGGAGCATGCGGCTGTGGTGGGTTCACCTTCCACTTTTCGGACAGTACAAACTTCCCCTGGAGGTACTGGTCTTCAATCCACCCTATGAAGACGAAGCAATCTTCAATCGGATGGCCTACCGTTTGATGGTAAGGGCAATAGTTAGGGTTATTCACCTCGGTGGGTTGCGGCGGTCGCCTTGGATTTGGCAGGTTTATAAGTCTGTTGCGTATTGCCAGCTCGAATAGCCGTTTCGTCTTGTCCCGTGGGAACGAGTAGGGGCGCTTCATCTTCTCATTATAATACCGACGCCTTTCCTCCAGTTGATCTGCCGGTTTCGGGGCGTTAGATTGCTGTTGGGCATTCGCAACAAAGGTTGCTCATCCTTTACCCTTGTCACTCCGAGGTTCCGACTTCGGGGGAGGTGGTCTATGACCCATCTGGTCCATCTGAGCCAACTTGTCGATCAAAGCCTGGAATGTGGTTGGCTTAAAGAACATCATAAACTGGGAGATAGTTGCGTGGGGGTCTAGGGTTCCCACGAACATGCCCACTGCGGGTGCCTCCTCAATGCGTTGTTCATATCTCGACCACAAGTTCCGCCAGCGTATAGCATACTGGACCCAGGTTTCGTCTGGTTTTACCCTGGCGTTAATCAATGCAGTTATTGGAGTGCGTTCGCTGGCACTTGCGAATCGCTGAGTGAATAACAACTCCATTTCAGCGAACGTTTTGATAGAATCGTTCGGGAGTTCCGAATACCACTCGAACGCTGTTTCTGATAAGCTGCCCATGAACTGGCGAAGCAACAGTTTATCACCACCTCCAGTGTTACCGCAGAGGGCCCGGAACTGGGCGACATGTTGATGGGGGTTGCCGGTCCCCTTGTAGACGTGGAATTTTGGTATCGTATAACCTTGCGGGTATTTGATTTGGTCGTACCAGCTTGGATACGGCCGCCCCGTTTTCACGACTTGACCAGCTGCCTCAGTCGCGTGATGAACCCGGATTTGCTGGGCTATGTAGTCAACCAGGTCGGCCTTAGAGATTGCCTCCTCCTTGGCCGTTGAGAGGGCTGGTGGTGGATTTGACGTTTCTCCTCGGTCGTCTTCAAGAACGATTGGGGGATCCTCGGCGGGTAAGTCCTGCTGGATCATCATTCCTATCATATCTTGGAAGAGAAGGCCCATCCGTTGTATGTTGGCCGCTTGTTCAGCAGCCTCTTTGTCCTTTTTCTCCAGTGTCCGGCGAAGGAATTCAGCGTCGGTTTCTTCCTCCCGGCGTGCGTCTGAGGACGTTTCTGGTTTTTCTTTTGGCCCGGTGAGCGCGGCCATAGCATTCATCATTTCTTGAAGCTTTTGTTGCTGCTCCTGGGCCTTCGTCACGGATCGGGTTAGCGGTCGGTGGCCCGTAGAAGTGCGGCTTTCCTCTTTTCCAGAGGCCATGTAAACAGTGTGCACCACCATGCCCCCAGACTTAGGGCGTCTGGGCTCAGTGCTTTTAGCCGTCGTTGCATGCTGTGGGGTCTTCTCTGGCCTCCTCCTTTTATGAGTCAGTTGATCAACAGCCTTGTGGGGTTTAGCCTGGTGACCAGCTTCCGGTTGGATTTTCAGCTTCTTGTGCTGGCGGGAGAAGTTTGGATCGATGATCGAGTCTCGGGCCTGCCGCCAAACCTTATAGATTTTGGAAGACAGCCGTTGAGGAGATCGGGGCTGTTCTGGTTTTATTTCCACAACCTTTTTTAATGGGGGAGGAGACTTCTTCAGCAATGCAGTAGGAGAATTCCTTCACACCTTATTTAGCATTTCGAAGCTGTTCCCAGTTGGAACAGCAGCATTAACTTCTGCCACCGGGGCCGATGGAGTCAACCCGGAGGGGGAGTTGCCCCCAGCCTTCCTTACTCGGCGCCAATGGCGACGTAGAGCGTGTCGAGCGGACGGCGTAGGGTCAGCGGTAAGAATGGTTTCGTCTTGCCCCCTGTGTAGGTGGGAGGTCGCTGTTGGTGTTAGCCTGTCAAAGACCGACGTCCTTTGGGCAGCAGGAGCGGGAGCTGGAGCCGTCAATCTTGTAAAGACCGACCTTTTGGCCGGAGAAGCCGCCTTGACGATTTCGGGAGCAGGAGCAGCCACTTTCTTAGAAGCAGCCTTCTCTGAGATTATAGGCTCCATGATGAGTTCGCAGGATTTCTGGCCCAATCTAGAGAAGACCGAGGCGTTGACGTTGGGTGACTCGTTGAGAGGAGCCGCGACAGGGGTAAGACGATCAAAGACCGACTTCTTGAGAGCTTCCGTTGTCAGCACTGGAGCGGTGAAGTTTGTCGGCGGGAGCATGGTCCCAAAGAACAATCCTGTGGTGGCGCGAGTGACCTGTTCCACGGTCATTGTGAATAACGAAGCAGCTTGGGGTCCGTAGGCTATACCTCCAGGCAAGGCAGAGCGTTGGTTGCAATTGCAGTCCGAGCAGTTGGAGCATTTCGCAGAAGTAGAAGCCATCGATTCTTTGCTTTCTGCAATAAGCAAGACGCCAAGTCTTAGTATCTTGAAACCCAAGGGCAACCATTAGCGAACCGCGATTGGTTCGCGAATCACGACACACGAAGTGTGGAGTGGAAAGAGGAAAAGGTCCCACCGGGCGTGCCAGAATCTGTTCCCCTTCGAAAGACGGCGCGACATGGCGTCTTGCCTGAGATTCGGGGCAGATGCTAATTGGTGCTATCCGTCCACCTCTCCGAAGATGCCAAGTTGATTTATGGCACCATGTATCGAAGGTTTAGACGGATGCGTCCGATGTAGCAGACTTCGTCAGATTCCCACTCGTTTGAGGGGTTTTTGATTGTGGAGACGCTCTTCCCTGCAGGCGCAAGCCCCTGCAGTTAATTACGCTACCGCATTGCGGTAACAACTTTCTCCTTCTCTAGATGGTCACTTCGTGTCGTGGGTGTTTGTTTTGTATTTTGTTGCCCGTGGATTGTTTACGGAGACTGAGTTATGTCGTCGCCCGTAGGGCGTGGACTAGTCCAAATCCATATTATCTTAGATTTGGGTTTGGGGGTTTGGTTTGAGGATACGTCAGCCATACTTGAGGCTGAGATCAACTCAAACGTTTGTTAAGGACACGTTAGTCTAACTTTGAGACTAAGATCAACTTAACGGGATCGTTTAGACCCGACAGAGGAGCGTTTGGGCTCTAATGTTCCAGTTTAGGGACATAGTGGTCCATCGTATGTATGGCCATCAGGACCCATCACCTCTCTGACGATGTTGAAGGATTACAATGACGGATGTCAGAGGAGTTCAGAGATGTACCCTCGAGCCAGAGTTAATTGGGGGGATTTATAGTCCACTCTGTTTGAAGGTTTAAGGATACGTTAGCCATCTTTGAGGCTAAGATCAACTTAAACGGGACCGTTTAGATCCGACAAAAGAGCATGCGGGGGCTCTATTGTTCTAGTTTAAGGACATTGGGGTCTATGGGTAGTTTAAGGACGTTGCGGTCCATTGGTAGTTTAAGGACATTGCTGTCCATTGTTAGTTTTAAGACATCTCGGTCAAGGTTAAGGACGTCGTAGTCCATGGGTTTAAGGACCCCACAGTCCATTGTTAGTTTTAAGACATCTCGGTCAAGGTTAAGGACGTCGTAGTCCATGGGTTTAAGGACCCCACAGTCCATTGTTAGTTTTAAGACATCTCGGTCAAGGTTAAGGACGTCGTAGTCCATGGGTTTAAGGACCCCACAGTCCATTGTGTGCTCTGGATGCTTCACACGGGTTCACTACCGTGCTCTGCGAGGACCAGGCTCCGCTCTGGACGTTTTTCACGGGGTCAAAGAGTGACGTTATCCGCGTTCCACGTAACCAGGAATTTTGCATTAAACATGGGTTTAAGGACCCCACAGTCCATATCAATGTGTGGTCGTCGGGACCCGTCACCTCTTTGAAGACATTGAGGGATTACAATGCCAAGTATCAAAGGAGTGAAGAGATGTACCCTAGAACCGGAATGGCTTAAATAGTCTTTGACCTAATTTGGATCAAGACCGATTAATTATGTTATGAGCCCATTGGCCCAGTTAATCACAAATTGAGGACTTATGGCCATCTTGGGCTAAGTCCAATTAGGAGAGGCTTTGCCTCCATCCATTTAGCCAATTGGGCCAAAGCCTAGTGTTAAACACTACAGAGCAATCAGTGTTGAACACTGGGAACGAGGTTGACAAGTTAGTGTTTAACACTAAAAGATAATCGGTGTTAAACACCAGCAACAAGGCTTTTCAAATTAGTGTTAAACACTAAAACAGATCAGTGTTGAACGCTGCAAATAAAGCTTTTTGATTAGTGTTGAACACTAAGGCCCAACAGTGTTTTAACACTGGGTTCGAGAGTTTTAATTTAGTGTTAAACACTAAGGCAAGAGGGGTCACGTGGCAGCACGTGAGAGCGCCCTCCCTTCATTTATTCTGCTGAGATTATCGCATCTTTCAGAGCATCACGTGCCATCACATGATGGGCATTCAAATGCCTATGTATTAGAGCTTCTGCCGAGGGTCACGTGGGTCACGTGGGGTGCTGCCTCAAAGGGGCTTTCTGTAGATCTCTTGGGGGGGTCACGTGGTGACACGTGACCCTGCCTCTATGTATATTGTTTTAGAGGATCTGTTAATCTTTTCCAGGAATTAAATTCCTCGTAGGGTTAAACCCTGACAGTAATTTCAGAGGAATTAAATTCCTAGTTTCTCTTAAAGGTTTATATTCCGAATAGAGTTGGACTCTGAATTTTCCGCAGGAATTGAATTCCTCATTCATGTGAAGAACCAAATAGGGTTAAACCCTAATAAAAGCTTTTTAAGGAATTTGAACTTCCAACCTCTGTTAAATTATGATTAAAGGAATTAAATTCCCGCTGTTTCAACAGAACTAGGTTCTTAATTAGGGTTAAACCCTGTCTCTTTTTGTTCTGAAGGAATTAAATTCCCATGATACAGGGTCAAGCCCTAATTTTATTTTAAAGGAATTAAATTCCTATAGTTCTGTGAGAATTAAATTCTCGTGCTTGCATTCCCTCTCTATGTTTTGGATCTGCATGGCAAGATCTCAACCCATTGAGAATTAAATTCTCAACTTCAAGGGGAGATGTGCACTTTGCAGATCCTCTATCAAAGAGAGAAGAAATACGTTCTTCTGTTTTATATATCAGAGTTAAACTCTGTTGAGAATTAAATTCTCTTTCTTTCAAAAAGCCTTCCCTTTCTTACCTAGGGTTTTCTTTTGCAGAAGATCCAAGTTCCTCGAAGTATCGAAGCTCTCTTCCTTTTCTTTTTCTCTCCCTGTCTCTGTATATATCTCTGTGTCTCTTGGCTCCTATTTATAGGAGAAGCAGCCGAGTCAATTAGTTTTTTGACGAATCTTCCTTGAGATATTTGATTTGCATCCATTATTTGTTCTGGACCTTTGGATTGTTAGGTGAATTTTATTCACCATTGGATTTCAAATCCAGTGATTCTCCTTTGTGATTTCTGTTAGATTTAAAGGGGAATTCTTTCCAAGTTCGGGATTTTCCCATAGATAGATGATATTCAATCAGCTTTAAATCTTTAATTTGATTGGTTCCAGATAATCGCTTTCCTTTGGAAAGATTCGAATCTCTTTCAGAATTTAATTCTGTTAACAAAACGGGCTTTGAAAGCCGGTCACGTGTGACCACGTAACCCATGGTCACGTGTGGGCACGTGACCCCCTTGGAACGAGCCTTCCTCTTTCTTTTTGCGCTCTGTCTTCTGTTTGCTGCTTAACCGTCACGTGCCACCACGTGACCCCTGGTCACGTGTGAGCACGTGACCCTTGTTTGGATTCTTTTTCTTGGTTTAACTGGAGAACAATTCTGATGTTTTGAGCGTCACGTGCCAACACGTGACCCCTGATCACGTGGGAGCACGTGACCTCTTTTGAAGCTTTTTCCTTGATTTGATCAGGGATCCGGTGTACCCTTGACGCTTGCATTTAAATGTCACGTGTCGACACGTGACCCTGGTCACGTGGGAGCACGTAACTCTTTCTGAAGCCCCTTTTCTTCAATGTAGTCAGGAAACTGAACTTTCCTTGATGATGTGTTTAGGTGTCACGTGCCAACACGTGACTGCTGGTCACGTGTAAGCACGTGACCCTCTTCTGAAGCCTTTCCCAGAAGCTTTCCTGATTTTAAATCCAGAAACAGTACTCTACTTCCTAAAATGACGGAGGGTTGCGGATGATTTTTAAGAAAACCTTTAACGCTTTGAACTTGATCTCGTTGCGGAATCAAATGGTTTTAAATGGAGTGTTTTTTAGGCTTTTGCTAGTTTCACTAAAGAGGTCACTCCCGGTGAAGGGATCTCGGCTCTTTCCTCGTCGAATGAGGTGCAGGATATTCACAATACCACTATGCAAAGCAAGAACTAGAAAATCAATCAAAAGACAAACCGAAGGTTGTAGCATCTGCTAGTTATTGCTAAAGAGGTCACTCCCGGTGAAGGGATCTCGGCTCTTTCCTTATCGAATAAGGTGCTGGATGTTCTACAAGGAACACCGCTATGCAAAGCAACAACTAGAGCTACCTAATTTTTGAAATTTGATTCCACAACATCTTTTAGGTTTATTTTCTTTCATTAATCTCATTAATGAATGTCCCATCATTTAAGTCCACCTAAACATCACAGATAAATACAATGTACGCTTATACCATCCGCATTCGCCTTGATGTCCCGTCTGCACCGTTAGGTTAGGTAACTAACGGCAGAGCGGGGCAGGGCTAGCGCGGGTGTAAAACATAAGCAACGTCTATATAATATATCATATATACTATATATAATATCTATCTGAACATATCATATGATCACATCACAGATAACGCAGCAGAAAACAACATATGAAATATTGGATACACTAGGATGTCCGTATTTTATTTTGAGCCTGTATAAAACACGGATTCCACGGTCGTGATGAATAGTCAATCCCACACCCCTAGACCCCTACGAGAGCGGCAAGCAACCCTACCAATTCTAGAGTTAGGAGACCCGGACTCGACTCCTCGAGATGGTCTCCCACTGGACCCTAGAACCCGGTTACTTGTGCTCCCCGCCTTGGGTCTATCCTAATGCGGAAAAGTAAATAATATACAATGGTGACATCATCCTCAGCCCGGAAGTGCCCCAATAAAAGAATATTACATACAAGTTTTTACATGAATGAAAATGAAAAACACCCATCTCACATAAAAAAACCCGGCTATTCAAACACGACGATCCAATATAACATATCCAGCAACACATAACATCACATGTCATCAACGTAAGTAAATATGCCCATCTCAATTGTCGTTGACATATAGCAACGAAACCGGCGATATCACATATTACACTTACGGTCGCAGAAAAGAAAGAGTAAAACTACAACAGTTGGAATCCGCAACCTCTTTAGACATCGCATGCCTAATCAAATGAATTCCTTAGACATCGCATGCCTAACAATTATAAACCCCGCATTTTAGTCTCATTATCGAAAACTCTTTTCAATATCAAGTCGGGCAATTCAACAAGATTCCCGACATACTGATCAAATGCTCATCGCAAACTTTAGTAGACGGCCGCACCCCCGGATGCCGTCGACAAAGTGCACTAAGGCGGAACACCGCTGCCGCGAGCACCCGAACGGATGCTTTTGGTGACGGGGTTCTCCTACAGTCACTTGGTCGGGGCTATGGGGCGTGGCTGTCTATTAAGTTTCCCCGGCGAGTATCCGCGTACGCTACGTGATTGCGACGGACTTTTGATCACATCAAAATTCCGTGGCAACCGATCAAATGAGACTAAAGTGCTAGATTTATAACATTCAAATTAGTTATCTCATAACTACTTGTGGATTCCAAATATTGTATCACATTCCAGATAAATAGACAATGTTAAACTTTCCGATCGAATAATCAAACACCCAAGTTTTCCCAAATAGCTCAACACTTGAGGGGAGTTTAAAAAACATCCATTTCATGCCACAGTATCAACGGTCCAGCCGTAGAAGGGTCAAGCCAACGCCTCACATGTGGCATGCCGTACCGCCCCAAACCCTAAGGTTCAAAAGGCAGTTTAAGACGGTCACATAATCGAGTTAAGCTTTGTTGTCTTCTAGAGGGTCCATCGCGTAACTTGCACGATTTAGAACGTTTTTAAACTAAGGAAAAATCCAACACTTGGAAATTTTCCGGGTCGGGAAAAAGTGAGTTATTGATATCCGGTCGAACTTTTTAACACGTTCTAAAATTACCAGGACAAAATAAACAAAGTTAAATAATCCGATCGAATCATCGAGTCCCCAATACAACCCAGAAAACTCAACACTTAAGTACAAATTAAAAATTCCCAGAAGAATCAGGAAGCAACTACGGTTATTACTGTGCAAAGCATTGTCCCTGTTGCTACAGTTAGGCCGCGGAACCGCCGTGCAAGCCAGGGTACGGCCGCGGTTCCGCGGCAGTTTAATTGAATTGGGGGCACGTGCTGCACAGTAATTCCTAGCAAACCCTGCTGATTTTTTTGAGTATTTTTAATTCACAAAAAATCACAGTTTTGAAAATTTTCCAGAGAAGGGTAAAAACTAGGGTTTTGGGGTTCGATCGGACTTCTAACTTCGTCTACACTTCGTCTAAAGCTCTAGCTTGGCTCTGATACCACTGTAGGGTACCTAGGCACTCTAACAAGGTTCTACAAGGCATCAACTATGCCCAATTCAAAAAAATAGCTGTTCCGAACAACCCTAACCAAGATTGTATACTAGAGATTATGCGAAAACTAGCAAGTTAAACATTTTAACAACAAGTGAAAGGGATTACAACCTTTGTAGATCCGGTCCATCACTTTTAAAGCTCCGTGTTGACGTCCCTTCGCTGCGATCATCAGGATCCCGGACTCTAGCGATGGTTTCTTCGGAGAAATGAGCGGGCTAGGTCGTTGACTTCGAGGCCGAAGATGATCTACGTCGGGGAGACACTAACTCAAGCTATTCCTTCACTAGGTCATGAAGTTTTTGAAGAGAACACACTCTACTACATGGCAAGTGGTAGAGGATGAAGAAGTAGGAAGTGGGCTCACTTTAGAATTGATTTTCTCACACTTTTTCTCATGGCACCATTAGAGCTAGCAAGCTCTTCATGGAGCTTGATGAAGAAGAAGAAGAAATAATAATTCATCCAAATGAAAACTTATCCTTAGAATTATTGCACCATGGTTGAGTTAAGCCCTCATGCTTAACTCATATAGAGAATTAACCATAGTATGAGGTTAAGGGTTGGGTTAACTAATATTCTAAGGAATGACAAAAGAGTTGACTTTGTCAATGTTGCATACAAGCTTCTACAAGCTTGATAACATTGACTAAAGTCTCCTCTCTTTTGTTATTCTTAAGGAAATAAGTAAACCCTAATTTAACCTAAACTTGATATAAGTCTCATACACCCATCTTGTATGTATCATCAAGCATGATACAAACATGTACACATGCATATATCACATATAAACAATGTGCACAATCTAGTGAGAAAATAACTCATAAGTGAGCTAATACTAGTTAATGTAATGTAATATATCAAATATATAATTATACATTAAATTATTAAATCAACTCTTGATTTAATAACCCGGCTATAACCGACTAATATCATGTGTAACAACTTATCGAATCAACACTTGATCCGATAACCCGGCTATATCGCATACAACCGATCAATGTCACGAATCACGAGAATAGAATACGGTATCTCATATCGTATTAATCTCGGTCCCGCACATATCACATATGTGCTCCTACTCCGTTTCGCTTGAGCCAGAAAACCCCTGTGTAGGACTCTAAAGACTCGTTAATACGCCGGCAGTAGGTGATGATCATATCAAACACCCACAAGCCGCAAGCGGTCTGCTAAACGTAACGGCCACCCGGGTATTGAACGATCAGAAGATCAACAAGCAAGCCCGCTAGTACTCCTGCGAATCCAATCAGTAACACTACCGTACAGTCCGGTCTGTTCGTATGATATGTCGCATATCTCGCCTAGGGGTGGTAAACGTCAGACCCCAGAAGCTCGATAGGTCATGCCGATGCAAGGTCCATAACAAGCATGAAACTACCGATAATACTTACCAGTAAATCAGTGCAACCCTGGTCAGGGATTTCCAGTTATGGCCAGTCGAACATAGCGCAACATCAACCCCCAATACCGGGAGAGACGAATCCCCTCCTATCGCTCATTGCCTCCATGTGAATCGGGACTGTACCCAAAAACCACCTGTTTGCACGACTCAGTAGAGCCATGGTAGGGTGGAAATCAAAGCACAGTGTGAGACACACAAGACTCTATGATGATCTCGGGTCAACAGACTAAGCTGTACCAGTGTCACCAGAGAACTCCCATCTGACGTAAGGTATAATACCATCTGGGAGTTCTCGGCTAGTCTGTTCAGTGTACCCAGTCACCACTGAGCATCCGCATACCATCTCTGATGTCAAACACCAACGGATATGGGATCATCCATCGCCCATCACATGAGTCGAGAAGATATACGCTAGTCTACTCTGGAATATCGATGCCCCGTCTCGATATTCCCACGACTAGGAACATTGAAGGATGCACTCATGGACTACCCAGGCCCTACTGGTATGATCTGTATCATAGTCCTGGAAGTCGAGTACACATTCTAAGGGCTTTATCAACATGTAATAGAGAGACAGTAAGTGTACATGTTAAGATAAAGAGCAACCAGATAGCGTACTATCATGTCGAGCAAGAAAGTCCTACCTATATATGTCCCAGCATCCACTACAGTATACATCTCATGTACAGTAATGGCCTCTAAGGCATACATATAACTAACAGTGGGCGATGTGCTGATTCGCATTTCCCGTCCCATCAAATCTTCCGAATTTAAGGATGACATAGCCGCTAGGAAATTCTACCAGATCATACTGAGCAGGATACGGTCTCCCACTACTGCTGACATCTTTTTGTGCTTCGGTTTCGGCTACCAGTGTTTTGACTTTGCTGGCAACCAAATCCATGATTTGATCTTGAGTTAGCGGGCTACTGTCATGTGTAGCCAAGACATTTCCTGAGATAGGATGCGATTGACTTTCATGCGGACCGCCCACCTTTGGATTTGAGGGAATAGGCATCGGCTGTCTCGGGACAACGTTTCCCGGTTCATGAGCAGAGCCCTGTGCTTGATTGGGCGGCTGAGAGGCAAGTTGGGCCGTAAGCCGTAAGACGACATTTGTCAAGTCGTCGATTTTTGAGTAGAGCTTGGTCATCTCCTTGTCTTTGCTTCTGAGCTGCTTTCGGAGATCTTGGAGAAGTTGCTGCTCTGCGGTCTTAGGACGGAAAGTTGGCTCATCTTCGCTTTCCGAGCCTGACTCCTCATGAATTGAGGGCTCTCTCTGCCTATCAGCCTCATCGAAAGGGTTTTCATCATCCAGCGGAGGCGGCTGTTCTTGGAAAATGGCAACCACATTCAAGCCAGATTGGATTTGAGATGTGGTGGCCCCGTCCTTGCTCTTGCTGCGCGTGCCCACCACGTAGACAGTGTGGATAACACATTCAGCCATCCTCTCATCTTTGGCGGGGTAACCCTGTTACTCGAACCTTATGAGGTTCAGCCTAGCAGGAGCCCTAGCCCTTTTGTTGGCTCTGTATCTGAGCCTTTTCTGCCTTAGCTTCTCAATTTTAAGGGCTTAGCGGGCATCTGTTTCCTGGGAAGCCACCGTGAGTCGATTAGCGGGGAGCTTAGAGAAGACACCCAATCGAGCAGTTGTCAAGGGCACCGCCGGGGCTTGCTCGGGATGCCTTGTTGCTTTGCTGGTGTTGATGGCCTTGCCCCCAGCTGGGGCCAAGAAAAGTCGTTCAAACACCGACTTGCGTTTGAGTTGGGGCATCTTCGAGACCACCACATTTGGCCTCTTCCCTTTTGAGACCGGTTTTTCCGTTACCGGAGCTTGAAGAGATGGGATGGAGTTTGCTGACACGAACAGGATAGAGCAGAATGGTAGCGACGGCTCTTCCCATTGTCGCCCAAGACTGGCCGGAAGGACCGTCCTGGCGTCCATCTTCATCGTGTAGAAGATGGGAGCTGAGTTCATTTTCGAAGACATTGTTGAAAAGTGATTGCTTGAAAACTCTGCATGAAAGAGCATTATTTCAGTATAAATATAGATATGTATATTTATTGAGTTCGCATGAACGTTTAACCCGAAATATGGGAGGAGAGATTGGTCCCACCGAGCGTGGCAGAATCTGTAGGGTGTTTTTCGTCACCCCATTGAGATGGGAATACACGCGCGCTTGTCAGGCATACTACAGATTCCCCCTGCCAACGGTAGGCCGGGGTTTAATGATTGTGGAGATCCGAATCTCCGGCAGCCGTGGACTAAGCTGCCGTTAATTACCCCTCGCCTTTGGAGCGAGGGAACCTCCGATTGACGGGTTAAACTGGTCATGCGAACTCAATGTGCAGTGTATGTGTGTTGTGTTTTGAAAGGGGGTTTTGGATATATCGGGAGCCATGCAGAGTTTTTACGGGGGTCTTGCTACCCGGATAGCGGGCTGGGGTCAAGGGGGCTAGCAGCCTCCTTGCGGGGTGCGGGGCAGCACCCCGGCCCAAAAATTTTTTTGGGAGGGAGAGTGTTGCAGAGTATATATGTGTGTGTGTGTATTTATATATACATATATATATAAAAAAGAAAAGGAAAGGGCATCCAAAGGATGCGTGGGGTCAGCGCCTTGAGCGCTGTGCACTTAGGTGTTGTGCGCTCAGGCGCTAGCACGCCACGTGTCGGCATGTGGGCGCTTTGCGCTTGAGCGCTGGGTGCTTGAGCGCAAGCGCTCCACATGTCGGCACGTGGGCACTTTGCGCTTGAGCGCAGGGCGCTGGAGCGCAAGTGTGCTACGTGTCGGTACATGGGCGTTTTGCGCTCGAGCGCTGGGCGCTTGAGCGCAAGCGTGCCACGTGTCGGCACGTGGGCGCTGGGCGCTTGAGCGCAAGCACGCCACGTGTCGGCACGTGGGTGTTTTGCGCTTGAGCGCAGGGCGCTGGAGCGCAAGCGCGCCACGTGTCAGCACGTGGGCGCTTTGATCTTGAGCATAGGGCGCTCGAGCGCCAGCGCGCCACATGTCGCCACGTGGACGCTCTGCGCTCGAGCGCTAGCGCACCACGTGTCGGCACGTGGGTGCTCGATGCTTGAGCGCCGGCGAGAAAAATGGGCTTTTAGTCCCAGAACCAGAAGCTATGCTTCAGAAAGGAAATATTTATTATATATATATATATATATATATATATGGATGGAGTTAAACTCCTAGGATGTTTTGAAGCTGATGAAGGCGGTTCTTCTTCTTCCTCCTGTTGTTTGACCGGATCTTGAAGATCAAGAAGTAGGAGATTTTAAAAAATCACTCCTTTTTGAGATCTGATGGGAGATCTGAGTTCCCCTTTGTGGGTTTTGTGGTGGAAAATTACTTAGTTTTGGAAAAAGAAAGAGTAAATCTCTTGATTTAATTCAAAAGAAATGAGAAGATTTAGAACCTTGGAAAAGGAGCACTAGTTTTGGGGGGAAAGAAAAGTCTTTTTTTTATTCACCATCATGTTGCCTTTTATAGGCTTACATATTTACATATTACCCCTTGGGCTTTACAAAAATGGCATTTTGCTCATCCCATGGCTCATGTGCCATTTCATTTTTGCACATAAGCCATGGGCTTACAAAATATTGGTTTTATGCCCATTTTGCATACATTCATGTATAAAAAATTACATAAAAATTATTTATTACATGATTTTGTTGTTGGCATGGGGAGGCTGGCCGCGGGCTCAACTTGGGCATGGGCCCGCTTGACCTGGGTTTGGGTCCACCTAGCTTGGGGGTTGACCTTGACTTTGACTCGGTCAACCGGGGTGCAAATTTTGACCCCAACTGTCACGCCCCGCTTCCCGGTGTACGGCGAAGGAGACGCGACGAGGTCCGCTATGTATATACTCAGAAGTACATACGCTAAGCGTATCTAAGCAATATAAAAGTAAATCACAAGAGACAAGAGATATAGAAATAACAGCAACTTTATTAATAACATTTTTTTGTACAATGCATGAAAAGTAGTTACAACTGAAATGAAAAGCGATGCCTAAACAGTGGCATAATAGGAAATGAAAATACTGAATAGAACAAGGTACAATATCTAGAGCTCAGGGTCTTCGTGAAAATGCTCCAAGTCTTCACCGGTGGGCTCGATCTCTGCTGGGTCCAAAGCACCTGACGATATTCAAAGAAGAAAGAAATAGAATGTCGTCAGTGAACAGGTCGCTCGGTAAGTCCCAAAGATAAGGAAGAATTAGAAAGAAAGAATAAGAGTATTTTCTAAAGAATTATGTTGTAGAATATTATGGAATATTGTATTAACGCTGTTGTTTGTAGCTTGGTATAGAAGGATGCCAGTGTATATGAGAGGGGTCTCTATATGCTAGAGACCAGGGCAAACGGAATGTACAAGCAACCGTTAAGCTATGGTACAACAGCAATGGAATATGGTTAGGTGTCTTAATCTGACCATCTCGTGCCACCTTTAACACCTTCCGTGCCAATCTACCCCTTAAACCCCGTAGTGCTTTGATAGTATTGTTGTATTGTAATGTGTAAGTTGGATGACTGACCAAAACCATGATATCAGTAATAGATTGTAACTGCATAATCAGGTAAATGAAATAACGGAATAATGGATGAATATCCATGGTTTGATTCAGTCAAGTTGTATAGATTGTTAACTGGATTCTGGGATTCATGTGTTCATATTGAGTTGGAATATTAAAGAATATAGATTGACTTGAATCATATTCAAGTCAGAAATAATCAGACTCAAACCCGAGTCAGACTAAAAGAAATGTAAGTCAAAGTTCTATAATTGTTAGGGTCCTTATTGTAAATTATAAAACTTGAGGGGGTTTTATGTAAAAATACTTTTGTATAGTTTTCAAGATACACCTCAAGTATTTATTATTCGTCTTTATTGTTATAATGAGCGTGATTTTATTTAGTGATATTTCTAGTGAATATATCCTAATAAAGGTATTAATCTGCAATATTGATTTATTTGAAATTCATGGTATTTTAATGTAACTTTTAGTCTTGTCATTTTTAGGAAAAGGTGAAAACTTTATCTTATAATAAAACAGGTGTTTAAATGATAAATATACATATATTTATACAAGAATAATTTTTAATAATATTTTATTTTCCAAAAATCTCATTTTTCTTAAATGTCGTATTCTAAACCTTTCGAGACCGAATGCTCCTTGCGGAGGTCTGAATCTCGCACCACTAAGCCCGAGGGTGCACGATAAACCGTACAATCCCTAACGGGTTCCCCAAATGTGGGTTGTAGTAGCGCTTTGCAAAGATTTTATAAATACTAATCATTTAGAAAACGGTTCATAAAGATAAGGTATTTATTTGTAAAAGGTGTAAATTTCCGTATTTTAGATTCTAGGGTTTCCTAAGCCAACTAGCCTATTTCTAAATGGTCTAAACGACAAGTCATAAGAAGCCTCAAATCGCCTCTTCACCGCCAATTGCGGCCAGGTAAGTGCCAGGTAAGTGGGAGGCTCTCCACTACAAGTAGTAGCCCTAATTAAGTAACCACTTGCCTTAGACACACTTGCCTAGACACCACAAAGTCAGGTTTAGATAAACGATCGATGTCCATAACTTTCGTATTTCCTATTAAAAGATATTGCATTAAAATTGTATACAACTTAGAACTTTTAGAAAAGGTTTATAAAGAAAATGGTATTTTAATGTAAAATCTTATTTTATCGTATTCTAAGTTTTCAAGGTAGCGTGTTATGATTTCATATGAGTGTGTGTGGAGGTAGGTCATTACTTCGTGATCAACGTTAATGTATAGTAAAGTTTAGGGGTTAAATATGAAAACTAAACATTATGGTATTTAAGTGAAAGAATACGATATATTGCAAAAGCTATCATTTCATATGTGAAAACTTGTTCAAATTGATTTTTAAGTGATTAGTAGTCAACATGAATATGTTTAAGCATTATGAAATTAGTGATAAGTGAGTTTTGATAGAAAAACCGAATCGGAAATCGGTTTGTTCCGATTTCCGTCCGGTTTGAAAAGTCGTATTTTAATGAAAGAAAAGAAGGATAGAAAAGGGGGACTTCCGGGTTTGGACAACGTTAGAGAGTAAGAGAGAGGTAGAGGGTTTGCCGGTGCGTCGAATCGTCGTTGAAAGGTCCTAGCACGATCGTCGGAATTTCGCCGTCGATTTCGTCAGCGCTTTCCCTTTCGCTCGTTTTCTCACGTACCAAGTTCTCTTGAAATTTTTAGAGAGTGGACTTAGGAATGTAGGGTGAGAGGGTAGAGGGTATGGGGGTTTATATAGGGTTAGGCCAGGGTTAGGGTTTTTAATAAAAAAATATAAAAATATACAAAATCATTAAAAATTCATTAAACATAGGTGTAAAAGGGATTTATTGGGCAATTTAAAACCGATCCAGGTATAATAAGTGTGCAGAAGGGTTGACCAAGTCAAGAGCCAATTTTTCTCAGTTGGTGAATCGGCCGTCCGGCCAAGTCCGGCCGGCGGCACCGGACCGAGTCGGCCGAGTCGCCGGCCGACGGCGCCGAGTCGGGCCGAGTCAGGGCTCCAATGGCCGGGGATTCTTCGGGGGTACAATTTGGTATATTTACTTTTTGTTGTCCAGTACAAATTTTGTGAGTTATTGCGTTTTGACCGTTGACTTCCAAAAGAAATTAAAACAAAATAAATAAAAAAATAATGTGGGGCATAGGATTTGAACTCTGGTGGCTTGGTTCAGCAGTGCAAGGTATTACCAATGAGCTACAAGCTCCTTCTTGTAATTATTGTGAGAAAATAACTACTTAAAGTGGTAACAGTAACATTAAATACCCCAAGTACACTTTAATTTTAAAACAATTTTATGTACATTAAAAATGGAATTATTTAAAAACAAAATAATTACTTATATATATATTGTGCTCAGGTTAAAGTACTCCTTTATGGATTTTAAAAAAATTTTAAAAAAAAATTTGTATAGAAAAGTGTATAGGAAAATTAGGGTTGTTACACCAATAAGCGGGTCGACCTTGGAGATCAGCATAACCCGGTGAGCCAGCAGATAGTGCCTCAGCTTCTTCACAACGAATATCAGAGCCAGGCATTGCTTTTCGATCGGGGAATAGTTGTGTTCCGTCCCGGCTAAAGTTCGACTGAGGTAGTAGAGGGCATTCTATTTTCCCTCCTCATTGTTCTGGGTAAGGAGCGCACCGAGTGACTCATCTAGCGCGGCAGTGTAGAGAATCAGCGGTTTATTTGGAACAGGAGCGGCCAGCACTGGAGGGTACAACAAGTACTGTTTGATGCTTTCGAACGCTTCTTGACATTCAGCATCCCAGATAAAAGGAGCTCCTTTCTTCATGAGCTTTGAGAAGGTCCTACATCTTCCCGATAAATTTGAGATAAACCTTCGTATATAAGCAAGCTTGCCTTGAAAAGATCTTAGTTGCGTCAGATTCTTCGGAGGGGGCATCTCCATGATGGCTTTTATCTTGGATGGGTCAACTTCAATCTCTCGATGTCGGACTATGAATCTCAGGAATTTTCCCGATGACACGCCAAAAGCGCACTTCAGAGAATTCATTTTCAGATTGTACTCCCTCAGTCTGGTGAGAACGGTCCTAAGATATTGGATGTGATCGGCCTTGGCTTTAGTCTTGACGACCAGATCATCAACATAACATTCGACGACTTTATGATTTAGGTCATCAAAGATATTGGTCATTGCCCTTTGATATGTAGCACTTGCGTTCTTCAGTCCTAACGACATCACTTTGTAGCAGTATATTCCGACCGGGGTTCAAAATGCTGTGTGCTTCTCATCCTCAGGCGACATCTTGATATGATTATACCCAGACAAGCCATCCATAAAGGTGAACAGCTCATAATTTGAGGTGTCATCGACCATCATTTCCATGACCGGTAGCAGGAAGTCGTCTTTAGTACATGCCTTGTTGAGGTACCTGAAATCGACACAAACTCGGATCTGCCCATTTTTCTTCTTCACTGGGACTATGCATGCGTTCCAGTCCGCATATTTCTCTTCCCTGATGAAGCCAGCATCGATGAGCTTCTTGGTTTCCTCGATGACCTTTTCTTCTAGTTCCCTTCTCATTCTTCGAGGAGCTCGTTTAGCTGGTTTAGCATCAGGAGATATAGCCAGTTTATGCACGGCCACTTCAAGGGAAAGGCCAAGCATTTCTATGTATGTCCACGCGAAGCAGTCGACGAACTCGTGTAGCAGGGCAATTATCTGCTCTTTCATTTCCTCTGACAAGAGTGAGCTGACGTAGGTCGGCCTTGGATTATTGGGCGTTCCTAAGTCAATCTCGGTTAGCTCGTCAAAGTTTGCTTATCCGCCATCTTCGAGCTCTTGAGCAGATTCTTCTGGCTCGGCTAGCTCGTCATCATCATTTGACCTTTCGCTGGCTTCACCAATATGGATCATGTAGCATGCTTTAGAATCAGGTTGAATGAAGCCTATGCCTCGTCTATCTGGAATTCGTCCATCGATGAGTGCTCGGACCTGGCTCGGCTAGCTCGTCCACCTATTTTTCATTTCCTTTTGGGGCGTTTCTCCGATTCGGCGGTAGAGCCCTGCCGCTTCTGAGCTGGATTTGGTTGGCCTTAGTAGTAAGCTCTTCGTCCTCTTCGGAAAAACAGAGTTCCTCCTCAGAGTCGCTGCCCAGGTGGATGGCGTAGCAGGTTACTATAAGTATCTCTTCATTGGAGTCTTCTTCTAACGCCTCCAGAATCTCAGCCGCTTCTACAGGGAAGAACTCTTTCAATTGAATTAGAGATCTTTCTTTCTGTTCATAGTTTTCGAGGCAATCAATATATTTTTGAATGGTCGATCTCCCTGCAGACTCTTTTTCGTGTCGAGCTGCACTTCTCTTCTTCTTGAGCTTTTGGATTTTGAGCCAGATGGAGCCGAATTGGCAGCTGGTACGGTAGGCTTCTTCTGCCCTTCCCATTCCGTTCTGGGCTCTTTCCGAAATAGCTTTAGCATCTTCTTCGTCTTGTTAGATACGTGCTTACTCCAAGGAGGCTGCGGTGAGCCGGTTTCATTTCTCAGGGCAGCGGGTTCGGCTGTCTGCTCCCAAAAGGCTTCAGCTCCCGTCTGTATAAAGTTGATGGTTGCAACTTGATTGTTCACCAACACACTTTTGGACAGCTCGATCTCTCCAGCCTTGTATTGTTTCTCGACCCAGTCTTTGAAGATATAGCAATCCTCGATCGCATGGCTCACTACTCGGTGGTACGGGCAATATAGGCTATTGTCGGTCATTTTTGCTTCTTGAGGTCTTTTCGACTCTGGCAATTGTAGACCGTTGTTCAAGGCATCTTTAAATATCTTCCGGACCTTGTCCCTTCTGAAAGAGTAAACCTTGTTCTTTTTCTCCTCTAGGGAAGGCCTTTCTCCTCCCAGCACTGGCTTTCGAGACCGGTTGGTTTTGGATTCGCCCGCCCTTCGCTTGTCTTCATTGTCGGACGTATTAAAGATATTGGTACTGCTGGAACTCCCGCTTCTACAGTTGTCGTCCCGCTTGCTTTTCTAAGTCTTGTCTCTCTGAGAGTCCGGGGTGGACTCTTGCTTCGAGCGTTCCAGCATTTGGACTTTCTTGGTTAGCTCTTGAAACGTCATGAGGCCTTCTGTACACAAGAATGGGACCATCTAATTACTAAGGTTCCCAATGAGAAGGCTGGCGGACTGGTCCTGCTCCAGCGGCGGTTCGCACTTGACTGTGAGATTACGCCATCGGGCGATAAAGTCGGCGTTGCTTTCATTCTTCCCCGGCTTGGTCCTCACAAGGTCAGCAATGGAGATTTTATCACTGACACTCATGAACCTTTACCAAAACAGAGACTCCATTTGGGCAAAGGTAATGAAGGACCCATCTGGTATACTCGCGCACCAGTCAAAAGCGACACCAGTCAGACTGTTGACAAACTGACGAAGAAGGAGCGCATCATTGCCTCCTGTATTTCCGCACGATGCTTTGAAGTGGGCGACGTGCTGATTTGCATTTCCCGTTCCGTCAAATCTTCCGAACTTAGGAATGACGTAGCCGCTCGGGAACTTGATCAGATCATACTGTACGGGATATGGCCGCCCACTACTGCCAATTTCTTTCTAAGCTTCAGCTTCGGCCACCAATGTTTTAACCTTGATGGTGACCAAATCCATTATCCGATCTTTTGTTAGCGGGATGGTGTTATCTGGGGCCAAGGCGTCCCCAGAAGCGGAATATGGTCGGCTTTCGTGCGGCTCGACGAAGCTTGGACCCAAAGGGACAGGCATCGGCCGCTTCGGATTGTCATCATCCAGCTCATGAGTAGAGGCTTGTGCTTGATTGGGATACGCTCGAGCAATTTGAGCCGTAAGCTGCATCACAACGTTCGTTAGGTCGTCATTTTTCGAATAGAGCTTGGCCATCTCTTTATCTTTGCTCTTGAGCTGTTTTCGAAGCTCTTGAAGCAGCTCTTGCTCCGCGGTCCTGGGGCGGAAAGTCGGCTCTTCCTCGCTGTCCGAGCTTGACTCTGCCTGGACCGAAGGGTCCTTCTGCCTATCGTCCTCAATGAGAGGGTTTTCATCATCCAGCGGAGGCGGCTGCTCTTGGGAATCGGCAACCACATTCAAGCCAGATTGGGCTTGGGATGTGGTGGCCCCATCCTTGCTTTTGCTGCGAAGGTTGTCGCTGGGGCGCCCGCCCGCCATATAGACCGTATGGATAATATATCCAGCCGTCTTTTTATTATCGGTGGCTAATTTCACGGATCGCTGTCTTGACCCCCCTGTTTCGGTAGCGGGCAATCGATTGAAGGCGGCTGGCCGGGCCGGATTCTTGAATGATGCTGACGCTTCCGTTTTGGTTTTGCCCCGCTGTTTTCGCGCGTCACAGAGCGCCTGATAGACTCTTGAAGAGATAGTGTCATACTTTTTCTGTTGGGGCCGGGACACGTCTCTTCGTAGCAACGTTCGGACCGCTGTCTTCTTAATTCTGGCGGTCATGGCATTTTTCTGAACCCACTTCAGAGGTTCGAAGGAATTGCTGATTTTTACGGCCAATTCAGTCATCATTGCAGGATGACTCTACTCTTGGAATCTCACACGATTCCACCCGGCCGAAGCTCTAGCCCTTTTGTTGGCTCGATACCTGAGCCGTTTCTGCCTTAACTTTTCTGTTTTAAGCACTCGGCAGACTTTGGCTCTCTGGGAATACGCCGTAGACCGATTGATAGAGAGGCCAGAGGAGACGCCCGATCGAGCATTTGTTAGAGTCATCGCCTGAGCCCGCTCGCAACGTTTGATGTTGCCCTTTGTACCGGATGTCTTGCCCCCAGCTGGAGCACCAGAGAGTCGTTCAGACACCGTCTTAAGTTTCGGTTGTGGTGCCTTAGCAATTACAACATTCGGCCTCTTACCCTTTGAGACCGGCTTGGCCACCTGTTTTGTCGGGATTTCTGCCAGATGAGCGCTTCCGGCAGGGTAGATGATGACGGAGTGTAACACTCGAGTTCATTTATACCAATTCTAGTCCTCGTATTTCTTTATTTGTGGTATTTTTTCCTGATTTATCGTGTTTTGGGTGCGAATAGTATTTTACATTTTACATTGCATTCGACCCGACCCGCTTGCTTGAACATGTTTGATTCATATTTATAGATTATCCTGACCTGTTACATAGACGTGTGCATCTCATGTATACTGCATACTGGCATTTTACCTGGCATTGCATATTTTACCATATAACATTTTAGGTCATGTAAAATAATTTAAAATTGCATTTCATAGCCTGCATGATACCCCTAACCCCGTGGTAGCATCCGCGCATCTTGTTCTCATCCCGTTCAGTGAAACGGACGTGTTTGGATGGCTACGCGCATGTACGTGCATCCGTTCTTGGGGGTATGCATTTTCGTTACCTGAGCATTCATTTTGAATTTTGAAAGCCGCAAATATTTTTCGTATTTTAAATCTGAATTTTTAGACCCGACCCGGGCGCGTTTTGAAATATTTTTTTATCCCGCCAAAATTCAATTTATTTAATTTTAAAATTTAGTTTAAATATTTTCATATGATTTCTTTAACAAACTCAAAACTCTTATCTAAAATTTTAAATCTAAAAATCTTTTAAAATTTTAAATCTAATTTCCTAACAAACTAACAACTCCTTTCTCTCTCTCTCTCTCCTCTGAATATATATATTTATGTATATTTTATTTATTTAATTTTTCTTTCCTTATTTAATACACAACCTCTTCTTCTTACTTCTTCTTCTTTCTTCTTTCTTTTTCTTGATCTTGTTTCTTGATTCCGGTGATCACCGCCGGAGTCGTGCTCGTCGTTGATGATCCTAGTGATCCAGTGAATGTACCTGACTTGCATGATCACCCTCGTGTGTTGTTTGGAACCGTTCCGTGTACCGTGCGTGCGTCGCGACATTTCGCCAACGAAGGACGTTCCGTACACATCCGTTCTTGTTCCGTCTAGGCAAGTTAACCTTGCTACATGCTATATAATTCATTTTATACCTATTTAAATAAATACCATACCTATAGTTTAAATCTAGTACCCCATGTTTAATTTTATAACGTTTCGATGTTCCGTTTGCATCCGTTTATATCATTTTAAATCTAGATCATGAAAACAATCTTGTGACATACTAGTTTATATTATACTGCATCCATATCATTTAAAATATATATCGTCGTAATATTTCTTATTATTATCTTTAATTAGTTTATAATCTGCATTTTATAATGTTATACATTTGAAAATATTATAGTTTACACATGAAACGTTGTTGAAAAGCGGATATGACAAATCTGAAATTTACTGTACACCTGACCTTATAAAATTCATTATAAATCATAGAAAAATCATTAGTATACGTTCTTTAGTTCGTTATGAAGATAACTCAGAATACTATAACTCAATGAAATATTTACTTGCAAAATAAATTGTTTAAATAACGTAAAATGCAAATGAAAATGTCTCTAAACTGCTGTCCAGGGAAATTTCAGCAGCAAACTTTCAACTTCGGATGTTCATAAATTTTTGTAGGGACAACCTGAGATGCTTATACTTATAAAAATGAAAAGCTTATTGAATTATCTTTGTTTTGGTATAAGACACGTCCCTTTTGGAGAACGTTTGTTATTTTTAAGATATTTTACAAATTAGGGTGACGCTGAATTTCTGAACGGAACTTTCTTGTGCATGGTTAATCAATACCACTTTTATAGTTATTAATCGCTTTGAATCTGCTATCCATATTAATATTATTATATCAATATTTATATCACATATTGCTTAGTTGTACATCCGACATTACCATTTTATAGTTTTATAACTTTTCGGATACCCGTTTGCATCCATCGCATTTAAGATACATATAATTGCATCCATAGATCACATTACTACATAATACTGTGATATTAACACTCCATGTTTAATAAATTGCATCCTAATTAATATTGGAACTATAACCCTGACTCGAATTGATGACTGTACATCCATATAGTTTAGTCTGTACCTATTTGCATATCATATTACATGTTTCGGTTTATTGTTTTATTAGTACTCATGCTTGTTCTGTGTACCCATGATTCTGCTAGTTTGATTATGAGCACCCACATGATATCTTGTACACCCTGACATGACTTGTTACACCTACTACTTGACCCGACATGGTACCGTACACCACTTGACTTGACCTGATGTACCATGGCTTTACATGTTACCTGATCTTGAGTCTAATGCCAACAAACCTGACCTGTAGTCCTTACGGACCGTTCCTGTTGTCTATCCAGACAAACCTGCACCTACCTGATCCTGATTTGGCATTAGTTCTTGATTGCTTAAATACCTGACTTGAACACATATAACTTGGGGGCATGGGGAAATCAATGATGAAACCTGACTTGTAACTCGACAGTGTACTACCTTTACTGATCAGTTTTAGAGGCTAGGCCAGCCTTGGGATGATGCTGCTGACATCATTCATCTGTACATATTTCCTGTTTTAGTGCCTAGCGGCATGTTTCGGATTCAGCCCGAGAATCTTGACCGTGGTCCCGGGTATGCACGGGATACTATTGAGTTACATTGATGATTCATCAAATTGATTTCAAAGACTTGAGAGTAGATAACCCAATAGAACAGTTTAGTTTACTCACTGCACACTACCCTTCACTGCCCTGATTTACATTACTGTTATATATGCTTTTCATTCATGATTATATCTGCATTGCCTGTTACCCTGTTTATATTTTATTGCTTGATGACATGACGCGCTGACGTCTGGGTTTTGCATGGCCCAGATTCTTCTACCTCATTGCAGACTGATCAGAAGTATTGCCGCTGTTAGACGAGCGGTGAAGTTCCTGTCGGTATGTAGTTTCACTTCCAGGTGGTTTATTTATTGTATCTTTTGGCTTCCGCATATTGTTATTTCTTGACTCTTTTACTCTGGCTTATGGACATGTACTAGATAGTTAGTTTACTTTCCTGTTCTTGATATCTCTACAGCCGTAATGTGATTGTCGAAGGATTTTTCCTATCCACGGGTAGCATGGTTGGCTATGTCACGTGCCCATCTTAGTGTACTCTGGGAAGCGGGACGTGGCACGGAGCCAAACTGGCGGGGCAATTTTTCCCACTGTCGACTTAGGCTTGCGGGGAGAACCACACAAGCATTGACCTTGACCACGTACGGGATCGGGGTCGCGTCGGAAGCTGAATTCATCTTGGGAGACATTCTCGTTGAAAGTTGATTGCTGCACGGAAAAAAACATCATTTCAGTATAGGCAATCAATATGTATATTGATTGAGTTCGGATGAACGTTTAACCCGAAATATGGGAGGAGAGATTTGTCCCACCGGGCGTGCCAGAATTTGTAAGGTGTTTTCGTCACCCCATTGAGATGGGAATACGCGCGTGCTGGTCAGGTGCATTACAGATTCTCCCTGCCTAGGGTAGGCTGGGGTTTATTAATTGTGGGGATCCGAATCTCCGGCAGCCGCGGACTAAGCTGCCGTTAATTACCCCTCGCATTTGGAATGGGAGAACCTCCGATTGACGGGTTACACTGGTCATGCGAACTCAATGTGCAGTGTTGTGTTTTGAAGGGGTTTTGGATATATCGGGGGGCCCCGCAAAGTTTTTACGGGGGTCCCGCTACCCGGATAGCGAGATGGGGGTCAAGAGGGCTAGCAGCCCCCTTACGGGGTGCGAGGCAGTGCCCCCATAAAAATTTTTTTAAGGGAGGGACAGTGTTGTGGGGTACACACACACAAATATATATATATATATATATATATGTATTTATGTATGTATATAAAAAGGGGAAAAGCGTCCAAAGGACGCATGGGGCCAGCGCCTCACGTGCCTAGCACGCGAGCGCTGGACGCTTGAGCGTTGTGCGCTTAGGCGCAAGCGCATCACGTGCCCGGCACGTGAGCGCTGGGCGCTTGAGCGCTAGGCGTTCGAGCGCTGGGCTTCACGTGCCCGGCACATGGGCGCTGCGCTCGAGCGCTAGCGCATCACGTGCCCGGCATATGGGCACTGGGCGCTTGAGCGCTTCACGAGCCCAGCACGTGGGCGCTGGGCGCTTAAGCGCAGGGCGCTCGAGCGCTAGCGCCTCACATGCCCGGTACGTGGGAGCTGGGCGCTCGGGCTCTTGAACGCAAGGCGCCCAAGGGCTTGCGCATCATGTGCCCGGCACGTGGGCGCTGGGCGCTTGAGCGCAAGGCGCTCGAGCGCTGGCGCTTCACGTGCCCGGCACGTGGGCGTTGAGCGCTTAAGCGCTCGAACGCTTGGGCGCGAGGCGCTCGGGCGCTGGCGAGAAAAAAGGGGCTTTTAGCCCCAGAAATAGGATTTAAACTTCCGAAAGAGGATTTAGAGTGGAGTTAAACTCCTAAGATATTTTTGGAGATGATGAAAGGGGCTTCTCCCTTGAGCTCTGGATATTCCCAAAGTGGGATTTTTGGGAGCTGTGTCTCCTTCTTCTTCCCCTCGGTTGGCCCGATCTTGGATGAAAAGGGGGGTGATTTTAAAAATCTCTCCTTTTTAAGATCTGATGGAAGATCCAAGCTCCCCTTTGTGGGTTTTGTGGTGAAAAACTATTTAGTTTTGGAAAAGGAAGAGTAAAACTCTTGATTTAATTCAAAAGAAAGAAGAAGGTATTAGAACCTTAAGTATGGAGAAAATCACAGATCTTGATTCTTTTTGGGAGAGAGAAAAACTTGTTGAGATATTTTCATTATTTTTTGCCTTTATAGGCTATACACTTTACACATAGCCTCTTGAGCTTCAGAAAATGGCATTTTGCCCATCCCATGCCTCATGTGCTATTTATTTTTGCACATAAGCCATGGGCTTTACAAGAATTTGGTTTTATGCCCATTTTCTTACATTTAAAAAAATAAAATAAAATAAAATAAATTCATCAAAATTATTTATTACAAAATTTTTATTTTGGCATGGGGGAGGCCGGTCGCTTCATGTTCGGGCTCGACCCGGACATTGGCCCACTTGACCTGGGCTTGGACCCACTTGGCTTGGGGTTGACTTTGATTTTTACTTGGTCAACCGGGGTGTAAATTTTTACCCCAACAGCTACCTGCTAAGGATGGACCGGACAGGGAAGCTGCTCGGTGGCCTCTTGAAGAGGACTTTGATCATTAGCGTAGTTGGGTAGGAGCTACCCGCTAAGGATGGATGTAACACCCTAATTCATTTATACCAATTCCAGTTCAAGTATTTACTTATTTATGGTATTTTCTTGATTTACCGTGGTTTGGGTGCGAACATTATTTTTTGACATTTGTATTTGCATCCGATCCGACCCGCTTGCTTGAAACCTGTCTTGATTCATATTTATGGTTTATCCTGACTTGTTACGTAGACTTGTGCACTTTCATTTTAATTTATACATGTTGCATACTCGCATTTTATCTAGCAATTGCATTTTACAATATAACATTTTTAAGTCACATAAAATATTCTAAAAATACATTGCATGGCCTGTTTGATATCCCTGACCCTGTGGTAGCATCTGCGCATCTTGTTCTCGTACCATTCAGTGAAACGGACTTGTTTGGATGGCTACACGCACGTACGTGCATCCGTTCTTGGCGATATGCATTTTAGTTACCCGGACATTCATTTTCAATTTTGTTCTTCGCATATATTTTTCATATTTTGAAACTGAATTTTTAGACCCGACCCAGGCGTGTTTTAGATTATTTTTGTATCCCACCAAAATTCAAATTTATTTATTATAATATCTTTATTTTATTTCGACGGTTTAAATTTTAATTAACTAACTAAATCTTTTAAAATTAAAAATCAAAACAAAGTAGCAACCCAGCTCTCTTTCTCTCTCCCGTTTCTGTCCGCTGGCCCCTACCATTCTCTCTCTCTCTCTTTCCTCTCTCCCTCACTCGAGCCTCTCTCTCTCTTTCTTCTCTTTCTCTTTCTCTTTCTCTACTCCCCTGCCTTTCTCTCTCTCTCTCTTCCACTACGAGACAATTTTATCTCTCCTCCCCCCTCTCTCTCTCTCCTCTCGCATCTCTTCCTCTCTCCTCTCACGGTGAGCGAGATCGTGTCACCTCCCCGAAGGCTTAGCCTCACCTCCTTTCTTTCCCTCCTTCTTCTCTTATTTAAACTCCGCGAGCCCCTCTTCTTTAACCCATCACAACTACGAAACCCTAACCCTAAAACTTCATTGCCTCATCAACCCCTAACCTCAACCGAGCCTCTACCATCTCCTTCTCCTCCTCCTCGTCTTCTTCTTCTCCTTCTTCCTCCTTCCCGAGCCCTCACCTGCACACCTCATCGCCGCCGATCACCTCCTCCTCTCGCCTCCACCTTCATCTTCATCTCCTCCTCCCCCTCTCCTCTGTACTTCTCCCTCACCAAACCCCTGCACACAATCCCAACCTATACACCGAGCCCAAACCCTAACCTAACCCTAACAGTAAACCCTAGCCTCATCGCCGGAGCTACGTTCGTCTCCTCGACACCATCACCCCTCTCCTGAACCCTGTGCACCTTAAACCACGGTAAGACTCTTTCCTCTCTCTTCTTCTTCTTTCCTTTCTTCTTCCTCTGCTTCTCTTCTTTTCTTTTTCTTTTCTTTATTTCTTGGATCTGTATTTTCATAGATCGCCGAAGCCGTGACGTCGCTGCTATTCCAGACGACCCAGAGGACATACCTTACCTGCGTGATCACCCTCTTGCATTGTTTAGATCTGTCCCGTGTGCCGTGCGTGTGTCGCGACATCTTGTCGACGTCGGACGTACCGTACATATCCGTTTCGTGATCCGTCTAGGCAAGTTTATCTTGCTACATGCTACGTTACTATATTTACATCTATTTAAATAAATATAATACTTGTATTTCAAATCGTGCATCCCATATTTAGTTTTACAGTTTTACGACATCCGTATGCATCCGTACAAGTTATTTCACATCTAGCGCATGCAAACCTATCTTGTTACATACTATATTACAATATACTACACCCAATGGAATATTTACATCTCATATTGTTTAGTTGTACATTCTGCATTTACCAGTTTATCATTTTGCTGTTATATGACGTCCGTGTGCATCCATATCATTATTTACATGTCTAGTCGCATGCTAAATCATCTTGCTACATGCTAGGTATAGTATTATGCATCCATATGAGTAAAATGTTACCCGTTTATCACATTATACATCCATACTAAAGTTTTAGCGTTTTCGGATACCCATTTGCATCCATATCATTTAAAATATATATAACCGCATCTATAGATCACATTAATTCATATTATTATTATAGTAACACCCTATGCTTAATAAAGTGCATCATAATCAGTATTGGAACTGTAAGTGTAACCCCTAATAGTTAATTGCGCTTCCATGTTTTATTGTGCACCCATACCATTAATTCTTTATATCAATTTGCATGCCATGTCACATTGTTTCATATTATTGTTGTATTAGTACCCCATGCTTGATATTGTGCATCCTATATAATCATGATGTAACCCCTGATGAATATTTATGCATCCATGCTTTTATTCGTGCACCCGTACTTGCTACAGTTTGATTATGAGCACCCGCTTGATACCTGTGCACTACATGACATGACCTGATACACCACTACTTGACATGACTTGATACATGTACACTACCTGACTTGACCTGATATATCACTACTTGACATGTTACCTGATTCTGTTTCTAATGCCTACAATCCTGACATGTTGTCCCGATGGACATATCCTGTTGTCTGTGTAGACAAACATGTTCCTGCTTGATCCTGTGTTGACATTAGCTTCAGATTTATCAATACCTGACTTGAACACATAACTTGGGGGTATGGGGAAATCAATGATGAAACCTGACTTGTAACTCGACAGTTCGATGCTTATACTGATCAGTTTTATGGGCTAGGCCAGTCCCGGGATGATGCTGCTGACATCATTCATCTGTACATGTTACCTGTTTACTGTTTAGCAGCACGTCTCGGATTCAGCCCGAGAATTTTGACCGTGGTCCCGGGCATGCACGGAATACTATTGAGTTAGATCGACGATTCATTAAATTGATTTCAAAGACTTGAGAGTAGTTACCCAGTAGTTTAGTTCAGATTACCCACTGCACGTCACATATGCTTTTACCCTTCACTGTTCTACATTTGTGTTACTGTTATACTTTTACTACTGTTCATACTCATGCCTGCATGTCTTGTTACCTCCTGATTATATTATTGTTGATATTATGACGCACTGACGTCTGGGTTTTGCATAGCCCAGATCCTCTACCTTTGCAGCCGACCGATCAGGAGTATTTCAGTGAACAAGCCGAGCAGTGAGGACCTGTTAGTATTTTAGTTTAGTTTTCTTTCCGCATTTTCATTCCTGATGTGAGCCCGTATTTGGGACGTACATTCCAGATTATTATTATTTATTGGATCTATTGCTTCCGCATATTATTTCTTAACTCGTTTATTCTGGCATATGGACATGTACTAGATAGTTTCTTTTATTTCTACTATTCTTGATATCTTATAGACAGCCGTAATGTGACTGTGGAGGGATGTTTCCTATCCACAGGTAGCATGGTTGGCTCTGTCACGTGCCTATCTTAGCGCACTCTAGGAAGCGGGGTGTGACAATGGACCGGGCAGGAAAGAAGCTCGGTGGCCTCTTGATGAGGGCTTTGATCCTTAGCGTAGATGGGTAGGAGCTACCTGCTAAGGATGGACCGGGCAGGGAAGCTGCTCGGTTTTGCGAGGCGTCGTCAAATCCCTTCCTGGCGCGAAAAATCTGGAAGAGTGGCCATCGCGGGCGACACGTGGCAGAAACGCATAGGCGAGGTGAGGCGTTCTAAGATCCACGCCGTTCCGACTTCTGTTGGCCGAGAGACACAGGATGCCCGCCACGTGGCAGTTCAGTATTGGAAGGGTTGAGAAAATCCCAGGATTCGCGCCCATGTGCACGCAATTTTCGGCCCTTGGGGATTCCGTTGAGGCTATAAATAGAGTAGGAGATGGGTTTCTTTCCCCGTTGCTTTTTGAGATGGTCGGGCACACCTACACGATTGAAGAGATCATCACTCCCGATGACGTCTACTTGTACGACCGGTCCTTTTCCGAGGAGACATACCGGGGTGTGGTCCAGCGCATCGAGGACCATTTTGGCCGCCCACTTCCTTGTCGGTCGTCCCTCCTCCAATTGTTGATGTATGCAATTTGGAGGAGGTCCCCGGGGCTGTACAATCCCCTCACCGAGGAGCTGCTGGACGAGGCGCTCGACAAGCTGTGTACGCTCTATGTCCTCGGCCTCATCTCGAAGAACAGGCATGGCCAATCAGCGGCCCTTATTTTGGAGTGTTTCCAAAAGAGACAGATCGTGGCCCCCTGCCCGGCGGATGGGAAGCCCGGTGCTTTCGTAGCGTCTCGGGTACGTGGGCTACCTTAGCGGGAGCGGGCTGAAGAGGCCAGGGCTCGGCTGGTGGAGATCTCCACGGAGTACCACCAGCAGTGCTTTCTCAATCTCGTACCCTCTCTTTTATAATTTTAATTTTCGTGTAAGTCCGAGGAGCCCACAATACCCTTGATAAATAAATTATCTTTTTGCGACGTACTATTGTTCCCTTTTTTTCTTCTTGGTGTGTTTGAGTATGTTCATAAACGAAACCCGTGATCTTTGAACCGGGGAAGAGGGAAACACATAGGAGAAGTTTCTTCTAATTCAAAGACTTAGAAAAATTTACATCGCTTTGGCAAGGAAGAAATATATATTCAATGATACAATTTTCAAATTCACTTGTACAACTTGAGCTTCTCGGCGTTGTAAGGCCATGGAAATTTGCAACCCGCAGTGTCTTGCAAGCGATAGGCCCCGTCGGGTAATATTTCGGAGACGAGGAATGGGTCGTCCCACTTCGGGAAAAACTTGTGCAACTTGCCTTGGTCTACGGACTCGTTTCGCCTTAAGACTAGATCCCCGTTCTTAAAGGTGTGATGCTTGACTCGTGCGTTATAGGAGCGAGCAGTTTATTGTTGGTAAGCGGCGACTTTGATCTGCGCCCGGTCCCGCTTCTCCAGCAAGATGTCCAAATTAGTCCGGAGCGCCAACGTATTAGCCTCATCGTCGAAGTACTCGACTCTGTAACTGGGCAGTCCAATCTCTGTTGGGACCATCGCCTCAGTGCCGTAGCAGAGGCTAAAGGGGGTCTCTCCGGTGGGGGTCTTCTTCGAAGTGCGTAGAGCCCATAAAACCCGGGGTAATTCATCAACCCAACTGCCCTTCCTTCCATCCAGACGAGTTCGAAGACCTCGGATTACATCTCGGTTAGCGACCTCGGCCTGCCCGTTGCACTGAGGATGCGCGACCGCAGTGAACTTCATGAGTATGTGGTATTCGCTGCACCCTGTTTCCCCCAATCAGAGCAAAGCTCTGTTTGAAATTCAAATTTCAAAAAAATTGAAGCAACGCTTGAGATGCAGCGCCAAGTGCGCTACGCCCTAGGCATCGCACCATGTGTGCGCTAGCGCTAAGCGCGCTGTGTAACGCGCCACGTGTCAAACACGGGTGCGCTAGCGCAGGGCACGCTGCGCTCTGAGCAGCGCACCACGTGTCTCACACAGGTGCGCTAGCACAAGATGCGCTGCGCTCTGAGCAGCGCACCACGTGCAAAGCACGGGTGCGCTAGCGCTGGAATTAAAAAACTCCCCACCGTTAGATCAAAAAGATTTAATAATAATGATAAATCATTAATTAAGCAGAATAAAACTTCTGTTATGGAAAGATTTTTTTAATTTTGTTAAAAACAATAAGATTGCCTTCTGTAAAACAGAAGCCCTAGGATCAAAGATCCAATGGTGGGGAAATATCCCCAAATCAATCAAAAAAAGATCTCTTTAACTGATTCAACGAATCAGCTTGCCTTATATAAAGGCCCCAAGACTTCAAGTCTGATAGAGAAACCCCACCTCCGCCATAAACTTTGAGAAATTTAAAGATAAAGAGCAAGCTCTTGCAAGAAGATATTCCTTAAAGGTAAAGATGATGGATGATGAACACAGAGATGAAATCATCTCATAGAAAGAAAAATTCATTTCTTTAAACAGATCATAGATCTACAAGACGAAAAGTCTTTCACAAAAGAGATCAAAAGATCTCATCATAAAATAAAAGAAGATCATAATTTTTCTCACAGATCATGGATCTATAAAGGCAAAGCCTTTCATCAACATAAGAGATTGAAAATATCTCCTGCAAAAATAAGAACCGTTGTTCTTAAATCTTGAGACAAAGTCTCATTTAAAAGAACATAAATTTGTTCCCAGATCATAAAATTGATCGGATGCGTTTTGCGCTTTTGAAATGCGCCTTGCGCTCTTGAACTGCGCTTCTGCTCTCTCTGGACTGGCGCTCAGCGCCAAATACGCCACGTGTCAATCACGTATGCGCCAATTAACCACTAGCGCTTTATGCTCTTGAAATAGCGCACTGCGCTCATGGGCTGGCGCTCAGCGCCAAGCGCACCACGTGTCACTCACGAATGTGCCACTAAATTGAAAGCGCAATGCGCTCATGGACTAGCGCTCAGCGCTCATAAACCGGCATCGTGCGCTCATCATCTAGCGTCTAGCGCTGAGTGGGACACGTGTCCCTTACATGTGCGCTACTTGGCAGTAGCGCACCGTGCTCTTTGACTGGCGCAAAGCGCCTAGCACGCCACGTGTTGCGCTGACAGAACATAAATTGTTCTTTAATAAGCCCAGAGCTCTGATGAATGCTCAGCATTCAATACAAGATAAAAACATTGTTAAAAGGGCCAAGCCCAAATAAAGGCTCAACAGCCCAAAATAAAAATGTTAAACATTTATTGGACTTAGCCCAAGATTGGCGATAAGTCTTCAACTCATATTAATTGAGCCCATCTGCTCATAAATATTTTAACAGATCTTAGTCCCAAATTGGACTACAGATCTTTCAACCAACTCACACCGGTTCGAGGGTACATCTCTTTACTCCTCTGATATTTGTCGTTGTAATCCTTCAACGTCTTCGGAGAGGTGACGGGTCCCGACAACCATACATTTCATGGACTGTGAGGTCCTTAAACTCACGGACTGTGATGTTCTTAACCTTGACTGTGAGGTCTTTAAACTCACGGGCTACGATGTCCTTAACCTTGACTGTGAGGTCTTTAAACTCACGGACTACGACGTCCTTAACCTTGACCGTGAGGTCTTTAAACTCACGGACTACGACGTCCTTAACCTTGACCGTGATGTCCTTAACCTTGACTGTGGGGTCTTTAAACTCACGGACTGTGTTGTGCTTAACCTTGGACCGTGACGTCCTTAAACTAATCGACCGCAATATCCCTAAACTAATCAATAGAGTCCAAATGCTCTTTTGTTGGATCTAAACAATCCTGTAAAGTTGATCTTAGTCTAAAATTAGACTCACGTGTCCTTAACATACGTTTAAGTTGATCTTAGTCCCAAATGAGGCTAACGTATCCTTAAACCCAACCCCCAAACCCAAATCTAAGAAGATACGGATTTGGACTAATCCACGCCCTACGGGCGACAACATAAATTAGTCTCCATATACAATCCACGGGCAACCAAAAACAAAACAAACACACACACAACACGAAGTGACCATCTGGAGAAGGAGAAAGTTGTTACCGTGATGCGGTAGCGTAATTAACTGCAGGGGCTTGCGCCTGCAGGGAAGAGCGTCCCCACAATCAAAACCCCCTCAAACGAGGGGGAATCTGACGAAGTCTGCTACATCGGCCGCATCCGTTTAAACCTTCGATATATGGTGCCATAAATCAACTTGGCATATTCGGCAAGGTGGACGGATAGCACCAATTAGCATCTGCCCCGAAATTCAGGTGAGGCGTTTATCGCGTCTCTCCGCGTCTTTCGGCGGGGAACAGATTCCGGCACGCCCGGTGGGACCTTTTCCTCTTTCCACTCCACACTTCGTGTGTCGCGTTCGCGAACGAATCGCGGTTTGATATGGTTTCCCTTGGATTTGAGGTACTAAGATTTGGTGTCTTGCTCGGTGCAGAAAACAAAAGATCAATGGCGTATACCTGCACAAAATGTTCCAGCTGCAACTGCAACGTCCGTTCCGCCCCATCTGGGGGTGTAATCTACGGCCCCCAAGCGGCCTTCCTTTTCACGATGCCTGTAGAACAGGTAACGCAGGCTACCACCGGGTAGTTCTTCGGGACCATGCTCCCACCAGTGAGTGTTAACATCCCGCTTCCGCAAGAAGCGCAGAAGAAGTTGGTCTTTGATCGGCTCACTACCACCACGGCCCCTCTCAACGGGTCATACAATGCCAAGCCGACAGCATCAGTCTTCGATAGGCTGAGCCTGAACTCCAATGGGCCCGTCAAGAAGCCTACAATACCTGAAGCGGCCATCCCAAAATGGATAGCCATTCCTACTCTCGAGGTCACTAAAGAAACTTCTCCCGTCAAAGGATCGGTCTTTACAAGGCTGTCCACTCCGGCTCCCGTTCCTGCTCATAGGACTGTCTTTGACAGATTGAATACTGCTGCTCAACAGACGTCGGTCTTCAAGAGGCCGGTACCAGTAGCGCCTAACCAGAACAGGGGGCATGACAAAGCCATCCCCACAGCTGAACCGACACCATCTGCGCGACATGCTCGCCGTCGTCACTGGCACCGAGTAAGGAAGGCTGGGGGCAGCTCTCCGTCTGGATTTACTCCACTAGCTTCAACGGTGAAGATCGATGGTGCTGTTCCAACTAGGAACAGCTTTGAACCGCTTAGGAGGGTTCGCAAGAACTCTCCAACCGCCGTGCTGAAGAGATCTCCTCCACCTATGGAGATTACTGCAGAAAAGAAGCCGGAGCATCCCCCTCAACGGCTGTCCTCCAAAATTTATAAAGTCTGGCGGCAGGTCCAGGAATCGGTGATTGATCAGGAGTACTCTCGCCGGCCAAAGAAGCTTAAAGCTCAGCAAGAAAAGAGCCATCCCATGGTAACACAGAAGACGTCATCCGTCTGGGTGCCCGCTGCAACGGCTCCCTCCACTCCAATTGCTCACGAGAGAAGGAAGCCAGAGAAAGCCCCCGTGAATGCGGCGAGCTGCAAGGATGTTGAATCTAAACGCCCCAAGTCTGGGGGGCATGATGGTGCATACTGTTTATATGGCTTCAAGAAAAGAGGAAAGCCGTGCTTCTACGGGTCATCGACCGCTTACCCGATCGATAACGAAGGCTCAGGAACAACAGCAGCAGAAACTTCAGGAGATGCTGACTGCAATGGCCGCACTTACTGGGCCAAAAGAAAATCCAGAGACCTCAGAGCAGCGTCGGGAACAAGAAAATGATACCGAGTTCCTCCGAAGAATGCTCGAGAGGAAAGAAAAAGAGGCTGCGGAACAGGCTGCCAATATAAAACGAATGGTTCTCTTATTCTAAGACATGGCTGGAAGATGTTACAGCCAGAACCTCCAGCTGAAGACCCCATATCATCATTGAAGATGACAAAGGGGAGACATCGAACCTCCTCCGGCTCTCTCAGCAGCCAAAGAGGAAACCATCTCCAAGGCCGCTCTGGATGATTACATTGCTCAGCAAATACGATCTCACCATGCAAACGAAGCGGCTGGACAGATCGTTAAGACTGGACGACCTTACCAGGCTGGTATGACCAAATAAAGTACCCGCCGGGATATACGATACCTAAATTCCACGTATATAAAGGGACGGGAATTCACATCGGCATGTCACTCAATTTAGAGCCTTGTGCGGAAACACCGGAGGTGATGATAAACTTCTGCTTCGCTAGTTCGTCGGCAACTTGTCGGAAACGGCATTCGAGTGGTATTCTGAACTTCCAAACGACTCTGTCAAGACATTTGCGGAGATGGAACTGCTGTTTACGCAGAGATTCGTGAGCGCTAGCGAGCGTACCCCGATTACCGCATTAATTAATGCCAGGGTGAAGCCAGGCGAAACTTGGGTACAATACGCAATACAGTGGCGAAATTTATAGTCAAAATGTGAGCAGCGCGTCGAGGAAGCGCCGGCAGGGGGCATGTTCGTGGGCACTCTGGACCCTCAGGCTACTATTTCCCAATTCATGATGTTCTTCAAGCCGACCACGTTCCAAGCCTTGATCGACAAACTGGCCCAGATGGACCAGATGGGTCATAGACCATCTTCTCTGAAGCCGGAGCCGCGGAACGAAAAAGGTAAAGGGAAGGCGACATTTGTTGCGAATACTCAACAGCAGTCCAGTGCCCCAAAACTAACGGATCAACTAGAAGAGAGACGGCGATACTATAATGAGAAAATGAAGCGTCTTTATTCGTTCCCTCGAGACAAAACGAAGAGACTGTTCGAACTGACGATGTGCAACAGGCTCATCAATCTGCCAAATCCAAAACGACCACTGCAACCCGGCGAGACTAATAATCCCAATTATTGCCCCTACCATCAAACGGTAAGCCACCCAATTGAAGATTGCTTCGTCTTTAAAGGCTGGATTGAAGATCAATACCAACAGGGCAAATTTGCCTTGTCCGAGAATTGGAAGGTGAACCCGCCGTAGCCACACGCTCCCAAGAAGACGGATACAACGGTTGCATCGTATTCTTTCGTAGAAGAAGCTCCATGGGAGGTCGCTCTTTCAGCCAAAACTAAAAGAATGCTGAAGGATCTCCAAACATGCCCGGCGATCAGGTGGAAGAATCCGCTGGAAGCCGAGATTATCAAGGGAATGCTAAAACCGCGTCCAACTCCAAAAACTGGTGGTGATAGCCAAAGCACTCACACCCAGCCGTCAAAGTCTTCGAAGAAGAAGAAGAAGACCAAAAAGCCCGTGAAGCCTGGTGACAAGTGCACGGACCTGCAAAAACAGATTGACGTGTTGGAAGCGTATAACCAGAAGGCGCGGACTCCAATCGCACTCCAAGAATTTCTCAGTCACGTCCTTGAGGACGAAGATGATGGAGAAGACTCGTTGGATGAATCTGAAGATTACGTAGCAAGTTGCCATGTGATCTCTCACTCATCGATAAACGATGAAGAAGCTCCTTACACAGAGAAACTGGGGGCAGGTCGTGAGCCTGAATTTCCAGGACCATCAGACGAAACGATTGATGCATTCCTGAACGAAGCTCTTTCGAAAAGCAAAGCTGATCGGGAGCGTGAAATGGCCATATTTGAAAAGGCCAAACGCCGGCGACTGGACGAAAGGATTGAAACACTCCTGCCAGATCGAGGTACGTCCGCCGCAAATAAAAGCAGGTTCAAGAAGAGGAAGAGGTTCGCCAAAGCCATATCAATGGGGATGAAACTGCCACCCTCCGAATGGAACACTCCTGATGAAGCGGATATACATCTTAACTATTGTCTATATCTTCGAAGGATTGCGCACACTACTGAAAAGTGCATAGCCTTTAAAAGATGGTGGCATGGATATGTTGCTTACCGACAACATTTCAAGCGGATGAAATGCAAAACTCGTCGGGAGCAAAGAAATGCGACCGAGGAGCGTAAAAGAACTGCCGGCAACTGTCACATGGTCGACACTGGGGGATCGCAAGTTCTCACCTTCGGGAGCGACTCTGATGAAGAAATGACTATTGGCCCTCTCTTTAAAGAATCCACCTCAAGAAAAGAGGAAGAACCGAAGAGCTGTGAGAACATTCAGCTGCGCAATCGTAGGCTTCCCGAAAAGAATCCCGGGCCCGCGAATAGTGGGTCGAATAGAAAAGATAAGGGGAAAGAAAAAGTCCCTGAGAATATCACCCTAAATGACCAAGTTGTTAAAGAGCTGACAGCCAAGGACCCGCCAAAGGAAAACAAGGTGGACTACAACGTTCTGGCACACTTGAGAAAGATACCCTCGCAGCTCAGTATTCTCGACGCCCTTCTGCTATTAAAAGAAGCAAGAGATTCTTTGATCAAGGCACTGCGGGAGCCCGAGCAATTCCAAGCTTTCCTCGCCGAAGAAAAGATGAAGGACGAGCTGGAAGAAGTACACACGGCCAATATCACCTTCGGTGATGAAGATCTCTCCTTAGGATATACGAGCACAACCGTCCCCTATATGTCTCCGGATACTGTCATGACATCAAGATAGCCAAAATCCTGGTTGACATTGGGTCTTCCGTCAATCTCCTCAACATGAGAGTGTTGAAGAAAATCTGAATGAGCGTTCAGCACCTCGCTCGCGATAAAATCACCATCTCCGGGTTTGACTCCCAGTCATCACGGACGCTCGGGTATGTGATATTGACGCTGCGCTTTGGGCTGCTAGTCACGGACACCAAGTTCCACGTCATTGACACTAAGACCTGCTATAACGCTTTGCTCGGTCGGCCTTGGTTACACGAGTCCAACATCATCCCTTCTACACAGCATCAGTGTATGGAGTATTTCAAGGATGGTCTCAAGTATACCGTAACAGGGGAGTTGAACCCATTCTCCGTGAACGAAGTCCGAAAGTACGAGGATGCAAAATACTTCTTACCAGATTTTGAGGATACAGAAAGATGTCACAAACCGAAGAACAAAGCTATCACCACTATTCCGGTCTTCGGGAGTGATACCGAGGAAGAAGAAGAGATAGTTTATCCAGGGCCGCCCCAACGCAACAAGCCAGGACCGTCCGCTCCTATATTGATCTTCGGCAGCGACTCGAAAGATGAGGTCAATGCCATATTCTCTGCTCGGCCATCAGTACAAGACTTCGATGATGAAGATCAACGTTTGCAAGTTGCCATGGTTCCGCCAAAGTATCATAAAGAGCTAGACGCGCTTGATACCTATAGTGTGCAAGAACTGCAGACATTTTACGTCCCTTCCAGGCGAAAAGGTGAAAAGACGATCCTAGTCTACTGATCCGGGGAAACCAAAGTGGAGAAAGAAATTTGGCATGGCGCGGATTCTACACTTGACAGGCTCCAGCCCATCCGTTTGCCCAGATATTACACAGACGGACTAAAGAGACTATTGAGACGCCAAGGTGTACCCCTTAAGCAAACTGCTTGACAAGCACGGTTCTATAACAGGATCTGGAATGTTTCCGGAACTCAACGAAAGTTGCCCAACGGGAAAATGGAAACGATCGGGCTTGGATATGTCCGATCCAAGAAACGGGAGCTGTTCCGCGACTGCTACGTCATACATGACTTTGATGAAGAAAAAGATGCTCTGTGGGAAGATGCTAACCCTGAACCAGAAAGAGCTCCCGCCGTGAAAATGCCCAGTCCATCGTTCGAAGAACAAATGGACAAGCTTATAAGGGAAGCAGCTCAAAAGGTTTGAGACGACCATAATCGCGAAATGGCCATCTACGAGAAAGCCAGGACGCAATGCCTCCTTCAACAGGCCGTGAAAAATAAAAATGCTCCTCCTTGCCAACTTGTTGTACAAAAAGCCCAATGGAGAGGCAAAAATAAATCAAAGAGCGGGAAAGGTGTTGGACAGCGACAAAGCGGGACCAAGAAGCTACGCGATCAGGAATCGAGCAGTCCGGATTCGTCTCTTATAAAAAAGATGGGTCGAGCATATTCTTTTCCCCAAGACAAGACAAGGAAGATATTCAATCTTGTCATAAAACATCAGATGATGACACTCCCGGAGTCCAAGCACCCCGAGCAAGCAGGTGAAATCTCTCACCCAGACTATTGCTCCTATCACAGGGCAATAGGACATCCTATTGAAGACTGCTTCACATTCAAGAATTGGGTCGAAGATCAATATCAACAAGGTAGGTTCGCTCTATCCAGCAATTGGAGAATAACTCCGCCGCAAAAGCATGAACCCAAGACTACGAGAGCAGAACCAGATCAACATCGGTCTTGGAAGCGATCTCGCACTTGTCATATGATAACGTTGTCAGAAGAAGAACCCGAGAATATAAATGAACTCCCCTAGTACTTCGAAAATGATGAATACGTGGTAATCTCAGAGTTTCCACCGGCGCCAAAAGAGCTGGAAGATGGAATACATACTACTGCAGATAACCTCAAGAAAATTGATTTGGGGACGGCAAGTGACCCGCGGCCGACGTTCGTCAGTGAGCTGTTGTCTGAAGAAAGGTTGGCTACGCTAAAAGACGTGCTCATGCAGCATAAAGATTGCTTCGCATGGAACTATTCCGAGATGCCAGGACCAGATCCAGAGATTGTTGTACACAAATTGGCAATATCCCCGGAGGTCAAGCCGATCAAACAAGCACCGAGAAGAATGCGGCTCGAGCTTAAGCTAAGCATCAATGCCGAGGTCAAGAAGCTAATCGACTCCGGCTTCATCCAAGAGGTTCAATATCCTGACTGGATCGCCAACATCGTCCCAGTAATAAAGAAAACGGGACGGTGCGCATATGTGTGGACTTTCGGGATCTCAACAAAGCTTGCCCAAAGAACGACTTCCCAGTACCAGTCACTGAGCTGATGATAGATAATACGTCCACTCACGAAGTTTTCTCCTTCATGGACGGCTCATCAGGGTACAATCAGATAAATATGCATCCCGAAGACTAGAAGCATACCGCTTTTCGGACTCCATTGGGCATATTTTGCTACAAGGTGATGCCTTTTGGTCTAAAGAACGCTGGTGCCACCTATCAGAAGGCCATGACGAAGATTTTCGATGACCTCATACATGAAATCGTCGAATGCTATATCGACGACCTCGTAGTTAAGCAAATCATACGAGGAACATTTAAAGCATCTGAAGATCGTGTTTCAGCGCCTTTGGAAATACAACTTGAAGATGAACCCTCTCAAATGCGCGTTTGGAGTTTCCTCGGGCAAATTCCTAGGATTCATTGTCCGACACCGAGGCATCGAGATAGATCCGTCAAAGATCAAGACGATTATGGAAATGCCTCCGCCAAGGACTCTCAAACAACTGCGGTCTCTCCAAGGGAAGCCCGTGTATATCCGGCGATTTATAGCCAATCTCTCTGGCAAGTGTCGCCTCTACAGTCACTTAATGAAGAAGGGAACTCCGTTCGTCTGGGATCACAAATGCCAAAGCGCACTGGACGAAATCAAGCAGTACCTGCAGAATCCGCCAGTGCTGGCTGCTCCCGTTAAAGGAAAACCTCTCGTCCTGTATACGACAGCCCTCGAAGGTTCTTTAGGCGCGATGTGGGCACAAGAGAACGATCAAGGGAAAGAAAGAGCTCTCTACTATCTGAGTCGAGTTCTACTGGGGGCAGAAAGCAATTATTCTCCCATCAAAAAATACTGCCTGGCGTTGATCTTCGCGATAACGAAGCTCAGACACTACACATTGGCGCATGAGGTCCATCTCATATCAAAAGTGGATCCTCTCAAATACCTGATGTCGAAGGCCATATTAACAGGGCGGCTCGCTAAATGGGCCCTGCTCTTGATGGAGTTCTCGATAACTTATCGTCCCCTTAAGGCAGTGAAGGGCCAGGCCATCACCAACTTTCTCGCTGAGCATCCGATACCTGCCGACTCTCCCTTGAACTGCGAATTGCCGGACGAACTCGCGTTTGACACAATCGACGGGGAGAGAAGAGAAAATGATACCCGGTGGGAACTCTATTTTGACAGAGCATCTTCCATGAAGAAGCGCAAACAAAGCACCCCCATAATCAAATCAGGGGTAAGCCTCATCTTCGTGACTCTACAAGGAGGGATAATATGCTTTGTCTTTTCCTTAACAGAGCCGAGGATGAATAATCAAGCCGAATACGAAGCTTTGATAGCAGGTCTTGAGATCGCTATCGACATGGGAATTGAAAACCTCCTCATATACGGGGACTCCCAATTGGTCGTCAGTCAAGTAAACGGCCACTATCAAACGTGCGAGCCTGAGCTAGTGAAGTACGGCGAGAAAGGACAGCAATTGCCGACTCAAATTCCTTCCTATACCTTGGAAAGCATACCACGTGCGAAAAATAGCAAAGTGGATGCGTTAGCCAAACTCACTAAAGAACCGGCTGACGAAAACCTCAATGACGTGAGGATCATTGTGCAAAGCCGTCGGGTTCTTGCACCGGCAGAAATATCTCCGGAGTGGTCCGAAGAAAAGGGAGCGACCGAACAAATGGCTCTACAAATAAAAGACCAGGAAAAGGATGAGGATTGGAGAGAAGTCTTTATAGACAACTTCAAATCCCGTCGAACACCCGAAGATGCATCCTCGAGACTTAAGCTCAGGAAACGAGCTCTTTCTTTTGCCTTCGTCGGTGATACTCTGTACAAGAGGTCATTTGATTCTCTATGGATAAGATGCCTGGGACTTGAAGAAGAAAAGAGAGTCATCCAAGAAACTCACGACGGACTTTGCGGTTCTCACCAAGCCGGCCCGAAGATGAAGCTGAAGATCAAACGGATGGGCTACTATTGGCCCACGATGATCCAGGACTGCCTCGAATACGCGTAGCAATGTCACTCGTGCCAGATTCACGGGGACTTTGTCCATCAGCATCCAAATCCACTACATCTAACGGTGGCTAGCTGGCCGTTCGAAATGTGGGGAACTGACATAATTGGCCCCATCGAGCCATCTTCGTCAGAGCACATCGGTTCGTTTTGGCGACAACTGATTACTTCTCCAAGTGGGCAGAAACAGTACCGCTGAGGGAAGTGAAGACGGAGAATATCCTCCATTTCTTCAAGACGCACGTCATTTATCGGTTTGGAACTCCACGACGGATCATATCCGATAACGGGCCGGCCTATAGAAGCCACAAGATCAGCCGCTTCGCACAACGGCATAACATAGACTGGAGATACTCTTCGGTCTATAATCCCTGAGCTAACGGTCTTGCTGAGGCTTTCAACAAGACCTTGATGAAGATCGTGAAAAAGACGGTGTCTCAAAATAAGAAGGACTGGCATGAGAGATTGCATGAAGCTCTCTGGGCATATCGAACTACGTTCAAAACGGCCACGAACACAACGCCGTACACATTGGTATTCAGCGCAGAAGCGGTACTTCTTCTTGAGATAGAGTTGCCCTCTCTACGAGTGGCGGTTCATTACAAGCTAACGGACGAAGAGAATGCTCACCTTCGGCTTGAGGAGCTCAATGCCCTTGATGAAACCCGGCTCATGGCCCAACAAAATCTGGAGGCTTATAAAGCAAAGATGATGCGCTCATATGAGAGATTGACTAAGCCGAGAACATTCCGCCAAGGCGAACTCGTGCTAGTGGTCAAAAGACCTATGATCCCTAACCGCGCCAAACGGAGGAAATTCGAGCCGAACTATGAAGGCATGTATATCATAGACAAAGTTTACCAGGGTGGAGCTAACCTACTTATGGACATGCATGGTGAAAGACCTTTCAGGCTAATAAACGGTCGCTTCCTAAAGAAATACTACGCCTAACGAGTCTCGGCCTAGGTCAACGATAGATGACGACGCCTATGTCGACTCGCTATCTTCCTAAACCCAAACTCTGTAAGTAGTAGCCGGCTTCCTTAACAATGGACTGAAATGTCCTTAAACTAACAACGGACCGAAATGTCCTTAAACTAACGATGGACCACTATGTCCTAAAACTGGTGTCGGACCGAAACGTCCTTAAACTAACGATGGACTACTATGTCCCAAAACTAACTGTTGACCGAGACATCGATAAACTACTGTAAACCGCAGCATCCCAAGGCTGAAAAAAAAAGAATAAAAAAAAGAAAGAAAAAGAAAACGGTATGTCTATAAGCAAATGGGCACGGATGAAAACCCGAAAGGGCTCCGTGAGTAAAAACAGTAGGGCTACCGGCGAGTTTTTGTGAAAACCCGAAAGGGCGCAACCTCGTTGAAAGACACTTACAAGGTACTCTCGACCTTGTGAGGAGAAACCACCCGCGTGAGATCCTTACGACTTACAAAGGAGCAACACACTTAGGGATCCCCACGATTTCTAAGGAGAAAATACACTTACGAGATCCTCACGACTTGTAAGGAGAACCCTCTTATGAGACCCTTACGGCTCATAAGATTTAAAAGTCTTAAGCTACAGGGATCTGAACCTGTTCTTAAGCAGCCACCACAACCTCCAATACTGCCCTACAAGCGGCTCAATGCTGACCCTTGTATACAATCCACGGGCGCGAATAAACATTTCCCTAACAAAGTCCCATCCGTGACTAGAGATATGTCTACACGGTGAACAGCCCTTGTAAGTCCTCTCGACTTAGAAGGAGAAAATACTCTTGGAAGATCCTTACGACTTACGAGAAGCCATACACTTAGGAGTTCTCACGATTCCTAAGGAAAAAATGCACCTACGAGATCCTCACGACTAGTAGGGAGAAACACCTTTATGAGACCTTTACGACTCGTGAAGTCAAAAGCCTTAGTCGACAGGATCTTAACCCTGTTTGCTGAGCCACCTTTGTTCGACATCAGCATAGGCAAATGATGATTCGCTCCTGGCAATATCTCAGTTATAGCGGTGCTGATGCCGAAATCGGTGTCTAATCCCAAGCTTGCAGCAAAAAGCCAGCGAGCCACACATGCATACGAAACAGCCGAAATGATGGGGCAACTTGCAAACAAAATCAGCAAGCAAAAATGTATGCATGCAAAATAGCCGAAATGATTGGGCACCGCGGAAAATAGCCGAAATGATTAGGCGATCGCGACCTTTGCGATATAAAAGCTGAAATGATAGAGCTTCGCGGAAAGAAATAAAAGAAAAAATGAAATTTATGCCCTACAGGTGATATTATATCAATCCATGTATACAATCCAGGGGCGCAAACGAAGAAGGAATCACACCTTCCCTCCCCAGGCTCCACCAGAAGAAGAAGTCGAATCTCAGCGGTTCACAGACAGCCTGGAGATCATCTCAACATTCGTCTCATTACAACAGATGCAACATCAAGCAAAGCGGAACCGCGGCAATTCCCACTCGGCGGTGCGCAGATGACTGAGAGTCAAACCCCGTCTCCGTGAAATGCGGATAAAGTCAACCCTTCCCGGTCATGTGGAACACAGCTTATGTCAATCCTGACCCCGTTGGAAACGTCCAGAGCAGAGCCTGGTCCTCGCAGAACACGGCTATGACCTCATGGGAAGCATCCAGAGCAAAATTCCTGGTCACATGGAACGCGGCTTATGTCAATCCTGACCCGTGGGAAACGTCCAGAGCGGATCCTGGTCCTCGCAGAACATGGATATGACCCCATGGGAAGCATCCAGAGCGGAGCCTGGTCCTCACAGAACACGTCTATGACCCCGTGGGAAGCATCCAGAGCAAAATTCCCGGTCACATAGAACGCAGTTTACGTCAATCCTGACCCCGTGGGAAACGTCCAGAGCGAATCCCGGTCCTCGCAGAACACGGCTATGACCTCGTGGGATGCATCCAGAGCGGAGCCTGGTCCTCGCAGAACACGGCTATGACCCTGTGGAAAGCATCCAGAGCAAAATTCCTGGTTACGTGGAAGGAGACCTATGTCAATCCTGACCCGTGGGAAACGTCCAGAGCGGAGCCTGGTCCTAGCAGAACACGGCTATGACCCCGTGAGACGCATCCAGAGCAAAATTTCTGGTCACGTGGAACGCGGCTTATGTCAATCCTGACCCCGTGGGAAACGTCCAGAGCGGATCCTGGTCCTCGCAGAACACGGCTATGACCCCGTGGGAAGCATCCAAAGCGGAGCCTGGTCCTCGCAGAACACGGCTATGACCCTGTGGGAAGCATCCAGAGCAATATTCCTGGTCACGTGGAACGCGGCTTATGTCAATCCTGACCCCATGGGAAACGTCCAGAGAGGATCCTAGTCCTCGCAGAACACGGTTATGACCCCGTGGGAAGCATTCAGAGCGGAGCCTGGTCCTCGCAGAACACGGCTATGACCCCGTGGGAAGCATCCAGAGCAAAATTTATGGTCACGTGGAACACAAATTATGTCAATCCTGACCCCGTGGGAAACGTCCAGAGCGGATCCTGGTCCTCGCAGAACACGGTTATGACCCCGTGGAAAGCATCCAGAGCGGAGCCTGGTCCTCGCAGAATACGGCTATGACCCCGTGGGAAGCATCCAGAGCAAAATTCCTGGTCACGTGGAACGCGGCTTATATCAATCCTGACCCCATGGGAAACGTCCAGAGCGGAGCCTGGTCCTCGCAGAACACGGCTATGACCTCGTGGGAAGCATCCAGAGTAAATTCCTGGTCCCGTGGAACACGGTTAAAATCAATCTTGACCCCGTGGGAAACGCCCAGAGCAACTCCTGACTCCGTGAAATACGGATAATGGCAACACCATCAATCACTTACGGGTCCTTTTGACCCGTAAGGAAGAAAACTCTCTTGTAAGATCCTTACAACTTATAAGAGAAAACGTGCTTAGGAATCCTCACGATTCCTAAGGAGAAAATACACCTACGAGATCCTCTCGACTCATAGGGAGAAAAGCCTTTATGAGACCCTCACGGCTCATGAAGTTGAAAAGTCTTAGGCAGCCGATCTGAACCTGCTTTCTAAGCCATCACTACCTCTCGAAGAATTCAAAACAGGATGTTCACTCTATCATCTGCAGGCTATGCTTACTAAAGTGGCATGCTGACGACAAAGAAAAGAAAAAAGCAAAGAGATGACACAAGAAATTGCGAAAGAAATGTATCATTTATTCATGAATTCAATTGAGTACAGAATACATCTTATAAAAAAATGGAAGAATGGATACATTTTATTCAAAATTACAAATGGTACAAAAACAATTATTGAGAGGGAAATGCTTTCAATAGTCCAACCAGCCGCTCACGCACTTCCCTCAGCCCTTTTTCTCGGTCAGCTGCCGCGGCCAACTCTCCTTTGACCTGAGCTCGTTGCTGCAAGTAGGACGAAAGTTGCTCTTCGACGGCTCGCTGAGCTTCCCCACGATTCTGTGCATCCCGCTCGACGATGTCGAGCTTCTGCCTCAGTGTTAGCTCATTAGAGATGCATCGCAGAAGGCTTTCAAAGATAGTTTTCAACTGTACAACATTTGTATCAACCTGAGCGTGCAGCCGGGCAGACTCGCTTGAAGTCTCTTTATACTCCTTACGTTTTAAGGCCGCCTCTTATTCAAGATGACGGAAGTATGGAGTGCTCTGCTCGACCCATGCAGCCCGCTGGGCGTTCACAGCCAGGACCTCTAGAGCAGGACGTCCGACCTCGAGCTCATGCAGGCAAGCCTCAATTTTCCTGCAGTGATTAACCCAAGACTCAACGACGCCTTCACTATGAAAGTTCATAAGCGTCGCCAACATAGGATTAACCTCCGCGGCAAAATCCGCAGCGAATGTGGGAGTCTCCACGTCAAGTTCCTCGATATAGTCGCTCAACATGCGCAGACTATTCACAGCGCCTTTGGAAGATGAACGTCGAGAAAAGGGGCCTGCAGGCATTACGACTCGAGATTCGAATGGAGCTGAAGTTGATATCACCACTGCAAAAACAAATCACAGTCAAATGACGGTTCAAGAAATAGAGGAGGTTATGAACAATGGAGTTTACTATACCGGCTGCAACATGTGGCAAGACTAGAAGTATTGGCGGCGCAACTGTTCTTTCGTCTCCCCCTTCGAGCTGTAGGGCTGTAATTAAAACAAAGAAGAATTAGAAACGGTTTGACTACCCGCCAAAGAAAAGAAGAGACGTTAGCTGAAGGCTGTACTCACCAACGCCACTAGATGAGACAATCTCTGACTGGAAAGAGAAGTGTGGGTGTAGCACCTGATACAAGTGATCAAAAAGGACTTCTGCAAGGACACAGTAATGCAATGTCAGTACATAAAGCCTACAGCCTACAATGAAACTGATGGGTCACAAATCCGTACCTTACAGCATTTGAGATGGTACGAGAGAAGGTAAAGGAGCAGTCACCGTTAAGGCAGCGACTGTAAATGCTTCCTCGGGTGAAACCCCAACGCTCATCACACCTGCATTAGAAATAAGAGAAACGTTGTCAAAAAGAAATTAAAAGGGATTGCAGAATAAAGGGAAAAGTAATGACCCAAAATCTACCTGGCGATTCGCCGGTCGAGACCGCGACAAGGGCGTCACTGGAGGCAGCAAATGCTTCACCCTCCTCCATCGGAATGGTCTCACCACACGTAGCCTCATCCCCCGATTCCATGAGAATCGTCGTGACGCTCGCAGCGCCCGGCAACGGTAAGGAGCCGCAAGGAGAAAGAGCGACGATTGGAGCAATGCTCGACTCTTGAGAAAGAGTGGCTACCTCGAGCTCGACGACTGTAGCCATCTCACCCACCGCTACCTCAGGCTCGACAATTATAGCCAGCTCACCTACCGCTATCTTGGGCTCGGCGTGTTGGATATAGTGCCCTCAGAGTCAATTATTAGATCACAGGCACGTGATTGGAATGATTGAGGGATGACCTATGCCGGTAGAACAGTCTTACTCAAGATGATAGTATGCTATCTGGTTTATCTTTATCATCGTGTGCTGCTTTAGGTGACCTTACGAGTCGCTATTACACGTTGATAAAGCCCATAGGATTCTTGCTCGACTGCCAGTAGTATGAGGGCGATCATATACGTGAGAGCCGGGGTCTATAAGCAAATCCTTAAAAGGTCCCTAGTCGTGGGAGTTTCGAGACAGGGTATCGATACTCCAGAGTAGACTAGTGTATACAGTCGAGACCCCGACGAGGGGCGGTGGCCGGTCTCACAAGCCACTGGTGTCAGTTGGTTCACCTAAGATGTATATAGGTGCTCATTGGGTTATGAGTACACCGGACAGGACTCGCCGGGAATATGCTAGTTGGTCTTATACCTGACGTCAGATAGCAGTTCCCTGGTGACATGTGTACAGGTTAGTTCATCGACCTGAGATCATCATTTGTCTCGTGTGAGTTCCCACTGTGCTTTGATTACTATCCTACCACACTCAAAGGAGACGTGCAAACAGGTTTTAGTTGGGTACAGTCCCGAGCCACATGGAGGCAGTGAGCGGATCTGCAGGGGTTCGTCTCTTCCGGTATTGGGGGTGAGGTCGCGCTGTGTCGAGGAGAGCCATTACACGAAGTCCTTGGCCAAGACAGAAGATTTACTGGTAGGTATTCCAGTAGTATCTCAGGGTGTTCTGGGCTACTCCCCGACACGACTTGTACCGCTTTGGGGGGTCTGACTTTTACCAACCCCCTAGGCCCGCCATGCGATGTCATAGACGAACGGACCGGACTGTACGGATATTGTCACTGACAGGCTCAGTAGGGTGTCAGGATGGGTTCGCTCATCGACGTCTCTTTTGGTCAATAGCTGGTAGCCCATCACGTATGGCTAATACCTCTGACGTGCTGGTGGTTAAATCCACAACCATGGTATTGACGAGTCTTTAGAGTCCACCACACACAGTTACTCAAGTTTCGGGCGAAACGCTGTAGAGGCCATATGGAGATATGGCAGGGTTCGATCAGATACGTGCGGTATTGCACGGATCGTGATCGGACGGATAAAACTAGCGGGCTTTGGTTTAAGCCGGATCCTAGTATTGTACAGTGTAGATTTTGTCTCTTTGCATTTGTATTCAGTGGGAATACAAATGCGGGTATGTATATACAGTCGCGGGGCTTTCCTGTAATTTATTACGGGATCAGTTTTCTGAAGTTGCCAGTTTGCATTCTGTTTCGGCCAGTTTTTCTTTGTTCCTTCACGGCCGGACTTTTCCGTTGGAGGGGCTAATTTGCAAGTTCGCAAATTAGCATTTGTGGAGGGGGTCCTTTGTAAATGTGTGGCTTCATGATGAGATTCTTTTATTGCCTCTTCCATTACATTTATTATGATGGTGTGTGAAAGGATTTGATGAGAAATGGTGTGACCATTTTTAATTGATGTTTATCATGCTTATTCTTTCTTGCATTATTCCATTCTGTTATCATCACCATTTTTAGTGGAGGGGCCGGCCACTTTGTGGAGAGGAGAGGGAGTTCATTTTCATGTGAGGGAAAATGGTTCATCTCACTTTTTCTTGCCACCAAATTCCTAAGCACATTTCCATAGTTGATTTCTTCACCTCCACATCACCATGGCAACATCACTACCCCAAAGAGACATAGATTCTACACTACACCTACAGTACCCTTGGATGCGTCGGCTTGCCAACTTCGCGCCCGAGTTGCCTCGGTCTAGAGGTGGGAGCCCGTAAAAGAACCCGGCGAATGCGGATGGCATATACGGACATCATTATTTTCGTTCTTTGTGGTGTGATCAATTGATGGGACTGCGTTGATTCGGATCAATGCAAGTTAAACAAACCTATTCTGATGTTGTTGGAACACTTTTCAAAAAGCTGTTATTGCAAGGACGTTCACTTTTGTTTTGCACAGTGGTATTCAGTTGGAATATCCTGCTCCTCAGTCGACGAGGCAAGGGCCGAGATCCCTTCACCGGGAGTGACCCCTTGGACAAAAGTTTGCTTCAGGGCAATAACTTCACTATAGCCGATTACTTTTGCTTTGCATCGTGGTATTCAGTTGGTATATGCGCATACCTTCTGGAGTGTGATAACGTGAGCGGATTCCATCACGTTATCATGCGACGATAGTTGGATCCCGATTCCCACTGATGAGTTGGTTTACTCCTCGGGTGATCCCGACTAATTCTTCTTTCAGGTTTGGGGAAGAATTTGACGTTACAGTGGGAGGTTTCCTGATTAGATAAATTGGTAACCATTCTGATCTAGGTTAGAGTGCACGCTGAGTGTTTCTTTTCTCTCTCTCCTTGGTAGCGACCATGACCCGACCCTAGACTATGACTCAGTGACCAAGTTGACCGAACCTTCTTAACACTGGATTTTGGATTGTCAGAGTTGCATACCTCATTGCCACTCCTACTTTTACCCTTTTCTCCAGGACACCCCGTATTACTACGAATGTCCACTTCCATTGGACAAAACCATCGTATGGTTATATACGAACTCGAAGGAATTTATTCGAGGATGGTTTCCAGTTCTGGAGAAAACGAATAGGACTATTCAGTTGTCTTTTCCTTTTACCTTCTCTCAGATTGCTAGTACTCCTTGGTTTAGGAGATAGTACACCTATTACGCAAATTGGATAGTCTTCTTCCAAACCTTAGGCTGGTGCCGACCGGTAGGGAATGAAGAAAACGAATTAGCCTAACGATGGTGTACAGAAGGTATTAAGTAAAGACATATCAAGGGATTAGTAAGAGGGCAAAGTAAATTGCGACTGATATTCATGACCAAACCAAATATTTCTTCGCCAATCCTAAATCACCTTGGTATTTTTCCAGCACACTCCGTATCATTACGAAGATCCACAGTTTATTGGATACTCTATCGTATGGTTATATACGAACTCGAAAGGAACTTGTTCCAGTTCGGGGATGGATTCTGGTTCAGGAGAAATAGGAATAAGGTTTATTCGGTTGTATTTTATCTTCACCTTCTCTCACATTGCGAGTGCTCCTAGGATCAGGACAGTACACCCATTATGCTTATTGGATAGTCTTCTTCCAAACCATAGGCTGGTGCCGAACGGTAGGGAAGGAAGAAAACTATTTGGCCTAAAGGGGTGTACAGAAGGTAATGACTAAAGACATATAAAGGGATTTGGAGAGATGGCAAAGAATTATACAGTAACAGTTGTGAATCTGGATAATGGAAGAGGCATTACTAGGAATACCGGGATACCCCATCGAAACATTTCAATGTTTCAGTTTCACCGTGTACTGTTAAAAGAAAACTGATTTCCCAATTAGACACTTGCTCCAGGGTATGTATTTACCAGGTTTGATTCTCACATCTGTATGGTTTTACAGATGATGAGTGGGGAGTAAGTTATTGGGAATTAGGTGATCATCCTCATTATATCGGGATTCGTTGTAATTGGTGATATTTGAGGAAGTCACCTGGGTTGTTTGCCGGACGGCAAATATTTGGTTTTGAATATTCGTTGTTATGCACCAATTTCAAATTGATATATCTGTACTTCTATTTTTATAGAGTGAGATATACCTTTTTGAAATTATGTCTATGACATTTACCTATATCAGTGGATGGTTAGGTAAGGAGTATTAAACAGCGGTGTAATTCTTCTTAACCATAAGTACAGTTTTCAACCTACGACACACAGAGAATGAGTTATTAGACTCAAGGGACTTATACAGAGTAATGTATGTTGTCCAGTGTCCATTAGGACAGAGGGGTTGGTCCTCGTACTATATTCGGTTTACTTATGACTTCTCTAGTTTTTAGACAAGTGTTTCGTAGAAACGCAAGGTCCGAATTTTGAGAAGTTATGGGTATGTGGATAAAGTAGAGAACCAGGTATTGCAAGTATCGGGATTCTTCAAGGTGATCGAAGATGTAGATACTTGTGAATGGTATTCAGTTGATAGTAATGATTAAGAGAACTTGCTTCTCTTTCAGGTTACTCATAATTGGAAGCATTCCTAAGTTGAGTAACGCTGATGGGCCTCCTTCCATTTAGTTGACATGCACTGGTGACAGCTACATGATTTGAATCTGGTTCAATTAACTCTGTTTCTGTATTGGATATAGAACAGTTCATATCTTGACATTGTTAAGGTACGGAGAGTTGTTCGGCTTATGCTTAAAACCAGACTCTGGATAACTCAAGGCATGTTTTTGTAATGGCTGTTTGTGGGTTGACCCGGGCTATGACGAGGGTTGACTTTCTACCGTCTGGAAGATCAATAGTGATATTGTTCTAGACTTGCCACAGTTTTAACAAAAATGGATTTTTCAGAAAACAGTAGTGGGAGTATGGTAGAACTGGAAGTGTTTCCAGAACCGCAAACGATTACTGAAGATTTGATAAGAACCTAAAGATTCAATCTGGTTTGACATTCCATTGGCCACTCCGCAGATATGGTGGGTAACCTCAGGCACCCGAGAGGTACTCCGGTAGCCTCAAGGACGGTGACAGGGAGGTTCTTGTTTACCCAGACTTTCCATTGCTGTTGCTCTAGACTGTGAGACCCGGCAAGAGGATGAGTATAGCATCGTTCTAAACTAGCTTTAGAAGTGCACGTGTATATGACTCTGCCAGAGGGTTGTCGTAGTCAGTGGGAGCAGCGGATGCATGGTGGACAAGTGGCTTATGTCTATTTATAGACTAAAGCAGATATAGCGGAGATAGATCATCTATTTCTGATGTGACAGTCATAGGTTTGACTTCATCAGAATAGGGGATGGATCTGTTAAGAAGGTAGTAGGATGTGATGTCCTGGTATTTGATGACATACACAGAGTAGGAAGTGATATTCCTATACTACGATCGGTTATACTTTGGTTGTCACACAGTAGTTTCTCCACATAGGAATTGGACTTATATCGTACATTCTGGTTACTAGATCTATGGTTTTAGATCTAAATTTGGGTGGTTTCCCAATCAGGGTACTTAGACAGCATTCTAAGAGTATTTAGAATGGACGACTCCTGGCATGGTGGTGTACCTGCAGGTAATGGAGTCACCCTCTCTAAAGGTGTCTTACAGACTAAAGGGGAGAGGGATGTGCATGATTGGCAGATCACTTGCTTAAGCAATTGAGTCAATCATGAGATGTCAAGTACCACACCAGATGTTTTTTTTGCAGTAGGTGCAATGAGTTGATATTAATCCAATCCTGGAGAAACATTCGGAAGCAGTTTTAGAACATAAGTGAATGTTCTAGGGATATGATAACGGCAGCCTCCTTTAGGAGACGGTTATCATTCCAGGCTTCCAAGGTGACCTGGATGACAGAGTGGCTGTCAGAGTTATAGTTTTCCCTCTGACGAGGGGCAATATTTTGGACAGGTGGTCCAGGTGGATACTGAGGGAAGGCATGGCGTAGGATACTGATTAAGTTCAGTTGACGATACAGTCTAAGAAGTTTGGATTTGGAGTTCATTTATGAGCTAGGTCCCATCAGATATCCAGACATATTCTAAGACAGGTATTGCTCATTTCGGGAGATGGCTTTCTCCGCGAACTTGAGATAAAGAGAGACATAGAAAGAAACATCAGAGCGGATCCACTCACTGAGGCTATTCCTCGAACGTAATAGTTTCGCAAACGAGCTTTGTGAGACTGACTAGTAGAGGAGTTGGGTGTTCGGTATCACACGGGCTGTGAGTATGCGACATCGCAATAATTAGCCTTGAGTGCAAGTGGGAGATTGTTGGATATAGTGCCCTCAGAGTCAATTATTGGATCACAGGCACATGATTGCAATGATTGAGGGAGGACCTATGCCGGTAGGATAGTCTTACTCAAGATGATAGTATGCTATCTGGTTTATCTTTATCATCGTGTACTGCTTTAGATGACCTTACGAGTCGCTATTACACGTTGATAAACCCTAGGATTCTTGCTTGACTGCCAGCAGTATGAGGGCGATCATATACGTGAGAGCCGGGGTCTATAAGCAAATCCTTAAAAGGTCCCTAGTCGTGGGAGTTTCGAGACAGGGTATCGATACTCCATAGTAGACTAGTGTATACAGTCGAGACCCCGACGAGGGGCGGTGGCCGGTCTCACAAGCCACTGGTGTCAGTTGGTTCACTTAAGATGTATACAGGTGCTCATTGGGTTATGAGTACACCGGACAGGACTCGCCGGGAACATGCTAGTTGGTCTTATACCTGACGTCAGATAGCAGTTCCCTGGTGACATGTGTACAGGTTAATTCATCGACCTGAGATCGTCATTTGTCTCGTGTGAGTTCCCACTGTGCTTTGATTACTACCCTACCACGCTCAAAGGAGACGTGCAAACAGGTTTTAGTTGGGTACAGTCCCGAGCCACATGGAGGCAGTGAGCGGATCTGCAGGGGTTCGTCTCTTCCGGTATTGGGGGTGAGGTCGCGCTGTGTCTAGGAGAGCCATTACACGAAGTCCGTGGCTAAGACACGAGATTTACTGGTAGGTATTCCAGTAGTATCTCAGGGTGTTCTGGGCTACTCCCCGACACAACTTGTACCGCTTTGGGGGGTCTGATTTTTACCAACCCCCTAGGCCCGCCATGCGATGCTCATAGACGAACGGACCGGACTGTACGAATATTGTCACTGACAGGCTCAGTAGGGTGTCAGGATGGGTTCGCTCATCGACGTCTCTTTTGGTCAATAGCTGGTAGCCCGTCACGTATGGCTAATACCTCTGACGTGCTGGTGGTTAAATCCACAACCATAGTATTGACGAGTTTTTAGAGTCCACCACACACAGTTACTCAAGTTTCGGGCGAAACGCTGTAGAGGCCAGATGGAGATATGGCAGGGTTCGATCAGATACGTGCGGTATTGCACGGATCGTGATCGGACGGATAATACTAGCGGGCTTTGGTTTAAGCCGGATCCTAGTATTGTACAGTGTAGATTTTGTCTCTTTGCATTTGTATTCAGTGGGAATACAAATGCGGGTATGTATATACAGTCGCGGGGCTTTCCTGTAATTTATTACGGGATCAGTTTTCTGAAGTTGCCAGTTTGCATTCCGTTTCGGCCAGTTTTCCTTTGTTCCTTCACGGCCGGACTTTTCCGTTGGAGGGGCTAATTTGCAAGTTCGCAAATTAGCATTTGTGGAGGGGGTCCTTTGTAAATGTGTGGCTTCATGATGAGATTCTTTTATTGTCTCTTCCATTACATTTATTCTGATGGTGTGTGAAAGGATTTGATGAGAAATGGTGTGACCATTTTTAATTGATGTTTATCATGCTTATTCTTTCTTGCATTATTCCATTCTCTTATCATCACCATTTTTAGTGGAGGGGCCGGCCACTTTGTGGAGAGGAGAGGGAGTTTATTTTCATGTGAGGGAAAATGGTTCATCTCACTTTTTCTTGCCACCAAATTCCTAAGCACATTTCCATAGTTGATTTCTTCAACTCCACATCACCATGGCAACTTCACTATCCCAAAGAGACATAGATTCTACACTACACCTAAAGTATCCTTGGACACGTCGGCTTGCCAACTTCGCGCCCGAGTTGCCTCGGTCCAGAGGTGGGAGCCCGTAAAAGAACCCGGCGATGTGGTGCCCGTTTCGACGAGGAGGCGATGACCGGAGATTCCGCGAGGAGATCGGAGTGGAGGTGAAGACCAAAGGACACGGATCGCTTGGTATAGCTTCTCTACTCCTATTCTAGTTTGCTAGTGTTAGGTTAATGGCCCGATCCGGGATTTTTGTGCCCGGTGGTGCCGGTTTCTAGTTGTTAGAAAAGTTTTTCGTTTCCGCATTCCGGCGTCGGATTGACGGCCGGGGCACCGCCATGCACTTACACGGCGATCGTGGCTGTCTCACCTGCCGCTACCTCAAGCTCGGTGGTTGCCGCCACGATACCCACCACCTCCACGGCAAGACTCGGCCCTACAAGATAGGATATATGAGAACCTAAAAATTACTTTGACAGAAGAACCCAACATCACGTTACCTTGAGTCGATTTTCCGATTGCTTCCCGAGCAGCACGTGCTGCCTGTCTGTGGGCGGTGGACAAGGCAGCTAGAGCATCCTATGAAGGAGTTGGGGTAAGGGCAACAGCGCAAGAACCCGCACCCGCATCCAAGACGGCGGTACGCTCCCTTGCCGCACGCATCCTACGCTTCCTCTCCACCCGGGCCGTGAGGGCAGATCTTCTAAAGACCTCCTTCAACAGGACCTCCACGTCCGCGCCAATAGTTATCTCTGGAGCCGTTATGGTATCCGTCATCGGTTGTTTAAGTGAAGCTTCTTTCGGCAATACCGGCGGAACTGAGATAGCCGACCCGGGAAGCGTCTCTGCACCGCCCTGTGAAGTCGGTGCCATGCTTGGAATAACTTGAGTAGAGGTAGTTCCTGTGATAAGAAGAAAAAGAAGGGTCAGATTACCCATAAGAAACGGGAGCGGAGACACGGTGAACCGAAATGTACCGATGCCTAAAGATGCTCGAATCCTCTCCTCCTCCTCGAAAGTCTTGAGGGAAGCCGTTAGAGCCTCTTCAGTAGAAATGCCTGGTGGAGAACGAGTGTCAGTCAAAACATCATAACAAAAACGTAAAAAAGAAGGGGTACGATTGAAGCTTACTTAATTGTGCGAGGGTGGCCAGTCCCGCTTTATGGCTTGCTGATCGCTCAGAAGAGGCAATGGCAGTCGCCAAATAAGTATCGTCCGATGCTATGAACAGACCCTCGTTTGTCCCATTTTCACTCAGGCCCTCGCTATAAGAAGCATGAGGCTCCTGGCCGAGTACAACATCGACAGAAAAGATCGACTTTTTCTTCCTCTTCTGTGAGCGAGCTCCGGTCACAGCTAGCAATAGCTTACGCTTGGTGGGCACTTTGGGACGACGAGTCCCGATATCTGAACCCACGCCAGACTCGGGGGAAGCTACATTCACCGTCTCCATGGGAGCACGGGGCACCGGTAGCTCGGGGGGAGGTGCACCCTCCTCGACCGCAGCGACTCCTCTTAGGGGAGGACGGACGATGGTCCGTCGCTTCAAAGGGATGCTTGGATTACCGGCAGGAGGTGCACCCTTGCGGTCGAGCAACAATTTCTTTTCCTCCCTAATAACGACACCCATTACGTGCTGATACCACACCACGTATACGTTTAGGGCCCTAGGAACACAACTTGGTTCACTAATGAAGAAAATGGACCCTGTGTTTAGGCGCATGAAGTGATGCAAAGCGCTCCGGATGCCCTTCTCAGTGTAAACTGGTTCTGCCAGGAATGCCTCGAGCGGGACGCCCTGACTATAACTTGATTGCTGGGCAAAGCGGTGAGGGTTATATCTCATGAACAGAGCCGAATCGTTATGCCTGAACACCAAATATCCCGGCCTGATGGAATATAGGTGGAGAATTTCCCGAGCTTTCAGGGTAGAAGCCTCATCCTTAAAGGTGTCCCGCAATGGCTGCGTCGTCTTAGCAGACTCCTTACCGATGGTTATAACCTTATCAACAAAGGTCATGCTGTCCCCGACGGTACGTGGGCGAAGAATTACACCCCGAGCCTCTCACTGGCTTGGCTCCACAATGGAAGCATTGACCAACCGCATGATACGTGGAAAATTGCAAGTTTCATTGAAATGAGGTCGCTTATGCATTCTGAAGGCACCGAGCACATGCAATTCAAGCCATGAAGTAAAGTAGTGCATCGGGAAGTTCACGGGCTACACCCCCGGCTGAGTAGTATCAGCTGCCAAACTAAGGCCGTGATATAAATGAGCCAGCCCGGCAATTCCAACAGCAACTTGTCTCCCTTCAACGATCCGATGAGTTGGGTAAAAGACTGACGGCCTCATGTAGCGAGAGTGCATGGGAAGTACGAACCAGCTTAACCACAAACCAAGGAACCCTAGAAAGAATGCTTCCTCGTCGATGCCCGGAGCAGCAATTTCTGAAAAGGGACGATCGCGGCGTTTGGAAGAAAGAATCCCTTTTGATCAGCTTCCAATATTGGCCGGCGATCCAAATCAAAGCCAAAGGGATCATCGAGTTTGGCAAACTTTTCACCCTGGCACAATAAAACTTCTGGGCGAAGAAAATGGGCGATGAAGTCCGCAAAGCTAACCCCACGGCTTCCAGATTCAAGAAATAAACCTTCGTAAATGTTTAGCACCTTGATCAAGCTAGGAAATCGGTGCTGAATGGCATTCTCTGGGTTTAGAACCGTTATCACCAGTCGGGTAGTGAAAACATATTCATCTGGGGGCAAGATCTCTTCATAATGCTCCCTTCTGACAGGCAAACCGGAGATGTCCGCAAATTCTTCTAGAGAGATGGAAACTTCCCGATCTAGCATAAGAAAAGTATGAGTTGGAACGTTCCATTGTTCCAAGAAGGCTTTGACCCACCACGCGGGAGGTGTGGAATACTGAAATAGAGAAGCATAAATCGCAGGATACAACCCAGGCTTCAGTAGTTCTGACTTCTTTGCCGATAGGATATATTAGGCCCATTTCAGGTAGCCGGATGAGTGACGGGGAATCAGACTTATATTGTACGGCTGTCCCCAAGGGCGCGACTCACCTTGGCATATACGCCGCCCTAGAATGTCCAAAGCCATCGGCGGTTGTACAGGTATTCAGTCATAGTGGGCTGAAGACAATCCTCTGAAGTCCAATTAACCACCTCCACAGCATAGTTCACTGGGGGTGGGTCAGCATAGTGAATCGCCGAAATGGCCTCTGAAGGTGTTGCGCAAGAGAAACTGCGTCGACCCATAATGATCTGGTTATACCATGTTCCCCACAAATGAAGATTTTTGTGTTTCGGGTCATGGTCTCTGATCAACGCAATAACCTCCCGGTCTACGGGCGCTTCAGGAAATCCACCTTCGGAGCGAATGAACGGAAAGGAAGTGTCGAAAGACATGTCGCCTGCGTAAAAAAGGGACAAAAGTTAACTGTCAGTGCAATAATTTAATTTAAATTCTGACACTTGGTACTTTAGAATTTGTACCACACTGCAATACAGTGGAAAGGGGACCAAAAGGAGGACCCACAAAATCTAAATGACAATTCATCAATTAATAAAAAAGCCTCATCATTTGATAAGACTGTTATTTAAATGAGGAGATCCTCAAGAAAATTCTAATTAAATAAGAGATCTCTCGGGAAGAGGAGTAAATCTCCCTTTGAGAGCAATGCTCTGTGACAGAGTGATACTTTTCAAACTCTGATCATGAAGGAATAAAAATTCCTCAAGAGCCTGGCTCTGTAAAGATGATGGAAAAACCCATCAGAAAAAAATTAAAATCAATTTTTTATGAATTAAAAATTCTGAGATCTTCAAGATCTATGAACAAACTCTAAGAGTTCTTTATGAGCAAAGCTCTGTTCATGGGTTAAGAAACCCCAAGAAAAGATCTCCTTAGATCTATGGGTTCAAGAGAGCAAAGCTCTGTTAATGAAACCCTAAAAAGGGTTTTCTTTAGATCAAAGATTTATGGAGAGCAAGGCTCTCTTAATGGGAGAAACCCTAGATTCTTAAAATGATCTTTTAAAAGATTTAATCTTTACCTAGATTTTAGCAGAGTTTTGACTCTTAAAATTTTTAAGATGGAGAGGTATGCTCCGTGAGAGAATAAAATTCTCAGAAAATAAGTAAGAAGATGAACAAAATCATCTAAAGGACCAAAGATCCTATTTATAGGTATTGAAATGCCTCTTCAACTTCTGAATTGATCCAAGGGCGTAGATACTGCCACCGCTGCACTCACATGTGGGCCACGTGAGCGCAACGGTGGGGGGGCATTTGTTTCCCCCAATCAGAGCAAAGCTCTGTTTGAAATTCAAATTTCAAAAAAATTGAAGCAACGCTTGAGATGCAGCGCCAAGTGCACTGCGCCCTAGGCAGCGCACCATGTATGCGCTAGCGCTAGGAGCGTTGCGCAGCGCGCCACGTGTCAAACACGGGTGCGCTAGCGCAGGGCACGCTGCGCTCTGAGCAGCGCACCACGTGTCTAACACGGGTGCGCTAGCGCAAGGTGCGCTGCGCTCTGAGCAGCGCACTACGTGCAAAGCACAGGTGCGCTAGCGCTGGAATTAAAAAACTCACCACCGTTAGATCAGAAAGATCTAATAATAATGATAAATCATTAATTAAGCAGAATAAAACTTCTGTTATGGAAAGATTTTTTCAATCTTGTTAAAAACAAGAAGATTGCCTTCTGTAAAGCAGAAGCCCCAGGATCAAAGATCCAATGGTGGGGAAATATCCCCAAATCAATCAGAGAAAGATCTCTTTAACTGATTCAACGAATCAGCTTGCCCAATATAAAGGCCCCAAGACTTCAAGTCTGATAGAGAAAAAAAAAACCATAAACTTTGAGAAATTCAAAGATAAAGAGCAAGCTCTTGCAAGAAGATATTTCTTAAAGGTAAAGATGATGGATGATGAACACAGAGATGAAATCATCTCATAGAAAGAAAAATTTATTTCTTTAAACAGATCATAGATCTATAAGACGAAAAGTCTTTCATAAAAGAGATCAAAAGATCTCATCATAAAATAAAAGAAGAACATAATTCTTCTCACAGATCATGGATCTATAAAGGCAAAGCCTTTCATCAACATAAGAGATTGGAAATATCTCCTGCAAAAAAAAGAACTGTTGTTCTTAAATCTTGAGGCAAAGTCTCTTTTAAAAGAACATAAATTTGTTTCCAGATCATAAAATTGATTAGATGCGCTTTGCACTTTTGAAATGCGCCTTGCGCTCTTGAACTGCGCTTCTGCGCTCTCTGGACTGGCGCTCAGCGCCAAATGCGCCACGTGTCAATCACGTATGCACCAATTAACCACTAGCGCTTTGCGCTCTTGAAATAGTGTACTGCGCTCATGGGCTGGCGCTCAGCGCCAAGCACACCACGTGTCACTCACGAGTGCGCCACTAAACTGAAAGCGCAATGCGCTCATGGACTAGCGCTCAGCGCTCATCATCTAGCACCTAGCGCTGAGTGCGACACGTATCCCTTACATGTGTGCTACTTGGCAGTAGCGCACCGCACTCTTTGACTGGCGCAAGGCACCTAGCGCGCCATGTGTTGTGCTGACAAAACATAAATTATTCTTTAATAAGCCCAGAGCTCTGATGAATGCTCAGCATTCAATACAAGATAAAAACATTGTTAAAAAGGCCAAGCCCAAATAAAGGCTCAAGAGCCCAAAATAAAATTGTTAAACATTTATTGGACTTAGCCCAAGATTGGCCATAAGTCTTCAACTCATATTAATTGAGCCCATCTGCTCATAAATATTTTAACAGATCTTAGTCCCAAATTGGACTACAGATCTTTCAACCAACTCACACCGGTTCGAGGGTACATCTTTTTACTCCTCTGATATTTGTCGTTGTAATCCTTCAACGTCTTCAGAGAGGTGACGGGTCCCGACAACCATACATTTCATGGACTGTGAGGTCCTTAAACTCACGGACTATGATGTCCTTAACCTTGACTGTGAGGTCTTTAAACTCACGGACTGTGATGTCCTTAACCTTGACTGTGAGGTCTTTAAACTCACGGACTATGACGTCCTTAACCTTGACTGTGGGATCTTTAAACTCGCGGACTATGATGCCCTTAACCTTGACTGTGGGGTCTTTAAACTCACGGACTATGATGTCCTTAACCTTGAACCGTGACGTCCTTAAACTAATCGACCGCAATGTCCCTAAACTAAACAATAGAGTCCAAATGCTCTTTTGTTGGATCTAAACGATCCCGTTAAGTTGATCTTAGTCTAAAATTAGACTGACGTATCCTTAACATACGTTTAAGTTGATCTTAGTCCCAAATGAGGCTAACGTAACCTTAAACCCAACCCCCAAACCCAAATCTAAGAAGATACGGATTTGGACTAATCCACGCCCTACGGGCGACAACATAAATTAGTCTCCGTATACAATCCACGGGCAACCAAAAACAAAACAAACACATACACGACACGAAGTGACCATCTGGAGAAGGAGAAAGTTGTTACCGCGATGCGGTAGCGTAATTAATTGCAGGGGCTTGCGCCTGCAGTGAAGAGCGTCCCCACAATCAAAAACCCCTCAAACGAGGGGGAATCTGACGAAGTCTGCTACATCGGCCGCATCCGTTTAAACCTTCAATACATGGTGCCATAAATCAACTTGGCATTTTTGGAGAGGTGGACGGATAGCACCAATTAGCATCTGCCCTGAAATTCAGGTGAGGCGTTTATCGCGTCTCTCCACGTCTTTCGGCGGGGAACACACCCTTGACTTTGTCATTTTCGAAGTTCGTCCCGTGGTCGGTAACGATACACCTCAGGATCCCAAACCGGAATATTATATTGTTCTGCAGGAACTTGATGGTCGTGGTGGCGTCCCGTTTTCTGATGGGGACGGCCTCGATCTACTTCGTAAACTAGTCCAACGCGACGAGTATGTATTTGTGCCCATCCGTACTAGTAGGGAGTTAGGCTACCATGTCCATTCCCCATTGGACAAACGGCCATGAGAAGGTCAGGGCCGTTAGCTCGGTAGCCAAAAGACGGGGTATGCTGCCATGGAGTTGGTAGCTCTTGCACCTTCTGACGAGCTTCTGAGTGTCCTGATGGATGGTCGGCCAATAGTATCCTTGGAGTAGCGTCTTCTTGACTAAGGTGCGGGCCCCTTGATGTGCTCCGCCGACCCTTTCATGAACCTCACGGAGGACGTAGTCAGCCTCGTGGGGGTCGACGCACCGAAGCAGAGGTTGAGTGAAGGATTTCTTATAGAGGTTTCCACTGCTCCAAACGAAATGGCGGGCTTTAGCTCGGAGGCGGCGTTCTTCCCCTAGATCTTCTGGGAGCGCACCCTCCTTCAGGAATTCTACGAGGACTTCCTCCAATCCCGGTCTTCTTCCCGGGCAGCGTAAACTTGAAGTGTTGTCGCTCTGTCTTTCATGCTGGGCTGTGGCAAGACCTCGAAAAGTATATTTCTCTTGTTGTTGGCCGTATAGGAGGAAGCTAGCTTGCTCAGAGTGTCGGCCTGGGCGTTTAGGTGCCGTGGGATTTGCTCCACTTGAACTTCATTGAAGTCTTTTCGTAGTCTTCTTACCTCGGCTAAATATTTCACCATCAAAGGCTCCCGTGCCTCGAAACGGCAAGTTACCCGGCCTACGACCAGTGTAGAGTCACTGCAGATTCGGACCGTCTTCAGCCCCACTCCGGAGGCGATTCGTAGTCTAGCCGGCAAGGTCTCGTACTCTGCGGTGTTGTTTGAGGCTTTGAATCTGAGCTTCAAAGAATGCTCCATCTCTGCCTCGTTCGGCCCTCGAATGATGAAGTCGGCACCGCTCCCGTAGGTGACCCATCGACGTAAAGGACCCAATCGGGGACGGAGTCAGGCCTCTCCTCGATCGAGGGTTGAGACCAGGGGGTCGGCGCCGACACTGCCCCCTTGTTGGGGATAGTGCATTCGACAATAAAGTCGAACATGACTTGTGCCTTGATAGCCTGCCTCGGGCGGTACTTGATGTCGAATTGAGATAACTCCCATCTCCATTTTTCCAAGCGACAAGATGACTCGGGGGAGGAGAGAATAACCCCTAAGGGACGCTCGGTGGGGATAAGGATGGTGTGTGCCTGGAAGTAGTGTCGTGGTTTCTTTGAGGCCACGATAAGCACCAAGACAATCTTTTCTATGGCCGGGTACCTTGTTTCCACATCCTTAAAGACGTGGCTTACGTAGTGTCACGTCCCGCTTCCCAAAATACGAAATGCGGAGAGCGACGAAGGCCAGCCGTGCTACCCACGGTATGGAAAGATCCTTCCATAGTCACATAAGGCTGTCTATATTAACCTGTCAAGAATAAAATCCCAAAACCAAAAGGGATAATACTGATAATCATGCCGCAACGAAACCACAAAGAATGCTAAAAATGGGTCCACTAAACAATCGATGCAAATTAAGATCTGATACAATAGATTCGAAATAAAAACAAGATCCAAAAGAGATACATAAGTCATAATGTCCCATAAGGGCGCACATACTAAAAACTAACTGAAAAGGAAAATAAACCTACGGGTTATTGATCTTCGGCAAAGTCCTGGCAGTCGCTGCGGTCCTACTCGGCCTGAAAATTTGTCTCTAAACCTGAGATGGCAAATCTCAGGATGTCAGAATATCCCAGCAAGTAATCAACGAATAAAGTGTATGTGTGATATGATAACATGAATATATGAATGTAGTGAAACCCGTGTGCGCAAGCAAAACTGATATATAAAAATAGATACATTACCAGTATGAACAAACAGGTAAAAAGGTTAAGTCATAACCTAACCGGTCACTAAAAGGTAAACCACTCTATCATAAGCTTGAGTGTGTGTGTTAACCTCTGCAGAAGTATTCCTAACCCAAGAGTGGTACCCCAGGGGCTAGGAAACACGGGCCCAACTGTGGAATGAACAAGCGACCGATATAGCCCGGTACGAGCTGTAAACATGAGACCGATATAGCCCGGTACGAGTTGCCGGCATGGGACTCCTGAGATCCTGTTGTACGAACGCACACTCAAACTACCCCAACACCCGCGTATTTATAGCTACTATGGTAAAGACTAAATCACTAATTAAGAATACTGAAAAGACAGGAACTTGTGGTATGGTAATTGTATGGAAATAAAACTGGTGAATAGTGGTGTCATGGCATATAATTCAGCATTCCAATTAATGATTCCGTGTTAATATAAATAACAAGGATCATGAATAGGCATGTCAAATCAAGGTGTTTTATATATGTAAATCAACATGAGTCTCGAATGTGTATAAAGCATGTAAAAGGATTCTTGTGCATGGTAATCATGTCATAGCATCACATAAGGAAGAAGCGAGCAGCAGTTGATAATTAGCAAAAGAAATGGTTTTCAAGTATAGCTCGATGGAGAGAAAAATTCATGTGACCATTAGCCTTAGAAAAAGTTCATAACTTCTATGCCCATATGTTTTCTTGTATATGATTCTAATTAACTATTCATTTCATTATTCAGCTCCAAGCCTGTAAATTGGTTTGGGCTACATAAAACACCAACCTAGGCCATTGAGTCTTGAAGACTGATAACTACAAAATCACTAATTGTGTATTCAGATATTCTCAATCCTAGCTAAGCTATAACATTTAAAATCAGCATGCCTATAATCACTCATACTTTATGGGGAATATTTAGCAATATTTTGTAGAACTAAATTGCACCTAATTTATAATGAAATTTGTAGTTGCAAGTTTACAGCCAGCAATATATCAGCAAGTGTTCCGATAAGGACATATGATAAAACTGTGAAAGAAACCTCTTTCCTCTAATATCCAAATTTGCATAGATTAAGAACTAGTTTAGAGAATCGCCGATATTGCATCGACTAAAAGAAAAGAGCAAGAGTACTTTCCTGAGGATAACGATCATGGAAAACGATGTATGAAGATGCGAGGCACGATCTTAGCTAAAGTTCGACTTGGGATCTGAGTTATATGCTCTGCCTAGATAAATTTATCATCGGTTAAACATAAATATTCTCATAAATACTACCACACGACCAACGCAATCATATCAACTTAGGGTTTTAATTCCAAATTTTCCCTTCCTTTCAACATTCGCTGTTTTCCTTATCATTTTATTTATTTATTATTTTTGAACAGGGATCAAGGAAACTTACAGAGGATGGTGATGGTATCAAGCTAGGGTTCGGATGGGTCCTGGGTCGAGTCGAGAGCACTCGGATCTGGAGATGGGAGCAACTGCGAGGCGAAGACGAGGGCTGCGGCGACGTTGAGGGTTCTGTGCAGGTCGATGGGGATTGTAGTAGAGTCGGAGATGGTGGTGCGAAGGGGACGAAGGCGATGGTGATGGGATGAGATGAGGGGATCGGGGTTTGTGGCGGCGACGAGGGATAGAGGCGGTGTCGGTGGGATGAGGACGATGGCGAAGGCGACGGGAGATGGAGGCGAGGGTCGGCGAGTGAGGAGTGGGAGTCGAGGGTTGCGGCGGCGGGAGATGGTGGCGACGGTGAGGGCAGCGATGGTGGGGTGAGAGGAAAGGAGTCGGTGTGAAAAGGAATTTTGAGGAGCAGAGGGGGGAGAGAGGTGTGGGTATGAGAGAGAGAGAGATATTTTGATTTATATATATAGAATTTATATATATATATATATATATATATATATATATATATATATATATATATATATATATATATATATACATACACATACATACATACATATCTTCAATTAATTATATTTAGAGATTCGGCACAGATTTTTCTTGTTTTCATATTAACAGTAAACAGAAGTTAGCCAAGGTAATATATGTATGCAACCTAAATATTAATGTCAATTTAGGAATTTAAAGATACGCAAAATATTGTTTTGCTGCCACTAAGAAAATATTATATATAATATAAAAACTGAAGATTTTTCATATCAAAATTGTTTACGGTAAAAATTCAAAAAAATAAAAATATACAAGCAGCCAACTAAAAGTTCTAAAATTATGAAAAAAGAATCTCGATAAATTTTGAACTGCTGCATCCAAATAGGGCTGTTACAACACCGGCGTCTGGACTCCTTCGACTTCTCGAACGAGCACCGAGCCTGCAGCCTGACTGGACACCGCTAGATACAGTGATAGCTCGTCTCCTTCAATCGGCCGGATGAGCAGCGAGGGAGTCGCCAGGTGCATTTTAAATTGTTCGAAAGCGATCTGACACTCCTCCGACCATTCGAACCTTAGGATTTTTCTCAAGGCTTTGAAGAATGGGAGACACTTTTCTCTGGACCTTGACATGAAGCGACTCAGAGCGGCTACTCTCCCAGTGAGCCGCATGATTTCGACATTGATCTTTGGCGCGGCCATGTTGAGGATGGCGCTGATTTTCTCTGGGTTAGCCTCGATTCCTCGGTGGGTAACCATGAATCCGAGGAACTTTTCACTAGTGACCTCGAACGCGCACTTGGCGGGATCAGCTTCATTTTGTAATTGCGGAGTATATCGAAAGTCTTGCCAAGATCTTTGGTGTGCTCATCTGACAAGGTCGATTTAATGAGCATGTCATCGACGTAAACCTCCATGTTCTTTCCGATTTGTGGTTTGAACATCCTGTTGACCAAGCGTTGGTACGTAGCCCCGGTGTTTTTGAGGTTGAAGGGCATCACTTTATAGCAGTATACCCCCCGGTCCATTATGAATGCGGTGAGCTCTTCGTCTGCCGGGTTCATACGGATCTGGTTGTAGCCGGAGAAAGCGTCCATGAAGCTGAGTAATTCGCGGCCTGCTGAGCTGTCGACGAGATGATCTATCCGAGAGAGGGGATAGTTGTCTTTCGGACAGACCTTGTTGAGATCTGTGAAGTCGACGCACATGCGCCACTTCCCGCTTGCTTTTTTAACCATTACCACATTCTCCAGGCATTCTGAGTATGCCATGTTTCGAATGAAGTTAGTTGCAAGCAATCTGTCAGCGTCCTCGATCGTCTTTTGTTTGATCGGCATGAAATTTCGTTTCTTCTGCCCAACGAGTCGGACAGTCGGGTCGACTCCGATCTTATGTGAAATTACTTTGGGGTCGATCCCGAGCATGTAGGCGGGTGCCTAAGCGAACACATCCGAGTTTCTTCTAAGGAAATGGATCAATTCGTTGAGCCATGCCTCCGTTAAGAGTGACCCGATTTGGAGGTTCGTTCATTGTCCCTTTCGACGAGGGGGACCTCTGTTAGCGGATCCATAGGGGCCTCTCAGATTTCTTTTTGTTCGTCCCGAGTATCCAATGACCCTTGGAAATCACCCGCGCTTTCAAGGTCGCCGCTTCGTTCCTCGGGCGTAGTTATCGCTGTAAAGTAAATCTTTGCGGTTTGCTGGTTCCCGTAGGCCCGGCCTATTCCCCCTTGGTCGAATGGAAACTTGATTGCGAGATGGTAGGTCGAGATTTGGGCCTGAAGGGAATTTAGCGTCGGACGTCCCAGGCGGATATTGTAGGTCGATAGAGTTCTAGCGACGATGAACTCCACTGGTACGGTTCGTGTGCGGCCTCCCTCCCCGATGTTAAGTAGGAGGGTGACCACCCTTTCTGCCGGGATGGAGTGGTTAGTAAACCCTGACAAGATTTGGGCGGTCGGCCTCAAGTCCGCATGGCCGAGGTCCATACGCAAAAAGCAGTCGTAGAAAAGTATGTCTGCCGAGCTTCTTGAGTCGACCGGTATCCTCTGAACCTCGTAGTGGTTGACCTGTGTTGTAATCACCAGGGGGTCGTTATGAGGTAAGGATATTCCATGGAGATCCTCGTCGGTGAAGGTGATGGGCTCGGCTACTTTGCTTTTCTTCTAGGGGTGTCTGCTAGTCCCCTCGACCGGCAGGAGGCGTAGTATCTCGCCAGTTACAGGCGCACTCCCTGTTGATACGACCATGATTTGGCCGATTGTCAACTCGCCGGGAAGGGGATGGTTCTCTTGCTCCCGGTCTGCTTGTCGCTTTTCCCGCAAGTACTTTGCCAGGTGCCCCAAGCGAATCAACTCCTCGATGTAGTCGCGGAGTTGTTTGTAGTTCTCGGTTGGGTGTCCCTGCGACCTGTGGAAGGCGCAGTAAGGGCCTCGTGTCTATTTGGCCGCTCTAGTAGTGACGGAGGGAGCTTGAAAAATCGCTCGCCCTTTGCCTCCTCCAACAGCTCGGTCTGGGAGATATTGAGTGGAGTATACTTCTGGAACTTCGGGGAGTATGGCTTTGGTCGATCAACCTTCTTCTTCTTCTCTTCTCTACCCCTCTTCTTTTGATCGGCCTGGTCGCTCCGGGCCATGTTTGCATTTACCCCGGACTCGGACTGGACTTCTCACTCGGTCCAGTCTTTGACCTCGGTCATGGTCTTAGGTTGCGCTAATGCAAAGGAGCTGAGCCACTCCTTGTGCCTAAGACCCGACCTAAGGGCCGTGATGACAGTTTCGTCCCGGAGCTCTAGGACCTCAAGAAGAGTGTTGTAGAAGCATGCGACGTATCCTTTGAAGGGTTCCTTGTCCCCGCTCTTTATAGTGAAGAGGTAATCGACGGTCCTCTTCTGCCATCTGTTCCCGATGAAATGCCCGTGGAACTGGGCGGCCAGCTCGTCGAAGGTGGAGATGGAGCGTGGCGAGAGTTCTTGGAACCAATCTCGTCCGGCGCGGATGAGAGTGGCGGGGAACGCTCGGCATTGGGCAGCGTCAGAGTTGTCCTGAAAGCTTATCCCTGCCATAAACGCGTCTAGGTGGTATTTCGGGGCTTGTTTCTGGAGGAGATGGCCACCTTTGGAGGCTTGTTTCTGGAGGAGACGCGAACAACGAGCGGTTCTTCAGTGAAGGGCTTCGTAACCGAGTCGGTGGCATATCTCGTCCCTTCGCTCGAAGGACGACCTTCCCGATGTATACCCTCGATTTTCTTTTCGAGGGCATCGAGACTGTCGTGGTACCCCGAGGATTCGGCATACTCGGAGTTGTGGCTTCTCCCGCTAGAGACTTGCGTCTGGCTGCGATTCCGGTTCCATTCTATGAGCTTCCTCGGGTCCCCTGGCGTGGTTGTTCGTGAGTTATCGCGGTGAGCGCCGTCCACATGACCCCGTCGAGGGAGAGGGTGTCAATCATGCCTGGAAGCAGGCGAGCTAACCGATACCTCCTCGAGAGGGACATGGGTGCGTCGGGCCCTAAGGCGGGGCGCTCTTTCGTGAGACCCTGGTGTAGAGCCGTGAGACGCTCAGCAGGTCATTGAATCGGTCGCCACGGGGGACCTGTGGCCGGTGGAGATAGCGAGACGCTGTTCAGTCGTGCCAGCGTGGGTTGTGTCATCTCCTCCTCTACGGAGGTCACGATCCCGAGGTGGGGGAACGGTGACCTGGGGGGCTTGGCCAGCTGTTTGGATCCGGACACGAGCATCCACGAGGGACGCGAGCCTGTTGATTCGTGCAGACAGGGCATGAACGGCGTGAGGGGGAGGAAAGGATCCGTCCACGCCTCCGTTGTGGGGATGACGACGGCTTGTGCTGGGATCGTCGCGATGATCATTCGCCATCAGTTCGAGATCGGAAGATCAACCTTCGATGAGTGGAATTTTCGAGATTCCCACAGATGACGCCAACTGATAGAGATTTGGATCTCCTTCAGATGTTGTCCTCCGTCGATCTGTCGCGAGTGTTGATGAACGGCTGAGATTGGTGTTGAGGGTTGTTTTCCTGAGTGTGTGGATCTCAGTGGGCTTATTTCGAGGCGAAGCCAAACTATCTGCAAAAGAAGTCTCGGGGTGGTTGTACCACCGTGGACCCTCCGACGATCAAGTTAGCCGAGGAACTTGGGCAGTGTAGCGGCTTATTGGAATAAAATTGCTTTACCTGAGTCGTCTGAGAGAGGGGTTTATATAGTGGCAGCCATGGGCTAGCGGTCGCGAGATTCTCGCCGGCCGTTACGCCCCTAGCATTACGCCTGCGAGAATGGCGGGATCCCCCCATTAATGACGAGATACGCTCGTTAATGGGGGCATGCGACGGCGTGAAACGCGGGATCGTGGGGAGGCGGATATCTCGCGTCTGGCAAGATTCGCGGAGCCGTGGCGGAGACGCCGGTGATCTGCGTTCTAGGTCGCTCGATAGAATTGAGGAAACCTAGCTCGGCGAGAGGCCTAAAAGAGGGCGGGAGGCCGAGCTGGTTCGGCTCCAGGATAGCTGGGAGGCGAAGGGCCGAGAAACTCGGCGTGTAGGAGGGCTCGGCGGGGAGCCAATGGCCGTTACTTGCCAGGCACGGGAATGTTCAGGGAATCCTCGGCGGTCGGGTCCAGGCAGTCGGACAATAGCCCGGGGGACGCTTCCAATGTGTAGTCCTTGCCCTGTTTCCGTGTGCATCGGGACACGTTTTCTGCCACGTGTCATGATCTGGGGAGCTCAAACTTATGAGCATCATCACTTCTTTTCCTAAAATTCATAAATTTTTCGTTAAATTGGCTTTCGAGTTAAGGTTTTGGTCAAAGGTCTTATCAAATTGATCATGCAAACCGGCTCAACCTTCTCCAGCAACGAGCCTGTCAAATACCGTTGCCTCTCTACTTGCAAGTTTTGAAAGAGAGATTCTTTAGTTGGGTTGAACTAAATTTGAACTAAGCGAGGATGAGAGAAATGCCTACCTAAACACTTATAAGATAAGAGAATGGCTTAAACACAAATTACAGCTCCATCTTCCTAACATGACGCTAACTTTTGTGGAAAACCAGCGAGGGAGGCTTTTCAGTGCGATTTAAACGTATGGAGGATCTTTTAATTGATACGAAGTATGTAGGCACATTTTAGTAATTAGCGAAGCATGAGCGGACTTTTTAGTAAAAAATCTATTATAAAATTATAACCTGTTTCTTTAATACATGTGTTATGCTAAGCGGCAGTTAGACGAATATTTTATTTACTAAATATTTTTACTGTGCTTATTTTTCTCTACCCTTGCTCTCCCATGAAAATCCTTAAACGCAGAACTCAATCCGACCGTGTTTTTCTCAGGAATTCCATGTCTTGCCCTCTAAAGCTTCCAGCCCCTCACAATCCACTAGAGAGGTAAAATCGTCTTCTTACACCTCCATCGGCGGTAAGGGCTGGTTTTTAACCGCCGGGGCCTATTTAGTTAACTTAGATTCTTTGGCGTTGGTTTTAGAAATGTTTTTCAGATCAGTTCAGGGGCCTTTTTATAAAAAATAAACTCTAGTCTTTATAATTTTGATTCAAAGCCCTTACAAGTTGAAAAAGGCCCAAAAGAACCAAAAAACCTTTTTTTCAGCTGTACCGCCAAAATTTTTCACTCTGTTCAAAATACAATACAACCCTCAATCAAAAATTCCCCCAATTGAAATGGCCTTCAAAGAAATCGAAGAAGAAGAAGAAGAAGAGATTGATCAGATCTCTTCTAACTCGAACGAAGAAACCGAGGACGAAGACGATGATTACAACGAAGCGATCAATCATCAAGAAGAAGAAGACGATGACGATGACGACGGCGATGGATCCAGTAAATCTCAATCGTCCGTTGAGGACAGGAAATCGCAGAACGTCGACGCTCTTGTTAGGTAATCTATGTCCTAAATTAGGGTTTTTACCATTAGATGCGGATTTGAGCGATCTTTGAGCTTAATTTAGTTTATGAATGCCATTTTGATACATGGGTTATTCGGAAAATTTGATTTTGTTAGGGTTTTCATCAGATACCGATATGAGTGAAATAAATATCTCTTTTTTACCTTCATTTTCAGTGGAAACCTAGTTGTAAAGAGGCAGCCACTAATTCCTCGAGTTCTTTCGGTTACTGACGGGGCATTAGTGGCTAGAAAACCATTTAAGCCTCCTTGCTCGAAAGGGTATAAAGATCATAATGAGCTTAATCGCCGTCTTTGGACACGTAAAAGATTTGTTCCATGGGGTTCTGCACCGCCGGCATTGGTTGCTATAAATAACCTCTTAAATATTCCTAGTGCTGTTGAGAATGATCCCTCGGAGACAGATCAGAATTTGCCCCCTGGTATCGAGCCATTGGTTCTTTGGCAACCTGATTGTTCAGACAAGAGAAACATACCTCAGACCCCGATTGTGGTGGATCCATTGCTTGTACGCTATCTTCGTCCTCATCAAAGGTATTATGCTTGATCCAGTGGCATTTAATTTTTCCTTGGCGTCTAGTTGCAAAAGGATTTGATTCTTACACAAAGTAACATTGAAGAAGCTTTGGCTAATCATGATAATTATTGGCCAAGCGACCATCCACATAATTCTCTATATGATGTTTTTTGTTTCTAAAATTGTAATCGTATAGCACAGAATCGCTTTCTTCAAAACTCCCTCTTTTGTATCTGCATCCCCTGCACACGCGTGCGGCACATATATAGAATCAGTAATTAGTAACGAACTTTCCATTGTATTGATAGTTTCAATTGGCAACCCTATAGAAAATATAGTCCAACAATGGTCTCATTAACAGTCCATAATCTTATAAACTGAAAACCTCTTGACCGGAGTGTCTTAACAGAGCTCAGTTATCCTCATAAGCCATAAGCTTGATATATAGTTTTTAGGAGCTACATTATTTTTCAGTTCACCATATATGCGTAATGTTGATGCAGAGAAGGGGTTCTATTTATGTTCGATTGTGTTTCTGGGTTATCCAATGCTGATGGTATTTCAGGATGCATTCTAGCAGATGATATGGGGTAACCAACTAATCCGAATCTATCTCCCAGTGTCTCACTATCGATGCTACTTTATGTTTGAATTATTCATCGATATTTATTGTTCCTGAGTATCGTGGTTTCATTTCTATCCAAATGTGCAGACTGGGAAAGACTCTCCAGTCAATTACATTGCTCTATACTCTTCTTTGCCAGGGCTTTGATGGGAAGCCTATGGTCAAAAGGGCTTTGATTGTTACCCCTACAAGCCTTGTCAGTAACTGGGAGTCCGAGATTAACAAGTGGGTTGGAGGAAGAATTAAGTTGCTTTCTCTGTGTGAAAGCACACGTGCAGATGTTCTCAGTGGGATAGACAGTTTTTTAAGGCCTTGCAGTCCTCTTCAGGTCTTTTTATCGATATACTCTGAAAATTAATCTTTTCTGCATTAAAATCAGCTTAGGGGGTTATTGGTTCAAGACTTTTCATTTGGACTCGGACTTTTTTGTGGACTTTGCCTTTTATGTTATTGGTTCTGGACTTGAATTTGGACATTAACTTTTTTGTGTTATTGGTTGCTTGGATTTGGAATTGGGTTGGACTCCTAAATTCCTAGTTTTTAGTCCTAGTATATAAACTCTCTTCCAAAAAAAGTCCAAGAAAAAAGAGCAAATTTTGCTTAGACTCTCTCAAATCACCCTCAACAGCCCTATCACCTGACTCCCTCATCAGCCCTGTGCCCCCCTCCACCAATCCTGCTCCCAACCCTACCCCTCTCATCCACGTTATTCATACTTGCATCAGGTCAATCCCCTTTGATTTCTCTTCTTTTTCTTTCTTTTTTGGGGGTTTGATTTCAATTTCATAGTTTCCCCCTTAATTTGCAGATCGATAGTTCTAATAACATGGGTTTCAAAATGGTTTTTCGATCTCTGCGAGATGTTCCCCCAGGTATTCCCTACTGTATAATTGTGTTTCATATTCATCAATCTTCAATTTTGCAATTGTAATCGTGGATTTATTGGATATAGAAATAAAAGCAGAGATTTTTTTTCGTTTGCATTATTAATAGCACATAAAGGAATCAAATAGCTAAACCATTTTCATATCGTTGAAGTTGTTGGTACCCGCAAGCTTATGATCTTATTTGTTATTTTATTGAACATTAGTAGTTTGTAATTTAACATTGGTGATGATGCTATTTATTTTTGGAGTTATTTTTTCATTTATTAATATGCATTAAATAATAATATATCATAAATAATATTATTTAAATAAAAATATTATTTTAAAATTGGTAACTTACTCAATTTTTTATTGTAAGAATAATGACATGTCATAAAATTAAAATAGAAAATAATGATATGTTATACAAAAGTCCTACAATATTGTCCAAGTTCAAGTCCAAGAAAAAATCAAAGTCCAAAAAAAAGTCCGAGTCCAAGTAAAAGTTCTATTAGGACAATTGTCCTGTTAGGACTTAAGAATCCAGAACCAATAACAGGGCCTTAGGGAATTTTTAGGCCCGGCATAAAATTTCTTGAGTTTTTTTTATCTTTATTCTCTTTAGGTACTCATCATTTCTTATGAGACATTCCGAATGCATTCGTCAAAATTTGAAAAGAATGGCTGTTGTGATCTTCTGATATGTGATGAGGCTCACAGGTTGAAAAATGATCAGACATTAACAAATCGGGTATGTTACATTCGATTGACTGTAAAATGTGCATGTTTGAATACCATTGTCCCTTGGGGAATATTTTAGATGTGTTCTTCCTAGTCTCTGCTTCTGTGGGGAACTTAAATCACCATCCTAAGTTGAAAATTGTTTCCACCCAGATTTAATGAATAATTTTATTAAGACATTTTACCTTTTTTGTAAATAAAAAAAATCTGTTCTTTTGTAACAGGCATTGGCTGCTCTTCCTTGTAATCGGCGTGTCTTACTATCAGGAACTCCCATGCAGGCAATATGATTTTCCTCATCTTCTCTAAACATGACTTTTAACTAATAGAATTTTGCAGTTAATCTTTCTGTTCAATTTCCACAGAATGACCTAGAGGAATTCTTTGCTATGGTTAACTTTACAAATCCTGGTGTTTTAGGTGATGCAACATATTTTCGTCGATACTATGAAGTAAGTTTACTGCTGCCTATTTTACAAGTTTAGAGTGCAAATGGATTTTGGTTGGATTATATTCTTCCAAGCTCTAATTTCTGTCTATATTTTCTATTTCATTGTTATGCTTTGAACTGTGCTAACCTCCAAATTAGTTCCTAGTTCTGCATGAACGGCACAGCTATATTCTTTCATTGAAGTATCTTTTTATTTTATTTAAGACCTTTAGATGTTAAACTTGGTCCGTCGGACTCCATCCAACCTGGAGATTACAATTCTAACTGGGAATTTGATCGAGTTTCAATTGCTTAAATAACTCCATGCTAGAGTATAACAATTGACAGAAAGGGAAACTTTGTTCAATGATGGGGCCGCTATAAGGGAATGATGGAATATAGTAATTTAAACATTTGTTTTGAGTGTAATATGATTCTATGAATATTTTAAAAAGAAATTTTGTGTAGAATCCTACAGCGTAACAGGTCTCTATAATTTTCAATTCAACCAGTCTATTTAACTGTCTTCATTGCTTGAGTAACCTTATTAACCCTTGCCTAAACTGCAAGTTACTATCCAGTCCATCACACACACTTAACTATCAAGTCAGTTTATTCCGCGGTCACATATGTAGACAACCAACAATGCTTTATAGCTTTTTCTATACCTGGCATGCTCATATTAACCACTGCTCTCTTTTCTTAGCTTAAAGGTACTTTCAGGACTACGATTTATGAAAATCAAGGAGGTTTTGTCTTCATTCATAAACGATGTCTACCTAACTTCATACAGACTATGAATTAGTTATTTCGTGATAGAAACACAACATTAATGGTTCCTGGTATTTGTTACTCCGATACATCACAAATCATATGCTTCCTTGTGATGTTCATATTATTTTGTTTATAGGGTTTACTTCTTCAGACCTAAACAGACCTTTGCAATTAACAAAACTTGAGATTTAAGTACATGCATTCTTTGGATATGGGACTGACTATTGTTCTTTTAGACAATACCACATATGGAATTTCGAAACAATATGCAACTTCAAATCCTTCCTGAATATAAAACCTTGTGGTTTGTCTCTGTCTAAGAAGCATGTGCACATTTGATGACATGGCCATCCATCCATATATTGTCATAAAGCTAAGTTAAATTGGGAATATTCCACCTCAAAGGAACATTTTCTCAAAAAAAAAACTTTTGCAGACCTCCTATATCGTCCTTGAGTTTAATAAGCACCATCCATCATCTTTTTTTTCACCCCCTCCCCCCAAAAAAGGGCTTGATTTTGAGGCTGGTAATTTTGTTATTTTGAAGGCATAGTGAAAGAAATATAATATTACAAGACAATCTGTTTACATCACCAATATGCTCATGTCCACATGTAACCTTCTCTTGCACATATGTTCAATATAATATCTTGAACTTTATAAGTTACAAGTAGATGGCATTATGTTAGCAAATTTCATATGAATATCATAAACTTTCAATCTGTCTTTGTTATGATTAGTGAGAATGTTTTATTTTATACTCCATTCTCTCCGTTTCTGATATTTAATTAGAGGGATGGATCAATGAGAAAGGAAATCGAAAACTTTCCTTTTTCTTAAAAGACATATTTACTACCTTCCACCATGATGGTCAATTGAGATCTAATCGAAGGGAGATAAAATCTTGGCTCTTTACTATAAAATTTTAGTATGTAACTCTATAAATTTTCTTAAAGGCCAGAGCTTTGATTTTTTTTATTTCCCTTTTTCTAATTGTTTGATTGCTGACAAAGAGCAATATTTTAATTTTGCTGCGAAATGCTACCGACTTTTTTGAAGGCTATCACAGAAAAACTAAAACGGTTTCTTTTCTTTTGACAGTTTTCTTCAGGGATATTTCATCATTTGCCTAATTGAAGAGCTTTTTGCCCTTATTATTCAATTTTGCATTCTTAATGATAAGTTAAAGCTTATATATATAATGTATTTTTTCACCGCCACCTAACGAAAAAGTCTCCTAGGGCACCTTTCCTAAGGATATTGTTATTAAAATTGAATTACTGCCACTATTTATTATTAGTTAGAGTAGGCAATACCTTTCACTTTGATAAAGTGGATGTATATTACTTCTCGATCTTTCAATATATTCAGAAATATAGTAGATCATTTTGACCCCACACATTACGCGTGGAGTCTGTCTTAGAAAGTAGGGCTTGGTGAAATAACTAAATCTATGATATAACAATTATATGAATACCGACAACAGGAACATCAACAATAACAATACTAATGATGATGATGATAATAACATTAATAGAAATAAACATAACGATAAAGAAACATGATACCGATACATATTATAATAAGAGGGCAGCTATATATACATTCTTGTATCGTGTCTATTGGCACACCCACATTCAATTAGAGTCATGGGTACAAGTTTTTCATGGTACAATAACATGTAATGTTTACACATATGGTAGTCGATAGTAATATACAATATAACCTATCATATTATTTCGATAACCTTGTTCAAGCCTCAAGGAATGGATGACACTTCAAATTTTTGTTTAATATCTTATATGTCTTACCTTTTATCTCCAAACATACCATAAATATAGTCTAGTATCGTACATGTTACCATTTTAACTTTTTTTTAATTAAATTAAAAGAGCCTTTGATACATAAATAGAACTATATACATGCCAATGCATATATATATATATATATATATATATATATATATATATATATATATATATATATATATATATATTTTGAGTTAGTGTTGTGTATCAAAGAAGTGTTCGAGTAGTAGGCATGCCACATGCTTGAGAATTACATGTGTTGGAGTGCCTAAGAAGTGTAATGATCGAGCGTCCATGATACATGAGTTGCTTTTGATTGCTACCTCCTTTATTTAATCTAAGATGCAAACCCAAAATCCACAACAATCTTCAACTGTGTTTGCTTCTCTAAATATGCAAGATCAATGCATATCCAAAACCCCAAGTTGATGATTTACCATCGGCTTATTTTTTGCCTCAAAATTTTTTAGGATACATCCACTTCCTCTTGAACAAAAGTTTTGGATTTTATAAATGGTGATGTTTGTAGGTGTGCTTGTCGTATTTTTATGCTTCCATTTTATACTACACGAACACAAATTATGTTCAACCAAAACATGAATGCGTGTGAAGAATTTAGCAATTTGATCTTTAAGATAGTAAAGGCAATTGATTTAGTAAATCTCAATTTTCAAATTTAAGAAGTAGCAGATCAACAAGGAGTTTGATGCCCAAATTGTGAATTTATGATCCGATTATAGTCTAATGACCATTATGGTTTTGCATAGAACATAATTTCTCAACTAATTTTGTGATACTTCTGAAATTAGACTCCAATAATTTGTGGAAGAGAACCGACCTCCACCCTAGAAGAAAGGAAGCTGGGAGCTGAGAGGTCTGGAGAGCTAAGCTCAAAAGTTAATCAGGTAAATCAAAATTCATCTCTTGTGTTGCATATTCTACATTTCAGCTTACTACACACCTCTCTGATGCAGTTAATTCATGTATTAAAGTTTGTGATTTATTTCTGAGTATTTCTCTTGTCATTGGATTGTATGTAACGTATGACTCAAATGCTTGACAATCGAAGTGACTGCTTTTAAATTCTACTTTCAGTTCATACTGAGGAGGACAAATGCTTTGTTGTCAAATCACTTACCACCAAAGGTATGTTATTTAATCGGTTTCAGTTGTGCTTACTCAAATTGTGTTTGCTGTAAAGACTAGATTGTTGCATATATGATATGATTGATTCATGGACATGCACAGCTTCTTGTAAGGCTTATAAACACAGATCATACTTTCATCCAGTATAAATTTTGTAGAGGAAGATCTTCTTCAACATGAAATTTTGGTGAAGGAATGAGATAATTTGTGCTTCAACAGAAGGCCACATACCAAGGCCACGTATTAATGCTTTTGGTTTTGAAGAAGACCCACCAGGGAAAAAATACTATAGATTCAAGATATGGAAGTGAAATCAATGCTTACTTTTTTGTTTTTTATCTTCGAATTATTAATGGCCCGCTTCATTTGTTAACTCTTATCTGATTTGATATTTCTCTAAAGCATTAGTTCTATAGCAAGGTATTGAATCAATGTTTTTTCCCCTTCCATTTTTGTTTAATAATTCAGTCCTTGGATCTAGAAAGAAAATAAAACACAGAATAAGGTCCCTTTTCAAATGAATATATGTATGCGCATGTGTGAAGTAAATTAGAAGTAAATGGGATTCTTGAGGATCTAAATTGGGCGACTCTGGCTATCTCAATTGGGCATATTTTGAATGACTATCATCTTCCTTTGTTCCTTTCCATAAATACCCACAAAACCTAATACATGATGGCTTATTTCGATTCAAAAACGACCTTCCAAGTTCCGATATCGATATTGTTCGATACCAAATCATATTGGGTTTACCATTTTTTAGTGGGATTTCAGTATCGAGTATTAATGGGTTATTGGAATTATTAATGATTTATTGGATATATTCATGTATTTAGTTATGTTGGGTATTACAGTTTACGTGATATCATTAATTACTGTATATATATATATATATAAACGATTGTAGTTTTATATTTTAAACCAAAGTATCCAAACCACCACTTTAGACATCATTAATAACTAAAGAATTCACCAACTGTTTATAGTTACTTTTACTATTTATTCAAAAGTTTCACTAATATTTAAAAACTCTTAATCGTCAAACGATAGAAAATCGATTTTCCAATCCGAGACAACCAAATATGGCTAATTTCAATCCCAGAAATGATCGTCCTATACGAATACCGCTACCGAGATTTTAAACCTTGGTTCCAACATGGGCTTGAGTAATGGCATAGGTGGATGCCTCTGAAATTTCCTTGGAGAACGGTTTTAAATTATGATTCCATATTGGGTTTTGAAGGATGGTTTCGAAAATGTGTTTCAAAGTGAGCTTGGATGATTAGTTTGGAGGAAGTTTGGAGGATGGATATAATAAAGAGTTCCAAAATGAAGAAAAATTCAAGTGGAATATTGAATAGAAAAGAGAGGAAAATGGTTTGGAAGGATGGGCTTGAAGTGGAAGATGATTTCCAGAATAAAAAGAGAAGAAGGGGGATAATTGTGCTAGTATCATTAGCAGTTTAATTTATGGAAGTAATAATTAAACCAATACGATTACTAATATATACTCAGATTAATTGACGGAATAAGAGATTGTATTAATGGGTCGAAAGCATATTTTATTTTTATCAATCAGGTTCAATAACAAGTTTGATCGATGAAGAAATATGTAAAAATTGAGAGGGTAGAGGGAGAGAATTAGGGAAATATAATGGATAGATTTGCTAAGCCTAATTCTCTTCTTTATATAGGCAAAACCATTTTGTTATTACACCCTTATTAAATATCTAATTACATATAATAAACCTGTGTACACTACGAGTGTTCTAATACCCCCTCAAGCTGGAGCATACATATCAAACATGTTCAGCTTGTTACAAATAAACTGCACTCTATTCCTTTCTAAGGGATTTAGGAATAAATCTGCTAACTGATGAGCAGATTGAATATAGTAAGTATCAATGATCACATCTTCAACCTTCTCTTTCACGAAGTGGCAATCCACCTTAATGTGCTTCGTTCGCTCACGTAACACAAGATTAGATGCGATATAGATTGCAACCTTATTATCATAATATAGCCGCATAGAGGAAATGGGTTCAAAGCCAAGCTCTCCCAGCAGAAAGAGAATCCATACAAGCTCATAGGTGGTATTCGCCATGGCCGGGTACTCTGACTCGGCGCTAGAGTGGGACATTACGCTTCGCGTTTTTACTCCTCCAAGAGATCAAGTTACATTCTACAAACACACAATATCCTGTATTAGATCTGCGAAAGGATGGAGACCCGACCCAAGGTCCTTAGTCTGAAACTTTGTTTGAAGGTGGTGCTTAAACTGTGCAATACCAGCATCATCATCGTGAGTAATCACTATGTCATCAATATATACCACCAAAAGAATGCGAAGGCCATTGGTGTTATAATGGTAGAACACCGAATGGTCATGTGCACACCGTCTGAGGCCAAACGAAATAACCATCTCGGTAAATTTTCCAAACCACGCTTAAGGAGACCGTTTCAAGCCATACAATGACTTCTTCAATCAGCAAACTAGACCAGACCTCCCGAGCAACAAAACTATTTGGCTGCTTCATATAGACCTCTTCGATCAAAGATCCATGAAGAAACACATTTTTCATATCAAAGCTGATGCAGTAGCCAACGATGGGTAGCTGCAAGCGACATAAGTAGACGAATAGAAGTCATCTTGGCCACCGGAGAAAATGTCTCCTCATAATTAATGCCGTAAGTTTGTGAACCACTTTGGCAACCAAACATGCTTTCAAGAGGGAAAGGGTCCCATCAGGATGAAACTTCACAGTGTATACCTAGCGGCATCCTACAACCTTCTACCTAATCGGAAGAGGAACCAGATCCCACGTCTGATTCGGTTCGAGGGCAAGTATCTCATCAATCATAGCCTCAGTCTACCCTTTATGAGAAAGCGTCAGAAAGGGACTTGAGTAGAGCAAGAGAGTCGAGAGAGGAGATAAATGCTCGATATGCCGAAGATAAGTGATAAGTTGCCATATGATAAGCTATAGGGTGAGAAGTGCAACTCCAGATGCCTTTCCGTAAGACAACATGGAGATCAATGTTAGTTTCCGGCGGAGCTTGAGACTCGGGGAGATCAGCAGCAGGAGGCTGAGGTTCATGAGCTGTACGGGCTCGACGAGCATATATCTTTATAATTGGTGGTATGGGACTCAACAGCGGGAGTCAGGGGTGGGAGGTACGTCAATTGGAGCGGTACAGATGATTTTCAACACAAGAGATGGAGAATCAACTGACTCAGAAGGGATGTGTGACGAAAAATTTGAGAAATCTAAAAGAAAGTCATTGTCCTTGTCTATAGGAGTGGGATGTAGAAAAATATCGGGTGGACTCATGAAAAGCAACGCCAGCCGTTATAAATCGACGACGTAATCCAGGACTAGCAAAGATATCCTTTTTGAGTTCGAGAATACCCAAGAAAAATGCACTTAATGACTGTTGGGGTCAAAAGTTACTTCCCGATCGGCCAAGTCAAAGTCAATCAACCCCCAAGCCAAGTGGGCTCAAGCCCAAGTCAGGACTAAGCATGAAAGGGGCCCGCTCCATACCAAGAATGAAACAATAAATTAGTTTAATATAATTTTTTAGAAATAAATATATGTAAAATGGACAGAAAGCCAGAATTTTGTAAACCCCATGGCTTATGTGCAAAAAGAAATAAGCACATAAGGCATGGAGTGGTACAAGTGCTGTTTGGCAAAGCTCAAGACGCTATATGTAACGTGTGTAGTCTATAAAAGCAAACATTATGAAAAAATCAAGGACAACTTTTTCTCTCTAAAAAATTAGGGTTCTGTGCCTCCTTCTCCTTCCTCAAGATTCTAAACCTTCTTTCTTTTTTTTGAATTAAATCAAGAGTTTAACTCTTCTTTTTCCCAAAAAAAACAGTTTTTTATCATAAAACCCTTGAAGGGGAGCTTGGATCTTCTATCAAATCCCCAAAAGGGGAGGTTTTTAAGTCTCATCCCCTTTTCTCCAAGATCCAGCCAACAGAGAGGAGGAAGAAGGAGGCCTATCTCTAAAAACCCCACTTCGGGAAGATCAAGGCTCAAAAGAAGATCCAGAGCTAAAGGGAAGAAATAAGGGGTCCCTTTTGATCATCTCCAAGGATTTCTGGGAGTTCAACTTCATTTGTCAAGATTTTTTGGAGTTTAACTCCATAATAAAACTCTTTTAGGAGTTTAACTCCATTCAAAATCTTTTGGAGTTTAACTCCATAAATAAAAAGTCTTTTTTGGAGTTTAACTCCACTCAAAATCTTTTAGAGTTTAACTCTATAGATAAAAATCCTTTTCGGGAGTTCAACTACTAATTTCGGGGCTAAGCCCGCCTCGCGCCGCGCCCACGTGCCGGGCGCGTGAGGCGCCGGCGTCCACACGTCCTTAGGACGTTGCCCACCGTTTTTTCCTTTCATTTTTCTTCTTTCTTTTTTAAATATACTCCACACTCAAAACACGTTTCCCGCTAGAAAAAATTTCTAACGGGGCGCTGCTCCGCATCCCGTAAGAGGGTTGCTAGCCCTCTTGACCCCCAGCCCGCTATCCGGGTAGCGGGACCCCCGTAAACTCTGCGAGGCTCCCGATATACCCAAAACTTCTCAAGACACACATACGCTCACTGCATATTGAGTTTGCATGACTAGTTGACCTGTCAATCGGAGGTTCATTCGTTTCAAAGGCGAGGGATAATTAATAGCAGCTTAGTCCGCGGCTGCCGGAGATTCGGATCCCCACAATCAATAAACCCTGGTCTGTCCCAGGCAGGGGGAATCTGTACATGCCTGACAATCTCGCACATTCCCATCTCAATGGGGTGACGAAAAACATCCTACAATGGCCTTGGGATCTAGTTTAGAACCCATGGTTGTAGATCATGGACAAAACAAACACATCCAAATACCCGCGGAGGGACTGAAAAAGGGACCATCGACGGGAACAATATGAAATGAGAAATCTGTCCATTTAGGACAGAGGAGGGCATACGATTGATCAAGTAATTAGCAGTGAGGACTGCATCCCCCCAAAAGATTTAGATACTCGCATATGAAACAAAATAGTTCGAGTGAACTCTAACAAATGCTTATTCTTTCATTCTACCACCCCATTTTGTTGGAGGTGTAAAGACAAGAGGATTCATGAATAATGCCAAGTTGCTCCATATATGTTCTAAAGGGTGTACTAAAATCCTCTTGGCATTATCACTCATCAAGATACTCATAATGACTCCAAATTGAGTCTTAACTTCAAAACAAAAGACTTGAAAATGAGAAAATACTTCATTCTTAGATTTCATCAAATATAACCATGAGACTCGAGAAAAATCATCAAAAAGGTCACAAAGTAGCGAAAGCCTTCTTGGGCAACAATAGGGCATGACCCCTAAATACCAGAATTAACTAAATCAAAAAGTTTTTCAGCTCTTTTATTAATACGAGATGGGTAACTAGAGCGATGATGCTTACCCAACTCACAAAACTCACATTCTAAACTAGACAAAATACTAAGAGGGAATAATCCTTTTCAAGGTATGTAGAGAAGGGTAACCAAATCGACAATGGGTATCGAAAGGTGTGGATGCTGTTGGGCAGTCTATGAGGCATGGATGTTCATTGAGGTGGTACAACTTATCAACTTTAGTCCCTGTGTCAATCGTCCGCCTAGTCCCAAGCTCCTAAAAAACACATCCATCAGAAAAGAAAGTTGCGTTACAGTTCAAATCTCGAGCCAGCTGGCTTATAAAGAGTAAATTGAAAGGAAAGTCAGGCAAATATAAGATAATAGAGAGAGATAACTATGGTGTGGCACGAACATATCTCACACCCTTGTTGGCAGAGGTGCCATTCGCTAAGATCACTGGCAATATTTTAAATTGCGGCCATAGTGACCGCAATAGCGCCGTTATAGCGTTTTAGATTCTCAGTCGCTATACGGGATGCATCGGTATGGTTTTATAGTGGGTTAGCATATAGCGGGCGCCATGGCGTCTGCTATCGGCAATATTTATAGTATAGCGGGTGCCATGGCGCCCGCAAATGATGATTCTACCTCCGACTACGATGTTGATGGAGATAATTGAGTTTGCTTCTGTGATACTTGATTGTTTGCTGAAAACTTATTTCATTTTGGTTTTTTGAATTATGATCCATGAAACTTATGCTTGTTTGCCAGCACTTTTGCTTTTCAGTTTTGGATAATGATGATGATTGTTTCTTTTATTTTGAACATTATTGTGTATAGAAACTTATGTGAAATGTTATTTAATCTAGTTCTGAACTTCATTCCATAACACTTGTAGAGCCATTTATATAAAGGCCGTCATAAAGATAGCTATCCGACATTTGCTATGAATCCCCCGACCGCCATGGACCGTCATATGCGATTTACAACCTTGGTCACCGGGGTACATCCATGCCTTAAGCTTATATGAAGACAATAGGCTTCTCTCATGTCATATGATTTGTTGCGCCCGTATCAATCATCCAAGGACGACATACAGAAGTTGAAGTAATAAAGACCGTATGGTTACCTCTCGTAAGACCCAAGATGGTTACAGCTGAAGCCCGAGGTGTAGCCGATCCAGCCTGGCTACTAGAAGCTGGTGAGATCATAAGAAGCCTGAATCGAGCAATCTCCTCCTCCAAGGACTTAACGGTACTCTCGGATGATATTGAATTCGTCGAAGTGGCGGAGGATGTGAGAGATGCGGTGCCAACATATGCATGAGTAGCAGGATGGTGAGGCTGAGGAGGCCTCCATTCAACTTCCAGCAGGTATTGCGAATATGTCCCTACTGACAGCTGTAGTCGCAAAAACGAGGTTTTCCATGGTCTCTGCCTCCGAAACAACCTGCTCCCCCTCCCTCTCGTAGAGAGTAATATGTGGGAGAACTTTTTGATCTAATAAGTGCACCATGTTCATCAGATGCCGGCTGCTGTTCATCAGTGATCTCTGATTGAAAAATATAGTGAAGAGTATGATAGGCGGTCGAAAGAGTAATATCCGTCTTCCCAAGTAAGTCCGGACATGCCGATTGATATTCAGGTCGTAGCCCACCGAGAAAAATGATCGGAAACAACTCCGATACAAGCTGTGCAAGACTCAAACTTTGAGTAGTACCGATGCAATGAACGAGTTCCTTGCTGAATCTTGTATAATTGATGTACCAAATCATAGGCCTTCGAGAAGCTCTGCTGTGAAGAATAGAGCTCATGGAGCTGATCCCAAATCGCTTTCACAGATCCCATGTGCACAAGGCCATCTATGATACGTCGCTCCATCGAACCGAGCATGCGACGACTGAGCCGTGCATCATCTGCCTTCTAATCAGCAGTCATCGGATCATGAGAGGATTCGTTAAGTGATTACTCTTCTTCTTCCCTTTGATATACCTCTCCATCATCAGTTCCTAGCTATGGAAATTCTGATCATCAAGCTTAAAGGCCATCGTCTTGATGACTAAAACATCGGTGGAAGAGATCGTTTTGCTTTCCATCTCCAAGAATCAAAGAACCACCACTCTACTAAAACAAAAAAATAGATTCCCAAGATTCGATCTTCACCCAAATAACGCGATCGATCTCTCAAGCCCCGATCAACAATCAACAATCCCCAAACCCCTTTGTCCAAAAAGTCAACAAGTCAAAGTCAAAGTCAACGCCCAAGTGGACCCAAGTCCGACTAACCCGGCTTCGACCCAAACAACTGGGCCCGTGCCCAAACCGCTTCAAATCCAAGCAAAGTCGGCCGGCCATCGAAGAAGAAAGAAAAAAAATTATGTAATAAATAGAGCTAAATGTAATTTCTATGTGAAATGTAAATTAAATGGGCAAGAAGCCAAATTTTGTAAAATCCATGACTTATGTGCAAAAAGAAATGAGCACATAGGCATGGATGAGGTATAAGTGCCATTTTGAAAAGCCCAAAGAGCTATATGTAAAGTTGTGAGCTTATAAAAGGCCAACACGATGAAATGAATAAGAACTTTTTTCCCCTCAATCAAACTAGAGTTTGTGCCTCCCTTTTCAAGTTCTTTTTTTTAAAAATTAAATCAAGAGGAAAGCTTATCTTTTTACAAAACTAAATAGATTTTAGCCATAAATCCTTTGAGAGGAGAGGGAATTCTCTATCGAATTCTTAAAAGGAGTGATTTTTGCATTCCTTCTTCCTTCTCAAGATCCAAAGAGGGAAGAGAAAGAAGACCCATCTTTAAAAAAACCTATTTTTGATAAGATCCAAGGCTTGGAGAAGGGAAAAGGACCCCTTTTCACCATCAAGATTCAAAATCCGAAAATTTGAAGATCAAGAGAGCTTTTTTGGGACTAAAATAGGAAAAGTTTAGGATGGCCCCATCAAAGAGAGTGACTTTGGGCTCCTCTCTTGGGGAAACCGTTAGGAGCTCAAGCTCCAGGAACTCAAGTTCTATAATCCGAAGCTTACGCTTCCAGGAGCTCAAGCTCCATTTTCTAAGTTTAAGCTTTCTGCTTGCACCAGCCGTGCAGGCGCCCATGCAATGCACAAGCGCTTGCACCGATGCAAGGCCCGGGCGCATGCGCCAACTACGCTGGCACTCATTCAATGCACGGGCGCATGCGCCAAACCTTTGCAATGCGGGACCCCCGTAAACTTTGCGAGGCTTTGATGTGCCCAAAGTACCCTCAAAACACAACACGTGCATATTACCCACTGAGTTAGCATGATCTGTACGATCTGTTAATCGGAAGTTTCCTTGCTTCAGAGCGGGTTAATTTACAACAGTTTTGTCCGCGGCTGCCGGAGATTTGGATCTCCGTAATCTATAAATTCTTGCCTACCCTAGGCAGGGGAAATCTGTATACGCTTGACAAGTAAGCGTATTCCTATCTCAATGGGCGACGAAAAACACTCTACAAAACTCAATCGGATCGAAATACGGACTCCGATGAATTCGAAACTCCGATAAGACAATCTACACACCAAAATATAGCTAAAAGGGACCAAAACATCTTAAAAAGCACAAGGATTACTTCCAAACTTTGGTTACTATAGCAATCAACACAAAAAAGGAACCAAATCGAACTCCCATAGACAAATCGAGCCAAAAAGGACCAAGAACAACAAAGAATCAGCAATAAAACAAACTCCAAGTGACAAATCGAGCCAAGGACCTAGAACAACAAGAATCAACAATAAATCTCCAAAATGAGCCTCAAATCGATCAGGAACTCAACAGCTCAAAAACGACTCAAATCGATGAAGAATCACAGAAATCAAAAGAAAACTGAAGGAATCCATTAAGTCGACCTCAGATCTGAGGGAAGACGCCTCAAGTCAAGATCGTTCTCGTCATCTAGTGCAGATCTTCTCAAGATCGATGATTAGAACGCTCGACCCAGCTCGATCTTCGTCGATTGGCGTCGTGGAAGGAAGCTGGAGCTCCGGCGAGGTGCGGCGAAGTTCGGCGAGGTGCGGCGGGGTGCGGCGATGTTCTAGCAAGGGTGAGGATGTGGTAGCGGTGGCGGTTAGGGTTAGGATTGATGTCTGGTGTTGATATTTTGGATGGATGGTTGAGATTAGAACTTAGAAAATGAGTGGTTAGATTGCTCTGATACCATGTAAAAAATGAGAGGAGTGAGAGAATTATGGAAATGTAATAGATAGATTGGCCTAAGCCTAATACTCCTCTTTATACAGGCAACGCGATTTTGCTATTACACCCTTATTAAGTATCTAATTATATATAATAAACCCATGCATACTACGAGTATTCTAACAAAATAAAAGTCCATGTCATTTTCTGAAGAAAAGAGGTATAAGGGAGTATGATAAAAGTTCAACACCAAATAAAAAAACAGTTCGTGGTGATTTTCATGTAGTTTTAAGGGTCAAGGTATTTACCTAATGTGCTCTAAAAGTTCATGGATTTTAACTGTACCGCAGTCCATTTCTCTTTACTGTTATTTTGTTTGCATCGAGTCTTTGATCATATATTTCTGCCTCAGCAATAGAATGAATACTAAGTTGGACATGTCTTTCAGGTTTCTAAAAAGGTTTGTTCCTAGAATGCAATCCATCAAATCATAGAAAGAATTATTAGCGGGAATAGTCGTGCTGCTGAAGATTAATATGATGGGCAGAACTACACTATCCCAATAGTTTACCCAGTATATATTAGCAACCTTTCCTTTTCACTAGGCGTCAGAAGGATTTATGCAGTACTGTATATGTAAGGACACTGCTATCTTTTTATTGTTCTAACTTAAATACTTTTACATGCTCTAGGGTGCTGCTGAATTTCTTAGGTCTATGTATAACAGCAATCTATGGGTATAATCTTGGTTATGCGAGTTCTGAGCAATTACAATGATTTGGGGTCTGTCATAATTACATGGTTAAATCATTATGTCATGTTGCCTACTGCTGTAATTTGTCTTGATATTCACTTTAAAAATACGACGATATTTTTCTTCTTTGATATGAAGCAAAAACTCTGCTTCTAAATCGTTGCCTCGTTGGTGCCGAATAAGGCCCCCCCCCCCCCCCCCCCCCCGTGCCACTTTCTCTTAGAATCTAGAAAAGAACATAATAAGCCCAAAAGACCTATTTCGCATAATCATTACCATTCAAGGGCTAATACTTTAGCTTATGCTCTATACTGCTGCTAAAACATGAATATGTATACACGCATGAAAGATCCTGGCCTGAAATTTCAATTGTATGCTGTCTATATGTTTCATGAAGGTAGCATGATTTATCTAATGTGTGTCATTATACAACTTTGAAATTGTGCTGCATATATTGCATTATGAATATTAAATTCTTGGATGCTCAATTATTGATTTCACTTTGTAATTTGCAATCAGCTTTATGTGGTTCTCTTAATTTTCCATTTGGAACCTGTACATATATTCCAGAAATGAACCTATATTCAATTAATGAAATTATTTCAAATTTTGCAATGCACTCCATAACTGCTCAGCATGTTTTTATGTTGTTCAACTTAGGTTTATTGTTTACCCAATTTCATATTATTGATTACTGCTGTTTATATTTTGACGGGGATATATTTTGTAGATTGTGCAAGTGGTCTGTTGCAAGTTGACTCCTCTGCAGCTCGACTTGTATAGCCATTTCATAAAATCTAAAAATGTGAGGATTTATTTAGCACATTATCTTAGTACCATTTTATCTTGGGACTAGTTTCTGCAATGATATCTTTTAAACCTGATAAACATCATTTACCTTATTATTCATTTAAAAGGTCAGGCGTGCAATTACCGAGGATGTTAAGCAATCCAAAATTTTGGCATATATTACCGCACTTAAAAAACTCTGCAATCATCCAAAGGTAAGTTAAATTCTCTGACGTTCTTCTCGATGCATACTGTTATGGTATTTTCTATTTCATTTTGGTGAAAAACAACTTTTACTTAAATTTTGTGTTGCATATATGCCTGCAGGAAATTATAGTTGATATGATTTTCTCAGTATTCTTAGTATCTCTCCTTTCTACGTATTAAAAGTATTCTTTATATCAAGCACCTTTTCCTTTTTTTGTATGGCTGTGCAAGTGCCGCAGACGAATTGTGGGTTACCCATGTCATGGAATCCTTTTTAAATCTCTTCTTTTATCTTTGCTAAGAACAATTTGAGGAGCAAGATTGTGGAAAGCAGAAATCGGAGCGAAGCGGTGGCGTGGCGTTTTAGCTTTAGCGCGCCTTAGCGGTGCTTTAGCGGAAACAAGCGCCAACCTATTTTTGAATATAAAAAATTAATATATATATATATATATATATATATTGTGTGAGAGAGAGAGAGAGAGAGAGAGAGAGAGAGAGGTTAATGGAGGAAAGAGGCCATATGACGGAATTTCCTTCTATGGCGTCGAAAAAGTACGCCCTTCCTCATTTTTTCCGACGATCGGCACCCACCATCTTCATCGTTATCATCTAAGATGTGGGTACACCAAATTTTATGTGATTCTACGACCTTTTCACCGTTGATTTAGTGGGTTCAAAATTAACGGTTTACCAACAACGGAACTTTTTACATTGTTAAATCAACGGTGAAAATGTTGTAGAATCACATGAAATTTGGTGTACCCATATCTTAGATGATAACGATGAAGATGGTGGGTCCCAATCGTCGGAAAAAATGAGGGAGGGCGTATTTTTTCGACGCCATAGGAGGAAACTCCTAGGGCCTCTTTCCTCCATTTCTTTCTCTCTCTATATATATGCTGATCTTATAGGACGGGTTCACATTTTTTAAAAACAGAACATGAATGTGGGCCGTTGGATCTTGTATTTTTAATCAATGGTTAAAATTAATTCCGTTTAATAAATCGTTAATAAATAGAAGGTAAATATTCTACTGTTTGATTTTAGAAAAAAATTCAAGAGAAACATCAGAATTTCCAAATATTGTGTAGGTAATAATAAAGGATTTGGTGTTTCTCTTGAATTTTTTTTAATGTCAAGAAGTAGAATATTTATCTTCCATTTATTAACGATTTATTAAGCTAAATTAATTTTAACCGTTGATAAAAAACACAAGATCCAACGGCCCTCATTCAGTTTCGTGTTTTTAAAAACACGAACCCGCCCTATAGGATCCGTACATATATATTGTGATGACTTTATGTGTTGAGAGCCAGACTGCTTAATATACACCGGCTCATAATCCATTAACTTAATCTTTGAGGAAAAGTGATTATGCTTATGGAATGGAGGTGCCGAGAGGCAAGAGGTTGCAGTTTCAAACCTCATTAGTGACATATTAACTCTGTTGGGAACTGCTTTACATCTTTACACAAAGGTGTAAGCTATTGAGTGGTGGGCCAACAATTATTTCATATCGTAGCTCCAACATCAATTCTCACATGGGACACATTGATTTACACATGGAAGACAACATATATGGATCAGATTTTTCTTTTCTTTTTTATCTTTTAGTTTTTACTGTAGGACTTAAATTAAGGATCTCTCACTCCTGGTTCACTCTACCTTGGTTGGAACCATTTCCCCCAAAAGCTTAATTTAGTGAGTTGTGGGCTACTAATTATCTATTTGCAACATCATAGGAATATATTTATGTTATATAGTTTTGTATTCTTCCTTCTAAAGAGGGTGAACTATTTGTTCGAGGTTTTTTCACGTGAGACAACATTCATGCATGTGTAACAGGGAGCATCTAGAGTTCTTGATACACAATATCAGTCCAAACCCATGAGCTTAAACTCGTGGGCTAGAGTTTTGTGTTGAGAATTTTTTATACACAACAATAGTTAAAATACTGCCCTGTTTATGTGATGAGACCTACTCTTTAACTTCTTCAAAAAAGTTCAAGCAACATGCCAGGAACAAGCGAAAACTAATACATACTCCATACATCTAAATTTCCCTATTGTTTCTTTCCAAACCCAGTCTTACTACCAAGAGTATTATATGGTCAATTAGTTGATACCTTCATTTTTTGGCATCTATCATTTCATTTTAATACATTATTTAGCTGATGATCAGAATTAGCCTCTGAATTTTCTTCCATGATACCAGTTTTTTTTATATTTATTTTTATATACTGATGATAAAATAAGCAGACACATGAATGTGAATGATCGTTCTTATTTTGCCGCTTCAATGTATGACCTTATAGTTAATGCTATTGCAACAGTAAATAGCTCTTGCTGTTAATTGTATAATTAAACTTGTCAAGGGTAACCTTACATTTTTCTTTATTATGATTACCTCATCTTATTATTTGTATTCAACTCTGAGCAAATCACTGAAATGACTGCTACTTTCTATATAGTTATGCTTTACTACCGCAGTATTTTGCTTAAGAGTGTGGCCTCTAGTAGGTTTTCCTGACCTTAATCGATATGGAGCAGTAAAATTACTACTGTAAATTGTTTTATTCTCAGCACCTGATTGCAAGTAATCTATCATATAAAATTTATTCTATATATTGCAGCTCATATATGATACGATTAAAAGTGGAAGTTCAGGAACATCTGGTTTTGAGGATTGCATGCAATTTTTCCCTCCAGAGCTATTTTCTGGGAGGTATGATTGGTGTTCTTCACAATTGTCATTTGATTAGGTATTATCAAGTTAATAAAAGGAGATTAAAATTTTTCTGGTAGATCTGGAGCATGGTCTGGGGGTGGTGGAATTTGGGTAGAACTGTCGGGAAAAATGCATGTCTTAGCTCGGCTGCTGAGCCATCTTCGCCAGAAAACAGATGATCGTATTGTTCTTGTATCAAATTACACTCAGGTCAATTAAACACCTTTACTTATGCATATGGGATTTCGTTCATTTTCATGACTCCTTAATCTGATAGACTTTATATTCTAAAATTATGCGTTTGTGAGAGGCGATCTTATATTGGTGTCCATAATTCTAATCTCTTAGCAATTTATACTCGCGTGTCTTAATTTTATTCAATTTTATGGCCAAAGAACCATTTTTAAAACACATCTATCTGTATTTTTCCAGAACCCAGCATGAGAGGCACATCACTGGACGTCTCATTTGACATCCTTATTTTCCTTTTCTAATTCCATCTTTATGATGTCCACCTAATTTTTCATTAAGTCCACCTTCAGCTACCAACCATGAAGATGTTAAACCAACAGTGCCATGGTATCGATGGGAGTGACAGTGATGGTGGTGGCGGTTTCACAGATAATGGTGGTTGCGATGACAGTGACAATAGGCAGTGATTGGCCATTGGGGTGAGGGTGGTGAGTGGTGACATCGATGAATTCATTATATCAGTGGTAGCAATGACAGAAACGTTAGTTAAGGCAATGGTAGCTACAATAAAAATGATGGTGGCGGCGATGCCAAAAGGGCAACAATGATGATGATGGTGAAAGAAATATCAGTGATAGTGAGCAATAGTAGTGACAATGATGGAAAATGTCTGTGGTGACGCTAGCTGGAGCAATAATAGTGGAGACACAGTAGAATGCTGGAGCAATAATAGTGGAGCCACAGATGATCGTATTGTTCTTGTATCAAATTACACTCAGGTCAATTAAACACCTTTATTTATGCATAGCGGCGATGCCAAAAGGGCAACAATGATGATGACGGTGAAAGAAATATCAATGATAGTGAGCAATAGTAGTGACAATGATGGAAAATGTCCGCGGTGACGCTAGCTGGAGCAATAATAGTGGAGACACAGTAGAATGCTGTCATGAACAAGGATCTCATACACCAAAGTCTAAATAAATAGACTTAAAACTGAAAGTGTGCTAATAACCCTTGAGGGGGGTTAATAGGGTTTTCAAAAATTAATCTCTAACTTTATAACAGTAGCAATATGTTCGAGTAATTTTAAGCACAGTTAAATTAAATCAATCGTAACACAAATATGTAAGCAATACGATAAAGTAAAAAGATAAAGAAATGCAAACTGTGACACGGTCGATTTAGAGTGGTTCGGCATCCTCTGTCTAGTCTACTACCTAAGGCTCCTCCTTTAGGACTTTTTCTTTTCACAATAACTCTCTTTCAACTGGACGGAGAAACCCTTACATGTCCTGCTTCTCTTAGTAGTCTTACACGTCTCGCTTCTACACCAAGAAGCTCACGATCTCTTACAATGGATAACCTTTTCTCTCTTAAACAAGATGAGAGAACTTCATAGCACAATAAGATATACAGCTCTTTCTATAGGATTGAAAGACTAATGAGCTTGAGAGAATTTGAAAGTGCTAAAGAGCTTTGCAAAAATGAGGTTGATGTTCATGTAAAAAATAATGTAGTATATATAAATGATGTGTAAATTAGTTTAAAAATAACTTTGCTAAGGAAAATAGCAACTGCCTTAACAGAATTAACGGTGAGTTGATTGAAATATGTTGATATTTAATAAATTTCCATAAAAACTAAAACTAGCCGTTGTAATGGATGTATTGTACAAATCTCACAAACAAATAAAATATGTCCTCTTGAATAGTAGTCATGAAAATATTTGCCAAATAAAATACAACGGCTCTATAACTTAATTTCAAAAACTTTCCCTTAAAAACATTTGACACGAGCTCAGGAAAGTATATATAATACTAAATAAAACATGTGGATGAAAGGTGATGTAAGGAAATATAAAAATTAAATAATCACGCCTAAAACCTTTCATGTCCATATAGCAGTGCTCTAGTTACTTTGCAATCTTGGACAAATTAGAACAATATGTTATAAAAATTATTACATATAATATTGCATGTCTATTTGTGTTGATAAAAGACGTAAAATAGATATACAATGAGTTCAAAAAATTATGATGAAATATCAATTAGTTTCATAGTGTTATCAAGGATACGTTAACTCCAACTTTGATATAAAACGAGAAAATAATTTTTAGCTCAACTTTGAATAATATTTTTTAATATGGTAATTAATTTAAGCCTTAAAAGATATTTGAAAAATAATTTTGGACTAAAAGATATTTTATCAACAGATGATGCGATATGAAAATTTACGTACGTGTTTTCTCAAGCTTATTAGACCAAACCCCTTTTACATTAAAGTTCTTAAAATATAATAATAATAACAAAAAGTAAACCCCGATTAGTCAATCACCGACTCTTGTTAATTATTGGCTTCAAACTTGATCTTAAAATTGTTAGACTAGTGAAGTCCAACTTTTGACCTTCAGCCTTCTATGGATTTGACGATTTGAGCTCAGTCTTCCGTCCTCCATCAATTGTTCTATGATATATAATAGTCCTATAAATGATTAGTTCAAAACATGGAATAAGTTGTTTGGTAATAATCAAAATTATACTGGGGTGAGTCCAACAAAAGCCTTGCGGACTGAAAAATTAACCGAAAAGAAAAGAACTCTTTTAACTAGTTTTACCTAATGTTGAAAATAACATAGCGTAAAATGTAGCGTCCAGTCTCTAAAAAGCGAAAAATGCAAATAGCATTGTGCAAAGCGTAAGCTATATGGAATATCATTAATTCATTTTAATAATTATATTTATTCAAACTAAAACACAAATTTAAGAAAATTAGTTTTAAAACTAAAAAATAGATTTATATTTATAACGAGTTAATAAAATAATGTAAAATCTACTAGAAATAAAATAACTAATTCCTAATTTTCAATTTAACAAGTTTACATATATACTTAGCTATTCAAAGCAGTCAAATGGAATTATGTTTTCTATCTTTAGGTTATGGAGAATGTTGAAAGTAAAAACCAAATGATGGGATTTTAAATATAGTCCCACATTGGAAACAACAAAAGAAACATATTCTATAAAATATAAGATGGGTCAAATCTCAACAAGGCTTGAGTTTTTGTCACGCACCGCTTTCCAAAATACGAAAATTCGGGATGTAACAAAGCTAGCCATGCTACCTACGGTGTAAATATCCTCCCATAATCACATTACGTCTGTCTGTCTGTAATCAAGAACAATAATATAACTGTCTATCTCTAAATATGTCCAAATAGTCACAAACGACAATAGGAAATAATAGCGAAAGTAATAAGGATTCAAGGAATAACTAACCCGCACAATAGCTATATCAATGAGGTGGTTCTCATTGATCGGCGATCCTGTCGAAATACTCACGTGCTAAGTCAAGTTTCTGGGTCATGCAAAACCCAGACGTCAGTACGTCATAAATATCATAATAATAAACTGAGCAATGTTTCATAAGGCGTTATGTGCAAAAATGAAGTATAATTATAAACAAACATTCCTAGGTGATATATTTGCAGGCTATAAGTATCTCATGTGTGTTGGGGTCGAAAATTGCACCTCGGTTGACCAAGTCAAAATCAAGGTCAACCCCAAGCCAGGTGGGCCCAAGCCCAGATCAAGTGGGCTTATTCCCGAGTCGAGTTCGAACATGAAGCGGCCAGCCTCCTCCACGCTGAAATAAAAAATCATGTAATAAATAAATTTTGATGTAATTTTTATGCATGAAAGGGTATAAAGCCAAATTTTTGTAAAGCCCATGACTTATATGCAAAAAGAAATAGCACATGAGACATGAGATGGGCAAAATGCCATTTTTTAAAGCCCAAGGGGCTATATGTAAATGTGTAAGCCTATATAAGGCAACATGATGATGAATAATACACTTTTCATTTTCTCTAAAACTCCAGGGTTTGTGCCTCCTTCTTCCTCAAGATTCCAAATCTTCTCCTTTCCTTTGAATTAAATCAAGAGTTTTACTCTTTCTTTTCAAAAACTAAATAGTTTTTCACTACAAAACCCACAAAGGGGAGCTCAGATCTTCCATTAGATCTCAAAAAGGGGGAGACTTTTAAGGCTCACCCTCTTTTCTCCAAGATCCAGCCGATCAAGAGGAGGAAGAAGGAGACCCATCTCCAAAAATCCAACTTTGGACAAAATCCCAGTCAAGAGAAGATCTAAGACTCAAGAGAGAAGAACCTCTGAAGATTTTTAGAGAGTTCAACTCCAAGTCCCAAATTCTCAAAGGAGTTTAACTCCTAATCCAGATCCTTAGGAGTTTGACTCCAAATCTAAATCTTTTGGAGTTTAACCCCTCCTTGTTTTGGAGTTTAACTCCTGTTTCTGGGGTAAAATCCACTCCTTCCGCTCGCGCACGAGCGCCCACGTGCCGGGCACGTGAGGCGCGAGCGCACGAGCGTCCACGTGAGGCGCTAGCGCCCACGTGCTGGGCATGTGAGGCGCTAGCGCCAACGCCTAACGCTAACCCAACCGCTGGCGCTCACGCGTCCTTTGGACGCCATTTTTCTCCCATTTTACACACTGCACACTAGAAATACCTCCCCCCTTAGAAAAAATTTCTAGCGGGGTGCTGCCCCGCACCCTGCAAGAGGGCTGTTAGCCCCCTTGACCCCCATTCCGTTATCCGGGTAGCGGGACCCCCGTAAAAAACTCTGCGGGGCCCCCGATATATCCAAAACCCCTTCTAAACACAACACTGCACATTGAGTTCGTATGACCTGTTTGACCTGTCAATCGGAGTTCTCTCGCTCCAAAGGCGAGGGGTAATTAACGACAGCTTAGTCCGCGGCTGCCGGAGATTCGGATCTCTACAATCAATAAATCCCAGCCTACTCTAGGCAGGGGAAATTTATAATGCGCCTGACAAGCGCGCGCATATTCCCATCTCAATGAGGTGACGAAAAACACCCTACAACATGTATTTTAAAGTCTGTGTTTCTAAGTTATCTATCTTAACGGTATTTGAAACCAATTAATAGAATTCTCGATGTAACTCAATAGTATCCCGTGCGTTTCCGAGACTACGGTCATGACTTTCGGAGCTGAATCCGAGACGTGCCGTTAGGCGGTAAAAACAATATCATGTAAAGTCGAATGATGTTAGCACCATCATTCCGGCGCCCGAAACCCATATCGACCGATCAGTCTCTGGAAAGTAGTGAACTGTTGAGTTGCAAGTCGTGTTTCATTATTGATTTTCCTTTTTTCTCTCAGGTTTCGTGTTTAAGTCAGGTATCACTAGAATATCTACTTAATACCGACACAGGAATAATTGTGAGCCGATCTTGTCTAGTAAGACAACAAATTGGTCAATCAGAATAACATGTCAATATTGTTGCTATCGGTAACTATTACAGGCAACATGTATTAATATGACAACAAAAATAGTACAATCTGACAGATTAAAGATAACATAATCATATGATGTATAAGTCCAAGATATTAGCATTAACAGGGATAACATATTCAATCCGATTAATAACTATAAAAGTGGTGTTGATTAACCATGCATAAGAAAGTTCCGTTCAGAAATGCAGCGTCACCATGATTTGTAAAATAACTTAAAAATAACAAACGTTTTCCAAAAGGGACGTGTCATATACCAAAACAAATCTAATTCAATAAGATTTTCATTTTTATAAGTTAAAGTATCTCAGATTGTTTCTATAAAAAGTTATGAACGTTCAAAATTGAAAGTTTGCTGCTGGAATTTTCCTGGACAACAGTTCAGAGGTATTTTCATTTACAATTTACGTTATTTAAACAATTTATTTTGTAAGTATTTCACAGGGTTATAGTATTCTGAGTTAGCTTTAAAACAAACTAAAGAACATGTGCTAATGATTTTTCTATAATTTATAATGAATTTTATAAAATAAGGTATACAGTAAATTCTAGATCCGTTTGGCGACGATATTTCATGTGTAAACTATAATATTTTAAAACTATATTTTGCATAACTTTATAACATCTTTACTAAACAATTATTTGTTGATAAAGTATACTGTTTATTATATAACGACAAATGATGGTGAAACAATTATGTATTATTCTAATATAATAATTGTTTTAAAGAAAACTGTAGTATAATGAACTCAAATTAAACAATCATTAAATAAAAATATAATCAATATGCATATATATATCAACCAAACTATCAATAATAATAGTAAATATTAATTTAACCACATTTGTATTAAACTAATGTTGATGTAGTTTGTAAAAATACCAATTTATCAAATAGAAAATAATAATATTACGAAATCAATAATATTGTTACATCATATATGATCCGACCGTAACTAGCATGCAACAAGTATTTAGAAATACTTGCCTCAGGTACGAACACACAAACGAAACTATATCATGACAGTGCATAATACGATGGGAACTTGCTCGGAATAAATCCGATGATCTCGACGACGGATGTGACTTGGCGGCGAGACAACAGTAACGACGGTCAAGTCGGAAATGAGGTGAGCCGAGAGTCTCGATTTGACGGCGAAGGGAGTTGGAAAAGAGAAAAAGGGAGAGAGAAAGAAAGAACTGAAAGAGAGAGGTTTATATTATTTTAAACCATATGAATTATATGTATTATATATATAGTATTGTTTATTAGGTTATATATATTATATTATAGGTTTTAATATATATAGATAATATCAAATTACAATATCCACCAAAATCTCATCAAATATATATTTTGGAAAATAATTCACTTACGTAAACTTTTAAATCATCATGTAAGAATATAATTTAAATAAATTATACCCTCTAACGTAAGATTAAAAGGATTTTAAATATATATCTAGATTTAACAAATATTTGATATTAGATATCTTGAGATTTAAACGTAATAGATAAAAGCAAAATATAAGACATGCGAAGATTAATCATGTGATGACAGTTAGCAAAATATAATTTATTTTTAACTTGTGGCTACTAAAAGACATATGATGATCCAGATATATGATATATATTATATCAGATTCAGTTTACCGATAAATATCAGATATAATCTAGCACTTTACTGGATTTCATATATGCGGGTCGGGTCGAATAACCATTACTATTCGAATCACTCGTAATCCAAAAGAATAAAATAGAAGAAATATAAAACAAGTGTTAAAATACCAATTAATGTCGTATAACCGTACCAGGGTATTACATTATATCCAACTACAAAAGAATTTCGTCCTCAAAATTCACTAAACAGGAAAAGATAAGAAGATACAGATCTAAGAAAAAAATGTGGAAACTTTTATCGAATCTCGTATTCACGTTTTCAAGTAGATTCTCCATGCGAACGATTTTCCCACGAAACGAGTATTAGAAGGATTACTTTATTCTTGAGAACCTTTTCTTGTCGATCCATAATAGCCATTGGTTGCTCATCATAAGTTAAATCTTTTCTCACTGTCAGTTTCGAGTGATCTAGGACGTGCGTTTCATTTCGAACATACTTGCAGAGTTGAGATATATAAAATACGTCATGAACACTCGCCAAGGATGGCGGTAAAGCCAATCGATAAGCTATCTTTCCAAGATGCTCGATGATATCGAAAGGCCCCACGAATCAAGAACTAAACTTGTCTCGACTACCAAATCGGATTACTCCTCTAATCGGTGGTATCTTCAAGAACACAAGATCACTAATATCAAACTCCAAAGGTCTTCTTTCAGTATCAGCCCAACTTTTCTGTCTATGATCACGAATAAAGTTAACTTTCTCCACAGTTTGCACAATAAGTTCCGGTCCCAACATTCTTCTTTCTCCGACATCGTCCTAACAAACAGGCGAGCGACACTTACGATCGTACAATACTTCGAATGGAGCTATCTGTATAGTCGTCATAAAACTGATATTGTATGAAAATTACACTAAGTGCAAATGATCTTCCCACGAACCCTTGAAATCTAACATGCACGCTATTAAAATATTTTCAAGAGTTTGGATCGTTCTTTCACATTGTCCATCTGTCTGAGGATGATAGGCCGTACTAAATTTCAAGTGAGTTCCCAAACTTTTCTGTAGACTCCTTCAAAAGTGTGACAGGACAGAGTATCACGATCAGAAATGATACTCACGGGTACACACAAACGACTTCCATATTTTAAAGAACTATCTTTTTGAATCAATAAATCTGTTCGAAATCCCGCTTCAACTTGTCCTCGAAATTTCTGAAATTTAAGATCGTGCAACTGTGCTGCTTTAATGCCATTAATCAAGAATGACTGTACTTGCAACTATATCAACTGTCCCGAAAAATCTGGTAGTATAAGCTCTAACTCGAATCTCTGAACATTTGTTATAATCTTTTTCTGAGCAGTCAACATCCGTATTACTGGTAACTGACTTAGAGCATCCGGCATTACATTAACTTTTCCCGGATGGTAGTTTTGATCATAATCGGCCATCAGCTCTAAACATCTACGCTGCTTCATTTTGAGCTCTTTCTGTGTGAACACATATCTTAGGCTCTTATGATTAGTAAACACCTTGACCTTTTCGCACAATTAGTGGTGTCTCTAAATCTTTAGTGCAAAAATTACTGCTGTTAGCTTCAAGTCATGGGTTGAGTAGTTCTTTTCATGAGTCTTTAATTGCCTCGACGCATACGCTATAACCTTCCCATGCTGCATTAGAACACATCCCAAGTCTTTCCCAGATACGTCGCTGTGAATAACTACTCCTCCGGAACCATCTGGTATTGTCAGAATAAGAGCAATTATCAATCTTTATTTCAGCATTTCAAAAGCTGACGCACACTTTTCAGTTCATACGAACGGTACCTCATTTCTTGGTAGCTTGGTCAATGGTTCTGCAATTCGAGCGAAGTTCTCCACAAACCTTCTATAGTATCTAGCAAGTCCAAGAAAACTTCTGATCCCCCCATATTTTTTTGGAATAGGCCAATCATGAATAACTGCAATCTTTTCGGGGTCAACTGCAATTCCATCTCCGGATACAACATGATCCAAGAACTTCACTTCTTCGAACCAAAATTCACACTTAATCATCTTAGCATATAGCTTTTCTTGCCTCAACGTCTGCAGTGCGATTCTTAAGTGTTCTTCATGCTCTTTTTTATTTCTCGAATAGACCAGAATATTATCAATGAAAACAACCACGAACTGATCTAGAAATGGTGAAAAGATCCGCTTCTTGAAGTCCATAAATATTGCCGGTGCGTTAGTAACTCCAAAAGGCATCACTAAGTATTCATAATGCCCATATCGAGTTCGGAACGCTGTCTTGCAAATGTTTTCTTCTTTCACCCGAACTTGATGATACCTTGATTGCAAATCCAACTTCGAGAATACTCTCGCGCTACTGAGTTGATCGAATAATTCGCCGATATGAAGGATTGCGTACTTATTCTTAATAGTCACTCGATTTAACTCTCGATAGTCGATGCACATCTTTCGCGTGCCATCGCTCTTCTTGACTAGAAGAACTGGAGCTCCCCATGGTGAACCGTTGCTGTGAATCCAACTCTTCTCTTGTAACTCAGAAACTTGTCTCTTTACTTCTTCCAGTTCCACCGGTGACATCGGACAAAAGCTTTCGAATTGGCGCCGCTACAGGAATAAGATCAATCGTGAACTCCACATCTCGTTTTGACGGTAAACTCAAGATGTTCTCGAACACATCCATGAAATTCCGAACTACTATCAGCGCTTTATTTGCAACTTGTTTATGAATTTCACATTCTGGCTCACACACAAACAGTTTCCTTCACCATTAATTTACAGGTCTGTTCTATGACTCGTGGGTTAAGAGTCAACTACACTTCCGCTGCACCACTCTTTTAAACCGAGACGGGTTCGTGAGAACTTCTTTAATCAAAATATCTTACATCTAATCGGTCTTGAAGCGGTCTGTACTACGGCAATCATCATATGCTCTGCTGTATTTCTTCTTGTTCTTCGAAACGCAGACAGACTGGTCACTACGGGATAAGGGGAAAGATGAAAGATATATCGTGGTCGTTGGATTCAAGTTTGCGATAAGATATAAACTCGTAAGTAATGAAACCGAAAGAAGACGAGGTAGTACCATGAATATAAGTCAAGAAAATGAATTAAAATAGAGCTTCAGATTACCTAAGTAGAGTATCTCATTATACCATGCTGCGGTACATAGTTACAATCATATAACTCTATTCAAGTTGCCCAAATTCTAGTATCAGAATCGAAGGAATAGAAGGGGAGAAACAATAAGGAATCAGGAGAATTTCAAGGTGAGATGCAAAGTTATTTCCAAAACGTCGAGATAAAAGAGCTTAAAGGAAGGATAAAATTCAAGAATTAGAATGACAAGACAATATTGCGGCAGGACATGTTTCTAAAATGCTGGGTCTTGGAGACAATGTATTAGGTACCATACCCAACTACAAATTGAACCGAGCCCAGCTAACTTAGAACCTATGCTTTGATACCAACAAAATCTTGTCACGTTCCGCTTCCCAAAATATGAAAATTCGGGACGTAATAAAGCCAGCCATGCTATCTACGGTAAGGAAATATCCTCCCATAGTTGTCATGCCCCGATTCCCAGAGTGCGCTAAGATCGGCACGTGATATAGCCAAGCATGCTATCTGTGGTTAGGAAACATCCCTGTACAGTCACATTACGGCTGTCATAAGATATCAAGAACAATAAAATAGAAAATAAACTATCTAGTACATGTCCATATGTCAGAATAAACGAGTCAAGAAATAATATATGCGGAAGCAATAAAATCCAAATAACAATAACATCTGGAAAGTACGTCCCAAATACGGGCTCATATCGGGAAATGAAAGTACAGAAATAAAACTAAACTAAACTGGATATTAACAGGATCCTCACTGCTCGGCCTGTCGGCTGAAATACTCCTGATCAGCCTGCGAAAGAGACAGAGGATCTGAGCAATGCAAAATCCAGACGTCAGTGCATCATAATATCAAACAATAAAATATAATCAGGAGGTAACAAGATATGCAGGCATAAGTATAAACAATAACATGAATGTAATAAATAAACACGGATATAGAACAGTGAAGTGTATCAGTATATGTGACGTACGGTGATCAATCTATACTGTGTTACTGGGTTATCTATTTTAAAATTTGTTTGAAATCAATTAGTGTACTCTTTCATGTAACTCAAAAGAATGTGTCCCGTTATCCTCCGGGACCACGGATCAGGTAGTGGGAGTCACGAATGACTCTGTCCCGTTATCCCCCGGGACCACGGATCAAGTAAGAATCATGAATGATTCTATCCCGTTATCCACCGGGACCACGGATCAAGTAATACCCTTTTAAGTTACACTTCAGTTACACTTTTGATTTCCCCATGCCCTCAGTGTTATGTGTTCAATTCAGGTATTGATAATCTGGAACTAATGCCAACACAGGATCAAGCATGTACATACTTGTTTATGTAGACAACAGGATACGTCCGTTAGGACGACAAGTCAGGATTGTCGGCATTAGGAACATGATTAGGTATCAAGTCAAGCAGTGGTGTAACAGGTTATGTTAGGTAGTGCATATGTATCAAACGGATGCTCATAATAAAACTGTAGTAAGTACGGATGCACGATAAAAATACGGATGCACGGTAAAACACGGATGCACAAATATCTATCAGGAATTACATCTACAACTCCATGACTACGCATGATGCATATTATCAAGCATGAGGTGTTACTATAACAGTAATATGAAATAATATGATATGGCATGCAGCTAGATATGCAATAAATGATACGGATGCGAACGGATATCGGAAAAAGGGTAAAACTGTAATATGGATGCACAATACAATAAATATGCAATATTTTTATTAATATAGATGCAAGTATAATAATATAGCATGTATCAAGCTAACTTGCATGCAACCAGATATGTAATTAATGATATGGATGCGTACAGATATCCGAAAACAGTAAAACAATAATATGGATGTACAATGCAGTCAACATGTGATATTTTTATTCATATGGATGCAAAATTGTATCATAGCATGTAGCAAGGTAAACTTGCTTGATCGGATCTCAATACCGGGTGCGTACGCAACGTCCGACGTCGGGTAAACGTCGCAATGCACACGCGCGTACAGAACAAGAACAGGCAAAGCAAGAACATGACCACGCTGGCTGGGAACGTCCATTTGGTTGCTCGGATCGTCGTCGGTGGCACGGCTCCGGCGATGATCGGAAAACCAAGAATCCAAGAGAAAGAGAAGATAGAAGAAGGAGAAGAATAAGAAGAAGAGGCTGGTGTTCTGGGTTGGCTCTGGGGTCAGAGAAGTTGGAAAGGGCGAAGACGACGAGGGGTTGCCGGCGTGGGGTTTGCCGGTGAAGGGTAGTGGCCGCGGTTCTTGATGCAGGGAATGGGCTCGGGTGTGCAGGAATGGTTCTTGGGGTTTTGGAGGGAGAGGAGAGAGGTGGTGACGAGGTGAAGTCGGGGATGCAGACGACGAGGGGAGGCTGATGAGGGTGGTCGGCGGTGAGGGTGCCGGCAATGGGTTTCGGGTGTGTAGAATTAGTGGGTTCTTGGGTTGCAGGCTTTCTCGGGAATGTTGGTGCAGGGGTGGCGAGGAAGAAGAGTTGAGGAGGTGGAGGTGACGACGACGGGGTTTTGGTGGTCGGCGACGACGAAGGCGAAAGTGGCTAGGGTTCGTCGCGAGGTCGGGTTCTTGGGTTTCTTATGGGGTTGTGGGTTTGAATGGGCCCGGGAGAAGAGAGAGGTGCGTGGAGGCGAGGACGAGGATGTTAGAGGGAGAGGCGAGGGGCCGGTGGTGACGACGACGAGGCAAGGCGGCGGGCGTGGGTTTTCGCGTGGGTTCGAGCGAAGGCGGGAAACGAAAATGGAGAGAAGAAGATGGCGAGCGAGAGCGACGTGGGTGTTATGGGTTAAGGAATTAATATAAATATATATAGAGAGAAAGAGAGGCAGGGATTGTGCTGTAGGATTAGGAGTTAGGATAGGATTTTATGAAAATATATAGAAAATATTTTAAACAAATCTTTACTTATATAACGGTTGAATTATATAAAGAATATAATACTAATTATCTTCGATATTTTGGCTAATACAAAAATAGTTCAAAACACGTCCGGGTCGGGTCTAAAATTATGGTTTGAAAATATGGTTAATATATGTGTCAACCAAAATCAAAAAAGGATATCCAGGTGACGAAAATGCACACCCCCAAAATCGGATACATGTAGCGTGCATGTAGCTATCCAAATGAGTCCGTTTCACTGAACGGGACGAGCACATGATGTACGGATGCTACCACAGGGTCAGGGGTATGATGCAGGCCATGCTAGATATTTTTAAAATATTTTATTTGACTTTACTTGTTTTATTAAAAATGCAGATGTCAGATATAATACAGTTATTTAACAAGAAAGTGCACAGATTATCATAACAAGCTGGGATAAATCATAAACATGAATAAATATGGGTTTTCAGCAAGCGGGTCGGGTCGAATGGAAAGATGGATATCAATACGCTATTCGCACCCAAAACACAATTAATCAAGAATAGCCACAAATAAAGAAATACTCAAAATAGAACTGGTATAAATGAATTAGGGTGTTACAATAGTCATATTACGGCCGTCTATCTGTAATCAAGAACAATTCTATAACTGCCTATCTTTAAACATGCCTAATTAAGCCACAAACGACAACATGAAATAGTAGCGAAAGCAATAAAGATTTAAAGAATAACTAATCAGTATAAGAGCTATATCAATGAGGTGGTCCTCACTGATCGACGATCCTGTCGAAGTACTTGCGTGCTAAGTCAAGTATCCTGGCCATACAAAACCCAGACATCAGTGCGTCATAAATATCATGCTAATAAATCGAGAAATGCACCATAAGGTGTTAGTGCAAAAATGAAGTATAATTATAAACAAACCCTCACAAGTGATATATCAACGGGCTATAGGTATCTCACGTGTATCCTAAAGTCTGTATTTCTAGGTTATCTATCCTAACGATATTTAAAACCAATTAATGGAATTCTCGATGCATCTCAATAGTATCCTGTGTGTGCTCGGGACCACAGTCATGACTTTCGGGGCTGAATCCGAGATGTGCCTTTAGACAGTAAAAACATCATGTACAGACGAATGATGTCAGCATCATTATTCCGGGACCCGAAGCCCGTATCGAATGATCAGTCTTTGAAAAATAGTGAACTGTTGAGTTACAAATCGGGTTTCATTATTGATTTCCTTTTTTCCTCCAGGTTTCATGTTCAAGTCAGGTATCACTAGAATATTTACCTAATACCAACACCGGAATAATCGTGAGCAGATATTGTCTAGCAAGACAACAAGTCAGATCAATCAGGATAACATGTCAATATTGTTGGCATCGATAAGTATTACCGACAACATGTATTAACATGATAACAAAAATAGCACAGTCTGGCAGATTACAAGCATGCCAAGGATAACATAATCATATCATGTACAAGACCAAAATAATAGTATTAATAGGGATATCATATTCAATCCGATTAATAACTATAAAAGTGATGTTAATTAACCATGTATAAGAAAGTTCCGTTCAGAAATTCAGCGTCATCTTGATTTGTAAAATAGCTTAAAAATAATAAACGTTCTCCAAAATGGACGTGTCATATACCGAAACAAAGCTAATTCAATAAGGTTTTCATTTTTATAAGTTAAAGTATCTCAGGTTGTTTCTATAAAAAGTTATGAACGTTCGAAATTGAAAGTTTGCTACTGGAATTTCCTAAACAGCAGTTTAGAGGTACTTTCATTTACAGTTTACATTATTTAAACAATTTATTTTGCAAGTAAATATTTTACAGGGTTATAGTATTCTAAGTTAGTTTCGTAACGAACTAAAGAACATATGTTAATGATTTTTCTATAATTTATAATGAATTTTATATGGTAAATTGTACAGTAAATTCTAGATTTGTCGTATCTGCTTGGCGACGATATTTCATGTGTAAACTATCATATTTTCAAATTATATTTTGCATAACGCTATAACATCTTTACTAAACAATTATTTATCGATAAAGTATATTGTTGACTATATAACGACAAATGATGGTGAAACACCTATGTATTATTCTAATTTAACAATTGTTGTAAGGAAAACTGTAGTATAGTGAACTCAAATTAAACAACTACTAACTAAAAATATAATCAATATGCATACGTATATCAACCAAACTATCAATCATAATAGTAAATATTAATTTAACCATATTTGTATTAAACTCATGTGGATCTAGTTTGTAAAAATACCAATCTATCAGATAGAAAATAATAATATTACGGAACCAACAATAATATTGTTACGCCATATATGATCCGACCGTAACTAGTGTGCAATAAGTATTTAGAAATACTAGATTCGGTTACGAACACACAAACGAAACGATACCACGACGTGACATAATACGACCGGAACTTGTTCGAGACAAATCCGATGATCTCGACGATGATGGATATGACGTGGCGGCGAGACAGCAGTAACATCGGTCAAGTCGGGGTTGAGGTGAGCCGAGAGTCTCGGTTTGATGGCGAAGGGAGTTGGAAAAGAGAAAAAGAAAGAGAGAGAAAGAAAGAACAGAGAGGGAGAAAGAGAGAGAGATGTTTATATTATTTTAAACTATATGAATTATATGTTTTATATATATATACACTATTGTTTATTAGGTTATATATATTATATTATAGGTTTTAAGGTATATAGATAATATCAAATTACAACCAATCTCCACCAAAATCTCATCAAATATATATTTTGGAAAACAATTCACATACGTAAACTTTTAAATTATAATGTAAGAATATAATTGAAATAAATTATATCTCCTAACATAAGATTAAAGAATTTTAAATATATATCTAGATTTAACAAATATTTGGTATTAGATATCTTGAGATTTAAACGTAATAGATAAAAGCAAAAAATAAGGTATGAGAAGATTAACCATATGATGGCAGTTTGCAACATATAAGTTGTTCTTAATTTGTGGTTACTAAAAAATATATGATGATCTATATATATATATATATATATATATATATATATATATATATTATACTGGATTCACATAGATTCAGTTTACTGATAAATATCAGAAATAATCTAGTACCATACTGAGTTTCATACATGCGGGTCGGGTCGAATAACTACTACTATTATTCGAATCATTCGCAACCTAAAAGAATAAAATAGAAGAAATATAAAGTAAGTGTTAAAATACCAATTAATATCGTATAACCGTACTATTGTGTTACAGTCTTATTGTTGGAACCCACTAATATTAAAGACCCATGTGTACCGTTTCAAAAGGCCATCACTCTTTCAATTTTAAATAAACTTTAAATTCTAACATGATATCAGAGGTAATGGCTCGATCTTTCACGTGACTACCACACCAAGAAAAAGTGATGTTTGCACGTAACTCTTCTCGTACTTTGTACGTGACAATCATACCAAGAAAAGGTGATGGTTGCAGGTAACTCTCATCGTAGTTTGCACGTGACAACCACACCAAGAAAAATTGATGGTTTCACGTAACTCTACTTGTACTTTCCACGTGGTAACTACACCAAAGAAAAAATAATGGTTGCTCGTAATGAGGTGTGTTGAAAGTAAAAACAAAATGACGGGACCTTAAAAACAGTCCTACATTGGAAACAACAAAAGAAACATATGGATATAAGATATAAGATGGGTTAAATCTCAACAAGGCTTGCATTTTGTTGTTGGAACCCATTTATATTAAAGGGCCATGTGTACCTATTAAAAAGCCCACACTCGTTCAACTTTAAATAAACTTTATACTCTAACAGAGAATTGAAACTTCGAGGATGTGTTACATAAATATTAGGTCCTGTTAATTTATTGAAGTTCAAATCCAGATAATAAAAGAAATCCATATGTAAAATTTTATTTACAAATACGTAGGCTATTGCTATCAATTAATAGCGTAGCGTAGCATAACCTATTTTGTAAATATAACGTAAAATAATGTAAGTTACTTTGTATTTAAGTTATTTGTTGAATTACGTAGCAAATAAGTTGAGTAATGTTATAAAACGCAACATAACAAGTTTCTTTCAACATTGGTTTTACCTGTTAGTCCACAAGCACGGCTGGAAAATCACTCAGTTTCCTGGAAACAAATAACGTTGATCGCAATATATGCGATTAAGAGGGTAGTGTTTTCTTTTCTTTTTTCTTTCTTTCTTTTTTTCTTTCCATTCTTTCGTTCTCTCTCTCTCTCTGTGTGTGTGTGTGTGTGTGTGTGTGTTTTGTGTGGTAGGTGTCTGTATTGGGGGGGGGGGGAGATTGAGGTGCATTTTTGGACCGTTCACAAAAACAATGGCCGATGACTGATCTTGTATAAACATAATTGGAGTACAGGGAAATATGGAATTTTTAATGACCTTAGGGAAATTTCACCATCGACTAAGATGACCTGGTATTCCATCTTACCTCAAATCATTAATATATTATAGAGGAATTGGTCGCTGGAGTGGAAGTATACAGTTGTGTCGCTAGTTAATGTCTTTGTTTCAACTTAAATAACAAAAGATAACTACCTTGGATGAGTGTACCTTAATTTGTTGCTTATATTGACTTGTCAAGCCTTTTTCTCTGTGGCCCTGCACATCATAGAAAATTGAGGCAGACAATTATACAATCAAAACTCCCAAATTGTTCTTCTATCAAAGTGCAGATTGTGGTAGCATGCACAAACATTGTTTTGATGCGCTTAGTGAAGCATACAATTGCTTAAGAAACCAATTTAACTTCCAAGGCTAATTTATCCTAATCTTTAAAATTATATCAGACTTTGGACCTTTTTGCTCAACTCTGCCGAGAAAGAAGGTATCCATTTGTAAGGCTTGATGGAACTACATCTATTGGGAAAAGGCAAAAGCTAGTCAACCGTTTCAATGATTCATCAAAGGTGTGCTAAACTTTATCCAAACGCTATGTATTTTGGTAACTTTGTAGATTAACCCAACCAATTATTATGCAGGATGAATTTGTATTTCTCCTCAGTAGCAAGGCTGGAGGTTGTGGACTTAATTTGATTGGGGGAAATCGCTTGATTCTCTTTGATCCTGATTGGAATCCTGCCAATGACAAACAGGTGTTTCATTTTTTGCTACACCAAGAATTTTATGTCATGATATATAAAAGGCCTCAAGTGATAACATTGTAAATTTTGATTATATTTCTTTTAATGTCGAAAGGCAGCAGCAAGAGTCTGGAGGGATGGTCAGAGAAAACGAGTATACATATATAGGTTCTTAAGCACTGGAACTATTGAAGAAAAGGTTCGAAATTCAAAATTTCATTTTTATAATTGTATCCGAGTAGAAAGACTTAATTGTTTTTTTAATGATTGTTCAGAATATTTTGTAGGTATACCAGCGCCAGATGTCAAAAGAAGGGCTTCAGAAAGTTATTCAGCAGGAGCTATCGGATAGTGAGATCCCAGCTGTGAGCATCTTGATAGATATCCTTTTATTTTTGTTTCCTGTCAGAGCCTAGTATTGAAGAGTTGATGCTTGCAGGGAAATCATCTATCAACTGAGGACTTGCGTGATCTCTTCACATTTCATGAAAATGTCAGGTAACTCGTGATTATATATATATGTATGTATATATATATATGTATGTATATATATGTATATATATATATATATATGTATGTATATATATATATATATATGTATGTATATATATATATATATATATATATATAGAGAGAGAGAGAGAGAGAGAGAGAGAGAGAGAGAGAGAGAATAATGGAGAAAAGATGCCATAGGAGGGAATTTCGTTCTTTGGCGTCGAAAAAATACCCTCTCAATAGATTTTTCCGACGATCGGCACCCACCATCTTCATCGTCATCATCTAAGATGTGAATACACCAAATTTCATGTGATTCTACAACTTTTTCACCGTTGATTTAGCAATGTAAAAAGTTCTATTGTCGGTAAACCGTTAATTTTGAACCCACTAAATCAACGGTGAAAAAGTTGTAGAATCACATGAAATTTGGTATACCCACATCTTATATGATGACGATGAAGATGGTGGGTGCCGATCGTCGGAAAAAACAAAGGAGGGTGATTTTTCGACGAAATAGGAGGAATTCCCCTCCTATGGCCTCTTTTCTCCATTAATCTCATATATATATATATATATATATATATATATATATATATATATATGATCCCATATTGAATTTTTAGTATTCCGCATGACCGCAAATTAACGGCACGAGCACGAGCGTCTACCTACAAATTCAATATGGGATCACATATATATATATATATATATATATATATATATATGTGATCCCATATTGAATTTGTAGGTAGACGCTCGTGCTCGTGCCGTTAATTTGCGGTCATGCGGAATACTAAACGATTTTTTTTTAAACTTGAGCACGAACTCTACAACCTAGAATTGAATTCAAGCACTAAACTAGAAACAAACTAGGAGTTAATTACTAGGTTTGTGATTATATCCTTTGTAGCCGTGTCTTTCGTTTTCTTTCCACTTCTTTAGCTTTTTAGATCGTCGGGGACTAGTTTGAGAGTCGACTTTCCTTACCGAAGATGATCCACCTCGAAGGAACCCTAATTTAGGCTCTAACTTCACAACAAAAATCTTAGTCAAATAACTAGCGATCAAAACTTACTAATAATTGATCACTAGGATATAGTGGTGGCTAATCTTTAATCGATCTCTCATAATCCTTTTTCATTCTTCACTTAGAAAAATCAAGAGAGGAGAAGAGGAAACTTAGGTGAATGTTTTACTAGCATGGCGTATGAATGAATCCTCCTTTTTTCTCTTTTTCTCTTTTCTTTTAATGTAAGATTGAGTGGGTTGTGACTCACCATCATGAGTCACAAGCCCACAACATTCTCACATCTAAAAGAAGAGATGAGAAGAGAGAAAATGCCACCTCATTGTACACATATGCATATATAAATATAGCCAAATACACTAATACAAGTATGTGCTATAAATACATACATCCGTATTCGTATCAAGACACGAATACCGTATTCGTATCAAGACACGAATACACGTATTCGTATAAATATCATATTCTGTCAAAATACGAATACCGAAAAGAGAGATACTAAAAAGAGATATAATATAGCTCACATTTTATCCAAATGTGATAATTTGGCTATCTTTCAAACCGATTAGTATTAACAAAATGTTCGATTAAAAGTACGTGTATAAAAACACGTGTTTTAATCGAATCTGAGTACGTATCAAAATACGTACACCATATCGTTTCGCCTGAGCTGGGAAACCCTCTGTGTAGGACTCTAAAGACTCGACAATACGCTGGTAGTGGGTTTAATCACAAGCACGTCAGTGGCACTAACTGTACGTAACGACTATCCAGATATTGAACAAAATGAAGGCCGACAAGCAAACTTATCCGTACCTCTACTGAGCCTGAAAGTGTCAATCTATGTACAGTTTGATCTGTCCGTCTAAGAGTATTGCATGTCGGGTTTAAGGGCGGATTAAATCAGACCCCTAATAAAGCGATAAGTTGTGTCAGTGTGAAGCCCATCACCCATTGAGAAATTACCGATCCAAATCAGTAATTCTCATCCATCTTGGCCAAGAATTTTTGGTGATGGCTACCCGTGCACGGCGCGACATCTATCCCCAATACCGGGAGAGACGAATCCTCGACGGTCCGTTCACGGCCTCTATGTGGTTCGGAACTATACTCAACTAAAATCTGTTTGCACGATGACTCAATAGAGCCGGTGTAGGGTAGTAATCATAGCACAGTGGGAACTTACATGAGACAAATGACGATTTCAGGTTGACATACTAACCTGTACTCATATCACCAGAAAACTGCTATCTGACAATAGATATAATACCATCTAGTATATTCCCGGCGAGTCCGTCTAGTGTAACTTATAACCCAATGAGCACATGCATATTATCTTTGGTGATTAACCGACACCAATGGCTGTGAGACCGGCCATCGCCCCTCATCGGGGTCAAGAAACGCATACACTAGTCCACTTTGGAATATCGATGCCCAGTCTCGATATTCCCATGATTAGGAATATTTAAGGATTTGTTTATAGACTATCCAGTTCTCACAAGTGTGATCGCCATAATAACCCTTGTAGTCAAGCATGAATTTTATGGGATTTATCAACATGTAATAGTGATATGTAATTCCACATAATACATATATATAATGATAGAGATGAACCAGATAGTATACTATTATCTCGAGTAAGATCGTTCTACCCGTATAGCTCCTCTCTCAATCATCATAATCGTCTGCCCGCGATTATAATAATTACCTTGAGGGCACTATAGCCAACGGAATTCTAACCTTTCTAGCTAACTTCGGTTGCATACTGGCATAGTTGGCATGTTGCTACGTCCACAATAGCATGATGGTAAGATCCTTGTGGTCAAGCAAGAGGTTGGGTTTTTTGCTTGCATCAGGTTACCTATTTTTGGAAAAAAAAGGAAAAAATAAATGTAGGCATGCCACCTACCACTGTCTATATAGTGCGAGGAGATGGACGGAGAGAGGGAGGAGGGATGACTATCTGGTTGTGAAGTTCCATGATGCCTCTCAAATCTGATTTTGATTCCTAGTTTTAACTTAAAACGGCGTCCACACAGCTTAGATTCAACTTAGCTTTCCATGTAGAGGACACTAAAAAGCCCAAACCCATGTGTATGTTTCACAGCAGTGATTCATCAAGGAGTACAGTTTGCGGATAAGTGAGATTTACTAATGCCATGTTCTAAAGCTCATTGTATTTTTACCTGATACAACTAAATTTTCTTTAGCTGAATCTCCATTATCAAACAACATCAGATAGATGTTGATAGAACTTATGGTTTCTTTGGATACTGCAACTGGGTTTGTTAAACGTCTCTGGTATAAATTTGATTTTTATGTCTTGATTTATATCCCTCCATTACTTCATGAAGCTTAATTTATACAAAATAAAACAAAACTTATTATTTATCAGATGTTCACAGAACATCTGCTTTATTTTAGATAGTGTCAAACCCAGTCCATGATTGACTTTTCCAAAGTAATTGTTTGTATTCCAAAATCAGTATTATGTATTTTACAACTTTATAGGTCGGAAATTCATGAAAATATGAATTGCACTCGCTGCCAAACAACGGCTCAGATGTTAGAGAATGACACCGAGAACATGATCGAAGTTTACAATGGCTGCAATCAAATAGCTAATGATATTGGTGGCTTTGCTGAACTTGCTGGATGCTTGCACAAATTGAAAAGCTCAGAACAACAAGTGGGTTGCTAGTTACATTCTTCATTATAATTTATATCCTGCAACTTCTATTTTTGATTTTTTCTAATATTTTGTCTACTTTCAGATTGGAACTCCAATTGAAGAGGATTTAGGAAGCTGGGGTCATCATTTTGTCCCAAGTACAATTCCTGATGCAATACTTCAGGATTCAGCTGGAGACGAGGTGCATCATCTTATATCCATTTTCATACGTTATGTTTATCATTATAAAATTATGAAAAACTAAATAACTCATTCATCGGTCACATTTCGTCAATTTTTGCTGCAGGTAACCTTTGTATTTACAAACCAAGTAGATGGAAAACTTGTACCGGTTGAATCTGCTGTAAGATCAACAAATCAGCAGGTGAGCGAACAAAGCGCGCCCATTAAGGAAGAGAGAAAAGTCCCTTCA